>OX387244.1:24844231-26044231 GCA_947561735.1 Cenchrus americanus | reverse complement strand
AGCTTGGATGGCTGCGATGTTTTGGGCGTTTCTTGCAGCATACCCTCCAATTATGGCCATGCTTTGTTGTGGTTGGGGATGATGTGCGTAGGGCTCCGTGAAGTTAGCGTTGGGCACCACATAGTTTGGTGGGGGTTCCGGTGCACCACCCCCCATGCTTGCTCTTGTGGCCCTCCGTAATAACTTGGCGGAGGAGGGATCCCGCCGAATGGTTGCACATTGGGTTGTGCTCCACTCTCTTGTGCAGAGGATGTTCCCTCCTCTACGTTTCTTCCTCTTTTGTTCTTCCTTGCAGGGACAAGGAGTCCCTCTTCCAACCAATCTTCTCTCCCTTCGGTGAAAAGCCTAAGCCTCTCATTGGGAAGGGGTAGGTTTACTATGGCCAACCGATAACCTCCTCTCTCATCTCCACTAATGTATTTTCCTTGCCGCAAATACTCAATGCCGAGAGAGGTACCACGCAAAAGATGGTCGGGGTTTTTTGCGATCCCCGGCCGTAAGGAGAAGGCCAACATGGAGAGGTAGCACCCCGAACCAATATTTCCTGCCCCCGATGTTGCTTCACAACACCAACAGTTGATCATAAGGTAAGAGGGGTCTATTGGCTCCCTGGCAATTAAAGCCGAGTAGAGCCAATTCAACTCTGTGTCGGTCACCTTCGTCTCCTTCATCCTCCCCAATACCCTCTTGCACATCCAAGAGTGAAATATCCGGATAATGGGGTTGCGGATGCAATTGCGTTGTTGATGGGCTTCTCCGGAGATCATATTCCAAAATCCCGCGAACATGCCAGGTGGCACGTCAACTTTCTCTGGAGCTCCCTTGTGGAATCCAAGTAGCTCCCTAACGTGCTCGTAGGGAACCACTTGTTGGACTCCCTCCAAACGGAATGACAAGCTTTGCACCCCATCATCAAGGATAGGTGCAATAGTCATTACAATTTCCAAGGCGAACCCCATGTGGGTGTCCGCTGATACTCCGTTGGAGAATTGCACCCATCCAAGGTGCCCCAACATGTAGTATATGTCGGTGCCAAAACCCAAGGTGTAGAGTGCTTGGTCGTCGAATTCGACGTTGGGCACAAGCCTCTTCTCAAGATGAGAGAGCCTCTCCTCCTCCGACGACGACAAGATGATGAAGCTGTACGAAGAGTATATCGGAGTGTAATGAGGTGGCGCGGTTGAACGGGTCGATTGTCGTGGTGGCGCGGACTGCCCCTCCGTGTGCCCTCGAGGTTCGGTAAACCTCATGGACGTGCTTCTTGCAGGCCTCATACCACTAAGGAGGAGAGCATCGTTCCTCCTCGGTGGTGCCGTATCCGTCTCCATGCTCCGGGGAGACTCGGAAACCGAGTGCCTCCTCGAAGACGTCGTTGATGACGGCTTGGATGATGACGAACCCTTCTTCTTGGAGAAGAGACTTGTGGTTTTCTTCCACATGGTTGCTGCACTCTTTTCTTCAACTAAAACTCCGTGTTGCAACCGGTAACTAGGCACTAAAACTCTTACTTCGGATGTGGACTTTGAGTGGATTAAGGATGTGGATTTTTTTCTTGAGCTATCAAGCTTGGGAAGGTTGGCTATGTCTACGGAGGTTTTGGGCACACAAACTTGAACACACAAACAATGAAAGGAGAGGGAAGCTTGCCTGTAGAAAACGGGAGCCGGGAGGCTCCTTAAATAGGGTAGGCCGGCCGGCCTGGGCCGACCGGCCTGGGGGTCTCTGTGCACCTCCCCACCTCGTATTTCTTCCAGCATGATCATTTCGCCTCTGCAACTTTCCTGCCCGCGTGCTCCACGAGTTGCACCGCCCAAACGCTCTCGTCCACTCCTTTTCTTGCCTTATTGGTCCTTCCACTTGATGCTTCATGCTTTGGGTCATGTCCATGCTCCCTAGGTCCACTTGCTTCACATGCCACCATGAAATTCCAGCAAAGTTGATGCTTGCTGCCCACCATGCTTGTCCTTTGCATGTGGAATTGGTGAAAGTTGATGAAAGGGAATCCAATGGTGCATGCATGATTAATTAAAACTAGATTGCCTCCATTTAGGTGTGTTTAAGGTTAAGCACTCCTCTAATTCGAAATTTAAAATATTTTTCAGAACCATGCAAGAGCTCAAACATAATTTTAGAGAAGTTTTTAAACCATTAAAAACAAATGTAAGTCGAAAATATTTTTCGACTACGTTGATTTCGGTCTCACCGGTATAGTTTGCCTTCATCGGTTGACAGCAAACTTTTCCCGGCTTGATCATGGGGGCATAGGTTTAGGTTCTAATTTTGGCTAAATAAGAAATATGTTGAATAAAACAAAATTAGATGAGGCTTAGAAAAATTCTAATCTTAGAGAAACAAAGGATATAGATTTTTAAACCAACCAAAAGTTTCGATTTCTAGGTTCACGCGAGTCCTACCACGTGCTGAATTTTTTTATTAACACATAGATATAAATCGTGGCTCTACTCGTGTGGTTTTAGCATGAAAAATAAGTCAACCTCAGCACCATAATGAGGGTGAAATGTTGAGTTAGGTTCTGAAATTGTTTGGTTGAGGTTTCTCGAAAAGAAAAGAACAAACAAGCACATAGGAGGGTTCATGCAAAGGTTTTATGATAAAGCAAAACATTCAATCAAGAATTATGTCTCTAATATTGTTCAACCACTTCTAAGTCTAATGTCTTTGTGTAATAAAACTCAAAACTAAATTATTAAAAAGACTCGAAAAACCTGGAATCGGGTTGTCCTCCCGGTAGCTTATTCTTGACTCGACGAAACGGGTTGCCTCCCGCCTAGCGCTTCGTTTATAGTCTATAGCTAGACTTCTTCACTTGATTACTCCGGATCAACGCTCTTTGCGGGCGTTGTAATCTTGGGTACCCACTTCCGCACCATCTTGGGCACGGGCTTTTCTTCCGGCTGAGTCATTTTTTTGGTCTTCACAGGCGGCTTCTCTTCCTTTGTCTTGACGGATGCAACACCTTCTTTGATTTTCTTTACGTTCATTTTTTTCGGCTCCTTCTTCTTTTTCAGCCCCTCCTTTTGCTTTGGTTCTCCCTTCACTCCAATCATGTTGCATGCCTCGATTCTTGGACGGAACTTGAAGGAACTCCTTTCTCCGTTGATATCGAACATGATCTCCCCCTTGCCAACATCAATAGTAGCTCCCACGGTCTTGACGAAAGGCCTCCCTAGGATGAGCGGCGGCTTCTCCCTCTCTCCCATCTCGAGCACAACGAAGTCGACGGGGGATGAAGTGGTGTCCGACCTTCACGGGTACATCTTCGGCAATGCCCAAGGGATAGCGAATGGAGTTATCTCCCAACTCCAAACATATACCCGTAGGCTCCATTGGTAGGCGTAGCTTCTCGAACACATCCCTCGGCATGACGCTCACACTTGCTCCAAGGTCGCATAACGCCTTCTCGAAGTTGAAAGAACCAACCGAACATGGAATAGTAGGGCACCCGGGGTCCTTTTGCTTCTCTAGCCCATTAGCAATAGCGGCACTAGACTCCTCGGACATTTTGACATGATCTACCCCGAGTGTTGCTCGGAAGTAGCGTGGCTTGAGTTGCGGTATCCTCGTGTCTTCCTCCAGCATCTCAAATTTGGGTTCCTCGGTGACGATCCCCGTAACCTTCTCTTTAGCAACTCCTTCCACCTCGGTGGATGGTTTAAGCTTCCTTGCTCCCGCGGAACGTTCCGGATCTTCGGTCTCCTTCCCCGAACGTGTTTGAATGGCCTTCGCCGATTCGGGACTTTTGGGTTGTCCCGGAAGCTTCCCTTCATCATTAGTGAGGCACCCTGCAAGTTGTCCAATTTGCGTCTTGAGCATCTTCATCATGTTGAGCACTTGATGATTGGAACTTCCGACCTCCGTCACTTTGCTATCGATGTTCTCCAACACCTTGTCTATGGTCTTGAACTTGGTGACGGTGTCCTTGTTGATCTTAGCTTGCTCATCCATGAACTCCTTCAATTGTATACGAAGCGGAACCGCGTTAGGAATAGATGAGCTTGCATTAAATTGAGGTCTACCTTGCCCGTAGCGGAAGTTCGGCAATTCTCCCTTCCTCATGTAGTCGAGCACTTTGGCTTCCTCCGGACAATCTTTGCGGACATGGCCATACTCTCCACATTCTTCGCATGTGGACCTTGCTTCGGCGGCCTTCAAGTCTTGAGCCTCTTTCTTTTCCATCTCCATCTTCTCGAACCTCCTCATGAGCGAGTCGATCTTGCCTTCAAGTATGTTCTCCTTCTCCACTTGCAAGACTCCTTTGACGTTCCCAGTGGGTTGAACCGGATGTAGGCGCCCGGATGACGCCCATGTGTCATTATCCGCGACCTTCTTGAATAGAGTGAAAGCTTCTGTCGGTGTAAGTTCGATGATGGATCCTCTCGCCGATGCATCGATGATCGTCCTTGACGCCATGGTGAGTCCTTGATAGAACTTTTGCACGAGGTCTTCCTTCGGGAACTTGTGATGTGGAACTGCCTGGGTGTACTCGTTGAAGCGCTCGAATGCCTCCGAGATAGTTTCCGTAGGATATTGAACAAAGGTGGCAATCTTATTACGCAAGCTTTGAGTTTTACCCGGTGAGTAGTATTCCTTCATGAAAGCCTTTATCAACGTGTTCCAATTTTGCACCGTCTTCGTCGGTTGAGAGTGGAACCATTGCAAAGCCTTCCCGAGTAGTGAGAACAGAAAAAGCCTTGCCCTCATTTGATCTTGAGTCACCCCATCCATGTTGAAAGTCTGACATAGTTGAATGAATGCTTGGAGGTGAAGGTTCGGATCCTCTTTACCGGTGAAGGGTGAATGTTGCACCATGCGGATTGTTGAGGTCTTCATCTCGAACGGTCTTCTGATCTCCTCAAGGTTCAAGATTGGTAGGTCGATGATGTCTGGGGTGCATAGCTCCCCAATCTTGCGTTCTTGCGGTGGTTGGTCACCCATCGGTGGAAGTCGATTCTCCCGAGGACTTTGAGGTGGTGAATTCTTCGGAGATTCCTGCGATCCTTTGTCTTCCGACTCCGAATCTACAAAATCCAGCTTTTTAGCTTGATGTGCTTCGCGTCTCCTTAGCCTGTAAAGTTTTTCTGGATCATCCACAAAATTATCGGTTTGTTGGAGAGGTAGCCGTCCATCTCCTGTTAGGGTTAGCAATAAACAAAGTATGCAAAAACTAGAAAGTAAAAACAAATCTATAGAAACTAGGGTTAGACAAACTAGATTAGATGTATTTTGAGGATGATCAAAGTTTAGTAGATGCAAAAAGAAAAACAAAAAGAAAACTAAAATTTACAAAAAGGCAATAAAAAATCAAATCTCGATCACTTGTTCCCCGGCAACGGCGCCAGAAAAAGGGGCTTGTTGACGGTTAATAGTTGTATCAAAGTTCGTTTATGACTTGCAAGCGGACAAGTCTCCCGTCGTAGTCAAGGGACCCTTCTTCCCTCGAGTGGTGAACCCAAGGTATCGAATCCGTGGAACAAATGTGTGACGCAAAACTTAATCTAATAAAGCCAAGTAACTTCAATCTTCAATAAAAGAAACCCTAATGCATCTAAGTAAAAGACACGTAACTAATCTAATCTACTAAAGACCGGAGAAAACAAAGTAAGATTGGGTATATAAACCGATCTAGAGGGATCGGGGTAAGCCTTTTGTTGAAGTTCCAAGCAAGAGAAGAAGTAGCAAATCGAATCTTAATAGAAGCCTCTTTAAATCGTGGTTTCCTGTCCAAATCCGAAAACATCCGCCTTTCGGAACCCCCGTTCTGTCACAACGTATCCCTACTCATGCGGGGAGCTTAGGGCGAGTCAAAATACAAGTCGAGATTCTTTCAGAAGAGCCGGCGTGTACCTCTAGCCACCGTGGCTACAAGAACACCCTATGTAATCTATCTCGAGAATAGAATTGGAATAAGCAAAGCCGATCGAAAAACGAAATCTTTGTGGAAACACTTGATCGCTAGGAAAAGATTCAACTTGATAATTCAACTATAATAATGATACATACACAAGATCACCACCGGGATCCTTCCTTGATCTTGCTTCTAGCTCCGGGAATTCTGACGTGGTCTTCCGTGCGAGGTTCCCACGTCGGCTAGGGGAACCCTAGTCAACTAGCTGGACCCTCTCCTCTCCGAGATGGTGTCCCTCTCTTCTCTACTCCTCGGCGGCCGATGACGAATTGTATGATACGTGGCTCTCTGTCAGGGGGCTATAAATAGCCTGATTGGCGGCTAGGGCAAAGGGGAGCCTCACTGGGCCCTGGACAAGGCTGGGCCGACCGGCCTGGGCCGGCCGGCCCGGGCCCATCCGGGCCCGGCCCGCAGGCCCCCATTGCTCTACGTCGGTTCCCTTGCTTCCTGGATGTTTCCCCCTTCGCATGTAGGTCCATGTCGTCGTTCTCTCCGAATTGGACACAACTCCTTGTCTTGCAAGATTCAGCACTTTTCTGGTCAGGTCCTCGGAGTTTGTCGTCTTCTCGGATCAATTCCCTGGATTCTTGGAGTTAAGTTTGCTTCATTGCATGACTTGTACGGGGCTTCAAGGTCTTGTCATGAGGTGCTTGATGAACTTATCCCGAAAGTTTTGCATTCAACACTAAAACCCTGCATAAACACTAAACTCCAAAACCGACATGCACACGTGAACTTGTTATACCACGGGGGTTAGTACCAATGGATAAGGTATAAAACTCATGCCAACACTGAAGGTAAACTCATAGCTAGGTTGACGGATTTTCACCGTCAACAGGGTTACGGCGCCAGCGAGGCCGAAGTCATGGACGTCGAGCCGGCCCCCAGCAGGGTGGACTGGCGAGAAAAATACATCGCCTGGATGGGTCGAGGGGAACTCCCCTCGGACCGGTCCGAGGCCAGGCGCATCGCCAGGGTGGCCAAATCTTTCGCCCTCGTCGACGGCGAGTTGTACAAGCGCGTCGCTTCCGGCATCCTGCAGCGATGCGTGCCCATCCCCGAGGGGTGCGAGCTCCTCCGGGACATTCACGCGGGCATCTGCGGCCACCATGCCGCGCCCCGCACCCTCGTAGGCAACGCGTTCTGCCAGGGCTTCTACTGGCCCACCGCGGTCGCCGACGCCAGCGAGATCATGCACACCTGCGAGGGGTGCCAGTTCTACACCCGCAAATCCAACCTCTCTGCGCACGTCCTGCAGACCATCCCCATCACGTGGCCTTTCGCCGTGTGGGGGCTGGACATCGTCGGGCCCTTGCGGAAAGCGCCCGGGGGCTTCACCCACCTGTTGGTCGCGATCGACAAATTTTCCAAGTGGGTGGAGGTGCGCCCCATTACGAATCTCAGGGCAGAGCAGGCGGTGACGTTCTTCACGGACATTGTCCATCGCTTTGGAGTGCCAAATTCCATCATCACCGACAACGGGTCCCAGTTCACGGGCAAGAAATTCTTGGAGTTTTGCGACAAGTTCCACATCCGTGTGGACTGGGCAGCTGTGGCACACCCACAGACCAACAGCCAAGTAGAGCGCGCCAACGGCATGATTCTACAAGGCCTCAAGCCCAGAATTTTTGACCAGCTAAACAAGTCTGGTCGAAAATGGCTCCAGGAACTTCCTGCAGTCGTGTGGAGCCTTAGGACAACCCCGAGCAGAGCCACCGGGTTCACCCAATTTTTTCTAGTTCACGGCGCGGAGGCCGTCCTCCCCACGGATTTAGAATATGGGTCACCCAGGGTGCGGGGCTATGACGAAGACGCCAACCAGCGAGCCCGCGAGGACTCGCTGGACCAGTTGGATGAAGCGCGCCTCGTGGCCCTAATGCACTCCGCAAGATACCAGCAGTCCCTAAGGCGCTACCAGGCTCGGAAGGTACGCCGGCGGGACTTCAACGAAGGGGATTTGGTCCTAAGGCTACGCCAAGACAACCGAGGATGCCACAAGCTATCACCTCCGTGGGAGGGACCCTACGTCGTGGTGAAGGTGCTCAAGCCCGACACGTACAAGCTAGCCAACGAGGACGGCGAAGAGCTCACCAATGCTTGGAACATCCAGTAGCTACGTCGCTTCTACCCCTAGCTAGGATTTCCAGGTCTTTTGTTGTAAATTACGTGCCCAACACCCCAGTTGGCAACGAACATGTAAACAACAGCAGTTCAATAAAAAGGGCAACTCGGCTTTCCCCTGAAACCCAAGTCACCCTCGGGGGCTACTACGGGGGGCATCCCCCCCCCAAAAAATGGTCCCATTTTTTCGCAAAAAACCCACACATGCTAAGTATGACTCGACCAGAGCCTCGAGCAAAATTCAGACAGGGCGCGGATGACCTAGCGGAAAGGGTGCGCAAGCCAGAGATAGTCTACACCTCCACGAGGATACGACCCTTCTCTCTTGCCCCCGGCCCAGCAGGCTGCTCGCGAAAATCGAACTCCCCAAACTCGAATTCACTCAGGCAAAGGAAGAAACAAAACAACGCGATAAAAACAACAAGTACCATTTGCTTCCACAAACATTTGAAACAAAATGTTTGATTATTTACATGGCCACGCGACCCATACACTAACATACAAATAAAAAAGGGCCTGGCGCCTAGCAATCTTCAGGCCTGAGGAGCATCAGCATCAGCGTCAGCGGCGTCCGGAAACAGGAACTCCTCGAAGGCCTCGGCGAGCGCCTCGGCGGCATCAGCGGCTAGCGCGTCCATGTGCTCCATTCCTGCTTCGTCCTCGA
Source organism: Cenchrus americanus (assembly GCA_947561735.1). Classification (NCBI taxonomy): domain Eukaryota; kingdom Viridiplantae; phylum Streptophyta; class Magnoliopsida; order Poales; family Poaceae; genus Cenchrus; species Cenchrus americanus. The sequence goes on along the minus strand of OX387244.1, from coordinate 26,035,520 downwards.
CGCCCTCCGGGACGATGTAGCCTTCCGCCACAGCCTCGAAGTTGACCTCGTAGTGGGACTGCACCACCCCGAGGGCCTTGTTAACACCAAAATTTGGTAAGGAGTCTGACTTGTGGGTCCAGCTCGATGAGGAGTCCGTCTGGCGGAAGGAAGGTTTCTTCAGATGCATTCGGCAGAAAAATCCGCGGTCGGCTATCTGCTTCTGTTCGGCAAGAGAACAGTTGAGCTGACTTTGCGGGATTGCATGGTGACGTGGCTCAAGCAGGAAGGACGAATGGATGGATAAGCGATCAAGCTTAGAGATAAATTTGGTATCGAATCCATTCAAGGTTGTGCTTGGCAGAGTATAAATATGAGCCCTGAATGTATGTAACGGATATACGTAATCATTCTCAATACAAACCGGCTTTACGCCAAACCCTAGAGTCCATTTGTCGTGTTGTCGAGTTCTTCGAGAGTGTTCATCGATCCGTCGACCTCCGTGAGTACCGGCAACCTTGTATCATATCTAGTATCATGCGGTGGATTTAGATCTGATGCAAGTAGTCTTGTTACCATGCTTAGTGTCATGCGGTAGATTCAAGCTTGGTTCAAGAAGGTTTCTTGTTAGGTCATGAGCCATGCGGTAGGATAAGATCTAGCTTGAAGCTAGTTATCGGCTCTATTGGATTGTGGCAAGATCCAATAGATTCATTAAGTTACCCCGTGTTGCTTTGAGTTTCTGCTTTATGTTTAAATTCATGTAACACTTTTTGCCCAGTCTAGATGGGTTTGGATCGGCTTTATCCCTTTTGATGATCCTTATGCGAGTCGAGTTCGTGCCTTTGGCAAATCTAACACGTGGATCACGTGCTTTTTGATAGCCGAAACCAAATCGATCTAGGTGGGGAATTACGGAGCCATCAACGCTCTCCCGAATCCGGGTTACAAACCAGCTGCAGGCACGCAGGAGGACGACATTCTGGCGCAAAAGATGGCCGATTTGATGCAGAATCAATTCGGCCTCAAACCGAAAATGCAAGTACCTACCTACATGTCGCCGTTCCCGGAGTGGTACTACAACGTGATCCTTCCGCCAAGGGTAAAACCTCCGACGGAATTCACAAAGTTTTCCGGGCAGGACGACACGAGCACGGTGGAGCACATTACTCGCTACCTGATGCAGCTTGGAGAGTGCTCGGCCGAAGAAGTGTTCAGAGTCAGATACTTCCCCGCGCCCCTGACAGGCGCGGCGTTCCAATGGTTTTCGTCTTTACCCCCGCAATCAGTCAGCACATGGAAGGAGCTGGAACGGAAATTTCACGCCCACTATTTCAGCGGCAGCTCAGAAAAGAAGCTAATCGACCTCGCTACCCTGAAGCAGAGGCACAGTGAGACACCCTTGGAATTCCTCAGGAGGTTCAGGGAAGTTAAGGGCATGTGCTTTTCGCTCAACCTGCCAGATGACCAGTTGGCCGACATGGCCGTTGCCGGGATGCTGCCGGCCGTGCGTGAGAAGCTGTTTGGCATGGAGTTCGATAACTTGGGCCAATTGCCCCAAAAGCTGTCGTAATGAGCAACCAAGCATACGGTTTCAAGAAGGATGCCAGGTTCGGCAAACAGCACGACGTGGCGGATATCTACAACTAGTTCCTAGACAAGGCCGACCTGATGGAAGATTCTGATGATGAACAAGACGTGGCTGCGGCCGAAATCATGTGGGGAAAAGAGCCATTGACTATGAATCAGCGCTGGGTCAAACAGACCAAGGGCACCTACGATTTCGACATCACAAAAGCTGACAAGCTGTTTGAGCTCCTGGTAAAGGAAGGCCGAATCAGATTGCCTGAAGGGCATTCCATGCTTCGGCCCGATGGAGTAAAGGAGAAACGTTACTGTGGCTTCCACGACGAACTCGCACTCCATCAACGGCTTGCGGGGTCTTCGAGAATGAGGATCCAGAAAGCCATCCAGGATGGACACCTCAAATTTGATAACAAGATGAAGCTGGATGGCCACCCCTTCCCTCAGAACATGGTGGGTTTTTCCGTCAACATGGTGACAGCTGAGGAGAAGGGCAAGGTCAAAGTCTTGACCTCAGCTAGGGCAAAGCAGGATGGAGTAGTGGACCCGGAGCGTCAAGTAACTTTGGAGCAGGTGCACGGTGAAGCCCCTCGCGTTCTCAAGAGCCACGTCGAGATCGGGGAATCCTCCAGAGCCAAACCCAGGGTGACCACGCGTATCCTCCTCAATAAGTGGCAGCGCCAGATGGAAAAAGAGCGCTACCAGAAGCGAAAATACGAGGAGGAGAGGCGCAGGGCCAAAGAGGAAGCACGCAGAAGAGATCTGGAGCAATACACGCGTGAGCAAGAGCGCGCACACTGGGGATGTGCGTTCTTCAGGCACTGTTGGAACGAAGGTTTGAAGCTGCCCATGCTGTGGAACTGCCCTGAGTGCAGTGATAGGTATTTTGAGTACAGGCAGGAGACTGCCAATCGCCGATCCGTCCACGAAAGAATTGGAAGGATACATCCTAGCGAGGATCGGCGCCAAAAAATTGAAATCATTGATCATCCCAGGAAAAGGCAAGCTGATTTAAGGTGGGCTGATCAAGAGGAAGACGAGGACGAGTACATCTGGCAAAAGGGGCAATGGTGCCCGCCTGGCCTGAGAAAAAGTCAGAAGAGACGGGTTCAACGCTTGAGGAACCGTGAACTGAGGTAGGCTGGGATCCAGACAAGGAAAGTGTGGCGTCCAAAGGATCAACCTGAAGGGTCAAAGCGTTCGGCTTCAGCGTGCATGGTATATTTTCTGCCGAATGAATTTATGGCTCCTGCTAATCAGGTTGTGCAGGAAGAGGCGTCCCTGGATGATGAGCAGATCGAGGGGATGATGGCGCAGCTGGTGCTAACCAAGCAAGCCGTCTTCGACAAACCGGCCAGAAATCGACACATGAGGCCGCTGTACTTGAAGGGATATGTCAATGGCAAGCCATTGACCAAGATGTTTGTCGACGGTGGAGCGGCGGTCAATGTAATGTCGTACACCACCTTCAGGAAACTTGGCATGGGCCCTAGCGATCTGACGCCTACAAGCATAATACTGAACGATTTCGCCGGGAATCCTTCAGACACCAAGGGATGTGCTCACATGGATCTGATGATCGGGTCCAAGACGCTGCTCACGACCTTCTTTGTTATCGAAGGTAAAGGAGCCTACAGCCTACTGCTTGGACGGGACTGGATTCAATCCAATTGCTGCGTCCCATCCACCATGCATCAGCAGCTCATCCAATGGGTGGATGATGATATTAAGGTGGTCCAAGCAGACGACTCCGTGAGCATAGCAAACATGGAACCAGCTTTCTGGGAGTATCAAGACATTGACTGTTTCTCAGGGAAAGACTGGGGATAAGGTCCTGTTGAACCTGTCAGCAGCGATCAACAGCCGATTCAAGAAGTCGGCTCTTATAGCAATTTTTAATGGAGAACCCCGTCGATGGTACTGATGGCAAGTTGGGGCGAGGATTCATGTCGGCTGATAAATTAGAAGAAGTTGACATTGGAAGCGGTGACATGCCAAGGCCGACGTTCATCAGCGCAAACTTGCAATCACACTTCAGGGAGGAATTAATCAAGCTACTCAAGGAATATAAGGATTGCTTCGCCTGGGATTATTCGGAGATGCCTGGACTGGATCGTTCCATCGTTGAGCATCGGTTGCCAATCAAATCTGGTTTCAAACCATACAAGCAACCACCCCGGAAAATCTACAAGGATGAGGTATTGGCCGATGTGAAGAAAGAAGTTGAAAGATTGCTCGATGCAAACTTCGTTCGGCCATGCAGATATGCTTTGAGTGGATTTCTAACATTGTCCCCGTTTACAAGAAGAATGGAAAGATGAGGGTCCGCATAGATTTCGGGGATTTGAGCGAGCTACTCCGATGGATGGTTACCCCATGCCTGTTGCCGATTTGTTGGTTGACGCCGCTGCTGGGCACAAAGTTATCAGTTTCATGGATGGCAATGCAGGATACAACCAAATTTTTATGGCAATAGAAGATATATCAAAGACGGCCTTCAGATGTCCTGGTCATATAGGCCTGTTTGAATGGATAGTCATGATATTTGGGTTCAAAAATGCCGGTGCAACTTATCAGCGAGCCATGAATTACATCTTTCACGAGTTGATCGGCAAAGTTGTTGAAATTTACATTGATGATGTTGTGATCAAGTCCCTTAGTCATGACACGCATTTGCAAGATGTGAAAAGGACCTTGGAGTGCACCCGAAAGCATGGTTTAAAGATGAATCCAAGCAAATGTGCTTTTGGGGTATCAGCTGGAGAATTCTTGGGATTTTTGGTCCACGAAGGGGGGATTGAAGTTGGCAAGAAGAGCATGAAGGCCATTGATGAAGTTGTCCCTCCAACTAATCTCAAGGAGTTACAATCGGCTCGGCAAAATTAATTTCGTAAGGAGATTCATTTCAAATCATGTCACGAAGGTTTTGCCATTCTCTCCATTGCTGAAGCTAAAGAAAGATCGAGAAATTCACATGGGGCGACGAACAACAAAAGGCTTTTGATGATATCAAGCAATACATGAAGGAGCCACCGATCTTTGGTCCCTCCTCGACTTGGATAAGCCTTTCAAGTTGTACGTGGCGGCCGATACCCAAACCATTGGATCGGCCCTTATTCAAGAATTTGAAGGAAAAGGAGCGGGTAGTAGCATATCTTAGCCGAAAATTACTTGGTCCCGAAACCAGTATTCGAACAGCAGAGAGGCATGTGCTCGTGCGTATACTACTCGTGTACAAAGTTTCGGCACTACTTTTTGAATGCCGAATGCACTGTATATTCCAAGTTTGATGTAATAAAGCATATGTTATCTATGCCAATTTTGAATGGCAGGATTGGCAAATGGATCTTGGCTTTATCGGAGTTTGAGTTATAGTTCAAATCGGCAAAAGCTATTAAGGGACAGATCATTGCCGATTTTATAACCGAACATCGCGATCCGTCAATTGATTTGCTTGAAATTACTCCTTGGGCTTTATTTTTTGATGGATCATCATGTGGTAAAGGTGGGCGAGTAGGGATTCTACTAATTTCGCCTAGAGGTGAGATGTTTGAATTTGCCATCCCTATACAGCCCACTGTTACAAACAATCAGGCTGAGTACGAGGCATTGCTTCGGGGGCTTCAATATTAGAGAGAAGCTGGGGCCGTTTCGGTTGAGGTTTATGGAGATTCAGAGTTGGTAATCAAGCAATTGAACGGCCAATACGAATGCAAAAGCGAAGCACTGAGGAGTTACTACAAAGAGTGCAGGGAGATCTTGAAGAGCTTTCCATTGGTAACTCTACAGCATATTCCTAGGGAACATAACGAAGAAGCGAACAGGCTGGCTCAGAGCGTCTCTGGTTACAAAGAGAGTCAAGAAGCGTTTGCTGCAGACATATGTGCACTTGGAACGGATCTTGTAGAGGATGATTGGAGAAAATAGATCGTTGACTATTTGAAAGATCCATCCCGAAAGGTCTCTAGGAAGCTCAGGTACAAGGCCATAAAATTCATTCTTCTGGATGACAATTTGTTTTACAAATCATTAGATGGGGTATTGTTATGATGCCTGGGTCCAGAAGAAGCCAAGAAGATGATGAGTGAAGTGCATGATGGGATATGTGGAGCACACCAATCGGCCTACCGCATGAAATGGGTTATCAGGCAAGCTGGGTGCTTTTGGCTGACGATATTGGAGGATTGCTTTGGGTATTACAAGGGATGTCAAGATTGCCAGAGGTTTGGAAATATTCAAAGGGTCCCCACGTCAGCATTAAATCCCATTATTAAGCCATGGCCATTCAGGGGCTGGGGTATAGACTTGATTGGCCAGATTAATCAACCATCTAGCAAGGGGCATAAGTTTGTGCTTTTGGCTACAGACTATTTTACTAAATGGGTTGAGGCGATCCCACTAAAGAAGGTGACGTTGGAAAACATGGTTGAATTTGTCAAGGAGCACATCATCTATCGGTTTGGAATCCCTCAGACAATCACAACTGATCAAGGGGCCCAATTCGTGTCCCTGGAGTTCAGGGAGTTTGCCGAAAACATGGGAATCAAATTGTTTAATTCTTCTCCCTATTATGCCCAAGCTAATGGTCAGGCAGAGGCTTCTAATAAGATCATGATCAAGCTGATACAAAAGAAGATCGACCAGAAGCCAAGAAGGTGGCATTCGGTACTCAGTGAGGCACTGTGGGCTTACCGAATGGCCCCTCATGGAGCTACAAAGACGTCTCCTTATGAATTGGTTTATGGACACCACGCGATTCTACCTTGGGAAATACAATCAGATTCCAGGAGAGTCGTGTTACAGAAAGATTTAAGCTCCAAAGATTACAGTGGCCTAATGATGGATGAGTTAGAGGATTTACACATGATCCGTCTCAGGGCCCTGGAAAACATCGAGAAGAACAAGCTGCGGGTTGCCAAGTATTATAACAAGAAGGTAAAAGTCAGGCAATTTGCAGAAGGGGATTTGGTTTGGAAAGCGCTATTGCCGATTGGAACCAAATACAGCGAATTCGGCAAATGGTCCCATAACTGGGAAGGGCCCTTTCGCGTGGTCAGATGCGTCCCTGGTAATGCATACATATTGAAAACTTTACTAGGAGAAGAATTTTCTGCTGCAATAAATGGAAGATATTTGAAGAAATATTATCCTAGTATTGAAATCGATCGATGATCACCAGCAGTGGGATTACATGCATCTGACACAGGAAATAGCCGGCGCTCAAGAACGAGGCCGCCTTTAGAACAAAAGATTCACAAACAGAAGAAATGGCCAGTGCCTAGATGCATTGCCCTTAGCATAAGACTACATTACAACTGCCTCTTGCAGGTTTACATCCAACAACCCTGGTGATCAGAACTTCAAGGAGGTGGGAAGAAGAAGGCCTGAAGGAAGAAGGGAAAGTATGACTCTATCTTTTCTTTGCTTCTTCGGCTGCTCCCTCTTTAGTTGCTCCAGGACCACCGTGACGGCAACTTGGAATGCGCGGGGGTGACTGCGATTCGCTGCCTCCACCAAGTTGTCCCAAGCCGCTCTCAGGTTGTTGTACCTATCAGAGATATCTGAGGCAGATAAGTGGATGTTAGGGGCAAGAAATCCAGATGTGAGCGCGAAGTCAAGAAGGGGTCAGAAACATTTACCTCCCACTAATGCCTCCAAAGCCATACGACGCTCGCGTTCGGCCTGGCAACGAGCGGTGATGTCCCTGAGGTCATGCTCCAGGTGCCGAACGCGGCGGCGCAATTGATGGCTGGTCCTCTGTTCAGGCGTGGTGTCCTCTGCTTCGAGGGAGGAATCGGAGGAGATGTACTCAGGCATGTCTTCGGTCCCGATGATTTCTTTAGGAAGCAAATCAAGGCTGAAAGAGGAAAGGAAGAGATGAGGTAAAGCGCAAGATCATATGAGAAACAAGGAGTAAATCAAGGGAAAACTCACTGTCGAATCGTGCGTTTCTTCGGAATGCTGCTCTCCTGGAGTTGCTTGCCTTTGTCCATGGCCTTAGGGTTTTTTCCTCTGAGGACAGGGGAGGAAATGAGAAGTGATGGATGAGTGTGCGAGTGGATTTGCAGGGCATCTCAGCAGGCTATTTTATTGACCGAGGGGGTGCATTGGGAGTGATGACTGGCCGGCGTGCACTATTGGAATACCAAACGGCAGGGTTTTCTTCCCGAATGCGAAGGGTTTTCGCTTGAACAGTGCTTACGGATTGCCGATTCAGGGATCTTCTGTGGATTTTGCGCCAAGGGGCATCTGTTCTCGTGTTCGGCTCAAGACAGTTCCCGAATACGTTTAAGGAAAAACAAGATTCACTGATGCAAACATGAAGAAAATCATCACAGTGCAAGCACGGAATTCAAAAGTTCTTTGTTCATTGCCGATATTCAAACATCCCTAATACAATCTAGTCAAAGAGCCTGTTCAACACAGATTGGGGATGAGTGAGTTCGGCAATGGCGTCGCCGTGGCCGTCGAGGCGCTCCAAGATGAGCTCGATCTCCTCGATGTCTTCTAGCGCGCCGCCCCGGAAGCCACGCGACCTGGTGGAGTAGTCGACGTCGGTGTGCATCGCCATGGCGGCCAGGCCCAGAGTGGTGCCCAAGCGGACGCCATGGGTGGCCACTTCATCCACACGGTGCTCCACCGCAGCAAGGCGCTCCGCCGGCGTGTCTCCGCGGGCGTTCACCTTATCAGCCAATTGCTCCACCAGCATCTTTAGCTGGTTGAGCTCGGCATCACGGGCTGCAAAGTGCAAGAAAAGGGGGTGATTAGCATCAAAAGCCGGATTGGATCAAAGAGCGGTGTCGGGGTCGTACCGTCGATGGTCTCCAGCAGCTGCTTGCGCTGGTCTTCCCACTCCAACTCGGCTATGCCAGCCTTCTTGGAGACATCCTCCAGCTCTCGCTGGGCCACCTCGAGCTCCGCCTTGAAGCGGAGAGCGTCGAGTTCCCCGTAGGGCACGGGGGAGTGGCCATCGGACTCGAGGAGTCGTCCGTGGGGGCGGCCGCCGGCGCGGGGGATGGATTCCATTGAATCAACCTGAAAAGAGGGCGATCGTCAAAAGGAGATCAAAGATGAATCAGAGAAGAGGAATTGACGATCATTGCCTCCGGCGCGCACTGGAGCGGCTTCCCTCCGCCTCATCAGAGGCGCGGCGTCGGTTGAGGCTGCGCACCATGCTTCTCTGGGATGTGCACTGTTTAGGAAAGAAGAAGAAGACTTGAGATTGGCAAAGATTCGAGAGCTAAAGGCTTGGTGGAGAGCTAGGGGCACCTATGGTTTCATTTATAGGCCTGGCAAGACAGATCGTGGCCTCAAGTCGTGGCTCTGGATCGTGGCGCATATCCCAAGAAAATCAGAAGGTGGAAAGGTTTCCTTGACCAGTCCACCAATGGGTCGTTTGGAGTTCTAGGCTGAGTCATATTCGGTTGACTGGCTCGGCTGAGAGGAGTCAAAGTTCCATTCGGGTATTGGCATTTCTTTGCCGAATGGGTCGTTCAGCATTGCATTTAGGAATGCACAGAAGAAAAGGGAAATAAAATTGCAAGAACAAATGTTACAAGAGCGACCAATTCGGTTACACATCGATTGAAGCGTCTAGATGTTCAAATATCTCGCAATTACACTACGGACATTCGATGTTGCTTGGCGAAAACTTTCCACCGCTCTTGATAATCTTTACGGGGCCGGACGGGGGTGGTAAGTTCTGCATCACATTGTTTCACCTTAGCTATAGTCGATATTGCTTCCTCTTGGGTCTTCTCTATCAATCCAGGGAGCTCGGCTATTTTCTTGTCATCGGCCTCTATTTCAGCGGAAAGGCTTCTCAGTTCCGCCTCCAAAGCGGCTTTTCTGGCGATCTTCAATTCGCGAGAAGCTTGCAGATTGGCCAATGTATCTTTGTGGCTCTCGGTCTGAGATTGTGCCCCTTTCATGGCTTGTTCAGCATTGGCCCTCTTCTTTTCAACAGCTGGGCGGGAGGACACCTTTCTCAAAGCCTGTCTTATGGGCACATAATGAATTTCCAGACCGGAGATAGATGCAAGAGAGGCACTAATGTCCTCAGGGAGTTCTTGGCTGATGGGTTCGAGCATTTCTTCAAAGTGATCAAGATCTTTGAACTGATCTCGCGCATCTCTTTGCAGCCAGGCAAAAATCTCCTTGAGCTTTTCTAGCACTTCCTCTGACAGAGTTTCCCTTGCCTCAGCAACTGGATTGTTCCCCATTGATGGACTTGGTGATGATGGGGCCTGATCCTAAGAAAGCAATATTGCCGAGTCAAGAGTGTTGGAAGTAAAAGGTAGCAGGGTTAAGTGCAAATAAGTACCTCATGTCTGATTTCCTGAATTGGAGCGAGGATTTTGTTCGAGGGGCGGCCACTGGTAAAGGAGGTGTTCCAGGCAAAGCTGAAGCTTCTGTGTGAGAGGGCTCTGATGCAGTTTCTGGCAACTCAGGAGCTTCTGGCTGAAGAGGAGATGGGTTCACCTCTGCTGGGATTGATGTTTCTGCTTGACCAGTGGGTGATTGAGCCCTTGGAGGACTTGATGGCTCTGGTTGGATTGGGAAACTCATCTCTGGTGAGTTTGGTGTTTCTGTCTGGACAGGGGGTGATTGTGTCCCTGATGAAGATGAGATTTCCACTTGGACAGGTGGCTCAACCCTTGGTGGACTTGCTTGTTGAGACACTGGGACGTCCACAAGTTGATCCTCCATTGTTTCTTCTGCAGATGCCAAATTAGGAATGATGCCAGTGCTCATCCTCAAGAAAAAGACAGTAAAGGTCATACCAGTGGATGGAGCATTGGCTGGTTCTGAAGCTGAGGATTGTTGAGTTCTAGTCTGAAAATGCACAAGATATGATTTATCAGAAACAGAGTAATCCTGTGATCAAGAAAGGAAGAAATTTTACCTCAACAAGGACTTTCTTGATGGTTCTTCTCCTCTTGGCACTTGGAGGAGCAATCAGAGACGAGCCTTGCCTCCTGTCAGCAGTAAGGCTGGACAGAGTTGGGTCTGTTGTGGCATACCTAGCCATTAACTGGGCCAGGGTTGGTGATTTTGAGGACCATGTGTGGTTCGAGGACCGGTGGATGGTCGCTTCCTTGTGTGATGAGTGATTGACAACGTTGTGTGGACTGATTCTTGGCTAAGTATTGCAGGTGCAGGTTGCGGCTTGACTCGTGTTGGTGCAGGTGAAGAACAAGCGCGAAAGGTCGTTGCCGGTGAGGCCTCCAGGTGTGGAGAAGACAAGTAGGCTTCGTTCGAGGGACCGGTGGCCGGCGGGGTCAAGTGCGGGCCGCATGGTGGCATGAACGGCAAGATGAAGTTGTGGACGGTTTCTTGGTAGAGCCTCAAAACCAAGGTCGGCCGGGACTACGTGGGGAGCCAAGTCATGAGTGGAGATTGGCGAGAGGCTACAGAGTTCGCGGGGTTTGCGGTGGTTCACCGAGAAAACCCCTGGGTTACTCGGTTGAGCCACAAAGCCGAGGCCGAAGACTCGACGAGGGAGGTGCGGCCACCCGGGCGGTTCAACCGCCCGGGGAGGGGGCGGTCGGACCGCACGGGGCCGGTCGGATCCGCGGGCCGGTCCTAGCCGCCCGGGGGGCGGTCGGCCGCCACGGCGCCGGCGCCGAGAAGCTTCGAAGCGGAGGACACGCGTCGGGATCGCAAGGCTTGCGTCGAGGCTACGCGGGATGCGGTCGCCGGCATCCGTCCAGATGGTGAAGACATCAAGAATTCCAAATCCGCCCTTGAGGGGCATGTATCCCTAGTTATTAGTGAAGGGCGTTTTAGTCTTTTGGGTGCCTCCATATATATTCATTAGAGCAAGCATAACCAGAGAACACGATTTAAGTTCATCTTCAAGTTCAATTATCATGTGAGGGTCCAGGCCGCTCTTGACCGTGAGCACGGCTAATCGATTAGTTTTACACTCTTGCAGAGGTTGTACATCTTTACCCACAAGTCGCGTAAAAGTTCTAGGAACTTTAAACCCCATTAGAATCCTCGAACAGATCAGCCTTGTCCAAGAACTGGTTGTAGACGTCAGCGACGTCGTGCTGCTTGCCAAATTTGGCGTCCTTCTTAAAGCCATAAGCCTGATTGCTCAAATTCCAGATTCTCAAATTCCATCCCAAATAACTTCTCGCGCACGGCCGGCAACATCCCGGCGACGGCCATATCAGCCAACTGGTCGTCTGGCAAGTTCAGCGAGAAGCACATGCCTTTGACTTCCCTGAATCTTCTAAGAAATTCCAGCGGCGTTTCGCTGTGCCTTTGCTTCAGGGTGGCGAGGTCGATCAGCTTCTTCTCCGAGCTGCCACTGAAATAATGAGCGTGGAATTTCCGCTCTAAGTCCTTCCATCTGGCAACTGATTCAGGAGGCAGGGACGAGAACCACTGGAACGCTGGACCTGTCAGTGATGCGGGGAAGTAGCGGACCCTGAACGTCTCCTCGGCTGAGCACTCCCCGAGCTGCATGAGGTAACGGGCGGTGTGCTCGACCGTGCTCGTGTCGTCTTGCCTCGAGAACTTTGTGAACTCCGTTGGCGGCTTCACCCTTGGCGGCAAGAGCACATTGTAGTACCATTCTGGGAACGGCGGCCTATAGGCGGGTCCCTGCATTTTTGGCTTGAGGCCGAACTGATTTTGCATCAATTCGGCCATCTTCCGCGCCAGGGCGTCATCCTCTTGTGCGCCTGCAGCTGGCGCGTACCCTGGGTGCGGGAAGGCGTCGAACGCTCCGTAGTTTCCCACTTCATGATAACCTCCGCCGTACAAATTCCTCTGCAGCCAATTGGTCGACGGAGCAATTCTCCGGCCGGGATCAAGTGGGGCCCTAGACGAGCCGAACGCTAGGTCTCCGTACGTAGGTTGGTACGGATTCGGCTGTTGCACAGGCTGACCTGTGCTGCTCTGTGGTGGCGGCAGAACTGGCTGACTTCCTGAAGCTTGTAACGGGGGCTGAACTGGCTGCCCCCCAGCGCCCTGTGGAGGAGGCTGGAACGCTTGACTTCCCGCAGCTCGAGGAGGAGGCCGCCGTGGCCGGCTCCGTAGCGGCGGTTGAGAGCTTGATTCGCCCAGCCTCCACGGTGCCCCCCCCGCATGGGTGCCTTGCCGAACGCTTGCTCCATGCCCGGGCCAAAGACGGCCACCATCATCTGCTGGAGCGATCCGAGGAAAGCCTTGTTGTGCTTGCTAAGCATGTAATCTGCTGATTCCTGGAACACTCGCATGCATTCCTCCTTTTCCTGCTGAGGTGTGGTATCGCTCTCCCCCGGCAAAGAACCACTCGGGCATCTCGTTCTTCGATACGGGATGCCGCTTCTATTCTTCTTAAACGACGGCGACACTTCGCCGAAACCGGTCCACGACGTCTTGGAGTTGCTGCCGCTGCTCTGGAGAAAGATCTTCAAGGTTGACATCCATGAGGTCTGCGATTTCAAGCATCTTGAATCTATTCGGCTGTGGTCCCACTGGGCGTGCCAAAAAGTGTGTTGACGCGAAAAGTGCACTCAACGCCAATCACACAGCAAGCCGAACAAAGCTGGCTTCACACGCACAGAGAGCAAAAGACGTGCCAGTCAATTTTCCCTGAAAATTAACAAAAGACAAAGCAGTTAGATACCAAAGCTTGGAACTTGCCGAGTGGTACCAGACAGTTCCATATTTACGGCTAAGAAGCCAAATGAGATGACACATAGCTATAGAAAGCTATCTGCCAACGAACTACAACCATTCGGGGAACCGCAAAGGGGAAAAAATAACACTGCCGAATGGATGACGTAAGCATGACAGCGATCGGCCTTTGTTTGAACAAGGATGCATGCGCACGAGGCCACGACCGATCCCCATGAAGATTAGCATTAAATAAATAAATAAAGTAAAGCACGGACATAATCATGTATTAAACAAGTATGCATAGATCCAAAGCACTAGTCTACCGCATGTCTAGTTACTTTAAAACCCATCAGGTACGATATCAAACAAATCTATCCACCGCATGATACAACTTGCATGAAAAACTGTACCACTTTCCACAAATAGATCTATCCACCGCATGATACAATCTAAATATGGAAAGCTAAAAAACATACATCATTTAAAACATAAATGACGCATGTGTTCTACTCGTGAGGAAACATAACCGAATACAGCTGAACAACCGATTCGGGGTCCATGAAGAAGGAACAAACATTACCAAGTGAATAAATCTATCAGATTGATTTGGGAATCTAATCCACCGGATGACTAGCTCCAAAGCAACCCAAAAACCTGCATCTACCGCATGATACCCGGCTCTTTCAAGATTTATACGAACATTAGCAAGCTTGAACCCGCAACACGTAACAACCTAGATCGATTCGGTTTCGGCTATCGAAAAGCACAAGATCCACGTGTTAAAACATGAAATCTACTCGAACAAGGATCGTAAAAGAGGTAGAGCCGATCCAAACCCATCTAGATTGGGCAAAGGTGTGTTGCATGAATTAAAACATAAAGTAAAATTCAAGATAACACGGGGTAACTTAATGAATCTATTAAATCTTGCCAAAATTCAATAGAGCCGATAACTAGCTTCAAGCTAGATCTTAGCCTACCGCATGACTCATGATCTAACAAGAAACCCTCTTGAACTAAGCTTGAATCTACCGCATGACACGAAGCATGGTAACAAGACTACTTGCATCAGATCTAAATCCACCGCATGATACTAGACATGATACAAGGTTGCCGGTACTCACGGAGGTCGACGGATCGATGTACCCTCTCGAAGAACTCGACGACACGACAAAGGACTCTAGGGTTTGGCGTAAGGCCGGTGTATATTGAAGAATGATTGTCTGTTACATACATTCAGGGGCCATATTTATACCCTGTTGAGTATAACTGCGAATGGATTCGTTGCCTAACTTATCTCTAAGCTCGATCGCCTATCCATCCATTCGTCTTCCCTGATTGAGCCACGTCACCGTCCAATCCCGCAAAATCAGCTCTACTGTTGCTTTGCCGAACCGGAGCAGATAGCCGACCGCAGATCTCTTTGCCGAATATCTCTAGAAATATCCTTTTTTCCACCAGACGGACTCTTCATCGAACCGGACCCACAAGTCAGACTCCTTACCAAATTCTGGTGTTAACACCTTTGAAATCCCAGGGGTGAACAGTTCCTGTAATGTCAAGGCCGGTGATCATATACACATCGGCCAGAGTTGGGGACATTGGGCCGTGACCAAAGAGGAAGGCGTTGATGCCATTTGACTAGAAGTGGCAAGCCGCTATCAAGAGGTCTTCGTTCTTGGGGGTCTCGGCCAAAGATAACTCCAAGCATTGAGCAATGCGAAGGGTATCCCAATTCTAGGTCCGGGCACTCTTGTCTACGAGAATCCTCTGGTACCAATTTTTCCAGCCTGCGATTGGGGGCAAGGGCTAGTTCTTGAAAGCATCCTGCCACTGAGGAGGTGTGGTTAGTGTTGACGCAAAAAGTGCACTCAGCGCCAATCACACAGCAAGCCGAAAAGCTGGCTTCGCACGCGCAGAGAGAGAGTGACGTGCTAGTCAATTTTTCCTGAAAATTAACAAAAGATAAAGCAGTTAGATACCAAAGCTTGGAACATGTCGGGTGATACCGCAGTACGCTTCCATATTTGCGGCTAAGAAGCCAAACAAGTTGACATGTAGCTATGCAAAGCTACCTATCAAAGAAACATGACCATTCGGATAACTGCAAAGGGAAAAAGAACATTGCCGAATGGATGACGTAAGCGTGATGACGATCGATCTTTGTATAGATGAAGATGCAAGCATGGAGTTATGACCGATCCCCATGAGGCTCATCATTAAACAAAATGAAGTAAAGCACGGACATGATCATGTATTAAATAAGCATGCATAGATTCAAAGCACTAGTCTACCGCATGTCTAGGTACTTTAAAACCCGTCGGGTACGATAGCAAACAAATCTATCCACCGCATGATACGATTTGCATGAAAACGCACCACTTCCCACAACTAGATCTATCCACCGCATGATACAATCTAAATATGGAAAGCTAAAAGCATACACCACTTAAAGCATAAACAATACACGTGATCTACTCGTGAAAACATAACCGAATACAGCTGAATGGCCGATCCAGGGTCCATGAAGAAGGAACAAACATTACCACGTGAATAAATCTATCGACTGATTTGGAAATCTAATCCACCGGATGACTAGCCCCAAAGCAACCCAAAAACCTGCATCTACCGCATGATACCCGGTTCTTTCAAGATTTATACTAACAAAGCAAGCTTGAACCCGCAACACGTAACAACCTAGATCGATTCGGTTTCGGCTATCGGAGAGCACAAGATCCACGCGTCAAAACACGAAACCTACTCGTACACGGATCTTAAAGGGAAAATAGCCGATCCAAACCCATCTAGATTGGGCAAGGGTGTGTTACATGAATTAAAACATAAAGTAAAACCCATAATAACACGGGATAACTTAATGAATCTATTGGATCTTGCCAAAATCCAATAGAGCCGATAACTAGCTTCAAATCAGATCTTAGCCTACCGCATGGCTCATGATCTAACAAGAAACCCTCTTGAACCAAGCTTGAATCTACCGCATGACACGAAGCATGGTAACAAGACTACTTGCATCAGATCTAAATCCACCGCATGATACTAGACATGATACAAGGTTGCCGGTACTCACGGAGGTCGACGGATCGATTAGCCCTCTCGAGGAACTCGACGACACGACGAGGACTCTAGGGTTTGGCGTAAGGCCGGTGTGTATTGATGAATGAACGTCCTTTTACATACATCCAGGGATCGTATTTATACCCTGCTGATTACAATTGCGAATGGATTCATTGCCTAACTAAACTCGATCGCCTATCCATCCATTCGCTTCCTCTGATTGAGCCACGTCACCGTCCAATCCCGCAAAATCAGCTCTATTGTTCCTTTGCCGAACTGGAGCAGATAGCCGACCGCGGATCCTTCTGCCGAAAATCTCTGAAAATATCTTTCCTTCCACCAGACGGACTCTCTTTTGAATCGGACCCACATGTCATACTCCTTACCAAATTTTGGTGTTAACACATGCCCCTTCAATTGTGGGATAAAAGTAGTTTTGTTCCACAATTGACTCTAGCCACGAATCCTTGAGCCAAACCTGTCAACACCTGTTCTTCGCAATCCGCCGGATTCTTCGTTCAGATCCAACCCTAGATCCCCTTCGTTCCGAGCTCGAATCTCCAATGGCAACTCAGAACCAAGCTGCTCAGGTAAATTCACCCCTCCAAACCTTTGTTCGGCATTAGGTTTTCAATTTTACCTGAGATTTTCCTCTTCCGCTCTCCTCCAGAACCTTCTACTCGCTCTTCCGATTCCTATTGAGGCCAATTCGCGCCTTATTATCTTGGTCCCGAAGGGAATCCTGACCCTCGAGATTTTATCGCCGCTGAATCTCAGAGAATCCCTTTCAAGGTAGCTTTATCTCCACCTCCCCAGTGGCAAGATGCGTTCAAGAACTGGCCTTTGCCCCCAATTGCAGGCTGGAAGACTTGGTATCGGAGGATTCTTGCGGATAAGAGTGGATTGACCAATCTGGATGCTCTCCGCATTGCTCAATGTCTGGAGTTATCCGTAGCTGAGACACCCAAGAATGAAGATCTTCTGATAGCCGCATGCCACTTCTGGTCAAATGGCGTCAACGCCTTCCTTTTTGGGCATGGCCCAATGTCTCCAACTTTGGCCGATGTGTACATGATCACCGGCCTTGACATCACCGGGTCTGTCCAGCCTTGGAACTTCAAAAATTCCTCACGCCAGACAGGGGTAAAGCCAGGGAATGGCTACAAGAATTATATTTCGAAGCACATGAGAGATAACCCCCTTGGCGAAGTTGAATACAGAGCCTTTTTGAACATGTGGTTATGCAGATTTGTCTTCTGTGGCAAGGCCAACGAACCCACTTTGAATCACATCGCAATGGCGATTCATCTGGCTAGTGGCAATCGTCTTCCTCTGGGAAAATTCCTTTTGGGCAGTGTATACCATATGCTTCATCAGACCGTTACCCAAATGTACACCAGCCAGAGGATAGCATGCGTCAATGGCCCTTGGTGGTTTGTTCAAATTTGGCTGCAGCTCCACATGCATCAGATTGTAGGCGTCGACTTGAACTCCAGGTTCTTCCCCTGGTCCAATCCCCCCGAAGGAGAGCCTCAAGTTACCAGAGGATGCCAAAACTATGGAGAAGCAGCTTCAACTGTTATCGTCCAGCAGGACATCATCCAGCTCTTCGAGTTGTTCTTCAAAGGCTTCCCCAATCCTCTTTGGCTTCCTTATCTAGGCAATGACACTCTGACCTTCCCTGTCGAATTCTCCTTTGAGCCCGGCCATCAAGATAGGGGATTCTTAGAAATCTTTAACATCATAATCCGCCCATGCATATTACCGGCCGAGTTCAATGGAGGGAGGCAGAATATTAGTACTTATGAGTACTACCAGCCTAATGTAATGGCCAGGCAACTTGGATGTGGCCAGATGCCCCCAAGATTGTTTCTGCATGAATTCCTCAAGCCCAGGGAGGAAATCAAAGAACTGATGCAGTGCAGCAGAGTTTTCAACTATGTGTGCAGTCCCACTATCTACACATGTCCTTTTGTGCCCACAACCATAGTTCACCCTACCTTCAGCCCCTGGTGGCAAGAATTTCATGACCATATCTTTACTGAACCTGTTCATGTATTCTGTGCAGAGTTGATATCTGACTTTCTGCCAACTTCAGAGGTAATACAATGAGCCCTTAGATTAAACCTTCCTCTCTATTTATGGTCCTGACCTTCATTTTCTGTCCACAGAACACAATACCTGCCCCTCGAGCCAGGTGTCGGTGTTTTGGACCGGCAACCTACTACGGGGAGTACCCGAAGTAGATGAATGTGACTCGCCGAGATCGGTAACTCGAAGGAAGAGGCACGCGGCACACAATTTAGACAGGTTCGGGCCGCGAGGTGCGTAATACCCTACGTCCTGTATGCTGCGTAGCTCTGGATTGATAGGGCACGATTACAAGATGGTGCAATAGTGCGCCGTGAGTTGAGATTGGATGAGGTGATCCTGGGATCGGTCCCTGCCTCGCCTTATATAGTCCGGGAGGCAGGGTTACAAGTCGGAGTAGGGAAGGAGTACTAGCCGAGTACGTCTAGGAGACCTCTACACAGTGCGGAACGTGTACAGAGCCTTAACCGAGTACTACTCCTGTGCTGTCCTTGTGCTCCACGCCTCCAGGTGCCGTGTAGCGCAAGTCGGGTAGTCCCAGGGGCCCACCGAGTAGTCGGTCCTGGCACCCACCGAGGTAGTGGGCCCAGGGAGGTCCATACGATAAGCCCCCGAGTACTTTGTAGTCGAGAAGGATAGCTTCAAGTAGTCTTGAAGGCCTTAACAAGTAGTCCTCAGGCGTCCCTGAGTACTACAAGTCAAAAGTCCTCAAGAGTAGTCGAAGCATCCCGAGGCTGGAATGTACTCCAGCTGATGTTTGAGCAATCTTGAAGTCTTCTCGAGTAGTCCCAAGCGTCCTTGAAATCTGCCTTGTCTTGAAGCCGGAGCCGTCAAGAAGATGCGATTCGCTGAACCGCAATCCACGTGGAGTAGCCCCCGAGCCTCGAGCCGCGGGCTCTGGCTGAGGATCTATCCGAAGTCTTGGCGAGAAAATCCCAAAAGATCCGAAGAGAAAAAACCGAAGGACACGTGGCACGGAGCCCCCGAGCCTTGAGTCGAGTACTTCCTCTCGAATTGAAGGGTCTTTTTTGGAGAATGGTGTCCTGAGATGCTCTTGAGACTAGCCGCGTCCCAGGTAGTCGAGTAGAAGTAGCCGAGCCCCCGAAGTGAGGCGCGTCGACTAGTAGAATACGAAGAGTCACGCGCAGCCGCTGAGTCAGCCGCGCGTGGACTTATCCGGCCGCCCGTTGCGGGGGCGTTTTGGCTTATAAATACAAGCCGAAACCCTTAGGGTTTTTCACCCAAGTGAGCCACAGTCATTTGCCACTTGAATCTTGAAGAAAATCCACTCCAGCGAGCGCTGCCGCCGTAGTAGATCTGAGCGCATCGCCACCCGAAAGCTTCAGGGTAGCCCCCGAGCGAATGCGAGTGAAGACTCCCTGTTCTTGGAGGATGAAGCCATCCCCGTCGAAGACGTCGAAGGCCGGCGGGAAGAAGAGGAGCCATGCAGAGGCTGCCGCGGCCGGCACCAGAGCGGCGCCGCCCACATCTCCACCGCGCGCTGATCCAAGCCGCGAGTGGAAAAGGTCGAAGGTGAAGACCGAAGACTTGTCGACCCCGTTGAACGGCGGGTTCATCGGGGAGAAGGAGATCGATATGTGGAGATCCGCCGCCGGAGATCCCTATCCGATGGAGAAGGCGCAAGACGAGATCCCGATGTTCTCGCGCTTCGTGGAGCGCGGTCTTGCGCCGCCGGCCCGAGCGATTTCTTCGAGAGGGCTTCTCGGGTACTACGGCATCGAGTACCTCAACTTGAACCCCAACGGAATCTTCCACACTTCTCGTCTTCGTCCATTTCTCGCGAAGCATTTTTGGGAATCAAGCCGCATTGGATTCTCTTCCGGAAATTTTTCCGCGTGAAGCCGCGGCCCCGCGCCTCCAACCCCGCAGTAGTCGGGGGCCGGGATCCGCTTGAGGGAAGATGCCGCCGAGCGACACTCGGCGTACAAGCTCGTGGACTCCAACACCGACCGGAAGACGAGGTGGTTCTACACCACGAACCACCATCCCGAGCCGCCGAAGCCGAGCGGACGGCGCCCAAGCACCAAGAGTGGTGGAACACGAGAACCCACCATGCGGAGGGGATCCAGCTCCCGGAGTTGCTGGCACGGATCAAGACTCTGCGGGATGCAGGACTGAGGGCCGAGCATGTGGCCTTCAGTTTCATGAAGCGCCGGATCCAGCCGCCGGCCGCGGCGCGGGATACGATGGGCTTCGAGTACACCGGCGACGACGACACGTCGCGGATGCCGGGGGGCGAAATTGAAGACAACGACATCGTCGAGAGGTTGTCGAGGATCTTCAAGGACATGCCGGAGTACACGGCGTGCCCTGTCGAGGAGTTCTCCGCCGCGCGCCCGCCCAACGAGGTAAGTAGTCTTACCCACCTCGTCGAGTAGTAGGCATCGCAGCGCAGGGTGCCGACGCCTTTGTGTCTCGTTGCGCGAGGATGATGTGAAGCGGTTTGTCTCTGAGCCGCAGCCGCCACCGAGCGGGATTGAGATCCCGACGGTGGAGAAGGTGAAGGAGCGCCGAGTAGTCGGAGACGACGACGATCCCGTTATCGTGGAGGATACCTCCGATGACGAAGAAGACGAGGAGACGCTGCAGGACCGCTTCCAGCTGCGGTCGAGGTTTAGCCGTCCGGGCTTGCCTCATGTGCCTCTCATCCAAGACCCTCCGGCTAGCCTGGAGGCTAGCCTTGCTGCGCCGCCAAGGAAGCCGCGCAACCCCGCCAAGAAGCGGATAGCCAAGAAGATGAAGGTCTCAGAGACCACGCCTCCAGAGGTAAGTCGTCTTGAGCGGAGTAGTCGGGTACCCAGTGATCGAGTACGGTGCTAACGAGTAGTTATCCCTGTGTGCAGGAGAGGCCGCCAGCGGAGCCCGTGGAGGAGGGCGATGAGGGCGTGTGGCCCACAGTGGGGGAACCGGCTGGAAGCCGAAGTCCAGCTCCCACTGTCGAAGAACTTCGGCGCGCAGTCGGAGCGCCGCCCCCCGCCCCGAAGGGAGCGAGTACCCGCGGCCGCCGCCGCTGGAGGGGTGGGAGCCGCAGGGGCGCAGAGAACGTCTACGCCGACCGCCGTCACCGTAGAGGAGGCGGTAGTCAAGGAGGCGCAAGAAGAAACGCCCGCCGAGGGTGGACTGGTTGACATCGCCAGCATCCTCGGTGCGCCGGCCGTGACTATCGTCCGGTCGAACTTGTAAGTATCACGTCTTCATGAGTGGTACTCATTGTAGTAGTCGATGTTATCTGATGAACCTTTGTGGACCCTTGTGCAGAAAATCCACCGACTTGAGCTGGGACGGAGAGGAGCCCACGGCAGCAGAGGCAGAAAAGGCCGCGCCGCCCGTCGAGGAACCCGCTCTAGAAGCCCAAGCCACGACCGAGCCCCCAGCTGCCGAAGCGGCGGCGCCGGGAGGCGGTCATAGTCGAAGGTGAGTACTCTTCCTGAAGCTGTAGAGCCCAAGAAGAGTAGTCGAGAATGCTGATGCGCGTGTTCCTTGGTGACAAGGCCGAAGGGGGGTGACATCCCTGCAGGGGTGCCCGTGCAAGAGTTGACACCAGAGGCCCCGGAGGCTGCGGTAGGAGCCCCCGAGCCCGTGGGAGAAACCGTCGAGAAGTCCGCCGAGGAGGAGGCGGCTGCCACGTCACCAGGGGTTGCCCTGGAGGTGGCGATCCGGTCTCCCGAGATCCAAGACGCGGAGCCTATCCGCTCGGCGCCAATGACGGAGGCCACGCCGGGTAGCCGTGGCGGGATTGAGCTGCTTGCCGACGACCTCGTCGAGCCGGCGGTGTTGGCGCAGCATCTGGAGGCGATGCGACGAGCCGAACAGTGGATGAAGGTACGTAGCCGTTGCCTCCCGGGTAGTCAATCCTCTTCGTTGAGTACTCTATTTGATTTTGAACTTGTCCTCAGGACGTCGCGGAGCGGTCCCGCGAGAAGTCCAATCTGCTGCAAGGCTATGGGGACACGGTGCTGCGAGCTGAAGCCTTGGAGGAGCAGCTCGTGAAGTCGAGGAAGCACGCGGCCGCCATGCAATCGAAGCTTGACGCCGCCTTCGCCAAGTATCACAACGATGTGATGGACTTGCAGGCGAAGAGCGACGAGCTGGTGCGGAAGAACAAAGGCCTCCGCAACAAGAATAAAGGTATGTCTCTTGACTTGTCGGGTACTTGTTGGGAGTCATCAAGCTCTGACCCGTTTGTTGTGTTCCGTGTTGCAGAACTCGAAGGCCAGGTGGAGCGGCTGAAGGGCTCGGAGATCAGCATGAAGAATCTCTTCTACCGGGAGCAAGAAGCCCGCCAGGTACTTGAACTCGACTACAAGGAGCTGGCCGTCGAGTGCGAGAAGCACATGGAGTTGAGAATTGCATCTAACCGGGATCTCGTCAACTGCTACAAATCTTTGCAGAAGTTGAACGAAGACTGCGAGGCGCTCCGGCCCGGGCCGAAGGACCTTGAAGAGGCTGCCCTCCCGATCGCGAGGCTCTCCCGGTGCCGCACCCGTGCGGCCCCAAGATCGCTCCGTTGGCGGATCGACTTCGTGAGGCGCCAAGCCGGCCGGCCGCCTACGTCAAGCACATGGCCGGGTCGATCCCGAAGCAGGGCCGGCCTTCATGAAGTCGTACTTCCCGAAGGCCCCGTGGAGGTAGTCGGCGGCGGAGTAGCCGCCAACCGCTCGGACGAGCAAAGATGCGCAGTTGCTGGAGCGCATGGCTCCCATCGCGGAGCGAGTAGCCGATAAGTTGAATCTCCGGTAGCCCCGCATAGATAGCTAGTAGCCATGGTTGTATAGGAAACAGTTGTAATGAACTATCTCATATATCAATGAATTGTGAAGTTCCAGCAATGAGTACTCGTAACCGCGATCTCAGAGTGCGGAGCGCCCATCGTGGAGTAGGTGCGAGTAGTAGTACTCGGCTTGGTAGTCCCGTCGCGAGGGAGTAGACGATGAACGAAGTTGATGAACAATCAAACTTTATTACTTGAAGGAGTACACTCCGGTGGCCGTGGCCGTAGTTACAAGTAGTCGCTCGGACCGGAGGCCGCTTACGGTCGAGTAGTACCGGGAGCGGGTAGCCGCTTACGGAGTGATCCGTAGGTAGCCGTGTAGGCTGGATCGCAGATCCGTGAGTAGCCGCGCAGGCTGGATCTTTGGGGTGTGGTCTTCTTGGTAGACCGCTGCTAGAGTCCTTGACGCTCGTTGCAGCCCAGGGTCCGTAGGTAGCCGCGCGGGCTGGACCTGGAGGAGAGTAGTCCGGAGACTTGAAGCCAGGACCCGGAGGGTCGCATGCGGCTAGGGGTGTTGATGCAGTCGTGTAGACTTGAACCCCGGAGTAGTCGAGTAGACTAGGCGTAGAATCGACGAGCCGGGTCGACGTTCCACGAGTTGTTGACTTCTTCGCCTTCAAGTGTTTGGAGGCGGTAGGAGCCTGGCCCGGTCACCTTAGCCACGGTGAAGGGCCCTTCCCGGGGGAGCTGAGTTTGTGAAGTCCTTCCGTGTTCTGGATACGGCGGAGGACAAGATCTCCAACGTTGAAGGAGCGTTCCTTGACGTTGCGATCGTGGTAGCGTCGGATACCCTCCAGGTACCTTGCTGATTGGACTAGGGCGGCACAGCGAGCTTCTTCGAGGCTGTCGATGTCAACTCGTCTGCTGTCTTCTGAGACGCCTTCGTCGTAGTGCTCCACTGCTGGCGAGTTCCATATGACATCCGCAGGGAGGATGGCTTCGGAGCCGTAGACCAGGAAGTAGGGGGATTGCCCCGTTGGCTTGGATGGTTGAGTCCGCAGCCCCCAGAGTGCATTGGGTAGTTCCTTGATCCACTTGCCCCCTTTTGAATTAGCAGCGTCGTGTAGCCGCTTCTTGAGGGCGTCGAGCACCATCCCGTTGGCGCGCTCGACTTGTCCGTTGGCCCGTGGATGGGCGACGGAGACGTATCTGACGTCGATTCCGCTGTTCTCGCAGTACTCCCAGAACTGGTGGTTGTTGAAGTTGGACCCCAGGTCTGTGATGATGCGGTGGGGTAGCCCGTAGCGGTGTACGAGTTCATCCAGGAAGTCGAGTACTCTGTCAGCCTTGGGACATGTGACCGGCTTGACCTCGATCCACTTGGTGAACTTGTCGATAGCCACCAGTACCCTGTTGAATCCTCCTGGCGCAGTTGGTAGTGGCCCAATCATGTCGAGCCCCCAGCAGGCAAAAGGCCAGGTTGGTGGTATGGTGACCAGCTTGTAGGCAGGGACGTGCTGCTGCTTGGCGAAGAACTGACATCCTTGGCACCTTCTGACGAGTTCTTCGGCATCGCCCAGGGCTGTGGGCCAGTAGAAGGCTCGCCGGAAGGCCTTGCTGACCAGCGTGCGGGAGGACGCGTGGTTGCCGCAGACACCCTTGTGGATCTCCTCCAAGATGTCCTTGCCTTCTTCGCGAGGAACGCATTTCATAAGTACTCCAGAAGATGCGCCTCGCTTGTAGAGTTTGTCGCCGACGAGGACGTAAGACTTGGCGCGGCGGACGAGTTGTTCGGCTGCGTTCTTGTCGGAGGGGACCTTCTGCTCGCTGAGGTAGTCGATGAAGGGTTGCCTCCAGTCCACGTCGATCATCATGACCTCCTGCCCAGCTGGTTGGCTAGCTGGGACAGTGGTCGGCGGCGCCGCTCGGGATGGATGGCGCGTGAAGCTCATGGACGAAGACGCCCGCGGGTACTTGGGCGCGGGTGGATCCGAGCTTCGAAAGGACGTCCGCTGCAACGTTGTTGTCGCGAACGATGTGGTGGAACTCGAGACCATAGAATTTGTTCTCGAGCTTGCGGACTTCTAGGCAGTAGGCGTCCATGTTCTCCTTGTTGCGGTCCCAGGACTTGTAGACTTGGTTGATGACCACTGCGGAGTCGCCGTAGACTAGTAGCCGCTTGATGCCAAGTGAAGCCGCGAGGCGGAGCCCGTGTAGGAGGGCTTCGTACTCGGCTTCGTTGTTTGAGACCTTCCAGAAGATCTGCAGGACGTACTTGAGCTGTTCGCCCGTTGGAGAGATCAGAAGTACCCCTGCGCCTGCGCCCTCGAGGTTGAGTGAGCCGTCGAAGTACATCACCCAATGCTCGGTCGCACGGTGGGGAGTAGGTAGCCGGTTCTCCCGCCACTCTGCCATGAAGTCGACTAGAGCCTGCGACTTGATGGGCGTGCGTGGCTTGAAGTCGATGGTGAGGGCGCCGAGCTCGACAGGCCCATTTGGAGATCCTTCCGGTGGGCGTCCGGGTTCCTCGAGATGTCGCCGAGCGGGTAGTCGGTGACGACGGAGACCGAGTACTCCCCGGGAAGTAGTGTCGTAGCTTCCGCGAGGTGATGAGTAGAGCGTACAGAAGCTTCTGCACGGGCTGGTAGCGAGCCTTGGACTCTGATAGAACCTCGCTGACGAAGTAGACTGGGCGCTGGACCGGGTAGGCGTGGCCGTCTTCCTGCCGCTCGACAACGATGGCAGTACTGACCACGTGAGTGGTCGCAGCGAGGTAGAGCAGTAGCTGCTCGCCCTTGAAGGGAGCCGTGAGGACTGGTGGCTTCGACAGGAAGTCCTTGAGCTGGGCAAGGGCTTGGTCCGCCTCCGCTGTCCATACGAACTTCTCGTGGTGCTTGAGTAGTTTGAAGGAGGGGAGACCCCGTTCTCCTAGCTTCGAGATGAATCTGTTCAATGCCGCCATGCACCCCGTCAGCTTCTGGACGTCCTTGATGCTCGTGGGAGCTTTCATGCTGGTGATGGCGGAGATCTTCTCGGGGTTGGCTTTGATGCCGCGTTGGCTGATGATGAAGCCGAGTAGTTTGCCCGAAGGCACGCCGAAGACGCACTTGTTCGGGTTGAGCTTCCAGCGGTACTCGCGTAGCGATGCGAAGGTCTCTTCAAGGTCGTCGATGAGGGTACTGGAGTCCCTGGTTTTGACAACCACGTCGTCCACGTAGGCCTCGACGTTCTTGTTGAGTTGCCGCTTGAAGCAGGCCTGGATGGCCCGTTGGTAGGTAGCGCCGGCGTTCTTCAACCCGAAAGACATGGTCGTGTAGCGGACGCGCCAAACGGGGTGATGAACGCGGTCTTCTCCTGGTCTTCCTCCTTGATTGCGATCTGGTGGTACCCGGAGTAGCAGTCGAGGAAGCAGAGCAGTCCGCGCCCGCCGTGGAGTCGATGACTTGATCAATCCGCGGCAACCCGAAGGGGTCCTTGGGGCAGTGCTTGTTGAGGTCGGTGTAGTCGACGCACATCCTCCACTCGTTCGAGTTCTTCTTGCGGACGAGGACGGGGTTGGCGAGCCACTCAGGATGGAAGACTTCTCTGATGAAGCCAGCAGCGAGTAGCTTGGCGAGTTCCTTCTTGATGGCGTCCCGTCTGTCGTCGGCGAAGCGTCGGAGGTGTTGTCGCTTGGGGGTGGCCTTTGGGTCGACGTTGAGGCAGTGCTCGATCGGGCTCCCCGGGCACTCCCGGCATGTCCGCTGGCTTCCACGCGAAGATGTCGCGGTTAGCCCGAAGGAAGCTGATGAGCGCGTCTTCCTATTTGGGGTCGAGGCCGGCCCCGATGGTGGTAGTCTTGGTGGGGTCGCCTGTTCCGAGGTCGACCGGCTTGACGAGCACCTCCTCAGGTGGCCGAGGCTTGTTGGCGCTGTCAGACTTTTCTGGGATGTCGAGTTCACTTGTGGCAAGCTTCTTCGACGCGGCGTAGACCTCCATCATTGGGGTGGGTACTTGGTTTGTCGAAGCGATCACCACGGCCTCTGTATCGCAGTCGTGAGAGATCTTCAAGTCCCCTTGGAGGGAGAGTACGCCAGCTGGACTTGGCATTTTGAGTACCAAGTACGTGTAGTGGGGCACCGCCATGAACTTGGCGATGGCCGGTCTGCCGAGGATGGCATGGTAGGAAGTCTCGATATCCGCGACCTCGAACTTGATGTACTCGGTGCGGTAGTTGTCGCGAGACGCCCCGAAGGTGACTGGCAGTACCACTGAGCCTAGTGGGATAGCCGCGTTGCCTGGGACGATGCCGTAGAAGGGCATGCTGCTCTTGTCGAGCATGGGGGTGACGTCAAGGTTCATCTTCTTCAGAGTCTTGGTGAAGAGGACGTTGAGCCCGCTTCCGCCATCGATGAGGACCTTGTTGAGCTTAGAGCCCGCCACTGTTGGTTTCAGGACGAGAGGGAAGCGTCCTGGTTCGGAGAAGCTGGTCCATTGGTCCGCGCGGGAGAAGGTGATGGGTGTCTCGACCACCCGAGAGGGGTCATAACCGCCGGTTCAATGGACATCACTTCACGGCGAGTAGCCTTCGCTCCCCGCCCGCAGGGTAGTCCGCCGAAGAGGACGTTGACGGTCTTCTCGGGTTCTTGGAAGTCGTCGCCGTCCTTCTTCTTGTTCTTCTGGTCGTGAGGGTGCGGTGGCTCCGGCGTATCTTTGAGTGCATGCCTGAGCTGGTAGCACTGCTCGGTAGTGTGATTGCCGTTCGGGTGCCACGGGCACTTCTCCTTCAGCAGGTCTTTGAACCCGACGGAGTTCTTCTTCGAGTTCCCTTTCGGAGGGCGCTGGATAGCCGCGACGGTGTTGTCTGGCTTGCGCTTGCAGTTGGGACCCGAGAAGTTGTTGTTGTTGTTGTTGCTGTTGTTGCGGCCGCCTTGGTTTGGATTGCTGCTGCTGCCGCCACCTTGGTTCTGCTTGGACTTGCCGCGGATGGCGTCGTACTTGGCGTTGGCCTTGTCCTCTTCGTCCGCCCAGGACGTGATCATGTCCTTGAGGTGGGGAATGGACTTGGGGCGGCGTCGGCCGAAGTCTTCGAAGGTGCGGCGATGGTAGAGCCCGTCCCCGGAAGAGGTCGATGACCTCCTTGTCGGTGACGTCCACGACGGTAGCGCGCTTGTCGAAGAAGCGGCGCATGTACTTGCGGAGGGTCTCGCCTTGTTCTGCTTGATCATGGCCGGGTCCATGCGAGTACCCGAACGGCCCATGGCGCCCGCGAAGTTGCTTGTGAATTGCTCCTTCGGCTGGTCCCACTTGTCGATTGAGTGCTTGTCCAGCGACTCGAGCCACGTGAGTGGGGCTTGGTCCGGGCGAAGGGGAAGTAGAGGCACTTGGTGTCGCCGTTGCCGCCGCCGTTCTCGATGGAGAGAGCGTAGCATCGGAGCCACCGGATAGGATCCTTGCTTCGCGTCGTATTTGGTGATCCCCAAAGGCTTGAACTTGTCGGGGAGGAGCAGGTTGCGAAGCCGGGGTGAGAAGGCAGGGAAGCCGTCGCCTTCAGCAGCGGTCGTCGACTTCTTCTGCCGCAACTCTTCGATTCTCTAGCGAGCATCGTACCCGCCCTGAGAGGCGCCGGAGGCGTGGCTGTGCGCGTGGCCGCGGCCGCCGCGACTGCCGCCGCCTCCAGCTTTCTTGTTGGCTCCGTGGTTGGAGCTGCCGCCGTCGCTGCCGCCGCCGTCGGGGTCGTTGCCGCCACCACCGGCCGAGGCACGGTGGGGGACGACTTCTCGGTTGACGTTGTCTTGTCGTGAGGGTCCGCCAGCGGTGGAGCGTCGACGGTTTGGTTCAGCTGGGATGTCGCCCCGAGTACGGTTGGGACCGGGGTCAACACTGCGACTAGTAGCCTCGTTGTCGCGAGGCTTAGCTGGGAGAGGTTGGGTGACTCTCTTGTCTACCCGCATGAAGTAGGCTTCTTCAGCGAGCTTGGCGATGACTTCTCCAGCCCGTATGCCCTGAGCCTGACGTGCGATCGCCGTGATCGACATGAGGCATTGCTCAGGAGTGGTGTGAACTCTGCTCTCGACTGCTTCGAGAGCTTCCGCAAGGTTGCGGATGGGAAGGTTGTCCCTGAGCCGCCGGCGTCGCTCGTTGCGCTTCTCGTTACGTTCGCGCCGGGTGTCCCCGTTGGCGTCGGTCTCGTCGCGGGGGCATCGAGCGGACGGCTCGTCCGCGGAGATGTCCTCCGTGGTACTTGTCCGCGGCCGTGCTCGAGGTTCCCGGGGTGTCGCCGGCAGCCATGAAGACTTGACGATCGGGCGTGCCCAAGCTTGGCTCGAAGGTGCCACCTCGCTTGGTGTGTTCGAGTCGGCTTGGGCTAGCGGTGTTCCCTCCCCGACGGTAGCGAGTCGATGTAGGCGACGTAGCGTGAGTCCTTTGTCGGCTCGGCGGGTTTGCGGTCCGGCCGCAGTCGACGTATCTTCCGGCGGTGTCGATCTTATAACCAGCCCGGAGGCCGGCCCTGACAAGGGAAGCTCGAAGAAGTCGTCTTCGGATTCGGGCTCCTCGGGGTCCGACCCGAAGTCGAACTCGTAGTCCGGGTTCGAGAAGAACTCGGAGAGAGGGCTGGAGTCCGAGACGCGGTTGGGGGCGACGTCGGAGTCCGAGTTGTACTCGGTTACGGGCTCCTTGCCGGCCCGGCGTGGTGTAGAAGCCTCCGTGCGGGCCCGGCTGGGAACGCGGGAGCCACGCGCGGAGCGCTGGCGTGGAGAGAGGGCCGCTCGCGATGGCTGAGGAGCCGGCTCGCATGCGATGGCCCATGGCGACGTCGGGTTCGAGTTGGAGACGGACTCGAGCTCGAAGTCAGCGTGGAGGTTGGAAAGCGAAATTTCGCCGAACTTGCCCGGCGAGTTTGCCCGCGACAACTTCGGGGAAGCGTCACGAGCCCTGTCCTCGAGTCGGGTTGCATGGTCAAGCGGCGCTGGAAAGAGCCCGCGCCATCAGCAGTGCAGACCCAAGCGCCGAAGACGAAGGTGTCGCCACGATTGAAGGCGACGGTTGGCTTGATGTGAACGGAAGCCGTCGAGTTCGCCATGTGATCTCGAGCGAGAGCCCCTACCTGGCGCGCCAGCTGTCGGTGTTTTGGACCGGCAACCTACTACGGGGAGTACCCGAAGTAGATGAATGTGACTCGCCGAGATCGGTAACTCGAAGGAAGAGGCACGCGGCACACAATTTAGACGAGGTTCGGGCCGCGAGGTGCGTAATACCCTACGTCCCGTATGCCGCGTAGCTCGGATTGATAGGGCACGATTACAAGATGGTGCAATAGTGCGCCGTGAGTTGAGATTGGATGAGGTGATCCCGGGATCGGTCCCCGCCTCGCCTTATATAGTCCGGGAGGCAGGGTTACAAGTCGGAGTAGGGAAGGAGTACTAGCCGAGTACGTCTAGGAGACCTCTACACAGTGCGGAACGTGTACAGAGCCTTAACCGAGTACTACTCCTGTGCTGTCCTTGTGCTCCACGCCTCCAGGTGCCGTGTAGCGCAAGTCGGGTAGTCCCAGGGGCCCACCGAGTAGTCGGTCCTGGCACCCACCGAGGTAGTGGGCCCAGGGAGGTCCATACGACACCAGGGTAATTACTTATAATGCCGAATGCCCAATTTCAGCACTGGGGTTTAAATCCACAACCCTGCATCAACTAATGGCCAGGTATGCTACCACCGATCCCAGCCTTTCTAGCCTTGCTCTCGACAGGAGGCAAGGTCTGCATCTGGTTGCTCCTCCAAGTGCTAAAAGGAGGAGAACTATCAAGAAAGTGCTGATTGAGGTAAACCCCTTTACCTTCTTGATTACTGGGTCACTCTGTTCTTGATGGATCATATCATTGTGTATTTTCAGACCAGAGCCCAACATTCTTCAGAACCAGCACCTGCCAATGCTCCATCCACTGGTATGACCTTTACTGTCCTTTCTCAAGGATGAGCACTGGCACTTACTCTTTTAATTGGACACTCGCAGAAGAAGCTGCGGAAGAACAGCTTGTAGATGTTCCAGTGGCTCAACAGGCGAGTCCATCCAGGGTCGAGTTACCCATCCCGGTGGAGATCTCATCTTCATCACCTTCTGCAGAAGCAATACACTCTCCAGAGATGAATCTCCCAACTCAGCTGGAGCCACCAAATTCCCCCAGGATGCCATCGCCTATCAGTCAAGCAGCAACGACCAACCCAACAGAGGAGGCACCGATTCTTCATCAGCCAGAAGCTCACGAGTCGCTGATGGCCGCATCAGCATCCCCTGACTTGGGAGTTTCGGCTCTACCCGGGGCACTTCTTCCGTCTGCGATCGCCCCCGCTCAAGAAACCATTCATGAGGTACCCAATTCCGCGCTCAATTTCGGTACTTTGATGTTAACATTCTTACCTCGGCAATGTTACTTTTCAGGGTCATGCCCCGCCGTCATCGAGCTTGCCATCAGAGGGCCCATCAACTGCCGAGGTGATGAAAACGATAAACCAGCCGCTGCCAGATGAAGTGTTGCCCAAACTTAAAGAAATTGCAGCTTGGCTAGAAAAAGATGTTCAGGATCAGCTCAATGATCTTCATCATTTTGAAGAGATGTTTGAACCCATTAGTCAAGAACTCCCCGAGGACATCAGAGCTTCCCTATCATCCGTCTACGACTTGGAGCCCTTTTATGTTCCCTTGAGGCGCACTTGGAGGAAATTGCGCTCCCGTCCGGCCATTGAAAAGAAGAAAGCCGACGCTGAACGTGCCATGAACGGGGCACAATCCCAAGCGGAGAACCATAAAGATGCATTGGCTGACCTGCAGGCTTCTTACGATTTGAAAGCCGCCAGGAAGGCTGCTCTAGAGGCAGAATTGAGAAGCCTGTCAGCGGAGATGGAGATTGACCAAAAGAAAATAGCCGAGCTTCCCCGGATTGATAGCAAAGACCCAAGCGGAAGCGAGAATCGGTCGTCACCGGAGTAAAGCAATGCGATGCAGAGCTCGCTGACTTATCTGGCGCCCAAAAGGATTGCCAGGAGATGCTGGATAATTCCCATTTGATAATATCCAATGTCCGTCGCGCACTCACAAAACTCCTTAATGCTTGAATGTCCTTATTGATGTATACCTGAATTGGTTGTTCTTGTAATATTTCCTTTGTGATTCGTTTCCTTTCCTTTGCGCACTTTGAGATGTAATGCTGAACGACCCGTTCGGCAGTGAAACGCTAACTCCCGAACGACACCTTGAGTCCCCTTAGCCGAACCAATCGACCTGCGTACGGTCCAGCTTAGAACTCCAAACGACCCGCAGGCGGGCTGGTCAAGGAAATCTTTCCACCTTCCGATTTTATTGGGACGTGCGCCACGATCCACAGCCACAACTCGAAGCCACGATTCATCCTGCCAGGCCTATAAATGTTGTCATAGGTGCCCCTAGCTCTCCACCAGGCCTTCTAGCTCTCGAATCTTTCTGGTCTTCTCGCAAACAGTGCACATCCCCAAACCGCAATGGTGCGCCGCCTCAACCGCCGCCGCGCCTCCGACGAGGCTGAGGGGAGCAGCGCTAACGCGCGCAGGCGGTGATGACCGTCAACTTCTCCTCTTCGATCCTTCTCTTGATCTTCTTTTGCCTTGACAATCACCTCCCTTTTGCAGGTTGATTCGGTGGAATCCGCCTCGCGCGCCGACCAATCAACCCCTCCCCGCATGACTCTTCGGAGTCCGATGGCCACTCCCCGTGCACCGTACGGGGGAAGCGCACGCCATCCGCTATAAGGAGGAGTTAGAGGCGTCCCGTCGCGAACCTGGAGGACGTCTCCAAGAAAGCGGGCGTGGCCGAGTTAGAATGGGAGGACCAGCGCAAACAACTGCTGGATGCCATTGACGGTATGGCCCTGAGATTGATTCTTGGTCCAGCTCGGCCTTTGATGCTAATCCCTTCTGCTTGTCTTTTGCAGCCCGCGACGCTGAGCTCGACCAGCTAAAGACGCTGGTAGAGCAATTGGCCGAGAAGGTGAATGCCCACGGCGACACGCCGGCGGAGCGCCTGGCCGCAGTGGAGCGCCGCGTCGACGAGGTGGCCGTTCATGGCGTTCGCCTGGGCACCACCTTGGGCCTGGCTGCGATGGCGACGCATACGGACGTCGACTACTCCACCAGGCCGCGTGGCTTTCAGGGCGGCGCGCCGGAGGATATCGACGAGATCGAGCTCATCCTGGAGCGCCTCGACGGCCACGGCGACGCCATTGCCGAAATTACCCATCCCCAGTCTGTGTTGAACAGGCTCTTTGACTAGATTGTACTAGGGATGTGTAAATGTCGGCAATATATGATGAACTTTTGAATTCTGCATTTGTTCCGTGATGTCTCCCTTTCGCATTTTGCTTCTTCAAATTTTCCTTTGGACGCATCCGGGAACCATCTTTAGCCGAACGCGTGAGAACAACTGCCCCTTGGCGTGAAATCCACAGAGGATCCCAATTCGGCAATCCGTGAACACTGTTCAAGAGAAAACCCTTCGCACCTGGTGGAAACCCCTGCCGCTTGGTATTCCAACAGTGTGTACTGGCCAAATCATCACTCCCAATGTGCCTCCTTGGTCAATAAAATAGCCCGTGGGGTGCTCTGCAAATACACTCGCACACTCCTCCATCGCTTCTCGTCTCTTCCTTTGCTGCTAGAAGAGAAAACCCCAACGCCATGGACAAGGGTAAACAACCTTAGGGGAGCGGCTCATCAAGGAAGCGTACGATTCGGAAGTGAGTTCTATCTTGATCTGTTCCATATCCTCCCGCTTGACCTTGCGCTTCATGTTTTCCTTCTGCCCCTTTCAGCCTTGATTTGCTTCCCGAAGAGGTCATCGGGACCGAAGATGTTCCTGAGTACATCTCCTCCGACTCCTCCCCTGAAGCAGAGGATGCCACGCCTGAGCAGAGGGCCATTCATCGAGCGCGCCGCCGTGCCCGGCACCTGGAGCGTGACCTCAGGGACATGTCCGTCCGTTGCCAAGCCGAGCGCGAGCGTCGCATGGCGCTGGAAGCGCTAGTAGGGGGTAAATGCTTCTGATTCCTTCACGTTTGCGTCTGGATTACTTGCCCCTAACCTTGATTCCTTTGCTCCAGATGTCTTTGACAGGTACAGCAACCTGAAGGCGGCCTGGGATAGCTTGGTAGAGGCCGCCAATCACGGTCATCCTCGTGCGTTCCAAGTCGCCGTCACGGTGGTCCTGGAACAACTGAAGAGGGAGCAGCAGCCGAAGAAGCAAAGAAAAGATTGAATCATACTTTCGCTTCTTTCTCCACGCCTTCTGCTTCCCACCCCTTAGGGGACCTGACCATCAGGGCTGCTATATGTGATCCTGCAGGAAACAGTTGTAATGTAGTATTGAGCTAAGGGCAATGCATCCAGGCACTGGCCATCTTCTTTTGTTCATGGATTTTGTTCTAAAGGCGGCCTCATTCTTGAGCGCCGGCTATTTTTTGTGCCAGATGCGTGTAATCATCGATCGATCTCAATGCTAGGATAATATTTCTTCAGATATCTTCCATTTATTGCAGCGGAAAATTCTTCCCCTAGCAAAGTTTTTAATATGTATGCATTACCAGGAACGCATCTAACCACACGAAAAGGCCCCTCCCAGTTAGGGGACCACTTGCCGAATTCACTGTATTTAGTTCCAATCGGCAATAGCGCTTTCCAAACTAGATCGCCTTCTGCGAATTGCTTTACCTTTACTTTCTTGTTATAGTATTTGGCGACCCGCAGCTTGTTTTTCTCGATGTTCTCCAGGGCCCTGAGACGGATCATATGCAAATCTTCTAACTCATCCATCATCAGGCCACTGTAATCTTTGGAGCTCAGCTCGTTTTGCAACACTACTCTCCTTGACTCTGATTGCATTTCCCAGGGCAGGATTGCATGATGCCCGTAAACTAACTCGTAAGGAGACGTCTTCGTAGCTCCATGGGGGGCCATTCGGTAAGCCCACAACGCTTCACTGAGTACCGAATGCCACCTCCTTGGCTTCTGATCGATCTTCTTCTGTATCAGCTTGATCATGATCTTATTAGAAGCCTCTGCTTGACCGTTAGCTTGAGCATAATATGGAGAGGAATTAAACAATTTGATTCCCATGCTTTCGGCAAAATCCCTAAACTCCAGTGATACGAATTGTGCCCCTTGGTCAGTGGTAATCGTCTGAGGGATCCCAAATCGATAGATGATGTGTTCCTTGACGAACTCGATCATGTTTCCTGACGTCACTTTCTTCAGTGGGATCGCCTCGACCCATTTAGTGAAGTAATCTGTAGCCAAAAGCACGAACTTATGCCCCTTGCTGGACGGCGGATTAATTTGGCCAATCAGGTCTATGCCCCAGCCCCTGAATGGCCATGGCTTGATGATGGGATTCAATGCTGATGCAGGGACTCTTTGAATATTCCCGAACCTCTGGCAGTCTTGACATCCCTTGTAATACTCAAAGCAATCCTCCAATATCGTCGGCCAAAAGCATCCGGCTTGTCTAATGACCCATTTCATCCGATAGGCCGATTGGTGCGCTCCACATATCCCATCATGCACGTCGCTCATCATTTTCTTGGCTTCTTCTGGACCCAGGCATCGTAGCAATACTCCGTCTAATGATTTATAGAATAAATTGTCATCCAGAAGAACGAACTTAATTGCTTTGTACCTGAGCCTCCTAGAGACTTTTCGGGATGGATCTCTTAAGTAATCAACGATCTCTTTCCTCCAATCGTCTTCTGCAAGATCCACCCCTAGTGCACACACCTCTGCAGCAAATGCTTCTTGACTCTCCTTGTAACCAGAGGCACTCTGAGCTAGCCTATTCGCTTCTTCGTTATGCTCTCTAGGAATGTGCTGTAGGGTTACCAGCGGGAAGCTCTTCAAGATTTCCCTGCACTCTTCATAGTAACTCCTCAGCGCTTCGCTCCTGCACTCGTATTGGCCATTCAATTGCTTGATTACTAGTTCTGAATCTCCATAGACCTCAACTGACACGGCCCCAGCTTCTCTCAAATATTGAAGCCCTCGAAGTAGTGCCTCGTACTCAGCCTGGTTATTGGTGACAGTGGGTTGTATAGGAATAGCGAATTCGAACATCTCACCTTTGGGCGAAATTAGCAGGATCCCTACTCCCCCACCTTTGCCACATGATGACCCGTCGAAAAATAAAGCCCAAGGGGTAATTTCAAGTAGACTAATTGAAGGGTCACGATGTTCAGTTATGAAATCGGCAATGACCTGACCTTTGATGGCTTTTGCCGATTCGAACTTCAACTCGAATTCTGATAAAGCTAAAATCCATTTGCCAATCCGACCATTCAAAATTGGCATAGATAACATATGTTTTACCACATCAAACTTCGAGTATACAGTGCATTCGGCATTCAACAAATAGTGCCGAAACTTTGTACACGAGTAGTATATGCAAAGACACAGTTTCTCTATAGCCGAATACCTGGTTTCAGGATCAAGTAGTTTTCGGCTAAGATAAGCTACTACCCGCTCCTTTCCTTCGAATTCTTGAATAAGGGCCGATCCAATAGTTTGGGTATCGGCCGCCACGTACAACTTGAAAGGCTTGTCCAGCTGAGGGGGAACCGAAAGACCGGCGGCTCCTTCATGTATTGCTTGATTTCATCGAAAGCCTTTTGTTGTTCGTCGCCCCATGTGAATTTCTGATCCTTCTTTAGCTTCAGCAATGGAGAGAATGGCAACACCTTTTGTGATAAATTTGAGATGAATCTTCTCACGAAGTTGATCTTGCCGAGCAGCGATTGCAATTCCTTGAGGTTGGTTGGAGGAACGACTTCATCAATGGCTTTCATACTCTTCTTGCCAACCTCGATTCCCCCTTCGTGGACCAAAAACCCCAAGAACTCTCCGGCTGACACCCCAAATGCACACTTGTTTGGATTCATTTTTAGGCCATGCTTCCGGGTGCATTCCAAGGTCTTCTTCACATCTCCCACATGGGTGTCATGACTTAAGGACTTGATCACCACGTCATCGATGTAGATTTCCACGAGCTTTTGCCGATTAATTCGTGAAAAATGTAATTCATGGCCCGCTGATAGGTTGCACCGGCATTTTTCAACCCAAATGTCATGACTATCCATTCAAATAGGCCTATATGACCAGGACATCTAAAGGCCGTCTTCGAGATGTCTTCTATTGCCATGAAAATCTGATTGTATCCCGCGCTGCCATCCATGAAACTAATCACCTTGTGTCCAGCGGCGGCGTCAATCAGCAAATCGGCAATAGGCATCGGATATCCGTCCATGGGAGTAGCTCTGTTTAGGTCCCTGAAATCTATGCAAACTCTCATTTTTCCATTTTTCTTATACACAGGGACGATGTTAGAAATCCACTCCGCATATCTGCACGGCCGAACGAAGTTTGCGTCAAGTAATCTTTCGATCTCCTTCTTCACATCGGCCAATACTTCATCCTTGTAGATTTTCCGGGGCGGTTGCTTATATGGTTTGAAACCAGGCTTGATTGGCAACCGGTGCTCGACGATGGAACGATCCAATCCAGGCATCTCTGAGTAATCCCAGGCGAAGCAATCTTTATATTCTTTGAGAAGCTCAATTAAGTCCCCCCTGAAGTCTGGCTGCACATTTGCACTGATGAACGTCGGCCTTGGCTTATCACCGTTTCCAATGTCAACTTCTTCCAGCTTATCGGCCGTCATGAATCCTCGTCCTAACTTGCCATCAGTGCCATCCACGGGGTTCTCCATTAAAAATTACTATAAGAGCCGACTGCTTGAATCGGCTGTTGGTCACTGCTGACAGGTTCAACAGGACCTTCTCCCAGTCCTTCCCTGAGAAGCAATCGATGCCTTGATACTCCCAGAAGGCTGGCTCCATGTTGGCCACGCTCACGGAGTCATCCGCCTGGACGACCTCGATCTCGTCATCCACCCACTGGATCAGCTGTTGATGCATGGTGGATGGGACGCAGCAGTTGGCGTGAATCCAGTCCCGCCCAAGCAGCAGGCTGTAGGCTCCCTTGCCTTCGATGACAAAGAAGGTGGTGAGCAGCGTCTTGGACCCGATCATCAAGTCCACGTGAGCGCATCCTTTGGTGTCTGAAGGGTTCCCGGCGAAGTCGTTCAGGATGATGCTCGTGGGTGTCAGATCGCTCGGGCCCATGCCAAGCTTCCTGAAGGTGGTGTACGGCATGACGTTGACTGCCGCCCCGCCGTCGACGAACATCTTGGTCAATGGCTTGCCATTAACGTACCCCCTCAAGTACAGCGGCCTCATATGGCGATTCTTGGCCGGCTTGTCGAAAACGGCCTGCTTGGCAAGCACCAGTTGTGCCATCATCTCCTCGGGCTGCTCGTCATCAAAGGAAGCTTCCTCCTGCATAACCTGGTTAGCGGGAGCCATGAACTCGTTTGGCAGGAAGTATACCATGCAAGCAGGCGCCGAACGCTTCGATCCTTCTGGCTGGTCCTTGGGGCGCCACTTCTGCCTCGTCTGGATCCCGGCTTGTTTCATCTCGTGGTTCCTCAAGCGCCGGACCCGCCTCTTCCGGCTCCCCGCGTAGACCGGGCGGGCACCACCGCCCCTTCGCCGCACGTAGACGTCCTCGTCCTCCTCTCCGGTCGCCCCACCCGAGATCAGCTTGGCGCTTCCCCGGGGTGATCTATAACCTCAATTTTTTGCCGCCGATCCCCATTTGGGTGGATCCTTCCAAGTCTCTCGTGGACGGATCGGCGATTGCGCTTCCCCGCCCGTACTCAACGTATCCGTCGCTGCACTCAGGACAGTTCTTCAATGTGGGCAGCTTTAGGCCCTCGTTCCAGCAGTGCCTGAAGAAGGCGCACCCCCAGTGGGCGCGCTCCTGCTCGCGCGTGTACTGCTCTCGGTCCCTTCTGCGCGCTTCATCCTCAGCCCTGCGCTGCTCCTCCTCGTGACGACGCCTCTGGTAGCGCTCCTTTTCCATCTGGCGCTGCCACTTGTTGAGGAGAATACGTGACGTCACCTTGGGTTTAGGCCTGGACGATTCCCCAATCTCGATGTGGCTTTTGAGAACGCGGGGGGCGTCGCCCTGCACTTGCTCTAGGGTCACCTGGCGCTCCGGGTCCACTGATCCACCTTGCTTGGACACTCGGCCGAGGTCAGGACCTTAACCTTCCCCTTCTCCTCGGCTGTTATCGCATTGACGAAAAGCCGAGCATGTTTTGAGGAAAGGGGTGGCCATCCGGTTTCATCTTGTTATCGAACCCGAGGTGCCCCTCCCGGATAGCCTTCCGGATCCTCGTCCCGAAGACCCCGCAATCGTTGATGGAGTGTGAGTCTCCGTCGTGGAAGCCGCGATAACGTTTCGCTTTGACTCCATCGAGCCGAAGCATAGAATGCCCTTCGAGCGACTTGATTCGGCCTTTCTTTACCAAGAGCTCAAACAACTTATCAGCCTTTGTGATGTCGAAGTCGTAAGTCCCTTTGGTCTGCTTGACCCAACGCTGATTCATTGTTAAGGGCTCTTTACCCCACATAATCTCCGCTGCAGCTATGTCCAATTCGTCGTCAGAATCCTCGAACAAATCAGCTTTGTCCAAGAATTGATTGTAGATGTCAGCGACGTCGTGCTGCTTGCCAAACTTGGGGTCCTTCTTGAGGCCATATGCCTGATTGCTCATCAGGGATAACTTTTGCGACAAACGCCCCCCGTGTTCTCGAACTCCATCCCAAATAGCTTTTCGCGCACGGCCGGCAACATCCCGGCGACGGCCATATCAGCTAGCTGATCGTCTGGCAAGTTCAGTGAGAAGCACATGCCTTTGACTTCCCTGAACCTTCTAAGAAACTCCAGTGGTGTTTCGCTGTGCCTTTGCTTCAGGGTGGCGAGATCAATCAGCTTCTTTTCGGAGCTGCCGCTGAAATAATGAGCGTGGAATTTACGCTCCAAGTCCTTCCATCTGGCCACTGATTCAGGAGGCAGGGATGAGAACCACTGAAAAGCCGGACCTGTCAGCGAGGCGGGGAAGTAGCGAACCCTGAACGCCTCCTCGGCCGAGCATTCCCCAAGCTGCATGAGATAACGGGCGATGTGCTCGACCGTGCTTGTCTCGTCCTGCCCAGAGAACTTTGTGAATTCCGTCGGTGGCTTCACCCTTGGCGGCAGGAGCACGTTATAGTACCATTCTGGGAACGGTGGCTTATAGGTGGGGCCCTGCATCTTTGGCTTGAGGCCGAATTGATTCTGCATCAATTCGGCCATCTTGCGTGCTAGGGCGTCTTCCTCTTGAGCGCCTGCAGCCGGCGCGTACCCTGGGTGCGGGAAGGCATCGAACGCTCCGTAATTTCCCACTTCATGATAACCACCGCCGTACAAATTCCTCTGGAGCCAGTTGGTCGACGGAGCTATCCTTCGACTGGGGTCGAGCGGGGCCCCAGATGAGCCGAACGCTAGGTCTCCGTACGTAGGCTGGTACGGATTCGGCTGTTGCACAGGCTGACCCGTGCTGCTCTGTGGTGGCGGCAGGATTGGTTGACTTCCTGAAGCTTGCAACGGAGGCTGAACTGGCTGCCCCCCAGCGCCCTGCGGAGGAGGTTGGAACGCTTGGCTTCCGGAGCTTAGAGGAGGAGGTTGCTGCACCTGGCTCCGTAGCAGCGGCTGAGAGCTTGATTCTCCCAGCTCCATGGTGCTCTTTCCTGCGGACGCCTTCCCGAACGCTTGCCCCGCGCCCGGGCCAAAGAGGGCCACCATCATCTGCTGGAGTGATCCGAGGAAAGCCTGGTTGTGCTTGGTGAGCATGTCGTCTACCGACTCCCGGAACATCCGTGCGCATTCCTCCTTCTCCCCGTTGGGTTGAGGCATCGCTCTCTCCCCGGCAGCAGCGGCTACGGGCGGTCATTCTTTAGATACGGTACACCACTTCGATTCTTCTTAAACGACATGAGACACTTTTGCTGAAATTGATTCACGGCATCTAGGAGCTGCTGATGCTGCTCTGGAGAAAGCTCTTCGATGTTGACATCCAGGAGGTCTGAGACTTCAGGCATCTTGAACCAATTCGGCTGTATGGTCCCACCAGGCGTGCCAAAAAGTGTGTTGACGCAAAAAGTGCACTCAGCGCCAATCACACAGCAAGCCGAAAAGCTGGCTTCGCACGCGCAGAGAGAGAGTGACGTGCCAGTCAATTTTTCCTGAAAATTAACAAAAGATAAAGCAGTTAGATACCAAAGCTTGGAACATGTCGGGTGATACCAGACAGTTCCATATTTGCGGCTAAGAAGCCAAACAAGTTGACATGTAGCTATGCAAAGCTACCTATCAAAGAAACATGACCATTCGGATAACTGCAAAGGGAAAAAGAACATTGCCGAATGGATGACGTAAGCGTGATGACGATCGATCTTTGTATAGATGAAGATGCAAGCATGGAGTTATGACCGATCCCCATGAGGCTCATCATTAAACAAAATGAAGTAAAGCACGGACATGATCATGTATTAAATAAGCATGCATAGATTCAAAGCACTAGTCTACCGCATGTCTAGGTACTTTAAAACCCGTCGGGTACGATAGCAAACAAATCTATCCACCGCATGATACGATTTGCATGAAAACGCACCACTTCCCACAACTAGATCTATCCACCGCATGATACAATCTAAATATGGAAAGCTAAAAGCATACACCACTTAAAGCATAAACAATACACGTGATCTACTCGTGAAAACATAACCGAATACAGCTGAATGGCCGATCCAGGGTCCATGAAGAAGGAACAAACATTACCACGTGAATAAATCTATCAGACTGATTTGGAAATCTAATCCACCGGATGACTAGCCCCAAAGCAACCCAAAAACCTGCATCTACCGCATGATACCCGGTTCTTTCAAGATTTATACTAACAAAGCAAGCTTGAACCCGCAACACGTAACAACCTAGATCGATTCGGTTTCGGCTATCGGAGAGCACAAGATCCATGCGTCAAAACACGAAACCTGCTTGTACACGGATCTTAAAGGGAAAATAGCCGATCCAAACCCATCTAGATTGGGCAAGGGTGTGTTACATGAATTAAAACATAAAGTAAAACCCATAATAACACGGGATAACTTAATGAATCTATTGGATCTTGCCAAAATCCAATAGAGCCGATAACTAGCTTCAAATCAGATCTTAGCCTACCGCATGGCTCATGATCTAACAAGAAACCCTCTTGAACCAAGCTTGAATCTACCGCATGACACGAAGCATGGTAACAAGACTACTTGCATCAGATCTAAATCCACCGCATGATACTAGACATGATACAAGGTTGCCGGTACTCACGGAGGTCGACGGATCGATTAGCCCTCTCGAGGAACTCGACGACACGACAAGGACTCTAGGGTTTGGCGTAAGGCCGGTGTGTATTGATGAATGAACGTCCTTTTACATACATCCAGGGATCGTATTTATACCCTGCTGATTACAATTGCGAATGGATTCATTGCCTAACTAAACTCGATCGCCTATCCATCCATTCGCTTCCTCTGATTGAGCCACGTCACCGTCCAATTTCGCAAAATCAGCTCTGTTGTTCCTTTGCCGAACTGGAGCAGATAGCCGACCGCGGATCCTTCTGCCGAAAATCTCTGAAAATATCTTTCCTTCCACCAGACGGACTCTCTTTTGAATCGGACCCACATGTCATACTCCTTACCAAATTTTGGTGTTAACAGTTAGAGCCGCTTTGAAGGGGATCCTTTGAGATTCGGCTGCGATGAAATCTCGAGGATCAGAGGTTCCCACGAGACCAAGGTAGTAGGATCTTGAATTGGCCTCGCTACGAATCAAAAGCTCGGTGGAAGGCTCCTGAAGGAAAGCGGAAGAGAAATCTCAGGCAAAAATTGAAAACCTAAATGCCGAATGAAGATTATGGAAGGGGAATTTACCTGAGCAGCTTGATTTTGAGCCGCCATTGGGGATTCGAGCTCAGAACAGGGGGGTCTAGGGTTTCGATCTAGACGAAGATTCCGGCGGATCGCGAAGAGAGAGAATAGGTGTTGAACAGATTCGATTTGAAGACGTTGGTGGCTGGAGTCAATTCCGGAATAAAATCACTTTTATCCCGCAATTGAAGGGGCATGTGTTAACACCAAAATTTGGTAAGGAGTCTGACTTGTGGGTCCAGCTCAATGAGGAGTCCGTCTGGCGGAAGGAAGGTTTCTTCAGATGCATTCGGCAGAAAAATCCGCGGTCGGCTA
The DNA here is from genome assembly GCA_947561735.1 of Cenchrus americanus. NCBI lineage: Eukaryota > Viridiplantae > Streptophyta > Magnoliopsida > Poales > Poaceae > Cenchrus > Cenchrus americanus. The sequence continues at coordinate 25,992,212 of OX387244.1, read as the reverse complement.
TCTGCTTCCGTTCGGCAAGAGAACAGTTGAGCTGACTTTGCGGGATTGCACGGTGACGTGGCTCAAGCAGGAAGGACGAATGGATGGATAAGTGATCAAGCTTAGAGATAAATTAGGTATCGAATCCATTCGAGGTTATGCTTGGCAGGGTATAAATATGAGCCCTGAATGTATGTAACGGATATACGTAATCATTCTCAATACAAACCGGCTTTACGCCAAACCCTAGAGTCCATTTGTCGTGTCGTCGAGTTCTTCGAGAGGTTTCATCGATCCGTCGACCTCCGTGAGTACCGACAACCTTGTATCATATCTAGTATCATGCGGTGGATTTAGATCTGATGCAAGTAGTCTTGTTACCATGCTTAGTGTCATGCGGTAGATTCAAGCTTGGTTCAAGAAGGTTTCTTGTTAGGTCATGAGCCATGCGGTAGGCTAAGATCTAGCTTGAAGCTAGTTATCGGCTCTATTGGATCGTGGCAAGATCCAATAGATTCATTAAGTTACCCCGTGTTGCTTTGAGTTTCTGCTTTATGTTTAAATTCATGTAACACTTTTTGCCCAGTCTAGATGGGTTTGGATCGGCTTTATCCCTTTTGATGATCCTTATGCGAGTCGAGTTCGTGCCTTTGGCAAATCTAACACGTGGATCACGTGCTTTTTGATAGCCGAAACCGAATCGATCTAGGTTGTTACGTGTTGCGGGTTCAAGATTGCCCATGTTTGTATAAATCTTGAAAGAACTGAGTATCACGCGGTAGATGCAGGTTTTTGGGTTGCTTTGGAGCTAGTCATCCGGTGGATTAGATTTTCAAATCAATCTGATAGATTTATCTCGCTTGGTAATGTTCGTTCCTTCTTCATGGACCCCGAATCGGCTGTTCAGCCGTATTCGGTTATATGTTTCTTCACGAGTAGAACACGTGCGTAATTTATGCTTTAAATAATGTATGCTTTTAGCTTTCCATATTTAGGTCGTATCATGCGGTGGATAGATCTATTTGTGGAAAGTGGTACGATCTCCACGCAAGTTGTATCATGCGGTGGATAGATTTGCCTGGCATCGTACCCGACGGGTCTTAAGGTACCTAGACATGCGGTAGACTAGTGCTTTAGATCTATGCATGCTTGTTTATTACATGTTTATGCTCGCGCTTTACTTTATCTATTTATTTAACGTTGATCACCACGGGGATCGGTCACGGTCTTACGCACGTGCATCTTTGTCCAAACAAAGACCGATCGTCGTCATGCTTACGTCATCCATTCGGCTATGTTACTTTTTTTCCTTTCTAATGCTCCCGAATGGTTTCAGTTTATTGGCAGATAGCTTTCTATAGCTATGTGTCATCCCATCTGGCTTTGTAGCCGTAAATATGGAACTGTCTGGTACCACCCGGCAAGTTACAAGCTTTGGTATTTAACTACTTTGTCTTTTGTTAATTTCCAGGGAAAATTGACTGGCATGTCTCGTGATTCTCTGCACGTGTGAAGCCAACTTGTTCGGCTTGCTGTGTGCTTGGCGCTAGGTGCACATTTTGCGTCAACAGGCCTTCTGGATGCCAAGGCGCAGAGCGTGGCGCATACGCTCAGAGACGTGCCCGCCGAGGGCGCGCAGGCGGCTGGCCAACGAGCTTCTAGCCTGCGCCTCGCCCTCTTCGACGGCCCGGCAGGTCTTGAGGGCCGCGGAATGCAGCTCCAACAGCTCCCGCTCGGAGGAGTTGTAGGAGGCCTGCAGCGCCTCGGCCCCGGTCGCAGCGTGCCCCGAGTGCAGTGCGCAGGCCTGAACGGCACCAGCAAGAAAAATCAGAAGGGGAACGAACCCTCGAAGGAAAGATCAGCGAAACAAAAAACGAAAATGGCGACCTACCTTCAACCTGCTTCTTCTCCACCTCGAGGGCGCGGCGCTCAGCCTCGACTGCTTGCTGCAGGCTGACGACGGTGGCGCTCTGCTCCTTGAGGGATAGCTCCTGATCCGCACTCGTAATGCTGAGGGCTACCAACTCCCCGTCGAGCCTTGTGACGTCGGCTTCTCGCTCCGCCAGCAGCTTCTGCGCCGTCTCGCGAGCGGCGCGCTCCCGCTCGAGCGCTGACCGGGCATCGGCAAGAGCGGCCAGCTCCTGCTGGAGCTGCCCCTCGGCTCCCTGGTGGGCGGTACGCTCTTGCCGGAGCTGGTCCTCCGCCGTGGCAAGCGCAGCGACCTTGGCGTCGAGGGTGGCCTTCAGCTCGTCGGCCTCCTTGGCCTTCTACTCAGCTGCGCGCGCCCTCTCCTCTGCCTGGCTCTGCTGGGCCTGCGCCTCCTAGAGCCATGTGCGGAGCTCCCGATTGTCAGCCCGGACGGTGCCCACCTCTGCCTCCCAGTTGGCCACCACCGTGCGCACCTTCTCCAGATCCCCCCGCACCTGCTGCAGCGCCTCATCCCGATTGATGAGGGTTGTGCAAATCCGCTCGAGGGTGGGGGGCGCGCCGCGGCTTGCCCCTCGTACTCCAAGGGCTGGTCGCGTAGGGCCTCCGCCCGGTACGACAGCCAGCCGTCTGGGGTCCCCAAGGCCTTCGCGAGCACGTCGAAGGCGTCGCGCTGCTCTCGGAGCTGGCGGAGCTCGGCACTCATCCGGTCAAAGGCGCCATACTTGTCGCGTGCATGATGCTCGAGCTCCTGCCACTAACAGACCGAAACCAATAAGCGTCGCGCCGCAAGAAACAAACACAAAGACGATGAAATCGAAGAAAAAGGCCAACAGTGCCTCACCTGGAAGACGCGCCACGCCGGGCCTCCGTGGATCCGCAGCGCCTCGTTCAACGCCCAGTTGAGCGTGGCGCTGTGGCCACGGAGCTCCCTCCACAGCTGCTGCTCCTCCTGGGCGTCAGCGAAGGCGGGCGGCTCGTCGACACGCTCCTCCCCCGAAGCAAAGGGGCCGGCGCGGGAAGAGGAAGCCTCGGCGCTGTACCCTCGGCCCCCGGCCACCTTGTGGCTATCCCACCGCCTCATGAGCGCCCCCTCCTGGGACTCGAGGGACGGCATGGGTAGGTTCACCCACTGGTCCCACCCGGGCGGTGGGGCGTCGTCGTCCGGGATCTCCACCGCCATCGCCTGGTGCTGGTGTGGGGACACCCCATGGTACCAGGAGGCAGGCCTCTCCCGGAGCACCAGGCCGGTGTAGGGGGGAGGCCGGGCTCGGCGTTACGGAGGTAGAACCACCTGCGCTCCCAGTCCGCGTTGTTGGTCGTCATGGTGCTGGGGATGTAGTCGTCCTTGCGCTGGCTCCGCACCGCGAGCGACATGCCGCCGGTGCGCACCGCGCGGCGGGTCCTCGTCTCCGTCGTCGGCAGCGTGTACAGCTCCGCGCGGAAAAGATGAACCCAGAGATCCCAGTTCACCGGGATCCCCAGGAAGCCCTCGCAGACGCCAACAAATGTGGCCGCCTGCGAGATCGCGTTCGGCGCGAAGTTGTGAAGCTCCACGCCGTAGTGGTGGCAGAGGGCCCGCATGAAGCGGCTCGCCGGCGCCGTGAAGCCGCGCTCGTGGAAGCGGACGAAGCTGACCACGTAGCCGCGCGGAGGGTTGGGCGCTCGCTCCCTTTCCGACGGCACGATCCACTCGGCCGGCCGTCCGTCCTCGTTCGCTGCTAGTTGGCCGCCGGCCACCAGCTGGTTCAGAGCCAACGGTGTCACCGTCGAGCGCTCCCATGCTAACGGGTCGATGATGACGAGAGGCTGCTGAGGAGCCATGCGAGCAGACGGAGAAGCGGAGGACAGGGAAGAAGAAGAGCTCTGAGAGGAAAGAGGTGCAATGGCGAGAGCGGCTCAGGGGCTAGAGCGCAAGGAGCAAGAACGGCGAAGTGCTAAACGCTAAGGTAAAAACCGCCCTTTCCCCTCCCATCGGATTTATAGGCCGTAGGCGTGCTCTCCGGAGCGCACGCCCCGCGCGCATTAACTGTAGGCGGAATATTACCTCGCTGACGAACGGGCCCCACCACGACCGCGGCAGCCACGCAACCGTCCACAGGCCATCATCACGGCGCGGTAACCGGGGGGCCGTGCCAGCCCACTCCACCCACTATGCGCGCGGCCGCGGCGCCTGAAAAGGCGCGCCCGCGGCGCAAAACCATAGTCGCGACTGCGAGCATTTAATGGCCCTGTTCCTTACTGAGTAAGGTAGACCCTCGAGCGGCCCGAGCCCCTGGCTCAGATAAATACGACTCTCGAAGGGTGCAAACATCGACCTGTGGCCTCGAAGCCCGTTTGAAACAAACGGGCGCCACGGGTGCCCTCGATTCAAGAAAATTACTGATCAGCGGCTCGAGAACTGGCACGACCATGGACCCTCGAAACCTGCAGATGCGAAAGACGGGGTCACTTGGCTGTTACCCCGCACGGCCCTACTGATCATAGATTCGAAGCCTGACCCTCGACGGGTTCGAACAGGCGCCCCAGATCACCAGAGTCAGGGATGACGAGGGCACGCGCATTTGAGCCTTTCCTCGAGCCTGGCGGCTCGAGGGTGCCCCACATGTCGTGTTCAAGAGCCAGCAAGGGTAGCTAGCCGGGGGGATCCCACCGAGGGAGAGCTTTCGCGCCCTCGGTCCCTAGCGAATGGGACCGAGCCCCACCTAGCAAACCCATGCAAGCGCTTTAATGGACGAGTCTCCGGACGGCGCAGCCTACCCTTATCGAATGGGGCATGGGCGTCCACTTGAACCACCCGCTAAAAGCTCGATGAGGAATCCGCAATCCGCGACCCGATCGATGGGGGTTGCAGAAACCTTACCCTCCGTCCCGCGGAGGGATGGCGAGGGCGCGCTTAAACAAGACGAAGAGCTTGCCCCGATCGCCTTGAATGGGCCTAGGCTCGGGGGCTCGACGCACGGCTACACCTCATGGGTTGCACCGGCCGCAGATAGTGCCAGCTGCGTGTGTGTCACCGAAGCCGGCTGGAACATAGCCGACGCCGGTTGGAATATGCACCACGCCCACTCACCAGACTACGCGGTAAAACCCCTACAGGAGCACTCACGCTCCTGCAGGGCTTCGGGGGCTAGACCCGCGGGTCCGCTGACGCGGCCCCACGGAAAGCGTTAGCAACCGAGGGGGAAGGATGTCCTATCAGTAGGCTTCAGCATCTGCGGGAGCTCGGCCGGCACACCCGCAGATGCTCGGGGGCTACTGTCGGGGACAGCCCTGAGGGTCCCCTAAAACAACCAGGGGAACCCTGCTTAAAACCCGCAAACGAAGCACCTCTCACTTAAACACAAGCACAAGGCCCGGCCCACACCGCGGAGGTCCCCACGGCCCACCGGAGTGGCCCAGTCAAGGGCTCCCTCGAGCAGGCTCCGCCCCGCTCGAGGGCTCACGCCCCCCTCGAGCGGGCTCCGTCTCGCTCGAGGGTTCACGACTCTCTTGAGCGTCTCCGCCTCGCTCAAGGGTACACGCCCCCCTCGAGCGGGCTCCGCCTCGCTCGAGGGTTCACCTCCGCCTCGCTCGAGGCCCCCTCACGAGCACGCCTGCCCCCGCACGCGGGGACGGGCATTTAATGCCCTGACACAGCAGAGCCGCGCCATCATGCGCCTGGGAATCACGCCCCGGCGCTGTTCTACCAACTCCCTAGGAGGGAACCCATCCCCGCCACTGTGGGGGACTGTGCGACATGGCCGGTGTCAGCTCCGTGACACTGCGCCGCCTACTCCCGTACGGCTAACGTGCCGCACCCTCGAAGGGGGACCGGCCACACCCTCGAACCACTTTCTCGTGAATCTGCAGGAGCAGGCCGTGACGTTAGGCCGGCGGGACGCCATCCCCGCCACTGTTGGTCCTGTGCGGCCGCCGCCGTGCTAGCAGCACCACGCCGGGCACTGTTACAACCACTCCGGCGCTGTTAGGCACGCAGGGACGGGACGCCGCCACGCCTGCCACTGTATCCCGTACGGATCGCCGCCAACGGCACCCTTGAGCCCGTCTGAAGACGCCACGGTCAACCACTATGCCCCTACCCTCAAAGCTGCCACTGTTCGGCTACAGGACACGCCATGATGACAAGATCGTGGCAAGGACTGTCAAGACGGCCGCCGACTCCGCGGTGCTGCACGCCATACTTCCCCATGTAGCTAAACAGTGTGGCATGCCTGTAATTCGCCCCATCCTTGGTCTATAAAAGGAAGGTGAATCCCTTCACCGCGGGGGACATGAGACATCAGACATCCAGTAGGGAACAACACATACACACTCCCCAATTCTTCCACAACATCTGAACCCACTTAGATCACTCCACCAGGGACTTGGAGGCCGCGCCTCCTCTCCCGCCTTGCTTGTAGCCGCCCCACTACAGGCACCCCGGTGCAGAGCAATACAGTGCCTCGAGCACACCACTGCTGGACGTACGGCCCCCGGCCGGAACCAGGATAAATCTTGTGTCTTCAGTTTCTTAGCACCGACCATTGAGGAATAGACCTTGGCGCTTACTACTAGTTAGTGTCGGGACTACATTCCGCACCGACAGTTGCGATGCACGATGTGGCTGAAGTAGAGCTAGTGTGGCCACAGGACAAAGTCGCGGCGCACGGAGTAGTCGACAACGGGCCAGTGTGGCCGCAAGACGAAGTCGCTGCGCACAGAGCAGTCGACGACGAGCCTGCGCGAGGCGGAGTAGTCGACGACGAGCCGCGTGACGAGCCGAGGCACCCGGACGCGCGGCGTAGGCGAAGTAGTCGACGACGAGCCTACGCGAGGCGGAGTAGTCGACGACGAGCCTGTGCGACGTGGAGTAGTCGACGACGAGCGGCGCGACCAGCCACATGATGAGCCGCGCGACGTGCCGAGGCACTCGGACGCGCGACGTAGGCGAAGTAGTTGACGACGAGCCTGCGCAAGGCGGAGTAGTCGACGACAAGCGGCGCGATGAGCCGCGTGACGTGCCGAGGCACCCAGACGCGCATCGTAGCCGAAGTAGTTGACGACGAGCCTGCACGAGGCGGAGTAGTCGACGACGAGCGGCGCGACGAGCCGCGTGACGAGCCGCGCGACGTGCCGAGGCACCCAGACGTGCGGCGTAGGTGAAGTAGTCGACGACGAGCCAGCGCGAGGCAGAGTACTCGATGACGAGCGACACGACGAGCCGCGTGATGAGCCGCGCAACGTGCCGAGGCACCCAGACGCGCGTCGTAGGCGAAGTAGTCGACAGCCTGCGCGAGGCGGAGTAGTCGACGACGAGTGGCACGATGAGCCGCGCGACGTGCCGAGGCACCCGACGCGCGTCGTAGGCGAAGTAGTCGACAGCCTGCGCGAGGCGGAGTAGTCAACGACGAGCGGCGCGACGAACCGCATGACGAGCCGCGCGACATGCCGAGGCACGCGGACGCGCATCGTATGCGAAGTAGTCGACGACGAGCCTGCGCGAGGCACAATAGTCGACGACGAGCGGCGCGACGAGCCGCGTGACAAGCCGCGTGACGTGCCGAGGCACCCGAACGCGCGTCGTAGGTGAAGTAGTCGACGATAAGCATGCGCGAGGAAGAGTAGTCGACGACGAGCGGCGCGATGAGCCGCGTGACGAGCCGCGCGACGTGCCGAGGCACCCGGACGCGCCAGCCGTAGGCGAAGTAGTCGATGACGATACGCGCGAGGCGGAGTAGTCGACGACGAGCGGCGCGACGAGCCGCGTGACGAGCCGCGCGACGTGCCGAGGCACCCGACGCGCATCGTAGGTGAAGTAGTCGACGACGAGCTCGCGCGAGGCGGAGTAGTCGACGACGAGTGGCGCGACGAGCCGCGTGGCGAGCCGCACGACGTGCCGAGCCACCCGGACGCGCGTTGTAGGCGAAGTAGTCGACGACGAGCCTGCGTGAGGCGGAGTAGTCGACGACGAGCGGCGCGACGAGCCACGTGACGAGCCGTGCAACGTGCCGAGGCACCCGGACGCATGTCGTAGGCGAAGTAGTCGACGGCGAACCTGCGCGAGGCGGAGTAGTCAACGACGAGCGGTGCGACGAGCCACGTGACGAGCCGCGCAACGTGCCGAGGCACCCGGACGCGCGGCGTAGGTGAAGTAGTCGACGACGAGCCTACGCGAGGCGGAGTAGTCGACGACGAGCGGCGCGACGAGCCGCGTGACGTGCCGAGGCACCCGGATGCGCGACGTAGGCGAAGTAGTCGACGACTAGCCTGCGCGAGGTGGAGTAGTCAACGACGAGCGGCGCGACGAGCCTTGTGACGAGCCGCGCAACGTGCCGAGGAACCCAGACGCGCGTCGTAGGCGAAGTAGTCGACGATGAGCCTGCGCGAGGCGGAGTAGCCGACGACGAGTGGCACGACGAGCCACGTGACGAGCCACGCGACGTGCCGAGGCACCCGGACGCGCGTCGTAGGCGAAGTAGTCGACGACGAGCCTACGCGAGGCGGAGTAGTCGACGACGAGAGGTACGACGAGCCGCGTGACGAGCCGCGCGACGTGCCAAGGCACCCGGACGCGCGACGTAGGCGAAGTAGTCGACGAAGAGCCTGCGCGAGGCGGAGTAGTCGACGACGAGCGGCGAGACGAGCCGCGTGACGAGCCACGTGATGTGCCGAGGCACCCGAACGCGCGGCGTAGGAGAAGTAGTCGACGACGAGCCTGCGCGAGGCGGAGTAGTCGAAGACGAGCGGCGTGACGAGCCGCGTGACGAGCCGCGCGACGTGCCGAGGCACCCGGACGCGCGGCGGAGGCGAAGTAGTCGACGACGAGCCCGCACGACGCGGGAGTAGTCGACAACGAGCGGCGCGACCGGTCGCGTGACGAGCCGCGCGACGTGCCGAGGCACCGGACGCGCGGCGTAGACGAAGTAGTCGACGACGACGAGCGGCGTGATGAGCCGCGGGACGAGCCACGTGACGCGGAGTAGTCGACGACGAGCGGCGCGGCGAGCCGCGTGACTTGCCGAAGCAACCGGAAGCGCGGTGTAGGAAAATTGATTCCGCTTTGACAAAAGCAAGGCGACTTGCTTCAATGGATCTCGGCGAGTCAACGAGTAGATTGATCTTGTTGACGAGGGTCCTTCGAATTCGCCCGGTGGTGATGATCACCCCTACCTGGGGCGTCAGCTGTCGGTGTTTTAGATCGGCAAACCTACCAAGGGGGTACCCGAGGTAGTAGAATTTTCGGTGAGGATCGTGATCAGGAGACCGAGAACTCGAAGGTATGCACAAGGACACGAGACACAAGATTTATACAGGTTCGGGCTGCCAAGGTGGCGAACCCTACATCCTGTTTGGGGGATCAAGTATGGCGCCTTGCGCTTGGTGTTGGTTGAGATCAGGTGCCCGGCTAGGTACCCGACCCTCCTTTATATAGTCCAGGGGGCTGGTTCCTAGTCGGTTACAAGGCAGGAGTCCTAGTAGGATTACACGGAACGAGTCCTAATAGGATTATAGGGGAATTCTAATAGGAGTTCGTCTTCTTCCTTCCTTGTATGAGTACCCGGGGAGTATGCCCAACAGATGGCCGCACAGGGCGGGTTGGCGGAGCAGTGCCGGGATACGATTCCCCGGCGGTGTCAGGGCGCAGGCATGGCGGGGATTCGCCCTTGACTTGCTCGCCCGCGCTGTGTCAGAGCATTTAATGCTCCGATCGGGGAAGTGGCCGCGGGGGCCCCGAGCTTGGGGCGGCCTCGAGCGAAGTGGAGTTTCGCCCGAGTTTCGCCTGAGGGGGCGTCCAGCCCTCGAGCGAGGCGGAGTTTCGCCCGAGGGGGGCGCTGGGGCCGACCTTTTGATGGACCGCCGGGGTCGCCTGGGCCGTGGGCTCCTTTCCTGTACCTGGCCGTGATTTGTGTGAAGTGTGATTGTCAATTTGCGGGTTCGTTCCTTTAATTATTTGCGAAAAAGATGGGTTTCTCCCCAGTTGTTAGGGGACCCTTGTGGTTGTCCCCGACAAAACTGGTGCCTGTGTCAACTATGACGGGCCAACCTCCTCGGCCTGCTGCGGGACATCTAGGGTTGCGAGAATGTCGCCTAACCCCATCTGATCCCAGCCGAGCTGGTCCTATTAGTTTGGAAGCAGAGGATATACGAAATGAGAAGGTTGGTGCAACTCCCACAAAAAACTTAATCATGAAATATTACATATTAGCTTTCAAAATGCAGTTTTGAACTTAAAAGTGGTTGCTATGACCACACAAATAAAGAGTTAGCTAGGAGGGCAGGGATTCTTTCTTTCCTCCATTCAAAATGATGTTTGACTATAATTCAAGCAGAATACATTGATCTTATTGTCTATGTACATGTGTTACCGTGCATGTGTATGTGCATGTTTAAATCACTGTTTAAGGGTTGTGTTACATTAGTTCTGTACTGTCTGCTAGGTTAAAGTTCTGCATTCCATGAAGCCATTGCAACTGGAAGATGTGGTAATAGGACAGTATAAAAGCCACACAAAAGGTGGTACTACATACCCTGGATATACTGATGACCAGACAGTTCCCAAGGATAGTGTAACTCCGACGTTTGCTGCTGCTGCACTTTTCATAAATAATGCTAGATGGGATGGTGTTCCCTTTCTTATGAAAGCTGTGAAAGCTTTGCATACAAAACGGTATGTGTCAAATATTTACCATAACAGATGATGCCTAAATATTCTACTTATAAAAGCAGGTTATTTCCATGTAAATATGTAATTAGAGCACATCTGACTATGAGATATGGAAAACCCAAGTTGGATTATGTTTCTGAAAATAATATTTCTATTCACAACACAAAACAGCTTGCTCACAAAAGCTCCTTTTGCATGTCAAAAGAAGAGTGAAAAAAACTCTCTTATGCTGTGTTATTTTGCATGCCAAAGATTCTTATATGGAAAATGTAAATTACAGAGCTGAGATTAGGGTACAGTTCGGACATGTTCCTGGAAATCTCTACAAGGGCAGTTTTGGCACAGATCTTGATAGGGCCACCAATGAGCTTGTGATACGTGTGCAACCAGATGAAGCTATTTACCTAAAGATTAACAACAAGATTCCTGGTCTCGGAATGCGACTAGATAGGAGTAACTTGAATCTCCATTATGCAGCAAGGTAAGATCAATCTTACAGCAATTACATTTGTACACTAGGATTATTATTTTATGGTATACCCAAAATAATTATCTACTCACAGTCACCACAATGAGCATCACACAATTTTTACCTTTGGTGCATGCTTTTGTTCGTATATGTTTATGTTTAGGTTGAATTACTACTAGCGTATCAGTTCTTTTCCTTGGAATTTATTTCAGCAGTCACTCACTTCACTTTTCATTCAATTCCCTGGTTGCTTCTTGACTTAATTTAGAATATATTTTGGTGATGCTTTTCATTTTTAATACTCTTGTGGTATATGAATAATATCTAGTTATTAGTAATGTCTATGCTATGTGAGTCTTAAAACTGTCAGTTCTTGTCAGGTTGAATGATGATTAAGATCACACATATATGCCCTTTGAGGCCAAGACTGTACGTTTTATCAGTTCTATAATCTACTGTCATAACAGTGCCTTCGGAACCTACCATACCTTCTGCGGACACGATATAGTTTTTATGAATTCATCAATTCATGCTTGTCTTCACCACTTGTCCAAAGTGGTTACTTTCTTGTCATAGTATCCCTGGGTTGCCTTTTAAGTGTTCTATGACATGTCTTAGGTACTCGAAGGAGATACCGGATGCTTATGAGAGGCTCTTGCTTGACGCCATTGAAGGCACTACGGGAAACCGCGGCTTTGTCGTGCGCCACGAGCGCACGGCAAAGGCCCAAAAACGCACGGCAAACTCTTTGCCGTGCGTTTTTTGTCGGGGCGCACGGCAAAGGGCGCACGGTAGCATTTTGCACGGTGAAGCCCCTTTGCCGTGCGCCACGTCTGACAACGCACGGTAGACAATCTTTGCCGTGTGTTTTTTCACGACGCACGGCAAACAAAAGCAACTAACGGCACCGGCGCCAAACGGCGTGGGACAACCTTTGCCGTGCGCCGGGAGCAAAACGCACGACAAACATGGGTTGTTTGCCGTGCGCCTCCCTGAAAAACGCACGGCAAACATTGGCTGTTTGCCGTGCGCCTGCCCGAAAACGCACGGCAAACAGGGCTCTTTGCCGTGCGCCTGCCTGAAAAACGCACGGCAAAGGCACTGTTTTGGCTGTTGGTTTTGGTCACTTTGCCGTGCGTCTTCCGAAAGACGCACAACAAAGTGACCATTGCAATTTATTTTTTTTTGGTTTTCACGTTTAAAAATACCCAAAAATCACAGTAATGTCATATATATCATAATATTCATCACAGGCATCAACCAAAAACAAAGCAAAACAAAGCAACACCGTGATCTGCATCTCTCTGCCATTAAGCACATGAAATACATATTTGGGGTACTGAAAATGAGTCGAATGGTGTTTTCTTGTAGGAGCCGGAGAGCAGAGCAAGGAGCGCAACAAGTACTGATCAAAAGGAATAGCAGCATACACTGATTTTTTCCCACAACATATTATCAACTGAAGCATGAAACCAAATACATGAGCACAATCGTCGGGAACCAGTTTTGTGCTAAACAACTCGCAAACAACATTTGTCCCATGCGGGCAGTAGAATTTATTGACTGAAACTTTAGTTGGGACAGAGTCACCATCAGCCACAAGGAGTTGTCAGCTTAATGGGAAGAAGATGATGATGACGACGCCTGCACAAAATAGTAAGAGATCATTAGTCTCTGGTGAGCCAGAAAAGACTTGTCGATTCTTCCTTCTTTTGCTCTAACTAAGATCAATGCATTGTAAGCGAATGACTGTTGTTCTTACATATCATTTTACTTCTAGAAAGTATAAATTATCAAACATGCACAATGTAAACAAAATACAGCAGATTAAGATGGCCATTAAAATCAGGGAATTATCAGTTGCACTCCCTCATTGCAAAATCATGATGTACTGCAGATACATTTCAAAAGGAAAAACAAGCATGTTTACACAACAGAGAATGAACTAAGCTGATCAACACAGCCAAAAAAGACTCCTGACAGTTTATGGGAATTATCATTCATGAAGTGATAGCCTTACCAGTTAAAGCACCCTATAGTGATGACATTAGAATGATTATGCAATCTTATAAGATATGCATCGACATAAATCGGTTATCAAATTCTCAAAACCATAACACATCAAAAAATTTGTGAAAAGAAACATGATGGCAAGAGAAATGAAAACAATCGAATGTAAAAATGTAAATTCGAGTACTCAATAAATAACACCTTTTCGCATTTATTAAGGAAATGAGCTAAAGAATATTGCTAAGTGAAGACAAGGAGGAGATGCTAATACCTCATGTTCATGCCCATGACCATGAGAGTGATCATCATGTCCATCCCAAGGATGGCGCAAACCCTGAAAGAATTCAACATATTTAACTCATATTCAAGAAACCAAGACCATTGTAGAGCGAGAAGTTGAGTAAAATAAAGTAGACTATTACCAAGAGAACAGCACCATCCCGCTTAGCCCCGTAGAAAACCCAAAACCTACGGATAGCAAACTTGGTTATGCTTGAGTTGTGAGTTGTGACTTCGGAAAATATGCCTAGACAATGCCTGTTAGAATATTTTGGGTTTAAACTCGAAGTATAAAGCTATCCGAGATAATTCATCATACTTGTCAACTCTCAATATTTCGGAAAAAGGTATAGCATTAAAAATACCAAGCTCCAGCGACAAAAGAAAGACATCTTTAAAGTCAGGTTAATGGATCTATGCTCACGGAATGGCGAAGCCGGAATGCCGGATGCGTAAATACATACACAAGCGAAGCTGCAGGTTCAATATCATGCCACATCCATTTCTCTGGACCATGTCTTATGAAATCGTAGCTTCTTTGTGTAACTTGATACGAATACGTGTGTGGTGCGGGAAATGGGATATTTCAAGTCCTAGTACTTGATTGGCTAATTACTGTGTTATTGTGTTAACAAAAAATTTCAGTGCATGTTCCTATTTGGTTTTTGACAAGTGAGGCCAATAAAGTTGCAAATGGCAACTACAGAAGTCTTTTCAAAAATTAACTTCACATGCTCAAAAAATATAATTTTCTATCCACTGTAGACATGATCCTGAACACGGGATTACATTTTATTTAACCAACTACTGACTAGGGATGTAAAAACAATGAAATGACTTGAATCGTCTTGTTTGATGTGAAGATGAAACAAGAGCTGAAGCTTCCTTCCAAGCTCTTGTTAGACACTTCAAGTCAAAGTACCCACGAGCCTAAAGCATGAAAAGCCCGATTCGACCTCACTAACTGTGCTATGATATATTTTGGCAAGCACAGTTGCCAGCGATGATCAGCGCCTCCCCATATGCAGCAATCGGTGGACAGCCTTAATGAAACGAGATGAGATGAAAGGCAGTCACCAAAGTCCATTTCTAAGTTTTTTGTAAAACAAAAAAAAGTCCATTTCCAGATCCCCAAGTCGGAGTTTTGCTGCGCGGTTTGTGGTTACAGTGGCGCCAGAGCGCGGCAACAGATGGATCGCACCCCGCGTTTAACCCCCTTCTCCATCCCAATGCCCTCACAATCCGCGCATGATCATGTAGGCATCAAAATGTCCCCAACATCATTTCCTGATCTACCCAAAGGCCCACCCGGGAGAGCGAATCCCACCACGGCGTTCCGCTTGAGTAAAGCAGGGAGTCATCGCCGGCGGCATTCGGGCGGCCTTGAATCCGGGGAGGAAGCTACGGATTCGAGGGAAATGGATGGATCCAAGGGGGGTGTGGAGAGGATGAAAGGGGGCCGAACGTACCACATGACGGCGCGAGAGGCCCTTGCCGGCGACGGTGTGCCGGCCGCTTGTTGTGCGGGATGGTGTAGCCCTTGTAGGTGGTGCCGCCGTGCGCGCGCGCCGCCGCCGATCGCCGGTGGTCGTCGGTTGTCTTGCGTCGGGGGTGGGGCGTCTCGGCCGGAGCCGGGCGGCGGGGGGTGGGCGGCGCCGGAGGCCGGGGCGGGCGGCGCGTGGGTGGGCGGGGCCGCCCGGGTCCGCCGGCCGCCGGAGCCGGAGCTAGGGCGGCCGGGGGTGGGCGGCGCGCGGAGGCGGGCGGCCGGGGGCGGGCCGGCGGCGGGGTGGACGAGCGGCGACGCGCGCGAAGGGCGGGGGCGCGGCCGGCGGCGGATGGGGGCGCCGGTCCGTCGATCTGGGGCCGGGCGCTGGTGATCTGCAGCGGGCGGCGGCGGATGGGGCCGTGCGTCGATCTGCAGCTCTTTTTTTTACACGGTCCATCTGCGATAGATGAAGGCTGCGGCGGGGCATGGGGCCGTTGCGTTTGCCGTGCGCCCGGGCGGTCAACGCACGGGAATAACTGGCGTTTGCCGTGCGTTTTGAAGTGTGGCGCACGGCAAAGATAAAATAAAACTTTTAATTTTTCACGGATGGTAAGCAAATTGGGGCCGTATTCATTGCCGTGCGCTGTGCTCCAAAGCGCACGGCAATGGTGTTGTTTGCCGTGCGCTGTTTAGTACGGCGCACGGCAAAGGGAAGTAAATTTCTATTTTTTTGTGTTCGCAAGAATGGAAAATTTAATTTTTGTGAATGCAGTATTCAAAATTAGATGAATAGATGAAGCTTTTCGTTGTAGTTAAAAATATGAATATCTTTTTTAGAACTTGGGTTTTTTTGAAGTTATTACACAAATTAAATACATATTTATTTAAATTATTTTAGTTATAGTTAATATATGAAAATTAATAAATGAATTCGAAAAAATACCATGAACTAACATGAGTCAATGTAAGTCGTATGTTCACCAGAGAAAAGTTTTCAAGTAAAAAACCAAGTTCAAAATTTACTAAGACTATGTACCAAGTGAGATGACTATAAACATTATGAAACTTCGAGTTAGATGCTACGTTTTGTAAACACTATACGCGTGACGGATCGTTCCAAACCTTTTTTTACTATTTTTCACACCCTTCCCATGGTATATCACGAGCTCTCGACAAATCTCATCACTTTCAAACTTCATTTGCAATTAATAAAACAAAAAAACATTTCACATACACATATTTTATCATTCCCCGCGAACAAATTGTTTAAAATTTCAAGTACTTTCATGCATAAGGTCCTAAAAAGATATCAATTAAACAAATAACATTTTTCCAGAAACTATACTCTATTATTTTATGCACTTGCGGTTCAAATTTGGTTTAAACCAAAAAAATCCTATCCATCAAAACAATTCGTTAAAATTAGCAAAAATAAAGATATGATTACATAATTGAATTGTAGAGTGCAAAATAATATACTTGTGGAGGAAAAATTGAAATAAGGTGTGAAAACTCAATTTTCAAAAATACATTGCCATGCGCCATTGTAAAACGCACGGCAATGCTTTAACTTTGTCGTGCGCCATGCGAAAACGCACGGCAAACTTGTAGTTTTTGACGTGCGTTTTTCTAAGGCGCACGGCAAAGCTTGACATCCGTTAGCTTCCACGGCCGGTAAGCTTGGTTCGGGTGGTCAAACATTAGTATAGAAGAATTGCCGTGCGTCCCTAGGAAAACGCACGACAAAGATTAGTGATTGTCGTGCGCCCCCTTAAAAACGCACGGCAAAGTATATAGATACCGTGCGTTTTTGTTTGACGTGCGTCATCCGGAAAACGCACGGCAAAGTAGACGTTTGCCGTGCGCCCGATGAAAAGCGCACGGCAAACATTTTGACGCACGGCAATCTGCTTTTGTTCGTATATGTATATGTTTAGGTTGAATTACTACTAGCGTATCAGTTCTTTTCCTTGGAATTTATTTCAGCAGTCACTCACTTCACTTTTCATTCAATTCCCTGGTTGCTTCTTGACTTAATTTAGAATATATTTTGGTGATGCTTTTCATTTTTAATACTCTTGTGGTATATGAATAATATCTAGTTATTAGTAATGTCTATGCTATGTGAGTCTTAAAACCGTCGGTTCTTGTCGGGTTGAATGATGATTAAGATCAAACATATATGCCCTTTGAGGCCAAGACTGTTTTATCGGTTCTATAATCTCTTCGTCATAACGAAGTGCCTTCGGAACCTACCATACCTTCTGCGGACACAATATAGTTTTTATGAATTCATCAATTCATGCTTGTCTTCACCACTTGTCCAAAGTGGTTACTTTCTTGTCATAGTATCCCTGGGTTGCCTTTTAAGTGTTCTATGACATGTCTTAGGTACTCAAAGGAGATACCGGATGCTTATGAGAGGCTCTTGCTTGACGCCATTGAAGGAGAGCGCAGGCTTTTCATCCGCTCAGATGAGTTGGATGCTGCATGGTAGGTTGGAAGAGAAGCGGATAGCTCCTGAGCTCTACCCTTATGGAAGCCGTGGACCTGTTGGTGCCCACTATCTTGCCGCGAAGTATAACGTCAGATGGGGTGATTCACAACAGGAAACGCGTGCTTCGCCAACAGCACTAAGCTGTTGGCGAAGACTCCAACCCTGTTGGCGAAGGCTTTCCCAACAGGGTTTCCGAGTTCCTGTTGGGAAAGAACCGTTGGCGTTTTAAGTGATGGGAAAGAGCTCTTTGCCAACACGAACGCGGGTCCTGTTGGGAAAGCTTCGCCAACAGCCATGTGTACCGTTGGCGAAGGGGGGACGCCATCAGCTCGGATGCCGTTACCTTCGCCAACAGGGAAGCGACGGCTGTTGGCAAAGTCCGGTTGGCAAAGGGAACGGCAGCTTTGCCAACAGCTTTGGCCCGTGTCGTTGGCAAGCTGGGCTTTCCCCCAGAAGCGTGTGTCGGCTTTGCCAACAGCTTTGGCCCATGCTGTTGGCAAAGCTGGGAATTTTTCCCCCTTTTCTTTTGCTCTTTTCTAGCATTTAATCACTACACCACAACCCTGGAACAACGATAGACAGACCGTCGTTATAAGCCCTTGTAGCAACGGAGAGTCTGTTGGCTCGAAATTAGTTGAGAACTAATTTCAAATCCGCACATTATCTATATATATATAATCCACATTCATTTATGACAAAGCCCAGTGTTACATATAGGTTATCAAATTAGCCATACAAATATAGAGCATCCATGAATACAAGTTCAAACTGTCACTTCACATGAGACTAAATAGTAACTTTCGTAGTTGAACATAGCTTAATCTCTATATTGGGTGGCTAATTCCTCAATAGAATTGGTACTTCTAGCAAGTCAACTAATTCAACCGAGTGATTCTAAACTAAGAAACAAAATGTATGAATCTAAGAGCAGGTAGTATCATGATCTATCAATTTAGCTCATAAGTAATAACTAGAAGCACCCATCACTTCCTGAAAAATAAAAATACCATGTAATCAGTAAATTGAAGACAAGGTACATATATGAGAAAATGTAAAGAAAGAAGATCGGATAGCGATAAAGTGAGAAGTTACCATGACTTTTTGAAGTTCGGCTTACGAAGCCAAAATCAACCTTGAATTATTTCCCGAAAATAGATTCGAGCAAAGTATGAAATATATGTACCATGCTTCGCTTCCGCAAATGTTGGTTCAGCTTCTCCCGGTAGTATAGCAGGCGAAATGTTGTGAATAAAATATATATATTAGCAGGTGAAAATTAAAATCACATGATAGAATTACTAACGATTGTGTACTCTATAGAGGGAAGTAAAATATGATTTAGTCCAAGGGAAGACCCGAGATCGAGCAAAGATACATTGAAAGCTTTAGCGTCCTCATCATCCCATATATAAGGTATTTACATGGTTTGTAATTATAATTTTGTGCTACTACTTGATTGATCTGCAAACAATACAAGTTTGGAGGCTATTATGTGCAACACTATTTTAGACTTGGCATATTGTGTAGGATTACAATAGTGCATAATTTCATTGTTGATTATAGGCATGTAGAAAACAAATTTCATAACATTCTACTTGATGTTCTCACTTCCATTAGCATATGTGGTCAAACTATTTTAGAAAATCCTTTAGAAATTATCTTGACCTTACTTATAATTTTGCAAATACACTCAGTTAGGCTCAAGCGTTACTTTCCTTAACTTGACCAATCTATTGGTTAAATATCGTAGATCATCTAAGTCATATACAGAAATCTAACTTTGCACCCATCAGTCTTTACAGATTGCGGAGTATAATAAAACTAACAAACAACAACAGAAAGCATAATCACCTGGTAAGGGAGAATTGCCAGGGGAAGAGTAGTCATTCAATGTATTCTTTTTTCTCTAGATTCAATCTTCGTTGTACAGATCGGATATGGCCACTCTTTGAAGAAATCTTCTCAATCAATCCAACCTTGCAAAAAACCTACATTCTAAGTGATGACAACTCATTAGCTTTATTTTGTAGGAGGGGATGGGTGCCTAAAAAATCTTCTCAAGAACCCTAACCGCGATTACCTGTTCAGCACCTCAAATCTTTCAGCTCTCTACAGAAATAAATGAATCCAGCAAATTGAACAACTCCAGCACATTAAACAATGGATGGTTAAATAACAAGGTGACATTACCAGAACCTTTAACACTCTGGCTGGCACAAACATGAAAAGATTATATTGGTTGGAGTAAAGCAGAAAAAAGGACTTGCTGACATTGCTGTGTGTAAATGTCAAAACATGGAGCAATTTGACAGATTTGCATCCACGATTACAATTTCTCAAATACATCAAATAAAATTTGCTAGATAGTTCCCTATACATGCCTTATAGTTTGTACACAGTTCACACTAGCCTCCATTAAATTATTGGCACAAAAATGACTACTGCTCTAAATATATATCCAGCTGCCTATATCTAATACAGAACTGAAAAGAACATTCAAGTTAAGGCAGAGCATAGGCATTCATCCAAAGAAATTCAGTAAACACTTTCTGAACTATAAAAACTTGTAGAGGAATATATAAATCCCAGAAAGTTATCTGAACATGTAGATAGCTCAGTACTGAAAATACAATGGGATGACTATAGCAGAAAGTTGTCAACACTCAAAATAGCAATGATGGAAGTGTATCAATGCACCCTACTACATATCAAACTTTCTCAAGTAAACTAGAGAATCATTTGGACTTAAATTGTCATTTGTAAATTATTAAACTACTAAACTGACCTGCATGAAGAAATTCAGAATCTGAGTGGACATCAAACATGAGTTCAGTTTGCAAAGTACGACAGCATGCACACATATCAGGTTTGTGTACGGCGGCTAGCTAGTAGTAGTGCTCAACAATCGGCACTTCCTGTTAAATAAAAATTATCAACCAATCGAGTTGATTACGCCAACAAACAAGGTAGCAAGTCCGGAGACGAATAAAGGTTTCATGCCATACTAATACACTTTCACAAGAAAAAAGTTATAACATTGCTTTCTTTGACACAGTGGTAGTGGGTATATTTTCACAAACTAGGCTAAACAATCATGAAATCAAATAATTGGCCATCCACCTTAAGAAATACAAACTCATATTCCAACATTCTAATGGCAGTCTGCAGTCCAACTACATATCACCGATGCAATCTGCAGTTCAACAACATTGCACAAGTTAACTACGTATCACCAATCACCAATCACTTGCCTTGCCGCTTGGACTTTTCACCAATCCATGCAGATCTGGTTGGGGATGATAGATCGAGGTTACCCGCGTGAGGGGAGGGGCAGTAGAGGAAGAAGGGGCCGTCGGGAGCTTGAGGGGCTCCTACACCCGGCGGTCACGCTCCCCACCGTGCTCGGCCGGAGGGGGGAGGGGAGAGGCGGCGGGGAAGAAGACCGTGCTCCCCACCGTGCACTCGTCGCACGGGCCGCCACCGAAGGAGGAAGAAGGGGAGGGAAGGGGCCGCCATGGAAGGAGGGAGAAGGCGAATTTGGGGCGGGACGGGGCCGACACGTGGGGGGGGGGGGCGGATCCGCCGACGGGGCCGGGGGCGGGGGCGGCGGGCGGCGCGGATCCGCCGGCGGGCGGGGCGGATTTGCCGGCGCGCGCGCGCGGGGGGGGGGGGGGGGGGGGGGGGCACGTGGGGGGCGGATCCGCCGACGGGGCCGGGGCGGGGCCGGCGGGCGGCGCGTGGGGTGGGCGGGTCGGGGTACGTGGACAAGTTTCGTGATTTTTCGACTTCGTTTGGATTTTGTATAATTAAAAAACAGTTGTACCACGCCTGGACCGTCGTGTTACGTGAACAAGGACTTCGAAATTTCGGGTGAGCTTTGGGACACGGCCTCAAAACACACTCCCCAACATGAATATCATTTTTCGAACGCCTAAGTTTCATTATTTCACGCACCTGCAGTTCAAATTTGAATTATGCCGGAAAATTCAAGTGAACAAAAATAATTAACGAAATATAGCTAAATGTTGCAAAAAGGCCCACATTTAACCATGTGCTTGTAAACAATGTAGCAAGGCTACCAAAAAAGTTTGAATTCAAAATTCAAAAAAAATGAAAATTCTTTGCCAACAGCATGTACATGTTGTTGGCAAAGAGCAATCTTCGCCAACAGCCCCTACAAGGCTGTTGGGAAAGAAGGCTCTTCGCCAACAGCGTGGTAGCCCTGTTGGCGAAGGGCTGCTCCCTTTGCCAACAGCTAACGGCGAAGCTATTGGCGAAGCGGACGGCGTCGGCACCGTTTGGCCGCGCCGGGGCTTCGCCAACAGCTTTTCTTTTCCAACAGGAATGCTGTTGGGAAAGAACCCCTTCGCCAACAGCCAAACTTTGCCATCAGTCATTGGATTTTGGGCTGTTGGCGAAGATTTCTTTCCCGACAGCGGAGTTTTCCTGTTGGGAAAGAGTTTCTTCGCCAACAGCTCAGGTCTTGGCTGTTAGGAAAGCTCTGGGCTGTTGGCGAAGCCACAGTTTCCTGTTGTGATTTGAGCGCGGAGCACTACAAGGCATGAAACAATTATGACTACATCTTTGTAATGTTCTTGTTATTCCATTTTTCTGTAAGGTTGAATGAGATAGATGCCAGAGAAAATAGATGAGAATAAGCTTAGAGGCATGTACAAGTTAATGGACTATGAATATCTTTGTTTGGAATAACTATAGCCGTAGTAAAAATTGGCTTCTCACAAGGAACATCCGGAAGATATTAAGTTGATCTCAATTAATAGGTGGTCATTAATGAAACTGGCCGGGCGTCGTACTAGCGCCGCTTACGAGTGAAAGATACTTGTTGCTCGCATGACTGGTGCCGTCGCCTTTTGGCTCCTTGACGGTCAGATTTGGTTTCCACTTAAACCAGTGGGGGATATTTAACTTTTTAACATCATAATGGATGATCACTCTCAAGATATCACTTTAACGGCAACAAATATTTATGAACCAACGTTGTTGCGAAAGTGATACATATTTACCACTTTTGTCTACTTGGCACGCCATGTGGGCAGTCCACGCTGGATCGATATCACCCGTGAGAGTAAAATGACCTCGTGTGCCCCTGCCCCTCTTCCTCCTCCTCTCTCTTCCTGTCACTTACACGTGGGACCCACGTGTAAGGTCATCTTCAACCTCCAGCCATGGCCGCCGCCACCCTTCTGCCCCGAGCTGCTCCTTGGGCTCCTCCGGATCCGTCTCCCGTGCCCTACCTGCCCACGCCCGCGCCGCGTGCCTCGCCCGCCGCCGCGCCCACGCCCGGCCCGGCGAGACCCCGCGCGGCGCTCCGACGAGCGCCGGCCACTGGAGCTACGCAGTGGCGCTGGCGCTCTTCCGTCATCTCGCTGTCCGCGCACCTCCTTCACCTCGTGGTCCCGCTCCAGCGTGCCTCCTCCACCTTGCGGCCTCGCTCCTCACCCGGCAGCACGCGCACGTGGTGGACTCCGCGCACGCGGCGGAGCCCCCGCGCCGCCGGCCCGCCCGCGCACGCGACGGAGTCCCCGCGCAGCCGCACCTAACCACACGACCGCACAGGAGGCGATGTGGAGGGCGACGTGGCGTGCTCCCCACCGGCCACAGATGCCCCCGGCGGGTCCCTGCCTGTCGCTACCGGCTCTGTGCACCTGTTGACGGTGTATTTTGGTACACCTAGCATGTTCATTACACTTTGGTTTGGATTTGGTTATGGAACTAACGCGCCACTAGGCACACTAATCATATAACAAGTTCATCTTTGTGCATGCATTTGGAAGTGTTGTGTTTATGTAGGAAAACATGGACATAAAGGACGAAGTCGCAACAAGTTCAAAGGAGCATTTACGGAGTCTTGTTTGTGTTCATGAGCTTGATGAAATCACTTCCAATGGTGGCAAGGACCGAAGTGCTACGAGGAACACCCCCGGGGATTGAAGTGTAAAAGACCGAACTTCATGCAAAGAGAACCTTCATCTTGGACGCGAGGATGACATCGTCAAAATCATGCAAGTGGAGGGGCAAAGTACAAAATGCATAAGGACCCACGGAGCGAAAGGGGCGACCGAACCGGGCCGAGGTGGGCCCAGGCCGGTCGGCCCAGGTCGGCCGGCCCAGCCCACTCCGGTGGCCGGTTCGGTCCTGTTTTCCTTGCACCCGAAGGATCTTGAACCCTAAAAGCCTGGGCGCCGCCATTCGACAGAAAGAGAGAGTCATTCGCACCAGAAGGCCATCCACAAGCTAGAGAGAGAGGAGGAGGATCTCCGGAGGGAGTTCAACCACCTCGAAGGAAGCACCCTCTCGTGGAGAAGAAGGAAGACACCGTCGGAAGGGAAACCATGATCAACGGTGCCATGATCAGCACCTTGATGGGGTAATCTTCTCATTCGTCCATGGGTTGTAATCGATCTTGAGATGTAATCGCACTTTGTCGGATTATCTATCTATCATCTTGTGTTGAATACACTTTAATGCTTAAGGTTAGCTACCATGCCGTAAAGGGAGTAGAGCTCCAATGCTTCCTTGGATCCATTCAATACGCCGTGTCCATCATAGGTCTAGTCATGAATACCTTCGCGTAGTGATAGTACGAGAGGAGGGAAAGGGCGAAACCGTGGTCACAACCCCCGATAGATTAGATTGGTTTTCATGTCTTTAAGCGATTGCATGTTCTAGTATCGTAGACCCGTGGGCGAGTGTCTTTTATCTTGATATCTTAATCATTCTCTCTAGTGTAGTTTAGTTGTTTTCTAGCATAATAATAGTTAGGGTTTTAGTAGCTAGTGTGTCGTTGTAGATCGAACGCTTGTAATCCCCTTGCTCCGCGGATTGACAAGAACCTTGGGAATCCCGTGGTGAAAAAGGTGTGGGGTCCGTACGCTTGCGGATCGTAGAGGGATACGTCTTTTATCCATCAACAAGCCCCTTTTTCTGGCGCCGTTGCCGGGGAGCAAGCTAGTTTACATCGTTTGATTTGCATCTAACTTAGTTTTATATTTTAGTTTATCTTTTGTTTGCTATATCTAACATATTGTTGATGGTTAATAGTTATATCAAAGTTCGTTTATGACTTGCAAGCGGACAAGTCTCCCGTCGTAGTCAAGGGACCCTTCTTCCCTCGAGTGGTGAACCCAAGGTATCGAATCCGTAGAACAAATGTGTGACGCAAAAGTTGATCTAGTAAAGCCAAGTAACTCCAATCTTCGGTAAAAGAAACCCTAATGCATCTAGGTAAAAGACATGAAACTAATCTAATCTACTAAAGACCGGAGATAACAAAGTAAGATTGGGTAGATAAACCGATCTAAAGAGATCGGGGTAAGCCTTTTGTTGAAGTTCCAAGCAAGAGAAGAAGTAGCAAATCGAATCTTATTAGAAGCCTCTTTAAATCGTGGTTTCCGGTCCAAATCCAAAAACATCCGCCTTTCGGAACCCCTGTTCTGTCACAACGTATCCCTACTCATGCGGGGAGTCTAGGGCGAGTCAAAAGACAAGTCGAGATTCTTTCGGAAGATCCGGCGTGTACCTCTAGCCACCGCGGCTACAAGAACACCCTATGTAATCTATCTCGAGAATAGAATTGGAATAAGCAAAGCCGATCGAAAAACGAAATCTTCGAGGAAACACTTGATCGCTAGGAAAAGATTCAACTTGATAATTCAACTATAACAATGATACATACACAAGATCACCACCGAGATCTTTCCTTGATCTTGCTTCTAGCTCCGGGAACTCCGACGTGGTCTTCCGTGCAAGGTTCCCACGTCGGCTAGGGAAACCCTAATCAACTAGCTCGACCCTCTCCTTTCCGAGATGGTGTCCCTCTCTTCTCTGCTCCTCGGCGGCCGATGACGAATTGTATGAGGTGTGTCTCTCGGTCACGGGGCTATAAATAGCCTGAATGGCGGCTAGGGCAAAGGGGAGCCTCACTGGGCCCTGGACAGGGCTGGGCCGACCGGCCTGGGCCGGCCGACCTGGGCCCATCCAGGCCCAGCCCGAGGCCTCCTTTACTCTACGTCGGTTCCCTTGCTTCCTGGATGTTTCCCCCTTCTGTATGTAGGTCCATGTCGTCAGTTTCTCTCCGAATTGGGCATAACTCTCGTCTTGCAAGATTCGAAGCACTTTTTCCGGTCGTGTCCTCGGAGTTTGTCATCTTCTCGGATCAAGTCCCTGGCTTCTTGGAGTTAAGTTTGCTTCATTGTATGACTTGTACGGGGCTTCAAGGTCTTGTCATAAGGTGCTTGATGAACTTATCCCGAAAGTCTTGCTTTCAACGCTAAAACCCTGCATAAACACTAAACTCCAAAACCGACATGCACACATGAACTTGTCATACCACGGGGGTTAGTACCAATGGATAAGGTATAAAACTTATCCCAACACCGAAGGTAAACTCATGGCTAGGTTGACGATTTTCACCGTCAACATCTCCCCCATGCTTAAACCTTGCTCCTCCTCGAGTAAGCCTTCGATGGATATCATCGTTGCCAAACAATGTTTAAACCTTGCACTTGATCATACACGAGAAAACATAATGCTCTCAAAATTTTAATTCATTAAAGTTCCATAATGTACTAGCCTTCATCTCTACGAAGGGCAGATTCATATTAAGCTTATCCCACAAGTATTAACATGCTCACAAAGTTTAAATAGATCTCAGAATTTTTGAAATAAAGAACGAGATAAAGAAAAGCTAAACCAAGTTCACAAATTTAAATCATCTTGTATATTGCTCATTGTTGACAGATAAAACTCGTATCCACCTACGATCTGCAAGCGTACGGACCTACACCTTTTTCACCACAGGATTCCCAAGGTTCTTGTCAATCCGCAGAGCAAGGGGATTACTAGCGCTTAACCAAGTACTGATCTAGTTGACTAAGGAAACCTTTAAAGAGAGTATTAATCTAAAAGTAAAGACTAGATCTAACCTAAGTTAATCTAAGCTAAGTTGATCCAACAAATCTAGGGTGAAACTAGATGATAAAGGGGTGAACACAAGAGAGTGAGTAAGAAAGATAAGCGTTCCCTCCCTAGGATCTAGGATAACATGGTATGCATCTACTACACGAAAGCGGTAAACCAATCTACCGGGGGTTGTGACCACGGTTTCGCCCTTTCCCTCCTCTCGTACTGTCACTATGCCAAGGTATTCGTGACTAGACCTATGATGGACACGGTATGTTGATGGAATCTATGGGAGTAGCGGATATCATACACCCGAAAAACACGGTGGCCTACCTTAATCATCAAAGAATCATCAACATGAAAATAATAGATTGAAACAATGAATCAAGTAGCGATCACATAGCATGTATCCATCTAATCCTAGGGATGAACGGAGACATTACCCCATCATCTTACACAGATTGAAGCACATAGGGGTGATGGAGACTCCGGAGAACGTCGTCGATGAAGATGGCGGTGATGGAGCTTGGGAACACCCCTAGGCCAACAGCTTGGAGTCCTCCTCTTGCTTCCTTCTCTCCGTCGGCGTTGATCCTTGCGACGAGCTCATCTAACTCTCTCCCTCATCTTGCGGCGGCGGTTTTCTGGTGATTGGCGTCGGTAGGATGATTTGTTCGATGTGGCGGCCGACGGCGGCGGAGGCAATAAATAGACGAACACCTAGGGCAAAGGGGGGACCGAACCGACCCCGAGTGGGCCGGGGCCGGCCGGTCGGCCCGGCCCGGCCGGCCCAGCCCACTTCGGCCCGGTTCGGCCCCGGTTTCCTCCCCGGTTGCTTCTCGCTTGATCCCTTATTCGTGTGCACTTGCATGTGGGCCTTTGACGTCGTTTCCTTCATGGTTAAGGCTTGAATCCTTGCTATGCAAGCTTCGCTGTTTTCTGGTTGAGTCCCTGAAGACTTGCACGTTGACGCTTCAGTCCTCGGGTCATTTGGAGTCATGTTCATCGCGTGTCTTGACTCTTATCGGGCTTCATGATCTTCTTCCAAAGTGCTTGGTGAACTTATCCCGAAAGTCTCCTCTTTAGCGTAGATTTCCTGCGTAAACAACAAACTCCAAAATCGACATGCAAGTGTGAACTTGTTATATTATTAGTATGCGTAGTGGCGGGTTAGTTGCAAATCATAATCGAAACCAATGTATAACAAGTACTCTAGGTTGACGGAAATTCACCGTCAACATCTCCCCCATGCTTAAACCTTGCTCGTCCTCGAGTAAGTAATCCTTGCTTAAAAGGAAAATCAATGTTGCCTTCCAATGTTGTCCCTGCACTTAGTCATTCATGACGAGGCAAATTGCTCTCTCTTAAGAATTTATTTTTAAAGTTCAAGTTGTGACCGACTTCTTTTTCATTATGGAAGATAGACTAACAATAAAGAACAAGCCACATTTAACATGATGCTCTCAAACTTAAGTGAACTTCAAACCATTACCTTGTCACATGGAAGATTTTCAAAAAGATGCATATCCAACATAAGTGAAAATCTCTTGTAAGAGCTCATGGAACACTCATCTCATCCAGTCACTCAAGCCTATACTAGATTATTTTCAACCTACTCTACTCATATGTAATAGTGGAAGGCTTATGTGGAGCTTGGAAGGTAAAAACAATCCTAGCAAAACATATATCCGAAATATTGTCAAATTAAGAGAGAGGTCTATTGGAATTACCGAGACTCGTCAAAAAGGCCATGGAAAATATATGTTGGAAAGAGAGAGGGACGAAACACACACATTTAGATAAGTGGACATGTGCAAGTGGCAAATGGATGATCCCGAGGCACGAGTGAAGTCCTTGTTATCGGATTGCACATGGTTGAAAGATTTGAGTATGGATTTGTCATCAAGGCACTTGAGAACTTATGAAGCAAAAAGAACCGAGGAGCATCTTTATTTTTTTCTTTATTTTATTTCCTTCTCATTTTTCTCTCTTCCTTTTTTTCACTTTATTCTTGTAACACCCTGAAATTTTCTAATTTCACGATGTTATTAGGAAGAATAATTAAGCAACAATTTTCTCATAATTTTAAAATTTGACCAATGTTTATTTTATTTACAGGAAATTTAGAATAGGAAAATCAATTGATTGTTTTTCTAAATTAAATTAAATAAATATGTGAGAGTGTTGCATTTATTTTGGTTGTTTTGTTTTTGGTTGTGGTGTGGTTTTAAAAGTCTTAAAATACTTGTAAAAAAAGTCTTAAAAATAGTTGTGAAAAGTTGGGAAATTTGTGTGAAGATTTGATTTTAAAAGGTGTTGAAAAGATGTGTTAAAAAAAGATTTGAAAAAAAGAAAAACAACAAACAAACCTATCTAACTTCTCCCCCCCCCCCGCGCGGCCTAGCCCACCTCCCTCCTTTCCCTGTTTTTCTCCCCACGGCCCATTTCCCTCCCCTCCCTTCTTTTCTTTCTACCGCGGCCCACCAAATTTGCTGGCCCACCAAGCGCCCTACACCCCTCCCTCTCTCTCCTCTCGCCGACAGGTGGGGCCCACCTGTCGGGAGCTCCTTCTACCTCCAGCCGGCCGCCCCCTTTCTTCCCCGCGCCGACCGCCGCACCCCGACGCCGTCCCCAGCGCCCTGCGCCCCTTCTCCTCCCAACCGGGCACGCATTAATGCGCTGGCTACTCCCCTACGCGCCGCCTCTACCGCTTCCCCTCCCTCCACCACCGCACTGAGCGCCGCCGCCATTAATGGCCGCCGGAGTGCGCTCGCCGCCACCGCCTTGTGCGCCTCCTCCCCTTCCTCCTCCACCCTATAAAGGGGCACCACACCCTGCGTCTCCCGCACCCTCCCCTCTCCTCCTTCCTCACCGCAGCGCCGTCCCCACCGGAACCCGGAGCGCCGCCGCCGGAGCCGCCTCGATCTCCTCTCCCGGCGCTTCTCCCTCCCTTCCGAGCTCCCAGGTGAATCCCCCTTGTCCTCCTCTTCATTTCTGTGCATTCCTCATCGCATTTGGTGGCCGGGAGGCCCCGTTGGCCGTCGCCGGCGAGCCGGTCGGCGAGCCGCCGCCGCCCGGTGCCGCGCGCCGCCTGGAAGGCAGCCGTGGCTGCCCAATCGCTTGCGGGCGTCCTCAGCCATCCATCTATGAACCAACGGCTCTGATCGAATCCCACCCCGGTCAAACAATTATGTACCGGTCAACCCAGGCCCCTCCACCGCCACTTTGCAAAAACACCCCTGCTGTTTCAAATATCACAAACAAACCCTTCCACCTTATAAGATCTTATAGTTAGGCCCAGGTTTTCTCAATGAAACCCCTGAGCTTCTCTAGTTTTCCACTCGAAGTCCACCTTTGTTCTTTTACACTATAAACATTGAGTTTATATGTGTAATTGTGTCTAGGTCCCTGGTTTCTTGCGGTTAAGCCCCTGGAGCCCTAGTTTTTCACTGTTTAGCCCCTAAACCCTGTTTAGAGCGTAGTTTTCACGTTTTAGCTCCGTTTCAAGCGATTCAAGTTGCGTTAGGTTCGTAATAACTCAAAGAACGCGTTAGAGACAATGTTGAACCTGTTAATTGCTTTATAATTTATTTAATATTTAAATATGATTAAATACTAATATATACATGCTTTTCAAATTAAAATTTAATTAGAGATCAACACGTGTTTTTATAAAAAAATATAATTTGGTTAATTCTTATTTAAATAATCTTTCCAATTAAAAGCTAATTAGAGTTATATCTCGGTTTTCATAATCAAACTTAAATTAATTAATATATATTCAATTTGCTTTCTAAATAAAAGTAATATAGGTTTATCCCGAGTTTTCATAATTAAATATTAAATTGATTAATATGAACATAAATATGTTTTTAAATTATAAGTTACTTAGTACAATTCGAAATGTAAAGATATTCGTTTAGATGCTTTACATACTTCTTTTAAATTAAAATGTTTAATTTGCATAAAATAATACTTGAATATTTATAAATAAAATTGGAATAAGTTATACACCGTTCCTTTTATATAAATATAACTTGCTTAATTATTAAATAAGGTATTTCTCTGAAATAACCTATGCACATCTTTTGAATTAAAATATACCAAGCACATAGCCTTGTGTGATATAATCCAAATCTTACGATAGTTCCGAGTCTTTTGCGTTCGCGGTCCTAGAACCAAACCTTGTCCTCTTTTAAAGCTTTTCATGCTTGGTGTATTGTTCTTAGTTGTTCTTGTTTGTCTGCTCTGCATGTTGTGCTCGATGTTTCCTTCGAGTAAAAGATCGAACTGCTGATCTGAAGTCCTAAAGATCAAGAGTACCAAAAGAGCAAGAGCAGAAGAGCAAGAGTAGCTTTTTGTTGAGAAAGGCAAGTGACCCTAACCATCCTTCTACCTATGCTTTAATACAAGAACACTGTAAATTAATCGGAACATGGAGAACCACCCAGGAAAACAGTACAACCACAAGACATATGGCTCTGTCTTGGCCAATTAATTAGGGAAGTCTTGTGTGGCTATTAGCCTTAGTAGCTTGGGGTACGGAGGAATGCTTTTATGACTCTTCTACTCTGGACAGGTTTTGGAACGGAAGTGCTCTTCTAGGCTAACCTGGTCCGAGGGTAGAAGGAGGGTACGAAAGATAGCCTCTAGGACGTGCTACTATGGACTAATACACATGGGAGGACTCTTTGTAAAGGCCTCGTAGCGTCCCTATGCAACCACACCTCGGAAGTGTGGTATTGTGCCTACTTTTGCACAGCATGGTTGGGTTCAAAGTTCTTCGGAACTTTTACGCGACTTGTGGTGAAAGTGTACAACCTCTGCGAGTGTTAAACTGTTATAACGAATCGTGCTCACGGTCAAGAGCGGCTTTGAACCCTCACATGATTAATGAACTTAAAGATGGATTTAAAATTGCTTTCCGGTTATTGCTTTGTGGCCTTGCTCGGTACCAACCATAAGTGTACTCAACCTTGCTTAAACGCCGCTCGAGAAAAAGAAGAAGGTGCACGAAGTCCGAGAAGATGGTGCTAGGCGTACACAACCCCCGCTCGATTGCTCGTGAAGATTGGAGCCTTTGCTTCCCCAGGATTCCGCTGTAAATCTCTGATAATCTCTTTCTTTACGTGATATTGTTTCTGTTATACACTATGATGTCACTATATGTATGAAACTTGATCCTGGCATACATATAGTTAGGCACTTGGTTTTCTTTGGAAAATCGGGTGTGACAGAGTGGTATCAGAGCAATATCGACCGTAGGACGTAAGCCTAGATAGAAATGGTTGCTTCCTGAAGATCTATTTTACTTCAAAACAACTCTAGCCTTATCCTTGACATCCCTGATGAATATTCTCATTCTTTGATCTTTTTCATCTCTCAATCTTTCCTGGTAACTTATCTTTTCTCCCTACTCCACTCCTTGTTTCTCAAGCATTGTTACTTTGGATTCTCTCCCTTGACCTTTAAATCCAAAATTGTCATTCTTGATAAAAAAATATATGTTTAGAAAATCTCTGTTGTCTTACCTGAAGTTTCCTCAAGTAATCCGAAGAAGCCAGCATGTGCGAAGGAAGTTGAAGTCTAACATCTCACCCAAGATTAGGAGGATCCCTCTAACCATAATAACAACGTGTAGCATCGTTCCCTTGATCATGTGCTGTCTGGTGAAGCTTCGTGTTTGCTTGATGATGCTTGACTTTATGGCATTGGTTGAGTTGGATCTTTGAATTGATTGTTGGTGTATTGTGGGTCTTCTACCTGCAATGACATCAGTTGCCTAGTTGGGTTCTTCTTTTGTATCTCCCACCTCCTTGTTCCCCTCTTTCTGTCTACTTAACCCTATGGAGGATGTCGGAAGATAAAAAAAAATCTAGAAGCAACACCAACATCAACAACAGAAAACTGCAAGCATATGCAGACGTCAACACATGAAAGAAGTTGAAGAAAAAGATGATCAATTTCTTTTGTTACCCCCTGTTATTCTCCTCTCTACCACAATTTGAGTACAATTACAACAAACAAGAAATGATGGATATGATATCAAGAATTTTGCATGCTCTTCAATTTATTCTCGTTCTCTTCTGATCTTGACCTTTGTCCACTAACCAGATGGAAAAAGGCAACCAAGACAAAAGCAATGGTAGCAATTACAACCCTGGATACGACCAATATATGTCCCTATATCTAAACCCGGAGGATACACATACAAAGTTACGGAATACCGAGCCACCCGGTTTCTCTAACACTACGGAGCACCTAGAAGGCGAAGAATGGATCACGACAATCGAGAAGAAATTAGATATGGCACAATGCAATGATAGAGAAAAGGTTCTATATGCATCGGGATTACTTCTAGGAGAAGCCTTAGAATGGTGGAATTCCTACATATACGAACATGATCAACCACAGAGTATTGCTTGGAAGGAATTTAAGGATAACTTTATATCACATTTCATTCCTGTAAGTGTGATGAAGCTTAAAAGGAAGGAGTTCCTTAGCTTGAAACAAGGGAAAATGACAGTGACTGAGTACAAGGATAAATTTATCCAGCTATCTATGTACGCACCAAGATCATCTGGAAGTGATAAAAAGAAACGAGAACATTTCATCAAAGGGCTGAATGAAGATCTTCAGAGTATACTAAGTTTACATGACTATTCCAGTTTGCAACATGCCATCAACAAAGCTATTGAGTTAGAAAGCAAACTACAAGAAATCATAAGTAAGAAAAGGAAAAGGAATTTTCTAGAGCAACGTGATAACAGTTCCCACCTTTACCAGTTGTCCCAAGCACCAGAACATCCTGAACATGAGTATGAAGATCCACCACGTAACCGTAGAAACCTTAAAGAAAGTGGAGCGTGTTTCTACTGCAAAGATCATGGACATTTCATTAACAGGTGCCCTAAGAAACGTGCTGATCGATATGAAAAGAAGACTCAGCAGAGACATAATAAGCAAACCAATGATGAAGGAGCGTTTGGATCCAATGGAGAAGAATTTTAAAGGTTAAGCAAAGATTATGGAGTCAATCCAGCTCTATTCAAATCACTTTATCAAGACGTCAAGAAAGTTCTACAAAGGCGAGCCAATGAAGCTGAGGAAGGAAATG
The DNA here is from genome assembly GCA_947561735.1 of Cenchrus americanus. Lineage (NCBI taxonomy): Eukaryota > Viridiplantae > Streptophyta > Magnoliopsida > Poales > Poaceae > Cenchrus > Cenchrus americanus. The sequence goes on along the minus strand of OX387244.1, from coordinate 25,958,880 downwards.
GACAGTTACAAGTAAAGTTAGATTGAGTATCTTGTGAGGTGTTATGCTTATTAAGTGAGTTTTGAAGAATAAAGAGTGTGTTGAGGAGCTTATGTAATGTCAAACAATCTGGAAGAAAGTTAATAAGTGCTGGATGGTAACCACCCGAACCTTTGTTTCTTGCTAGCCTCTGCGAATCTCGGGACGAGATTCCTTTTAAGGGGGGTAGATTTGTAACACCCTGAAATTTTCTAATTTCAGGATGTTATTAGGAAGAATAATTAAGCAACAATTTTCTCATAATTTTAAAATTTGACCAATGTTTATTTTATTTACAGGAAATTTAGAATAGGAAAATCAATTGATTGTTTTTCTAAATTAAATTAAATAAATATGTGAGAGTGTTGCATTTATTTTGGTTGTTTTGTTTTTGGTTGTGGTGTGGTTTTAAAAGTCTTAAAATACTTGTAAAAAAAGTCTTAAAAATAGTTGTGAAAAGTTGGGAAATTTGTGTGAAGATTTGATTTTAAAAGGTGTTGAAAAGATGTGTTAAAAAAAGATTTGAAAAAAAAGAAAAAAAACAAACAAACCTATCTAACTTCTCCCCCCTGCGCGGCCCAGCCCACCTCCCTCCTTTCCCTGTTTTTCTCCCCGCGGCCCATTTCCCTCCCCTCCCTTCTTTTCTTTCTACCGCGGCCCACCAAATTTGCTGGCCCACCAAGCGCCTTACACCCCTCCCTCTCTCTCCTCTCGCCGACAGGTGGGGCCCACTTGTCGGGAGCTCCTTCTACCTCCAGCCGGCCGCCCCCTTTCTTCCCCGCGTCGACCGCCGCATCCCGGCGCCGTCCCCAGCGCCCTGCGCCCCTTCTCCTCCCAACCGGGCGCGCATTAATGCGCTGGCTACTCCCCTACGCGCCGCCTCTACCGCTTCCCCTCTCTCCACCACCGCACTGAGCGCCGCCGCCATTAATGGCCGCCGGAGTGCGCTTGCCGCCACCGCCTTGTGCGCCTCCTCCCCTTCCTCCTCCACCCTATAAAGGGGCAGCACCACCCCCTGCGTCTCCCGCACCCCTCCCCTCTCCTCCTCCCTCACCGCAGCGCCGTCCCCACCGGAACCCGGAGCGCCGCCGCCGGAGCCGCCTCGATCTCTTCTCCCGGCGCTTCTCCCTCCCTTCCGAGCTCCCAGGTGAGTCCCCCTTGTCCTCCTCTTCATTTCTGTGCTTTCCTCGTCGCATTTGGTGGCCGGGAGGCCCCGTTGGCCGTCGCCGGCGAGCCGGCCGGCGAGCCGCCGCCTCCCGGTGCCGCGCGCCGCCGCCTGGAAGGCAGCCCTGGCTGCCCAATCACTTGCGGGCGTCCTCAGCCATCCATCTATGAGCCAACGGCTCTTATCGAATCCCATCCCGGTCAAACAATTATGTACCGGTCAACCCAGGCCCCTCCACCGCCACTTTGCAAAAACACCCCTGCTGTTTCAAATATCACAAACAAACCCTTCCACCTTATAAGATCTTTACAGTTAGGCCTAGGTTTTCTCAATGAAACCCCTGAGCTTCTCTAGTTTTCCACTCGAAGTCCACCTTTGTTCTTTTACACTATAAACCTTGAGTTTATATGTGTAATTGTGTCTAGGTCCCTGGTTTCTTGCAGTTAAGCCCCTGGAGCCCTAGTTTTTCACTGTTTAGCCCCTAAACCCTGTTTAGAGCGTAGTTTTCACGTTTTAGCTCCGTTTCAAGCGATTCAAGTTGCGTTAGGTTCGTAATAACTCAAAGAACGCGTTAGAGACAATGTTGAATCTGTTACTTGCTTTATAATTTATTTAATATTTAAATATGATTAAATACTAATATATACATGCTTTTCAAATTAAAATTTAATTAGAGATCAACACGTGTTTTTATAAAAAATATAATTTGGTTAATTCTTATTTAAATAATCTTTCCAATTAAAAGCTAATTAGAGTTATATCTCGGTTTTCATAATCAGACTTAAATTAATTAATATATATTCAATTTGCTTTCTAAATAAAAGTAATATAGGTTTATCCCGAGTTTTCATAATTAAATATTAAATTGATTAATATGAACATAAATATGTTTCTAAATTATAAGTTACTTAGTACAATTCGAAATGTAAAGATATTCGTTTAGATGCTTTACATACTTCTTTTAAATTAAAATGTTTAATTTGCATAAAATAATACTTGAATATTTATAAATAAAATTGGAATAAGTTATACACCGTTCCTTTTATATAAATATAACTTGCTTAATTATTAAATAAGGTATTTCTCTGAAATAACCTATGCACATCTTTTGAATTAAAATTTACCAAGCACATAGCCTTGTGTGATATAATCCAAATCTTACGATAGTTTCGAGTCTTTTGCGTTCGCAGTCCTAGAACCAAACCTTGTCCTCTTTTAAAGCTTTTCATGCTTGGTGTATTGTTCTTAGTTGTTCTTGTTTGTCTGCTCTGCATGTTGTGCTCGATGTTTGCTTCGAGTAGAAGATCGAACTGCTGATCTGAAGTCCTAAAGATCAAGAGTACCAAAAGAGCAAGAGCAGAAGAGCAAGAGTAGCTTTTTGTTGAGAAAGGCAAGTGACCCTAACCATCCTTCTACCTATGCTTTAATACAAGAACACTGTAAATTAATCGGAACATGGAGAACCACCCAGGAAAACAGTACAACCACAAGACATATGGCTCTGTCTTGGCCAATTAATTAGGGAAGTCTTGTGTGGCTATTAGCCTTAGTAGCTTGGGGTACGGAGGAATGCTTTTATGACTCTTCTACTCTGGACAGGTTTTGGAACGGAAGTGCTCTTCTAGGCTAACCTGGTCTGAGGGTAGAAGGAGGGTACGAAAGATAGCCTCTAGGACGTGCTACTATGGACTAATACACATGGGAGGACTCTTTGTAAAGGCCTCGTAGCGTCCCTATGCAACCACACCTCGGAAGTGTGGTATTGTGCCTACTTTTGCATAGCATGGTTGGGTTCAAAGTTCTTCGGAACTTTTACGCGACTTGTGGTGAAAGTGTACAACCTCTGCAGAGTGTTAAACTGTTATAACAGCCGTGCTCACGGTCAAGAGCGGCCTGGACCCTCACATGATTAATGATCTTAAAGATGGATTTAAAATTGCTTTCCGGTTATTTCTGTGGCCTTGCTGAGTACCAACCATAAGTGTACTCAACCTTGCTTAAACGCTGCTCAGAAAAAGAAGAAGGTGCACGAAGTCCAGGAGATGGTGCTAGGCGTACGCAACCCCCAGTCGATTTCCTGTGAAGATTGGAGCCTTTGCTTCCCCAGGATTCCGCTGTAAATCTCTGATAATCTCTTTCTTTACGTGATATTGTTTCTGTTATACACTATGATGTCACTATATGTATGAAACTTGATCCTGGCATACATATAGTTAAGCACTTGGTTTTCTTCGGAAAATCGGGTGTGACAATTCTTCCTAATTTTCTTACTTTTCTTTTCTTCTTATCATATATTTTTTTCATTTTTCATTTTTTTCTTTTTTTCTTTTGCTCCTCAAAACTTTTTGCAGCATAATACTTACATAGCATTTGTCAGAGATGATGTAATGACTCCTCCCCCATGCTTGAACGATGCTCGTCCTCGAGCATAAAAGAGGGGAAATGACTGCTAAAGTAAGTACAAATTCTATAATCTTGCGAAATATTTGAATCTCCATCGAGAATTTTACTCCATACTCAAATTGGGTTGTGGTCAAGGAGGTGATCACAAAAAGATGTTTTTGGTTTAGGGTGGATGCCCAGCGAAGTTTGTGAAATTTTCGATGTGAAAACCCACAATGCATGGACAAAAAGGCTAGCATGAAAAAGTTACACAAAGGAATGACCAGCTTCTTAGTCTCTAACCATAGAAATCAATCCTAATCCAACTCATCAAAACATATGTTTGCAATCTACGGGTTTTGTTATCATAAAACATATATGTATATGGCTTTGGTAGGTAGAACTTTGCAAGAGCATCACAAATATGTAGAAAGCATAAAAGTTAAGTTTTCATAAAAACAACAAGTTATCCGGCTATCCATAAACTTAAATCAAAGAGCAAATATATGTATGTGGGTCTAGAGCATAGTCATTTCACCTACACAAATAAAAGAGCCGGTATTTAAATTAATTTCAGATCATATTATAGAAAGCAATTAGCCAAGACATGTATAACTTCATGTAGGTAAAACAAAGCGGCAACTTTCATCATCTTTCCGTAAGCATAGGCAATATAGAACATCAAGGTGAACTCACGGTCATGCTTATCTATTGAAAGTAAAAAGAAACCTAGGTTGTCCTCCTAGTAGCCATGTTATTGTTTGAAGAGAAAAACAAAAGGTTGCACCTAGTTGATGTTGAAGGCATACTTACAAGCATTTGTGTTTGGAAAAGAGAAGGTCCATGGAGATGTTACCATCCTTTGTAATTCTTCGTTGCCTTCTTCCGACATCTCCATGTATCGATGTGGCTTTTACTTTTGTCTTGATTTATTAATGCTCCTAAACTTCTGAATTTGATCTTGTATGCTTAATGGAGTCATTGGTCACCCTTCTCTTCAATGTTGTCATCACCATCTCCTCTTTCTTGTTCTCATCATCTCCTTGCTGTCTCTTTTTCATGGATCTCCCCCTCTGTCCAGAACAGAACATATATTGAAATATAGCTCTATTGAAAAGTTTATGAAATTACCTTTCCAATGTGTGGTCATTCATCGAAAACGGAGTTCAAACAAGGGAGCTATGTCCGTTTTACTTCAGCGCTGCGTGCTGTCCAAAACTGATTTCAGGACGTGTTGCACTCGGTGATTCGGGCATAACCGCTTGTAAGAACCTCCGATTGTCTTGATTCTTGATTTGTTGGAATCGTAACTTCATCTGGCTTCTAAATATCCAAAAATATCCAGTGTTTTCCCTTCGAGACCATGCAGAATTTTGATGAGATCGATAGCTTCTCGCGCATTGATCCGGTGACGTTAACGATCTTGATCATTCTATCTTCTAGAACGTCATGTTGCACTTCCGTGTTGAAGATTCAGGGTCTCCCCCATGCTTAGCATTTTGCTAGTCATGGAAGAAGAAGACAAAGCACTTCTTAGCCATCCTTCAATTTCCTTGTAGTGAGAGTCTTTATCTTGCCTGTAAGACGTTTTAAACGCACATTCTACCCCCAAGGTGACGGTTGGGAGTAGATAGAATTGCCAACAATCCAACAATGTCTCCTAAGATTCTTAACTTGTGGCATAATTAGTCTAATGAGGAATAAAAACCTAATGAGTGTACGTGGTGCAAGGTGTGTATGCACATGATAGGAAAGCATATAAACAAAGACAATGTTTTCACCTAGTTCTAAACACCATGTTTACAACTAGGTTGCCGAATTTCTCCATAGCCATAAAGGTTTATATATCTAGGGTTAAAACACCATGTCTATCCCTAAATCAATAACTCTTATAGCACAAGAAAAATTAAGCGCATTTCAAAGCTTATAAACTAACCAAAGCAACATGAAAACATATGAAAAGCCAGCTAGGTTTATCGAACTTAACGATGATGGTCCGCAATCTTGTTTAAACACCACGTTTACACAAGATCACAAAAGGAAAACACCCATAGGTACCTATGAAGCATTAACATGGAAACTGAAGCATACATCATTAAGTATATAAAACAACCAAGCCAACTATGTGCAAAATATGTATACACAAAGAAACATCACATTGATAACAAAATGCAATGCATACGAATAAATATTATCATGAACATGATGGTGGTTCTAAAAAGGAAAACTGAACTTAGATTAATAACCACAAGTTGATCATCATAAGATAGTGCCATTCTTTATTTTCTCTAAGAAAGTAGTAAAAATATAAAGAAACGGGTTGCCTCCCGAAAAGCGCTTCATTTAAAGTCATAGAGCTGGACTTTCTCACAAACCTTCTTTTCGTTGCATAGCCATGGCCCTTCATGCAAGAAGAAAAGGTACCAATGCAGCTTTAATTACTTCCCATGTTGTGCTTGATCACTTATAGAAGACTTGCCCAAAGCATCCTTTTGTTTCATCATTACCTCCTTCTTTATCATCCTTCGGTGCTGCCTTCACTCCATGAATTTTTTTTAATGTTCAGAACAGAAAGTATACTCAAGCTCTACTCCATTGCACAGTGCACAAAATTTTCTTTCCAACGATTCTTTATTTGCTCAAATCGGACTCCGGACAAGAGAGTTACGTCCGTTTTACTTCGGCGATGAAATCTGTCCTGAAATTTCAGAACGCGCAACGCTCAATGTTTTCTCCATAACTCCTTGCACGGGTCTTCAAATTTGTTGGTTCTTGATGCGTTGGAATGGTAATTTGATGAAGGTTCTGAATATCTCATTTTCTTCATTTGTACACCTCTGAACAAGCTCTCAAATTGATGAAGACAGCAGCATCCATCGTGGGATTCGGAGAGGTTAATGATTTATCTTGCAACTCTTTTATGCATGACTTCTTTTTTTCATTATTCAAGCATTGTCTACATGGTTAGTAAAAATCGGGCCTTTCCCGACATATGATTCTTTAAGGTCATTAGCTTGACCAAGCGCAAAGCATGATCGAGATTTACAAAACTTATTGTAAACATACGCGTCCATAATTAACACCACATGTGAATTGTAGCAACAAGTCAAGGTGTAAATAAAAGAAGCATATGTTTCATGCATAACACTTAGCTCATCATTAGGCAAAGGTTCTTTAGGTGTGAGATTAATTGGATCAAAAATAAATGTTTCCTCTTTTTCATTCTCAAGAAAATCTAGCCTATCAACATGATCACTATTGGAACAAGGCATAGACATTAAACTATCATTCATACTATTGGTTGAGCATGAGTATTTGAATTTATCAACATCAATACCAATAATATCTTGAGATTTCAGCACGTACCTTGGCCTTAGAGCCTTTTCAACAAGAGTGATATTTGGTTCCTCTAGCGGTGTTGAAGGCGAATCAATCTCAACGAGTGAAGGTGTCTCTTTGTTACCTTTTTGCATCCCCTCCATCTCATCATGTGGAACATGTAATCCTTCAACTATGTATGCATTCATCTCTTCTTTGAAGTCTTCTTTATCAACCAAATCTTCATCTTCAAAGTCTTGTGTGTTGCTTTCTTTATCTCCTGTGTACCACATGTCGTCAAGATCGCTCATCATTGATTCACTCTTTTCTTCATCCTTGAGTACTTCCATGTCTTGATTTGCTAGTGTGTAGGCTTCAATAGCACACAAGCTATCATCTAGCTTGAGTCCTATCTCCTCCCATTTATCCTTTGAGTCACTAGGCTCATCACGGTTGTACTCTTCTCTTCCTTCATCATAAATCTTTGAGTTGTCAAACCGGTCGATCCATCCTTCACCTCCTTCTTCTCTTTATTCTTCAAACATCTTTTGGATCGACTCTCCGCTCATCTCTTGATCAAATATATCTTCAATTAGTTTGGCAACGTGTCGGCGTTCCTCCTTCCTTCGGTAGTTAATTAGTGGGGCGAAATCAACTTGAAGCCAACCGGATTGAATGAACTCCGCCAATGGTCTAGCATTCCACATACTTCGGCCTACATTCATGTTAGTTTCAACATTTTTAACATCCGAAATGACTTCTCTTACCTTGGGAAGTGGATCTTCACTTTCTTGTATGGTCGGTTCATCTTCCTTGACCTTCGGTTCATCTTTTTCAGAAATTTCAGCAAGCACCTTGGGCTTGCTTTTGTCATTTTGCTCCTCTCGATAACATCTTTGCCAATCTCGTAGTGTTCTTTGTCCATTGCTTATCCTTTGTAAAATTTGTGTGGCTTCACTAATTGTTTTATCCATTATATCACCGCCTGCACACATGCTTACAAAACGAGATGAGTTAGGGGTTAGTGAAAAATAAAAGGTATGCAACATCAAGTCACTGGAAAATCCCAAGTTCGGGCCTCGCTCAAGTAGTTCATTAAAACGGTCCCATGTTTCATCAATTCCTTCATCCTCTCCTTGCTTGAAATTGAGCACTTGCCTCCTTAAGTCTTGGACCTTGCTTATGGGAAAGAACTTCAAAAGAAACTTCTTCACTAGCTCATCCCAATTTCCTTTTGCTTCAACGAACGCACGTGTGTACCATCTTCGCGCTTCATCTTTGAGAGAGAATGGAAAAAGATTCCACTTGAACCAAGCGGCCGGAACTCCTTTCTGTTGCACCGTGTTGCATAACATCGTGAATTCCTTAATGTGTCTATATGGTTGTCATCCTCTAATCCTCTAAATGGTTTTGTCGCCACTAACTTGATGATTCCAGGCTTCACTTCATATTGGGTTATAGCAAGCGCCAAATCTGATTTTTGCACCTCAGTGTCTTCCATTGACGGCATTGCTAGCTCCCTTAGCGACATCTCTTCGTCTTCCAATAGTGAGGTGAACAAATCCATCTAGGCACAAGAAAAGTAGAAAGAAAAACAAAAAAGATTTTTTTCTAGAAAATAAGGGTTAGGTGTTAGTAATCAACAAAATTAATACTACATTAAACGTAGCAAACTGGCTTGCTCCCCGGCAACGGCGCCAGAAAAAGGGGTTTGTTGACGGATAAAACTCGTATCCACCTACGATCCGCAAGCGTACGGACCTACACCTTTTTCACCACGGGATTCCCAAGGTTCTTGTCAATCCGCGGAGCAAGGGGATTACTAGCGCTTAACCAAGTACTAATCTAGTTGACTAAGGAAACCTTTAAAGAGAGTATTAATCTGTAACATCCCGAATGTTTTGTTGCGCTAATGACATTAATTATATAAATTAATCAAGATTAATTACCTCCTAAGCATGTTTGACGTGATCAAGCACACTTTTGCACAAAAGACCTCGGTCAAAATCTCTAATCACGGTCAAACCCTAGATCTACTCTAAAGGCTGAAATGGTTTTCTTGCGCGTTCTCCAAATTTCACTATAGAAGTTCAAAATCGGCCAACACGAAAGTTGTTCGTTATTTCCGGGAACACATTTTTCGTAATTGGCGGACATTCCAATTTTTAGCGCAAATTGGCCAAAAATCAAGTTTCTTGCGCTGTGAACGATGGGCGGAGCCGTGGAAAATCTGCAACTTCGGTCGGCGTTCCCGGGCAAACCATTGATCAAAACATATGTCGCCCTTCGGGAAAGTTGTAGATCTACAGCTCCTCTACAACTTTGCTTTTGGGAGATTTTTCACTTAGTTGACGATTTTTGGAGTTTTGCAATTTCGAAAAGGGCTAAACGGAATAAAAATCGAGCTGGGCGACGTCGTCCCCGCGCTCTGGAGCGCGCGCGGGCGTTCTGGATGCGCCGGCCACGTGGCTGTCGCGCGATGCTCCGGCGTACGGACGGCCTCGGCGGCTTCGCGGTAGACCACGGACTCGGTGTGGGCCCTCCGCCCATCCGTCTCCCCGTGCGCCGCGCCCATGCATGCGGACGGGCGGCCAAGGGGCCACGCGCGCGCGCGCGCGGGGTGTGCGCGCGCGCGCCCGCTCATGCGGGGGTCCGGTGGCCGCGCGCGCGCCGTAGGCTACCCCCTCCCTTGTCCGCATCGTCGAGCATGTGTTGAGCCGCCAAAAGAAACCGTCGCACCGAGCCGTTCCCGTCCACCGCCGTGCGGCCGCCGCCGTGCGCGTTCCGCCGCGAACTTCGCCTCCCGCTCGAGTCCGGCGCCGGCCCGCACTCGCGACCCCTTCCTCTAGCCCCCCCGCACCTCCCGCACGTGCCACGGCCCGCGCCTCGGGGACCGGCCGCCGCACCGCCGCGCCCGGCGGACGCGCGCCCCGCGCGCGCGCGCGGACGCCCGCCGGCGGCGTCTCCCGGCCGGCCCGCGCGCCTGCCGGCGGAGCCGGGGCGGCCTGGCCGGTGCGGCTAGGGTGCTCGCCCGCGCCCCTCCGCCCCTCCTCCGGCCGCCGGCGGCGAGCCCGCGCGGGCCAGGGGCCACATTGCGAGAGAGGAGTTAATCGCAAGGAGATTTTTGTAAAATTCCATGGACCCGTTTGTAAAGGTGAAAGTTAGGGTTACAGCAGTACCTTCGAAAAATCATTAAAAATCGTAGAAAAATCAGAAAAAATGCAAAACCAATTTTGTTGGGTTTGTGGTGAAGAAATCTACCTTTTCTAGAAAGCATGTATAGGGTTTTTCTGCACAGTTTTTGAATTAAAAATTCAAACTCAGTTTGGAGTGTTTTTGGTGTGATTTAAAATATACACATGCTATGAACTTGAATTTTAGATATGTTTCTCTTTATATCATGTCTAGGTCTGTGGCAAAAGTTTGCATGGTTTTGATGTATATATTTGCAGTTATGATTTATTTAAGCTTTATGCTAGAATAAGTTTGATGCTTTTTATAGCACCTTTACTGAACTTTTATTTGAGCACAAGTGCACCCTAGGGCTTTGACTTGATGAGTAGTACCCCTGGTGTGATGGATGTGATTTTAGGGAATTGTTTGCTTGGTGTTTTGGATTTAACCTTGTGTAGGAGCTTAAATTCAAAATCTGAAAAATAAATTGATTTTGCAACCATGCCTTGGTCAGAAACTCATTTTTGACATGCTTGACCTGCAGGAGAAAGTTGAGATCAAAAAGTTTATTAAATCTTTTTATATGAATTAATGTGGATTTACTAGGCTGAAATTTGTCTTTTTCGTATTAATTAATTTATAAATGATCTTAGGCCAAATTTTGGTGTGAAAGCTTAAACTAAGCATATGTTGCTGTGTGCAAAATATTAGGTTCATTGGAAGTGTTTTTGATTTAATTTGGATTTAGGCTAGAAAGGCTTGTTGTAAATAATTAAGAAAGAAATGGAAATTAAAATGTGCTAAATGGTAGAATCATGTTGTTTCTGTTTTTATTAAATCAAACACACCCCCTTGCTGGTTTGTGAAGTTAAGTAACTTAAATTGCTTAGATGTGCACACAATCACCATCAAGATTAACTTTAATCTAATGCATGTGCATGTAAACGTGTAGATCTCCCCGACGGTACGTACACACTCGCCCAGGAGGGAGACGGGACTGTTGATGGTGAGCTGAACCAGATTGGTGTGCAGCAAGACCTGGACCAAAGTCCAGAAGAGCCAAAGGCTAGTTTAGGAACTGAGTCTGAGGAAGGCAAGCACCGGTTTCATCTAACCCATGTTTTAAATTAAAATCATGTCCTTTACTTTTCAGTACTTTATGCTTTACTTTGTGCATTTAAGTTTCAGGAGTTGTTTTGAAACCTAGTTGCATGATCCTTAGGACTCCTATGCTCTCTTACTAGTATGTCAGGAACGCTAGTGCCATGCTCTAGGATCACGGTAGAAGTCGAGTAATGACTCATTGCTCGCGAGATATAGAATGCTTATGTTGGAATCATAAGTTGGTTAAATTGACTCGCTCATGTGGTAAGAGCAATGGGTTCGGTCTCGACCGAGTAGCATGGTGCTGGTCCTAAGCTATTGAACGTACCAAGTACTTGCCGGGAATGGGACCGGTAAGCCTAGTACCTTCTAAACCGGGGCGGGATCTTTCTAGCTACCCGCTTGGGATGTGTCTCCGAGCTAGCTACACGTGGTATAGTGTGTGAGTCCGGACTGGTCGGGTTAGACCCTCCGGATAACCGTGTACCAGAGTTTGTAGCGTCTGATCCCAAACTGTGGGATGTTGGGAACCGCCTGGTCGGGGTAGACCCTGCATTTGCTTTTATTTGAATTCTTGGGGTCTACTTCCTCCGTGTATCTTGGGTTTACCTTGCAAGGCTATAAATCGATCGATCGTCGGTCACTCGCCGTTATCTGAGTCGGCTTGACCACTGGCTACCCCATGTTATTTATGGAACATGTTGAATTAATATTGTTACCTGTTTAATATTGTTTGCACAACATGCTTGTTTAGTACAGGTGCTCACATATATTGATTAACATACTAGAACTTGAGCTAAAATCTGAAAATAAGGATCAACTCTTAGTCGCTTTTGGCAAAAACAAACCCACAAGCCAAAAAGCCTTGCATGTCTAGTCTTGCTTTATTTTTGTCGGGTAAGTCTTGCTGAGTATTAGTACTCAGCCTTGCTTAATTTGTTGTTTTCAGGTAATCCCATCTGGCCTGGTTCTATCCCAGATGGTTGGGAGGTTGAATGGGAGAACGATGATGATGAGTGATATGCATGGATGGCCTCCTATGTGTATCTCGCGTTAGTTTACTTTCCGCTGTTTAAACTCTGAACCATGTTCACTTTTATGTACCAAAAACCTGGTTTGTAATAATGTTAAACTTGTGAACCTTTTATGTAATATAATGTTGTACTCTGGTCCCGCCTTCGTGTGGGCTTAGCGCATATCAGCGATCCTGTTGTATGTGATTTACCGGGCTTTACCCGGCGGAAGCGACATAATAGTTCTTTATTATTGCTTAATGGCCACGTGGACCGGCTTAGGCGATAATACGGAATTATTTTGGGCGGTTCCGTCACGAGTATGGTACCGAGCGATGATATGCACCAGAGTAATTAAAATACCTTAACAAACTTGTTTTTGGAATAAAATTGGCCAAGATTAATAATCTTGCTAAAAGAATAGGACGTTAAGGTTTAATCTAGTCCGAGAGGCCCTAGAGGGAATTTTTGGGTTCTTTCAGGTGGCTAGTATTCTATGGTGTATTTAGTCTGACTTCCAGCACATTTTATTCCTGTCAAAACTTACTTTCATGCACAACCATACTAGTTCATCACGTTTTGCCATACGTGGTGGTACCACAGGGAAGTCCTGTGAGGGACTAGTGGGACCTATTCCAATGGGTGCCACGTCGCGTCTGCGTCTCATCACGTTTTGCCATACGTGGTGGTACCACAGGGAAGTCTGTGAGGGACTAGTGAGACCTATTCCAATGGGTGTCACGTCGCGTACGAGTCTCGTCACGTTTTGCCATACGTGATGGTACCACGGGGAAAGTTCGTGAGGGATGAGTGAGGCCTATTCCAATGGGCACTCACGTCGCGTCGAAGTCTTAAATAGGACGCTGTCCATGCAGCGGCTTTACGCATGGATACCGTTTCTATAAGTGAACGGTAATGAATGTGGACGCTTTTGTGAGTGCTGGCACAAAAGGTCTTGAATATCTGTGATTTTCTGCAGGTACGCTAACCACGGTTGTTAGGCACGGTAATTAAGAAACAAATAGCTCCCGACTAGTTATTATAGGGAGAGACGTTTATATATGCCCTGCCACCGGCACTATCTTCGTTTTTAAGCTTAAAAAGCTTTGTGAGGAAGTTTAGGACGCTTCTTGCATCATGTAAAAGCTATTGAACCAAAAATGAACTTAAAACATGTGTCCTTTGGTCTTTAATTAAATTGTGTTTCTTAAGGACCAATCATGCTAGGTTGATGCTATGATGTGTGATTAAGCAAAAGTTAACTAGCTGCTGTCCAAGTCTTCCTAAGGATTATCTAGAAAATTTCTGGCTAGGTGTTCTTTAGGGGATTGTTCATCACCTAGTTAAGTTTGCTCCCTGAATTTCTCATGATTTTACGAGGTTTAAAACTGAAGTTAGGGTAAAAATGACTAGCCTAGGTCTTGCTGAAATGCTGTCAAATTCTGAGTTAGGCTGAAAACTCGAATCTTTACCTATAGTTCCAAACAGAATTTGACCTGAGAATCTACAGCAAAAATGTGCATTATCTAGCATAGATCATGCTGTAAAAATTTCATGGTAATTGGGTACTCATGTATTGAGTTATGGTCTTTTTAGTGAAGCTCTGCCCTGCTGAAATTCTGGGCAACAACACTCTGAAAATGAACATTTTTCACCCTTTTCCAATCTGAATTAGTTCGACCTTTGAATACCAAAAATGTGAGTTATAACATTGTTAAGTTTCTCACAAAAATTTGAAATTTTTGGGGTACTGGTTTTGCAGTTATGAATTTTTGTTCAGAACTGCCAGTTTTGCCATATTGCATGTTAAACTCATATTTTTGGGTTCTAACATGTGTTTGTAATTATTTTACAGATGGCTGCCCCTGGGTTTGTTGCGGTGGGCGCTGATGGCACGTTTGCCACCACTGGTTTGCAGTGGGAGGGCTTCACACGCATTGCGTGGAGAGCCACGAGTGCCGTCGGCTACACCACTCCTCCTTTCTACGAGGGGGTGGAGTACGAGGAGTGGGGCGTGCCGAGCCGCGAGTTCGAGTGATCGTGCTCCCCCACCGGGCCACCCCGAGTGGGCGGACTTGAGCATGGAGCTCCTCTCGTTTCCGCGCCGTCGAGGCAGTGGAGTCTGCAGCCTTGATGGTGCTCCACGCTCTCTCCACCCACAGGCCGCAGGAGATGCTTCAGACACCGTTGGGGTTGGCTCTAGCCTTGGACCCCAACGATCCGTTGTGGCTAGCCAGGATGGCTAATATAGCCACAATTCTCAAGATTGTGCCACCCTACGACACAGTAGAGACTTTGGGCACGTGCTTGAGGGCTTTGTACGCTCTACAGGACCTTCGCCGGGTTATCGCAGATGACTTGGCTAGTCGTCTCACTGGAGCTAATTGGTATATCTCCTGGGTTGTCGGCCTTTACACCGAGCGGTATGTTAAGTACACCCGGTGTGCGGTTATTGCCGACCTTCGGGATCGGATACGGCGGCTCCGGGGAGCGAGGCACACCGGTTTCGTTTGAGCGTGGTGACCACTTGCGGCGCAGATCTCGGACTTGCGGGCCGGGCGGCGGCGGGCTCTGCGGGTTCGGTTGGTTGACGAGGGGATGCGAGAGGCTTGTGCACCTTGAGCACATCCGGGACTTGCGGGAGCGAGGTTGGGGACCTCGAGCTCGATGTACGGGCTTTGGAGGGTGTTGTGCTTATGCTCCGGCGGTTGCACCACCCACCGGCTATTGTGGATGATGAGCAGATGGAGATGCAGCTGGACCCAGAGGAGGTTCAGGACGTTCCCGGACTCGATTAGAGGAGCTTGGTGCTCTATTCCTACATGTCGCGGGGAAAACTCTCCATAGTTTGTACATAGGGCCTAGATCCTAGTTGTTGTAGTAGGAAAAACTTGACATGTACTCTTGTTAGCCATTTTGGTTGGATTTTGGTGCTAGGCTGACTTAGAGTATTCTTTTGTGTAGCTAGAAGCTACATAGTGACCCCCATGTAATGGTGATCCACCAAATTTTGTAATATGTAATTATGGTGGAAAAACACCTTCCCAGCAGCAATCTGCCTAAGAAATGAAATGGAGAAAGTTATGGTCATTTCTGGATTTTGCAATGACTACCAAAGTTGTGTGAAATTTTACAATGGTCATGCTCACCAAAATTCAGCATTTTTGCAGGTGTGGTTTAAGAAATATCGAATTTTTAGTAAGCTACTGGCTGCTGTCCAAACTGCTAGACAGAACCTTGAAAACTGAATTTTTCGACCCCTTTAAAGGATGAATCTGATCTGGAGTTGAATACCAAATTTGAAGCTTATAAAATTCTACACATGCTGACCAAATTTTATGAATTTTTGACTTTTGTACAGAGAGTTATGATTTATTTACTCAGAACTGTGATGCTATCTGAATTCTGAAATTTTCTATAAGTCTGAATTTTCGTATGCATATTCTTCTTGTATTCTTTTAAGCAAGCTTTGAATATGTATCTAATGAAAGTTCAACTTTTCAGATGTCGGATAACACACAGAATAACTCTCGGGGTGCGGGAGGCAGTGGGGATGCTCCTCTTCCCCCACCTCCACCCATAACACCCGCGAAGCTTTCATTCTTTGCGCGTGACCGAAGTGTTGCTCCAAATACTTCACACTCGGCGACGGAGATCGCTCAAAGATTGCAGCAACTCCGTGCACAATCAAGGCCATGTTCGGGAGGGGCCTAATGCGGTCATGTCCTTTGAAAAATTCGGGGCAATGAGGCCACCCCTCTTCACCAAGGCGAGAGGAGCCCCTAGAGGCCGATGCTTTTATCGGGGCCCTAGAGGCCATGTTTTCCATATTCACCCCGCCTTGCTCGGAAGAACTTAAGGCGGGCTTCGGCCCTGCTCGGCAGGCGAGGGGTGAAGCATTAATGCGGTGGGAGCATTTCAAGTCCATGCGGCCACGGGGTCACCGGATTACTTGGGCAGAATTTAAGAAAGCATTTAAAGAGCATCATATTCCCAAGGGTCTTGTTGATAGGAAGATGAGAGAGCTAATGAATCTCAAGCAAGGCTCTGACTCAGTCTATCAGTATGCTCAGAAGTTTAATAGTCTCTGTCAGTATGGGGACTATCATGTTGATAGTGATAAGAAAAAGATGGAGTGATTCCGTGAAGGGCTTGATGGAGAGCTCTATGAGAGGTTGAATTTAATCAAAACTGATAGCTATCCTGAGCTAGTGAACTTGGCCATCTCTCAGGAGGACGCCATGAAGAGGGCTCAACAGGATAGAAAGAGGAAGTTCAATCAAGCTTCAGGCAGTGGCCAAGGCAAGAAATTTAAATTTGTGAAGAAGAATGTGCAGGGTGCCCCCCAGCCATCTTCAGCTGGACACTGGGTGATGAGGCAATCTCAGTCTAAGCCGTCTGGCAGCTTTGGCTATCGCAGCGCTCAGCAGACCACTCCTAGGCCTAGTGCACCCCCACCTGCCCGCAGCAATGATGATCGCCGTTGCTATAACTGCGGACAGCTGGGGCACTATGCTAACAAGTGCACATGCCCTCGACAGCAACATCAGCAAAGTCCGGGGCAAGGCTCTAAGACTGGAAATCAGGGAAAGAAACAAACTGTGCAAGTGAAGCAAGGCCGTTTAAACTTCACCACAGTGGTTGATCTGCCAGAGGGAGCACCGGTCTTGACGGGTACATTTTCTATCCGTGGTCGTCCCGTTATTATATTATTTGATTACGGTGCTACTCATAGCTTTGTTAATGTGAAAACCGTGAGAAATTTGGACTTGAAGTGGTGTCATACTAAGCGAGCCTATATGATTGCCACACCGGGTGGAAAGGTTGCTTCAAATCAAGTAGCCTTAAGCGTACCACTTGAGATAGGTAGCAAAACTTTTCTAGCTAATCTGGTCACTATGTACCTAGAAGGGGTAGATGTTATCTTAGGCATGAACTGGATGACTCAGCACAAAGTTGTCCTGGATATTTCTGAAAGAATGCTAGAAATCAACTCACCCTTGGTCGGGAATTCAATTCTTTACCTTCCCCCAACAAGCCATAAAGGCTCATGTGTGTATGCAGCCATAACTACTCAACTTGAGGACATTCCAGTAGTATGTGAGTACATGGATGTCTTTCCTGATGAATTGCCTGGCTTGCCACCAGACAGAGATGTTGAGTTTGTCATTGAGCTGCAACCTGGCACAGCTCCTATTTCTAAGCGATCCTATAGAATGCCACCCAAAGAACTTGCTGAATTAAAGAAACAACTTCAAGAGTTGCTTGATAAGGGCTACATCCGCCCCAGCTCTTCTCCTTGGGGCTGTCCTGCCCTCTTTGTGAAAAAGAAAGATGGTAGCCTGAGGTTGTGTGTGGACTACCGACCTCTCAATGCGGTGACTATCAAAAACAAATATCCATTGCCCCGCATTGACGTGCTATTTGACCAGTTGGCTGGAGCTAAGGTTTTCTCAAAGATCGATCTTCGGTCGGGTTATCATCAAATCAAAATCCGGCCTAGTGATATCCCCAAGACAGCTTTCTCTACTCGCTATGGCCTATATGAATTCTTGGTTATGTCTTTCGGTCTTACAAACGCACCAGCCTACTTCATGTACCTTATGAATTCCGTGTTTATGACGGAGTTGGATAAATTCGTCGTGGTTTTCATTGACGACATCCTTATTTATTCCAAGAATGCGGAAGAACATGCGGAGCACCTTCGCATTGTCCTGCAATGCTTGCGAGAACATAAGCTCTATGCTAAATTCTCCAAGTGTGAGTTTTGGCTGGATAGTGTTAAATTTCTGGGGCACACTATTTCCAGCGAAGGCATATCTGTCGATCCAAGAAAAGTGCAAGAGGTTATGGATTGGCAACCTCCTAAATCAGCTCATCAAATCCGCAGCTTCCTAGGCTTGGTCGGTTATTATCGCCGTTTTATTCCGGATTTCTCTAGAATTGCTAAGCCTATGGTGAGAGTTGCTAAAGAAAGGAGTGAAATTTGTGTGGAGTGAGGCTTGTGATAAAGCTTTCCAAAAATTAAGAGAACATTTAACTTCAGCCCCAGTGCTAGCGCAGCCGGACAATTCAAAGCCGTATGAAGTTTATTGTGATGCTTCAGGCACGGGTCTTGGCTGTGTTCTTATGCAAGACAATAGGGTTATTGCCTATGCCTCACGAGCGCTTCGCCCTCATGAAAAGAATTATCCCACACATGACTTAGAGCTAGCAGCGGTTGTTGATGCATTGAAAATATGGAGGCATTACCTTATGGGGACCCGCTGCAATATCTTTACTGACCACAAAAGCCTCAAATACATTTTCACTCAATCTGATTTAAATATGAGGCAAAGAAGATGGTTAGAGTTAATCAAAGATTATGATCTAGAGGTTCATTACCATCATGGAAAGGCGAATGTAGTTGCAGATGCTCTAAGACGCAAGGCTCACTGCAATTGCCTATCAATGGAACCTTACAGTGACACTCTGTGTGAGGATTTGAGAAGGCTAAACTTGGAGATTGTTGAACAAGGAAGCCTAAATGCTCTTTCTGCAGAGTCTAACCTATTTGATAGAATTGTTAAAGCTCAACTTCAAGATGAGGGTATTCTCTTAATTAAACAAAAATTGCTTGAAAAGGATCCTAAACATAATTGCTTCCGAAAGGATGAGAAAGATATAATCTGGTTTGGGCAACGCCTTGTTGTCCCGGATAATTGGGAGTTGAAAAAGGAAATCTTTGATGAGGGTCATCTCTCTAAATTCTCTATCCATCCGGGGAGTAGTAAAATGTACCAAGATTTAAAGGAAAATTTTTGGTGGTCCAACATGAAGGTGGACATTGCTAAATATGTGTCCGAATGTGATACTTGTCAAAGAATTAAAGCAAGTCATTTGAAACCTTTCGGTACTCTTCAACCCCTACCCATACCTTCATGGAAGTGGGATGACATAAGTATGGACTTTGTGTCCGGATTGCCACTCACATCTAGGAAACATGATTCCATCTGGGTTATCGTTGACAGATTGACAAAAACAGCTCACTTTATTCCGATCCGCACTACATATGATGCCAAAGATTATGCAAGTCTTTATATTGAGCACATTGTTCGCTTGCATGGTGTTCCTAAAACCATCATTTACGATAGGGGATCTCTCTTTGTGGCACGTTTTTGGGAACAATTACATAAGTCACTTGGCACAAAAATCATACGCGATTCGGCTTATCGTCCTCAGACTGATGGTCAAACTGAAAGGGTAAACCAGATTCTAGAGGACATGTTGCGAGCATGCGTGATTCATTTTGATAAGAGTTGGGACAAGTGTCTCGCCCTGGCTGAATTTTCTTACAATAATAGTTATCAAGCCAGCTTGAAAATGGCACCTTTTGAGGCTCTTTATGGACGAAGATGTCGTACTCCCTTGAACTGGTCACAGACCGGGGAGAGAAAATTCTTTGGTCCAGCCCTAGTTGAGGATGCCGAAGAAAAAGTGAGGGTAATCAAGGAAAACTTGAGAATTGCGCAAGAAAGACAAAAGAGTCATTATGACAAGGGAAAGGCAACTAGAGAATACAAAGTTGGTGACTTTGTCTACTTAAAAGTTTCGCCAACCAAGGGTGTCCAAAGATTTAGTGTGAAAGGGAAGTTAGCTCCTCGCTACATTGGCCCTTATGAGATCATTCAAGTCTGTGGGCCAGTGGCATACCGTATTCGGCTACCCGAACGATTCTCTGCCGTGCACAATGTGTTTCATGTATCACAATTGAGGAAATGTGCACGTGAACCGGCTAGAGAAGTTATTGAAGAAGCTAATGCTTGGATTGAACCGGATCTCTCTGTTGTGGAACATCCTTTGAGAATTCTTGACGTAAAGGAAAGAAAAACTCGAAGGCAATCTGTAAAGATGTATAAAATCCAATGGAGTCATCATACTGTAGAAGAAGCTACATGGGAAACTGAACATTATCTTAATGAGAATTATCCGGGTTTTCTTGAATCAAGGCAAAGTAAGTTCTTCCCCTACTTCCATCTTTTAAATCCTAAATCTCGGGACGAGATTTCTTTTAAGGGGGGTAGGCTGTAACATCCCGGATGTTTTGTTGCGCTAATGACATTAATTATATAAATTAATCAAGATTAATTACCTCCTAAGCATGTTTGACGTGATCAAGCACACTTTTGCACAAAAGACCTCGGTCAAAATCTCTAATCACGGTCAAACCCTAGATCTACTCTAAAGGCTGAAATGGTTTTCTTGCGCGTTCTCCAAATTTCACTATAGAAGTTCAAAATCGGCCAACACGAAAGTTGTTCGTTATTTCCGGGAACACATTTTTCGTAATTGGCGGACATTCCAATTTTTAGCGCAAATTGGCCAAAAATCAAGTTTACTGTGCTGTGAACAGTAAACTGAGCCGTGGAAAATCTGCAACTTCGGTCGGCGTTCCTGGGCAAACCATTGATCAAAACATATATCGCCCTTCGGGAAAGTTGTAGATCTACAGCTCCTCTACAACTTTGCTTTTGGGAGATTTTTCACTTAGTTGACGATTTTTGGAGTTTTGCAATTTCGAAAAGGGCTAAACGGAATAAAAATCGAGCTGGGCGACGTCGTCCCCGCGCTCTGGAGCGTGCGCGGGCGTTCTGGATGCGCCGGCCACGTGGCTGTCGCGCGATGTTCCGGCGTACGGACGGCCTCGGCGGCCTCGCGGTAGACCACGGACTCGGTGTGGGCCCTCCGCCCATCCGTCTCCCGTGCGCGCGCCCATGCATGCGGACGGGCCGCCAAGGGGCCACGCGCGCGTGCGCCGGGGGGTGTGCGCGCGCGCGCCCGCTCATGCGGGGGTCCGGTGGCCGCGCGCGCCGCCGTAGGCTACCCCCTCCCTCGTCCGCATCGTCGAGCATGTGTTGAGCCGCCAAAAGAAACCGTCGCACCGAGCCGTTCCCGGGTCCACCGGCCGTGCGGCCGCCGCCCGCGCGCGTTCCGCCGCGAACTTCGCCTCCCGCTCGAGTCCGGCGCCGGCCCGCACTCACGACCCCTTCCTCTAGCCCCCCCCCGCACCTCCCGCACGTGCCGCGCCGCGCGCCGGGGACCCGGCCGCCGCACCGCCCGCGCCCGGCGGACGCGCGCCGCCGCGCGCGCGCGCGCGGACGCCCGCCGGCGGCGTCTCCCGGCCGGGCCGCGCACACCGGCGGAGCCGGGGCGGCTGGCCGGTGCGGCCGGGGTGCTCGCCCGCGCCCCTCGGCCCCTCCTCCGGCCGCCGGCGGCGAGCCCGCGCCGGCCAGGCGCCACATTGCGAGAGAGGAGTTAATCACAAGGAGAGTTTTGTAAAATTCCAGGGACCCGTTTGTAAAGGTGAAAGTTAGGGTTACAATAGTACCTTCGAAAAATCATTAAAAATCGTAGAAAAATCAGAAAAATGCAAAACCAATTTTGTTGTGTTCGTGGTGAAGAAATCTACCTTTTCTAGAAAGCATGTATAGGGTTTTTCTGCACAGTTTTTGAATTAAAAATTCAAACTCAGTTTGGAGTGTTTTTGATGTGATTTAAAATATACACATGCTATGAACTTGAATTTTGGATATGTTGCTCTTTATATCATGTCTAGGTCTGTGGCAAATGTTTGCATGGTTTTGATGTATATATTTGGAGTTATGATTTATTTAAGCTTTATGCTAGAATAAGTTTGATGCTTTTTATAGCACCTTTACTGAACTTTTCTTTGAGCACAAGTGCACCCTAGGGCTTTGACTTGATGAGTAGTACCCCTGGTGTGATGGATGTGATTTTAGGGAATTGTTTGCTTGGTGTTTTGGATTTAACCTTGTGTAGGAGCTTAAATTCAAAATCTGAAAAATAAATTGATTTTGCAACCATGCCTTGGTCAGAAAATCATTTTTGACATGCTTGACCTGCAGGAGAAAGTTGAGATCAAAAAGTTTATTAAATCTTTTTATATGAATTAATGTGGATTTACTAGGCTGAAATTTGTCTTTTTCGTATAAATTAATTTATAAATGATCTTAGGCCAAATTTTGGTGTGAAAGCTTAAACTAAGCATATGTTGCTGTGTGCAAAAGATTAGGTTCATTGGAAGTGTTTTTGATTTAATTTGGATTTAGGGTAGAAAGGCTTGTTGTAAATAATTAAGAAAGAAATGGAAATTAAAATGTGCTAAATGGTAGAATCATGTTGTTTCTGTTTTTATTAAATCAAACACACCCCCTTGCTGGTTGGTGAAGTTAAGTAACTTAAATTGCTTAGATGTGCACACAATCACCATCAAGATTAACTTTAATCTAATGCATGTGCATGTAAACGTGTAGATCTCCCCGACGGTACGTACACACTCGCCCAGGAGGGAGACGGGATCTGTTGATGGTGAGCCGAACCAGATTGGTGTGCAGCAAGACCTGGACCAAAGTCCAGAAGAGCCAAAGGCTAGTTTAGGAACTGAGTCTGAGGAAGGCAAGCACCGGTTTCATCTAACCCATGTTTTAAATTAAAATCATGTCCTTTACTTTTCAGTACTTTATGCTTTACTTTGTGCATTTAAGTTTCAGGAGTTGTTTTGAAACCTAGTTGCATGTTCTTTAGGACTCCTATGCTCTCTTACTAGTATGTCAGGAACGCTAGTGCCATGCTCTAGGATCACGGTAGAAGTCGAGTAATGACTCATTGCTCGCGAGATATAGAATGCTTATGTTGGAATCATAAGTTGGTTAAATTGACTCGCTCATGTGGTAAGAGCAATGGGTTCGGTCTCGACCGAGTAGCATGGTGCTGGTCCTAAGCTATTGAACGTACCAAGTACTTGCCGGGAATGGGACCGGTAAGCCTAGTACCTTACGAACCGGGGCGGGATCTTTCTAGCTACCCGCTTGGGATGTGTCTCGGGCTAGCTACCCGTGGTATAGTGTGTGAGTCCGGACCGGTCGGGTTAGACCCTCCGGATAACCGTGTACCGAGTTTGTAGCGTCGATCCCAAAGCGTGGGATGTTGGGAACCGCCTGGTGGGGGTAGACCCTGCATTTGCTTTTATTTGAATTCTTGGGGTCTACTTCCTCCGTGTATCTTGGGTTTACGTTGCAAGGCTATAAATCGATCGATCGTCGGTCACTCGCCGTTATCTGAGTCGGCTTGACCACTGGCTACCCCATGTTATTTATGGAACATGTTGAATTAATATTGTTACCTGTTTAATATTGTTTGCACAACATGCTTGTTTAGTACAGGTGCTCACATATATTGATTAACATACTAGAACTTGAGCTAAAATCTGAAAATAAGGATCAACTCTTAGTCGCTTTTGGCAAAAACAAACCCACAAGCCAAAAAGCCTTGCATGTCTAGTCTTGCTTTATTTTTGTCGGGTAAGTCTTGCTGAGTATTAGTACTCAGCCTTGCTTAATTTGTTGTTTTCGAGTAATCCCATCCGGCTCGGTTCTATCCCGGATGGTTGGGAGGTTGAATGGGAGAACGATGATGAGTGATATGCATGGATGGCCTCCTATGTGTATCACGCGTTAGTTTACTTTCCGCTTGTTTAAACTCCGAACCATGTTCACTTTTATGTACCAAAAACCTGGTTTGTAATAATGTTGAACTTGTGAACCTTTTATGTAATGTAATGTTGTACTCTGGTCCCGCCTTCGTGTGGGCTTAGCGCATATCAGCGATCCTGTTGTATGTGATTTACCGGGCTTTACCCGGCGGAAGCGACATAATAGTTCTTTATTATTGCTTAATGGCCACGTGGACCGGCTTAGGCGATAATACGGAATTATTTTGGGCGGTTCTGTCACATAATCTAAAAGTAAAGACTAGATCTAACCTAAGTTAATCTAAGCTAAGTTGATCAAACAAATCTAGGGTTAAACTAGATGATAAAGGGGTGAACACAAGAGAGTGAGTAAGAAAGATAAGCGTTCCCTCCCTAGGATCTAGGATAACATGGTATGCATCTACTACACGAAAGCGGTAAACCAATCTACCGGGGGTTGTGACCACGGTTTCGCCCTTTCCCTCCTCTCGTACTGTCACTACGCGAAGGTATTCGTGACTAGACCTATGATGGACACGGTATGTTGATGGAATCTATGGGAGTAGCGGATATCATACACCCGAAAAACACGGTGGCCTACCTTAATCATCAAAGCATCATCAACATGAAAATAATAGATTGAAACCACGAATCAAGTAGCGATCACATAGCATGTATCCATCTAATCCTAGGGATGAACGGAGACATTACCCCATCATCTTACACAGATTGAAGCACATAGGGGTGATGGAGACTCTGGAGAACGTCGTCGATGAAGATGGCGGCGATGGAGCTTGGGAACACCCCTAGGCCAACGGCTTGGAGTCCTCCTCTTGCTTCCTTCTCTGCGCCGGCGTTGATCCTTGCGACGAGCTCATCTAACTCTCTCCCTCATCTTGCGGCGGCGGTTTTTTCGGTGATTGGCATCGGTAGGATGATTTGTTCGATGTGGCGGCCGACGGCGGCGAGAGGCAATAAATAGACGAACACCTAGGGCAAAGGGGGGACCGAACCGATCCCGGAGTGGGCTGGGCCGATCGGCCCAGGCCGGCCGGCCCAGGCCCACTTCGGCCCGGTTCGGCCCCGGTTTCCTCCCCGGTTGCTTCTCACGTGATCCCTTATTTGTGTGCAGTTGCATGTGGGCCTTTGACGTCGTTTCCTTCATGGTTAAGGCTTGAATCCTTGCTATGCAAGCTTCGCTGTTTTCTAGTTGAGTCCCTGAAGACTTGCACATTGACGCTTCAGTCCTCGGGTCATTTGGAGTCATGTTCATCGCGTGTCTTGACTCTTATCGGGCTTCATGATCTTCTTCCAAAGTGCTTGGTGAACTTATCCCGAAAGTCTCCTCTTTAGTGTAGATTTCCTGTGTAAACAACAAACTCCAAAATCAACATGCAAGTGTGAACTTGTTATATCATTAGTATGCGTAGTGGCGGGTTAGTTGCAAATCATAATCAAAACCAATGTATAACAAGTACTCTTGGTTGACGGAAATTCACCGTCAACACTCATGAACTCTCAACTCGCTTGTCTCTCGAGCCTATATATTCTACTCCTTTCCCTCTCATAACATATATGTGTGGTAGGCTTTATATGGAGCTTTGGGAAAGTTTAGTCCTAACAAGATTTTATAAATGAGGTGTTGTCAAAACAAGACAAGCTTCTCATGGTCTTACTGAGACTCGTCAAAAAGGTCATTGGAAAATAATGTTAAATCAAGGAGGGGAAAGAGAAAAACACACAACTTTAGATGAGTGGACATGTGCAAATGGCAAAGAGTGATCCCGAGGCACAAAGGAAGTCCTCGTTATCGGATTGCACATGGTTGGAAAATGAGAATGGATCTTTTAAACTTGAAGCCTTGAATTTCCTAATGCACTTTAGAGAACCGGGGAGTTCACTTTAGGCATACTCATATTTTTCTTTTTCTCATTTTTCTCCTTCTTTTCTTTCTTTCTTTCTTTCTTTCTTTCATTCATTCATTCATTCATTTTTTTTCTTGTGAGACTTTCACCTTGGAAGTCATGTACATCGCCTTTGAATTTTCTTTCATAGATTTTTTTTTAAAATTGCTCCCCTATGAACTCTAAAACTGCACCGTGCCTACCTCCTCCCCCATGCTTAGACATTGCTCGGCCTCGAGCAAAGAGGTGGTAAATAGGGTAGGTACCGGAAATATTTTTCCTCTGGAGAGATACTTGAAATCTTCAATGTTGGCACATCTTGCGATCTTCCTTGAATTGATGATCCATTCTCAACAATAGGTTGTGGTCAAGGAGGTAATCACAAAAGATGATATTTGGTTTTAAGGGTGGATATCCGGCGAGGTTTGTGAGATCTCCGATGCGGGGATACACAATGCATGGATAAAAGGCTAGCAAAAAGATAGATACGCAAAAACTAAATGACCAGCTTCTTAGTCTCGGGCCAGAGAAATCATGGCCTGCAATAACTCACTCAAAAATAAATCTTGTACACTAAGGTTTATGCACTCAAATATATATTAGGCTTTGGATAGGTTGAGCAACACACAAGTGTTATTTGTGACAAGGTTAGCGATATTTTTGAGCATAAAAGACATCTTTAATCTATTCATAACTTGAGAGCACATAAAACACTATGGGTCTTTATTTTAATCATAACCTCCGCTAAAGATTAAGCTAGTATTTAAATAAATTCAGATTCGTATTTTAAGAGAGCACTAGCTTAAACATGCATAAATCAATTACAAAGATAAACAAAGCGGAAATTATAATCATATATCATTATGGCATAAATTTTTGTAACTTTTCCAATGATATAATCAAGGTGGTGTCTTTATTAATGATGAAATCAAGTTGAAATACAAACTGAAAATAAACAAACACACTTGCTGAAATTTAAATAAAAACAGAAAATATTACGCAAACACACATAAACAAAAGCTGAAAATTACAGAGAAAAAGAAAAGAAAAGAAAACTAAAGTTCCTTAATCTTCCTAGTCCTCCGCCGGTGGTTGGTGTTGATGATCTTGGTAGTAATACCCTTGCTCGTAGTATGTTTGGACATTCCCTCCGACGAATTGATTTGGCTCCACTAGGTGAAGGCACCACATAATTTGGTGGGGGTACCGGTGCACCACCCCCCCATGCTTGCTCTTGTGGCCCTCCGTAATAACTTGGTGGAGGAGGAATCCCGTTGAACGGTGGCACATTGGGTTGTGCACCACTCGCTTGTGCGGAGGATGTTCCCTCCTCTACGATTCTTCCTCTTTTGTTTTTCCTTGCAGGGACAAGGAGTCCCTGTTCCAACCATTCTTCCCTCCCTTCGATGAAAAGCCTAAGCCTCGCATCCGGAAGGGGTAGGTTTACCATGGCCAAACGATAACCTCCTCTCTCATCTCCACTAATGTATTTGCCTTGCCGCAAATACTCAATGCCGAGAGAGGTACCACGCAAAAGATGGTCGGGGTTCCTTGCGATCCCCGGCTGTAAGGAGAAGGCCAACATGGAGAGGTAGCACCCCGAACCAATATGTCCCGCCCCCGATGTTGCTTCACAACACCAACGGTTGATCATAAGGTAAGAGGGATCTATTGGCTGCCTGGCAATTAAAGCCGAGTAGAGCCAATTCAACTCCGTGTCGGTCACCTTCGTCTCCTTCATCCTCCCCAAAACCCTCTTGCACATCCAAGAGTGAAATATCCGGATAATGGGGATGCGGATGCAATTGCGTTGTTGATGGGCTTCTCCGGAGATTAAATTCCAAAATCCCGCTAACATGCCGGGTGGCACGTCAACTTTCTCCGGAGCTCCCTTATGGAATCCAAGTAGCTCCCTAACATACTCGTACGGAACCACTTGTTGGACTCCCTCCAAACAGAATGATAAGCTTTGCACCCCATCATCAAGGATAGGTGCAATGGTCATCACGATTTCCAAGGCGAACCCCTTGTGGGTGTCCGCCGATACTCCGTTGGAGAATTGCACCCATCCAAGGTGCCCCAACATGTAGTATATGTCGGTGCCAAAACCCAAGGTGTAGAGTGCTTGGTCGTCGAACTCGATGTTGGGCACAAGCCTCTTCTCAAGACGAGAGAGCCTCTCCTCCTCCTCCGATGACAAGATGATGAAGCCGTATGAAGAATATATCGGAGTGTAAGGAGGTGGCGCGGTCGAACGGGTTGATCGTCGTGATGGTGCGGGCTGCTCCTCCGTGTGCCCTTGAGGTTCGGTAAACCTCATGGACGTGCTCCTTGCATCCCTCATACCACCAAGGAGGAGAGCATCGTTCCTCCTCGGTGGTGCCGTATCCGTCTCCATGCTCCGGGGAGACTCGGAAACTGAGTGCCTCCTCGAAGACGTCGTTGATGACGGCTTGGATGACGACGAACCCTTCTTCTTGGAGAAGAGACTTGTTATTTTCTTCCACATGGTTGCTGCACTCTTCTCTTCTACTAAAACTCCGGGTTGCAACCGGTAACTAGGCACTAAATATCTTTACTTCGGATGTGGACTTTGAGTGGATTAAGGATGTGGATTTTTTTGAGCTATCAAGCTTGGGAAGGTTGGCTATGTCTACGGAGGTTTTGGGCACACAAACTTGAACACACAAACAAAGGAAGGAGAGGAAAGCTTGCCTGCAGAAAACGGGAGCCAGGGGGCTCCTTAAATAGGGTAGGCCGACCGGCCTAGGCCGACCGGCCTGGGATGCCCGGTGCTCCTCCCCGCCTCGTCTTTCTTCCAGCACAATCATTTCGCCTCTGCAACTTTCCTACCCGCGTGCTCCACGAGTTGCACCGCCCAAACGCTCTCGTCCACTCCTTTTCTTGCATTATTGGTCCTTCCACTTGATGCTTCATGCTTTGGGTCATGTCCATGCTCCCTAGCTCCACTTGCTTCACATGCCACCATGAAATTCCTGCAAAGTTGATGCTTGCTGCCCACCATGCTTGTCCTTTGCATGTGGATTTGGTGAAAGTTGATGAAAGGGAATCCAATGGTGCATGCATGATTAATTCAAACTAGATTGCCTCCATTTAGGTATGTTTAAGGTTAAGCACTCCTCTAATTCGAAATTTAAAATATTTTTCAGAGCCATGCAAGAGCTCAAACATAATTTTAGAGAAGTTTTTAAACCATTAAAAACAAATGTAAGTCGAAAATATTTTTCGACTACGTTGATTTCGGTCTCACCGGTATAGTTTGCCTTCATCGGTTGAGAGCAAACTTTTCCCGGCTTGATCATGGGGGCATAGGTTTAGGTTCTAATTTTGGCTAAATGAGAGATATTTTGAATAAAACAAAATTAGATAAGGCTTAGAAAAATTCTAATCCTAGAAAAACCAAGGATATAGATTTTTAAACCAACCAAAAGTTTTGATTTCTAGGTTCACGCGAGTTCTACCACGTGCTGAATTTTATTAACACCTAGACATAAGTCGTGGCTCTACTCGTGTGGTTTTAGCATGAAAAATAAGTCAACCTCAGCACCATAATGAGGGTGAAAGGTTGAGTTAGGTTCTGAAATTATTTGGTTGAGGTTTCTCGAAAAGAAAAGAACAAACAAGCACATAGGAGGGTTCATGCAAAGGGTTTATGATAAAGCAAAACATTCAATCAAGAATTATGTCTCTAATATTGTTCAACCACTTCTAAGTCTAATTTCTTTGCGTAATAAAACTCAAAACTAAATTATTAAAAAGACTCAAAAAACCTGGAATCGGGTTGTCCTCCCAGTAGCTTATTCTTGACTCGACGAAACGGGTTGCCTCCCGCCTAGCGCTTCGTTTATAGTCTATAGCTAGACTTCTTCACTTGATTACTTCGGATCAACGCTCTTTGCGGGTGTTGCAATCTTGGGTACCCACTTCCGCACCATCTTGGGCACGGGCTTGTCTTCCGGCTTAGTCATTTTTTTGGTCTTCACAGGCTGCTTCTCTTCCTTTGTCTTGACGGATGCAACACCTTCTTTGATTTTCTTTACGTTCATTTTTTTTGGATCCTTCTTCTTTTTTAGCCCCTCCTTTTGCTTCGGTTCTCCCTTCACTCCAATCATGTTGCATGCCTCGATTCTTGGACAGAACTTGAAGGAACTCCTTTCTCCGTTGATATCGAACATGATCTCCCCCTTGCCAACATCAATAGTAGCTCCCACGGTCTTGAGGAAAGGCCTCCCGAGGATGAGTGGCGGCTTCTCCCTCTCTCCCATCTCGAGCACAACGAAGTCGACGGGATGAAGTGGTGTCCGACCTTCACGGGTACATCTTCAGCAATGCCCAAGGGATAGTGAATGGAGTTATCTCCCAACTCCAAACATATACCCGTAGGCTACATTGGTAGGCGTAGCTTCTCGAACACATCCCTCGGCATGACGCTCACACTTGCCCCAAGGTCGCATAACGCCTTCTCGAAGTTGAAAGAACCAACCGAACATGGAATGGTAGGGCACCCGGGGTCCTTTTGCTTCTCTAGCCCATTAGCAATAGCAGCACTACACTCCTCAGACATCTTAACATGATCTACCCCGAGTGTTGCTATCTCATATTTATTTGCAAGTATGTCTTTAAAGTAACGAGAATATGTAGGTACTTGTAGGGCATCTAGTAATGGCATGTTGATGCTAAGTCTACGCACAACTTCCACAAACTTCTCAAAGTGGTTGTCAAGTTTACCTCGGAAGTAGCGTGGCTTGAGTTGCGGTATCCTCGTGTCTTCCTCCGGCATCTCAAATTCGGGTTCCTCGGTGAAGATCCCCGTAACCTTCTCTTCAGCAACTCCTTCCACCTCGGTGGATGGTTTAAGCTTCCTTGCTCCCGCAGAACGTTCCGGATCTTCGGTCTCCTTCCCCGAACGTGTTTGAATGGCCTTCGCCGATTTGGGACTTTTGGGTTGTCCCGGAAGCTTCCCTTCATCATTAGTGAGGCGCCCCGCAAGTTGTCCAACTTGCGTCTCGAGCATCTTCATCATGTTGAGCACTTGATGATTGGAACTTCCGACCTCCGTCACCTTGCTATCGATGTTCTCCAACACCTTGTCTATGGTCTTGAACTTGGTGACGGTGTCCTTGTTGATCTTAGCTTGCTCATCCATGAATTCCTTCAATTGTATACGAAGCGGAACCGCATTAGGAATAGATGAGCTTGCATTAAATTGAGGTCTACCTTGCCCGTAGTGGAAGTTCGGCAATTCTCCCTTCCTCATGTAGTCGAGCGCTTTGGCTTCCTCCGGACAATCTTTGCGGACATGGCCATACTCTCCACATTCTTCGCATGTGGACCTTGCTTCAGCGGCCTTCAAGTGTTGAGCCTCTTTCTTTTCCATCTCCATCTTCTCCAACCTCCTCATGAGCGAGTCGATCTTGCCTTCAAGTATGTTCTCCTTCTCCACTTGCAAGACTCCTTTGACGTTCCCCGTGGGTTGAACCAGATGTAGGCGCCCGGATGACGCCCATGTGTCATTATCCGCGACCTTCTTGAATAGAGTGAAAGCTTCCGTCGGTGTAAGTTCGATGATGGGTCCTCCCGCCGATGCATCGATGATCGTCCTTGACGCCATGGTGAGTCCTTGATAGAACTTTTGCATGAGGTCTTCCTTCGGGAACTTGTGATGTGGAATCGCCCGGGTGTACTCGTTGAAGCGCTCGAATGTCTCCGAGATAGTTTCCGTAGGATATTGAACAAAGGTGGCAATCTTATTACGCAAGCTTTGAGTTTTACCCGGCGAGTAGTATTCCTTCATGAAAGCCTTCATCAACGTGTTCCAATTTTGCACCGTCTCCGCTGGTTGAGAGTGGAACCATTGCAAAGCCTTCCCGAGAAGTGAAAACGGAAAAAGCCTTGCCCTCATTTGATCTTGAGTAACCCCATCCATGTTGAAAGTCTGACATAGTTGAATGAATGCTTGGAGGTGAAGGTTCGGATCCTCTTTACCGGTGAAGGGTGAATGTTGCACCATGCGGATTGTTGAGGTCTTGATCTCGAACGGTCTTCCGATCTCCTCAAGGTTCAAGATTGGTAGGTCGATGATGTCCGGGGTGCATAGCTCCCCAATCTTGCGTTCTTGCGGTGGTTGGTCACCCATCGGTGGAAGTCGATTCTCCCGAGGACTTTGAGGTGGTGAATTCTTCGGAGATTCCTGCGATCCTTTGTCTTCCGACTCCGAATCTACAAAGTCCAGCTTTTTAGCCTGATGTGCTTCGCATCTCCTTATCCTATAAAGTTTTTCTGGATCATCCACAAAATTATTGGGTTTGTTGGAGAGGTAGCCGTCCATCTCCTGTTAGGGTTAGCAATAAACAAAATATGCAAAAACTAGAAAGTAAAAACAAATCTATAAAAACTAGGGTTAGACAAACTAGATTAGATGTATTTTGAGGATGATCAAAATTTAGTAGATGCAAAAAGAAAAACAAAAAGAAAACTGAAAATTACAAAAAGGCAATAAAAAATCAAATCTTGATCACTTGTTCCCCGGCAACGGCACCAGAAAAAGGGGCTTGTTGACGGTTAATAGTTATATCAAAGTTCGTTTATGACTTGCAAGCGGACAAGTCTCCCGTCGTAGTCAAGGGACCCTTCTTCCCTCGAGTGGTGAACCCAAGGTATCGAATCCGTGGAACAAATGTGTGACGCAAAAGTTGATCTAGTAAAGCCAAGTAACTCCAATCTTCGGTAAAAGAAACCCTAATGCATCTAGGTAAAAGACACGAAACTAATCTAATCTACTAAAGACCGGAGATAACAAAGTAAGATTGGGTAGATAAACCGATCTAGGGAGATCGGGGTAAGACTTTTGTTGAAGTTCCAAGCAAGAGAAGAAGTAGCAAATCGAATCTTATTAGAAGCCTCTTTAAATCGTGGTTTCCCGTCCAAATCCGAAAACATCCGCCTTTCGGAACCCCCGTTCTGTCACAACGTATCCCTACTCATGCGGGAAGTCTAGGGTGAGTCAAAAGACAAGTCGAGATTCTTTCGGAAGATCCAGCGTGTACCTCTAGCCACCGCGGCTACAAGAACACCCTATGTAATCTATCTTGAGAATAGAATTGGAATAAGCAAAGCCGATCGAAAAACGAAATCTTCGAGGAAACACTTGATCGCTAGGAAAAGATTCAACTTGTTAATTCAACTATAACAATGATACATACACAAGATCACCACTGGGATCCTTCCTTGATCTTGCTTCTAGCTCCGGGAACTCCGACGTGGTCTTCCGTGCAAGGTTCCCACGCCGGCTAGGGAAACCCTAGTCAACTAGCTCGACCTTCTCCTCTCTGAGATGGTGTCCCTCTCTTCTCTGCTCCTCGGCGGCCGATGACAAATTGTATGATGCGTGGCTCTCGGTCACGGGGCTATAAATAGCCTGAATGGCGGCTAGGGCAAAGGGGAGCCTCACTGGGCACTGGACAGGGCTGGGCCGACCGGCTTGGGCCGGCCGGCTTGGGCCGGCCGGCCTGGGCCCATCCGAGCCCGGCCCCGAGGCCTCCTTTGCTCTACGTCGGTTCCCTTGCTTCCTGGATGTTTCCCCTTCTGTATGTAGGTCCATGTCGTCAGTTTCTCTCCGAATTGGGCATAACTCCTTGTCTTGCAAGATGCAACACTTTTCTGGTCAGGTCCTCGGAGTTTGTCATCTTCTCGGATCAAGTCCCTGGCTTCTTGGAGTTAAGTTTGCTTCATTGTATGACTTGTACGGGGCTTCAAGGTCTTGTCATAAGGTGCTTGATGAACTTATCCCGAAAGTCTTGCTTTCAACGCTAAAACCCTGCATAAACACTATACTCCAAAACTGACGTGCACACGTGAACTTGTTATACCACGGGGGTTAGTACCAATGGATAAGGTATAAAACTTATGCCAACACCGAAGGTAAACTCATGGCTAGGTTGACGAATTTTCACCGTCAACACATATATTATCTAGAAAAACCTTTGTTTTGTTTTTGTTTTTGTTTTTGTTTTTATCTTATTGTCTAGATGGCGTTCGTTAATCAACCCGTGGAAGAACCGGAGAAATCATTAAGGGATTACGCTAGCCCTCGATGTGAAGACATAAAAGTACAAGAGTCGGATTCGAAGCTCGAAGCGACCAAGTATGAGATTAAATCCAAGATCATCGAGATGGTGGCGGCAAACCCATTCAAAGGGATGGTTACGGAGAACCCATATAGACACGTAAGGGATTTCACGACGATATGCAACACGGTGCATCAAGAAGGGGTTCCCGATGAATGGTTCAAATGGAATCTCTTTCCCTACTCACTTGCCAGCAATGCAAAGACATGGTATTCGGTTGCGTCCTTTGAAGTTGAAGGCAATTGGAACAAGTTGACAAAGAAGTTTTGCGAGAAGTTCTTTCCAATTAGCAAGGTTCAACATCTAAGGAGGCAAGTGATCAATTTCATGCAAGGAGAAGAGGAAGGGATAGACCAAGCCTGGGATAGGTTTAATGGGTTAATGAACAAGGACCAAAACTCGGCTTCACCGGTGACGTACTCTTGCATACATTTTTCTTTTCCCTAACCCCTAGTTGCATGCAACATGTCGAAATGTGTGCAGGTGGGGATCTCATGGAGAAAACACTCACGGAAGCCGCCCAACTTCTTCAAAAAATTAGTAAAGCGGCTGCCATGCGAAGAGATTGGGAAACAAGACTTGCGGAAGAGCCAGAATATAATTCGAGGAAGAAGAAGTGTGCTGATTTTTCTAAAGAGGCAACCCCGGAAGTCGCAAAAGAGGAGCCAATCATGGAAAAGCTTGAACAAGAACACATCAAGTCAAGAACTACACCAAGCATCGACTTCGCCACACCAAATAAGACGAACAAGAGAAGCATGTCAAGCGCGAAGCCACTAAGGGAGTTCGAACTAATGGATTGGGTTCCTATTGATTACGGAGAAGTATTCGACAAGAGAAGACCGTTCCCTAATCAAAAGGGAATGGCGAGAGTATTGGAAGTGGATTTCCCACTGGAGAAGAAAGCAGGAAATTCATACGACCTTGAAACCACCGGTGAGATTTTTCAAAAGCTCTTTGGAGATGACGTAGTGGATCCGGAACACATAGCCGAGGTGAAGAGAATCATGGGGATCAAGCCCGAAGCATCACCATACGCTCGTCTCGCCGAAGTCTACGCGATAGGATCCGAAGAAGAGAAGATGACACCACACTTGAGTTGCGAGATTAACGGAGTTCAATGCAAGGCTTTATGCGACATCGGAGCCCAAGTAAGTGTCCTATCTTCTAAAATTTACGATAAAGTTCAAGTCCACAACCTAGACTTAGCTCCAACATCAATGAAATTAATTATGGGAGATGGTAGAACTATCAAACCTCTAGGTATTGCTTGCAACGTGAAAGTAAAAATCTCTAGAAATTACATACCAACCGATTTCTTTGTTATTGATGCTTACCATAGTTATCATGATCACATAATCTTAGGTAGGCCTTTTCTTAAGTTGGTTGATGCCGTGTTAGATGCTGGAGATGGCAAAGTAACAATGAACCTTAATGGAACAAAGTACACATATAACTTTCTTCGTGCTTCTAAACACCTTACACCCTTTCCTCCCGAAGATGACGAAGTAGAAGAGATAGATAGTCTTTGTTTTGTTGAAACCCTTAGAGATCCGCTGCAAAGAGCGATGGAAAATCAAATTAATGATCAACAAGATGAAGAACTAGAAGAAGCAACAAAAGGCTTGGAACCACATGATGGAAGCGTGGGGTAAGGAAAATTCGAAGACACAGGAGAGATTAAACCCGAGGAGCCACAAGCGCCCGAGGTAGACCTTAAACCTTTGCCCAAAGGATTAAAGTATGAATTTTTGGGCCCAGACAAGACCTATCCAGTCATCATGAGCGACGAGTTGAGTCCCGAAGAAAATGAGGCGTTGCTGATTTTATTGAAAAAACATAGGAAGGTGATTGGATATTCGATTAATGATCTCAAAGGTATTAGCCCAGCCTTTTGCACTCATCCAATGGAAGACCAATGTAAGCCCGTAGTGGACCACCAAAGGAGGCTAACTCATGCCATGCGAGAGGTAGTAAAGAAAGAGGTCATCAAGTTACTTGATGCCGGAATCATCTACTCGGTTCCGCATAGCGAATGGGTGAGCCCGGTACATTGTGTACCAAAGAAAGGAGGTTTGACCGTGGTGAAGGATGAGAAGAACGAATTGATACCGCAAAGAACCGTGGCCGGGTGGCGGATGTGTATTGATTATCATAAGCTTAACAAAGCGACGAAGAAAGATCACTTCCCCCTACCGTTCATCGACGAGATGCTCGAGAGGTTAGCAAACCACGCTTATTTTTGCTTTCTCGACGGGTACTCGGGGTTCATGCAAATTCTCATTCACTCGGACGATCAACACAAGACAACTTTTACGTGCCCTTACGGAACGTTTGCATATAGAAGGATGCCCTTCGATCTATGCAACGCTCCGCCCTCTTTTCAACGTTGCATGATAGCCGTATTTTTGGAATTCATCGAAGAAATTGTCGAGGTGTTCATGGATGATTTTTCCATTTATGGGAAGACGTTCATGGATTGCTTGGCAAACTTGGAAAAGGTCCTCACGAGGTGTGCGGAGGTAGACTTGGTGTTAAATTGGGAAAAGTGCCACTTCATGGTTAGGAAAGGAATATTGCTCGGACATGTTATATCCGAGAGAGGAATTGAAGTGGACAAGGATAAGGTAGAGACGGTTGAGCAACTCCCACCTCCTACAGATGTTAAGTCCTTAAGGAGCTTTCTAGGCCATGCCAGATTCTATAGAAGATTTATTAAGGACTTCTCTAAGATCACTAAGCCTTTAGCACATCTTCTTCAAAAGGATGTGGCTTTCGACTTTGATGAGAAGTGCCTAGCGGCATTCCGGACCTTGAAAAATGCGTTGGTGAGTGCTCCCATCATCCAACGTCTGTATTGGAGCCAACCTTTCAAGATCATGTGTGACGCAAGTGACTACGCCGTAGGCACGGCCTTGGGTCAAAGAAAGGAAGGCCGAGTTCACGCCGTTTACTATGCTAGCAAAACTCTTAGTGGGGCGCAATTAAATTATGCCAATATGGAAAAAGAGTTGCTAGCGGTGGTATTCGCTTTCGAAAAATTCAGATCTTACATCGTGAACTCGAAGGTCATTGTTTACACCGATCACGTAGCCATCAAGTATCTCTTGGCTAAGAAGAAAGCTAAACCACGTTTGATTCCTTGGATCCTTCTTCTCCAAGAGTTTGATATTGAAATTCGTGATAAAAAGGGGGTGGAAAATGTTGTCGCCGATCATTTGTCTAGGATGAATCGTGGACAAGATGATAAAGAGCCCATCGAAGATAAGATGAGAGATGACCACCTCTATAGAGTGCTTGATAAAGATACTTGGATGATCGATATCATTCGAGCAATTCGGAAGATGCCCCTCGATCATCTAGACAAAAACTCTCAAAAGAAGATAATCTCTGAAAGTAGGAAATACTTTTGGGATGCACCATACCTCTTCAAACTTGGCAATGATGGAGTAATGAGAAGATGTGTGCCAAGAGAAGAGAGGGTTGAGATTCTAAGGAAGTGCCACTCGGCGGAGTACGGTGGGCACTATAGTCATTTTCGAACCCAAGAAAAAGTATGGTCGAGCGGATTCTTTTGGCCGGAGATGCATGAAGATACTAAAAGATATGTTGCATCATGCCCCGAATGCCAAAGAACCGGAAACATCTCTCAAAGAAATTCTATGCCTTTGAAATACAACCTACAAATTGACATATTCGATGTATGGGGTATAGACTTCATGGGGCCTTTTAAAAACTCATTTGGATTTGAGTATATCCTAGTCATGGCTGATTATGTACCCAAGTGGGTAGAGGCTATACCATGTCGTAAAGCTTCCACAGAGGAGTCCATTACTATGATCAAGAACGTGATTTTCCCCGTTTCGGTACACCGAGAATCTTGATAAGTGATGGAGGAACTCACTTCACCGGGAAGAATTTCAAAAAGTGCTTGTCCAAGTTGGGAATTGAGCATAGGGTCTCTACGGCCTACCACCCACAAGCCAACGGACAAGCGGAGACGTCAAATAGGCAATTAAAAAGCATCCTCAACAAAACCATAGAGAAGGGAGGCAAAGATTGGTCAAAGAAATTAGACGGAGCTTTATGGGCTTATCGAACGGTGTTCAAAACACCGATAGGTATGACCCCTTATCAATTCGTCTATGGAAAAGCTAGCCACCTTCCGGTTGAGTTGGAACATAAAGCCTATTGGGCGATTAAAGAGATGAACCTCGATCTCGATGCCGCGGTGGTGAAACGAAGGATCCAAATAAGCGAGCTAGAGGAGTTGAGGTTGAAAGCATATGAAAATGCAAGTATATACAAAGAGAGAATCAAAAGGTGGTACGATAA
This sequence comes from Cenchrus americanus, assembly GCA_947561735.1. Classification (NCBI taxonomy): domain Eukaryota; kingdom Viridiplantae; phylum Streptophyta; class Magnoliopsida; order Poales; family Poaceae; genus Cenchrus; species Cenchrus americanus. Next base: position 25,920,790 of record OX387244.1, on the reverse strand, counting down.
AAGATTGCAAAAGGAAGAATTTAAAAAAGGAGATAAGGTCCTCCTCTACAATTCGAGGTTTAAAACCTTCGGAAAGGGGAAATTGCAAAGCAAATGGGACGGACCTTATGTTGTGCATTCGGTGTTCTCCAACGGAGCAGTAACCATTATGGATATAAACGGTGATCAATTTGTGGTGAATGGTCAGCGGCTTAAGGTTTACTACGAACCCGACGTTGTGCCCCTTCACCATGTTGATGTCTTCACCATGGAGGAAGAGCCCGAACGTCCCGCCTAGGACGAGAAACAAGGCATGAATTTCTGTAAATATTTTTTCTTTTAGTTTTCTGGAGTTTCTCGCGAAGATTTACTGGGCCAACTTTTTCCCATGGGCTAAGGAGGTGAAAAAAGGGCGGTACGCGAAAAACTGGACCGACCCGGCCCCCGAGACAAGGTGGGCCGGTTGGCCCAGGCCGACCGGCCCAGGAGGGTTCCGGCGGCCATCATCCCCGATTTTTGCCCGAATTGCTCCTTTTCGACTTCCTTCTTCGGTCAGAAAATTTTAAGGTAAGTTTAAAAAGGGAAAATGAGGTTCTCAGGGTTTTTCTCTTCGGACTATTTATTTGGCCGAATTGGGAGCTCGGGAATCAACCCCTCCAAGAAATATTTTGCACCCTTTGCAGCAGCCATTGTGCCCCCAAGAAGCTTAGAGTTGAAGCTAGAAGCCAAGAAGCCATCGATGGAGGAGGCGATGTGATGCGAGCTCAAGCTACCCGTCAAGAGGACCGCACGCATCCGTTGCGGAGGGCGTGTCCCGACCGGAGCTCTTGCATCTCGCAACCCCGTCGAAGGAGAGAAGGTCCCTACGCCCGTTCGAAGGTCGGCACGCATCTAAGGCATGAAGCGCAAAGGCTACAAGGAGGCGTCGCCCGAGCCTAAGGATTATGGGGGTAGCGACTACTCCGACGATCGTAGCCCGAGCTCGTGGGCGACCGCTGGAAGAGATGACAACGACCTCTACATTTGGGATGAGCAGCCCAAAGAGAGGACTCTCGAAGGCCCCAACGGCGACGGTAACGATGGAAACGAGAGCGGCAATGATAATGGAGGTGGCGACGACGGCGGTGACAACAGTGGAGACAATGGCGATGAAGACCCCTTCAGATTGCATCCGATGTGTTGTCGGACTTGCCGTCAATCCATCGGAGATCTCTACACGTCGGTCGATGAATGTCTCCAAGCCATGGAAGCGATGAAGCAGCGTATGGAGGATTTGGAGCATGTCGTTGGTGACAACTACAAGTTCCTTAACCGTAACATGCGCAAACTTTTTGACATGGTTAGAAACATGAGAGGCAAGTGGTGCAATACTTGCTTGAAGTACCACTAGGTCTAGTTCTCCCCTTAGGATTTTTGTAAGATACGACGAGGACGTCGTATGTTTTTAGCGTGGGGGAGAGCTAGCTAGCTAGCCTTAGCTTTTGAGTTTCAAATTTTAGGTTCGGTTTAATCTTCGAGTGAGAGTCTTAGAGTTTAATGAGTCTTAGTTTTCGAGTGTGTTTTTAAATTTTTGCAAGTTTGAAAGTGTCTTAAATTAGTGTTGAGTCAAAGAAAACCAAATAAAAAGAGTCTTTATATATTTTTGTGTGTTGCTTATCTTTATTCACTTGTTTGTTTATCTTTGATTCTTGATACATGAACACAAGTGTGTGGTTTGAAAAATGTTTACCGTGGTGCTTAGTGGAATTGCTACTACTTAAAGTATCCATACCACACTTCGATCTTGAGCTTCACATGTTAGTTGTGCTATGTTCAATGCTAAAAGTTGGAGGATTTCAGTTCTGAAAATTATCTTAAAACCCTTGTAATAAAGGTTAGCAAAACCTCTTTTTCCAAGTTGAGAGTAAGAAAAAATCCTATACAAAGCCAATTTATTTTTTGCTCCACCATAAGTGTGATTAGCACGATGAGTTAGGCTAGGATCCTTCTCTCTTGTGAGTTTTAATTTCAATCAATGATCATGTTCTTGTTCTTATCTTTTATTGCTAGCCTCGTCATTCATTCGGTCCCGAGACTTTCACCTTGGAAGTCTCGTACATCGCCGAATTCCATACCCAACCCAATACATCTCTTTTGTACATCGCATTCCTTGAACACAACCTACTTTCAAAAGTTTCATCTCGTCTCTAGCATGATTTATTTAAAATTTCAGATTGTATGCATGCGAGAAAGAGAGGAGTTGAGAGCATTGAAAAGTTGTCAAGAGAGAGAAAAATAAAGAGAAAAGTATGAGTATGGAAAAGAAAAGAAAGAAAAAAAATATATATGTGAAAGAAAAAATATGAGAATGAAAGAATGAAAAAAGAAAAAGAAAAAGAGAAAGATGAGGTAGCAGTAAAGATATGAGAGGGATGGAAGTGAAAGAAAAGAGAAAAATTAAGTGTAAGGAAGGATGTCACGTTGTTGAGAGATGAAACTTTCACTCTTTTTCCAACCATGTGCAATCCGACAACGAGGACGTCATCAGTGCCTTGTAGTCATAATTTTCTTTTGCCCTTGCACATGTCCACTATTCTAAATCTTCTCATCCTTGATATCCCTACATATGGTTAATTCTCATGATCATTGGCTTTGAAAGGTAGACAACCATTAGAGGAAGTTCTTAGTTTGACAATACTTGTGTTGATTGCGCTAGCCCTACCTATAGCTCCACTTTACATGTTATATGAGAGACTTATGGGAGGTGAGAGTTTTATAAAATTGGATTAGGATAGCCACCTCATATGAGTGACTTGCGAGAGCTTGGAGAAAGGTTTTTGTCTAATACTTGTTGCAGGAATTTTGTTTTTAAAATCATAAAAACCCTCCGATGGAAGCAAAGAAGTAAGTATGGCTGAATTTGAAGACTTTGAGTGAAGAGTTTGAGTTGTGGGGTAAATCTTGACGTGGTAAAAATTCTAAACACCCATGTTTATGTTTGATGATCATTACTTTATGTTTATGTATTAAAGATGAAAGGATTGACTAACTTGTGAAGAAGGATAAGTGGTACATGATTACAACACCTTGGACGAAGTTCTTTTACGAGTACTTGCTCGAGGACGAGCAAGAGCTAAGAGTGGGGGAGATGTTGACGGTGTATTTTAGTACACCTAGCATGTTCATTACACTTTGGTTTGGATTTGATTATGGAACTAACCCGCCACTAGGCACACTAATCATATAACAAGTTCATCTTTGTGCATGCATTTGGAAGTGTTGTGTTTATGTAGGAAAACATGGACATAAAGGACGGATTCGCAACAAGTTCAAAGGAGCATTTACGAAGTCTTGTTTGTGTTCATGAGCTTGATGAAATCACTTCCAATGGTGGCAAGGACCGAAGTGCTACGAGGAACACCCCCGGGGATTGAAGCGTAAAAGACCGAACTTCATGCAAAGAGAACCTTCATCTTGGACGCGAGGATGACATCGTCAAAATCATGCAAGTGGAGGGGCAAAGTACATAAATGCATAAGGTCCCACGGAGCGAAAGGGGCGACCGAACTGGGCCGAGGTGGGCCTAGGCCGGTCGGCCCGGGCCGGTCGGCCCGGGCCGGCCCGCCCCCCCCCACTCCGGTGGCCGGTTCGGTCCCGTTTTCCTTGCACTCGAAGGATCTTGAACCCTAAAAGCCTGGGCGCCGCCATTCGACAGAAAGAGAGAGTCATTCGCACCAGAAGGCCATCCACAAGCTAGAGAGAGAGGAGGAGGATCTCCGGAGGGAGTTCAACCACCTCGAAGGAAGTACCCTCTCGTGGAGAAGAAGGAAGACACCGTCGGAAGGGAAACCATGATCAACGGTGCCATGATCAGCACCTTGATGGGGTAATCTTCTCATTCGTCCATGGGTTGTAATCGATCTTGAGATGTAATCGCACTTTGTCGGATTATCTATCTATCATCTTGTGTTGAATATACTTTAATGCTTAAGGTTAGCTACCATGCCGTAAAGGGAGTAGAGATCAAATGCTTCCTTGGATCCATTCAATACGCCGTGTCCATCATAGGTCTAGTCATGAATACCTTCGCGTAGTGACAGTACGAGAGGAGGGAAAGGGCGAAAACGTGGTCACAACCCCCGATAGATTAGATTGGTTTTCATGTATTTAAGAGATTGCATGTTCTAGTATCGTAGACCCGTGGGTGAGTGTCTTTTATCTTGATATCTTAATCATTCTCTCTAGTGTAGTCTAGTTGTTTTCTAGCATAATAATAGTTAGGGTTTTAGTAGCTAGTGTGTCGTTGTAGATCGAACGCTTGTAATCCCTTGCTCCGCGGATTGACAAGAACCTTGGGGATCCCATGGTGAAAAAGGTGTGGGGTCCGTACGCTTGCGGATCGTAGAGGGATACGTCTTGTATCCGTCAACAGCACCCCTCTCCCCGCGTGTGTTGGGGAATTCAGGAAAACCCGTCACCCTCGAAACATTGAGCTTAACGAAGTTCTCAAAGTATGTTTTTCAGGAGCAGGGAATTCGCGATTCTCGGAAGCTTGGAACCTGTGAAGTCCCGAATTCGCGAATGTGTAGAGTTCGGGGATCTTGATTCGGCAAGGAGGAGGAGTCACGAACATGCGGAAGCCCGGAATCTCAACTGTCGATAGCGCGAACTTCGGAGAACTGCCGATTCGGGAATCTGATGAAGACCCTGTTCGGGACTCAGGCGCGTGGACATGCATGAACCAGCTGGGAAGCAAGAGCCAATTCGGGAACCTGTTGAAGACCTGGTTCGGGAGTTTCTTGCGAAGACATTCACGAACTTGGGGAAGAAGCAAAGTCAAAGTTGTAGTCCCAAAAAGTCCGGGTTTAGAGTGTGAACTAGTGGCAGATTTGTAAATATGTTAGGTGGGAAAGACGATCCTGTATGTGTTCACACTGGGAATATTCTCCGAGGCTGAGGGTGTTATCGGCATGTAAAAGTCCCTTCATCTCCCTATAAAAGGGGGCGCAAGGGCACGTGTAAACGGATTCAGACTTTTTGGAACTTGTGCTACTTGCAGAGGGAATCACAGTCTCTTTGCGCTCTCACTGTGTACTTGAACGTGTTAAGAACTCTCACTTGTGTTAGGGCCATCATCCGAATTTTTCGGGTAACCCCCCAACATTGGCGCCCACCGTGGAATGCCGACAGCCTAAAAAGGTATTATCCATGAAAACACTAGTTGTAGATAGATGTAGAGTGTAGTAGTTTTTCGATCTTTGTAAGTGTGCACTTTAGAAACACAAAAACCCGAATCACGTGTCTATAAGTGATTTCGGGGCAAAATTAGTTTTACTTCTTACAGTCGTATTAGAATAAGGACCGTACTCTTTTCCTTGCAAAGGGGGCTCTAAATCAAGAGGCAAGGTTTTTAACGAGGCGGATCCTGTGTAAATACTCTTTCTTGAGTCTTCCCCCAAATTGCGTGTCTCGGAAATTCCATCGTGAAAAAAGAAAAAGTTCGTGAGAAAGGCTCTGTGATAGCCGAAATTCCATCGTGAAAAAAGAAAAAGTTCGTGAGAAAGGCTCCGTGATAGCCGAAATTCCATCATGAAAAAAGAAAAAAAAGTTCGTGAGAAAGGCTCCCTGATAGCCGAAATTCCATCGTGAAAAAGAAAAAAGTTCGTGAGAAAGGCTCCGTGATAGCCGAAATTCCATCATGAAAAAAAGAAAAAAAAAGTTCGTGAGAAAGGCTCCCTGATAGCCAAAATTCCATCGTGAAAAAAGAAAAAAGTTCGTGAGAAAGGCTCCCTGATAGCCGAAATTCCATCGTGAAAAAAGAAAAAAGTTCGTGAGAAAGGCTCCCTGATAGCCGAAATTCCATCATGAAAAAAGAAAAAAGTTCGTGAGAAAGGCTTCCTGATAGCCAAAATCCCATCCATCAAGGGATTCCCACCAAAGAGGCCTGAGACAACAACAAGTTGTGGCCCAGAAAATCCCATCCATCGAGGGATTCCCACCAAAGAGGCCTGAGACAACAACAAGTTGTGGCCCAGTAAATCCCATCCACGAAGGGATTCCCACCGAACATTTGTATGAAGATTTCGAGAAAATGAATGCCTAAAGGGCTATCTGTAGGTTTATACTTAGGGAGGATTGTTGAAAGGTATTTAAACATCATCGTTGTAAGAAAAGGGCAAGGGGCTTGTTCGGGAGTCGCAGAAAGCTGTGGTTGAAGCAACTGAGGGTTGCTATATCAACCAAGGCAAGTTTGCCGGTCGGGTCAAGTCCACAAAATTCGAAACAAATTTTGTCGACTTGCGCAATAGTAATCGAGGTTCACCAAAAAACTAAGGAAGACTTCTCCTAAAGATATGCTAAAAATTCGTGAATAGTAAGATTCGCGAACCTGCCGTCTAGTTTTCATGCGAAACGGCAAGGTGGGGGAGGGTGACGTTTTTTCAAGAAAAAACGTATTTATTGCCTTATTCGTATAAAAACTTCCGAACAATTCTGCGATAATTACAACACTCGGTGTAAAATTCAGAATGAAAGTTCTACAACATGTCCTGGTTTACAAACGTTGTTTTCAACCATATCACTCGCATAGGCGAAGTCAGATGCGTCAGCTAAGGGGCTAAGGGGCTCCATCTTGGGAACCTTCGAGGGCGGCGGAGTAGACGACGCGGAACGAATCTTCTTGCGAAGTAAGAAAAACGAGGAGAGATCAAAACAACCTATAGCAAACTTAAGCGAGGCCTCAAGACAAAAATCGGAAAAATCTTGTTCGGGATGTGCTCGCTTGAACAGGCGCCACGCTTCACCACTAACGAACATACTATCCCGATGAATTCGTAGTGATAGCACGTCTGCGCGCAGCCCGGCTTGCGGGACTGCGCGAGTTAAAATATACAAAACATCTGTTCAGAAAAGTTTGATGAATCTACATGAATGTACAGCCAATCTCGAATTCACCCAAAAAGTCCGGGCATATCATTCAGTTCGTAACATCCACCTGCGGCGAATCCTCCTCTCGTTCGAGGACCTGCCCACCGTCGTTGCCATCATCGCTGCTGCTGCTACTACTGCTGCTGCTGCCGCCTGAGCCGTCTTCGCCAGACTCGTTCGAACCCTCGCCGGAGGTCGACCCTTCGGGAGATGCGGCAGTGCCCTCTCGGTTCTCCTCTTCCCTCAGCTGAGAAAGGAAGGCAAAAGTGAGGAAGGTTTAAGAAACTGGAACATCTGCGACAAACATAAGTCACGAAATCGAGCAAAAGAAACTACCTCAGCAAGCTTCGCCTGCGCAATGGTCTTAACGATATCCGCCCCGCCAACCAGCCAGAACTCCTTCGCGAACTTCGTCTTGATAGCTACAACGTCGGGGTTCGCTCGAAGTATCGCGTCACTAGTAACGCTGGGGAATCGAGAGAGGTTCATGCGAAACTTCGCCAAGTCCACACAGTCATAATCATGAAGGATCTTCAGGATACTCTCCACAGAGAAAGCAACAGCAAAGTCGCTGGCGCCAGAGATCACCTCGGTAAGAGCCTTGAACTCATCCTCCAGCCAATCCATGAAATCGGGAATATCAATGTCATCCGAGAGAGGGGCTGGACGAACACCGTACTCATTCAAGGATTTCTGGTACTCAGCATAGAGCAGTTTCAGCTTTCCCAGAATTTCCGAAGTGTTTTTCTTCGAGGCTTCACCTTGTTCTGCCAGCGCCTTCTCAAGATCCACGATTTTCCGATCCTTTATGCTCAGTGACTTGGCGAGGCTGGCGTTATTGATGCGAAGATCTTCGGCGATTTTCGTAGCTCGCTCTTGTTTTTGCCGAAGCTTTTCGATCACGCTCAGATCATCTTCGTGAGATTTTTGAACTTTCTCAAGCTCTTTCTTGGATTCCTCGAGCGCGGCCTCTGCGATTTTCTTTTCATCGTGACTCCTTTTCAAAGCCTCCGCCAACTCAGCCACCTTTCTCTCGAGTTCCAGGTCCGTAGATTGCGCGAGAGTAAAGTTACGCTCCAGCTCCTTGGACTTCTGGGAAAGTTGTTCGTTAATCTTCTCCCCTGTTTAGAGAGCCGCTCTATGGCAACCTTCCCAAGCATAGAATGCTTGAGGGTATAATCTTCGTGGAAGCGTGCAAGCTTTGAGGGAGAGTAAGAATGCAACAGATCCTTGAATTCTGAAAAATCCAGGAATAAATCTCAGACCAAGATTCAACAATCGTGAATGACATGAAGAGGCAGCGAGGATGAACGAACCTTGCTTGCTAAAATGCTGCATGGAGACTTGTTTAGTCGAACCCGAAGAGGTCTTCCCTTGAGGCGAAGGAGTAGTTTCGGAGATAGAGAGAGGCCTTTTCTTGGAGCCTTGAGCGGCTTCTTCGGGTCGTTCCGACGCCTCCTCTCCTGTTTCATCAACAATTGCGGACGATTTCCACAGAGTTAAAAACTTGGACGCCTTGCCCCCGACACCACTTGTCTCGAAACCAACACGCAATAGCTTGCCGCGATGAGACGTACCAAAGCTTTTGTTAAAAGCAGCTAAGGAAGGAGAGGGTGCCTGGTCTTCGAGGACGACCTCCCAAACTTCGACCAAAGGAACATTTTCGGTAGGATGGCCCCCCCTTTGAATAGTGCGCTCAAGGTCCTGGGCGAATTCGGAGGAGGCTTGGTCAGCGGCAGGGACCTCAGCAACAGGGGTTTCGGCAGCAGCAGGGGACTCAGTGCGAACAACAACTTCAGCAGCAACAACAGACTTCTCAGCAACAGCAGGGGATGTCTCCTTTCGGACTTCGGGGGCAGCATCTGAAAAGGAATCAACATCCACGAATTCATTTTCGGAACCAGCGGGACAACTGTCTCGAAAGTTAAATAGTGGCCAGAGGAAAACACCTTTAAGGCTATCTGTCTCTGCGAGGGTGTCGTCGTCGAAGGCGGATGGGACCCGCCGAACTCCGGTGGAAGAAACTTTCTTCACAGCCTTCTTCAATTTCTTGCGGCTCATTTGGGCAAGCCCCGAAGCAGCCTGGAGTTCAGCTTCCGAAGTCCGAGGTTCGGAGGTCTTTCGTTTCCGCTTCGACGATTCAAGCGATCTGGTCCTCGAAGGCTTCACTCCCGAAGAGGTTCCCTCGGTGGCAGGCAACGAGCTTCGCTTCGACGACCTGATTCGGGGAGCGTTGATTGGGGCGGCTGAGCAGCTGGCCATGGCGACGGCGGGAACTTTCAATTTGGGACCAGGGCCTCGAGAGCTGAAAAATTTGTCACCACAGACTTCCGAAAAGACGCGGTTAATCTTCTTCCTATGTTTCACCAGGGCTTTATATGCCTTGTACTCGTTCATCGTGTATTCGCCCACCATAACATTCACCCTTTTCTCCACTTCGTCCATGAAGTCCTCGGCGCTCTAGCCTTCGCAGAGTTTGATCCCGAATTTCGGGAAAGGCACCTTCTGGTCTGCCCAGTTGATAGTGTGGTGCACGAGCTCAGTAGGGGACCAACCATTCGAGATAGGCCAGACCCGGGCGGCGACGAATTCTTCGATGATGTCACGGCCGCCAAGTATTGTGCTGGCCAGGTAAAATGCATTCTCATAGTTCCTGATCCCCACGGCCCGCTGGTTGTATCTCCCTACATTCACCGCGGCGAGAGGTGCGATCGGGCACGACATCTTCGGCACATCAACCTTCAAGTAAAACCACTAAGATTTCCAATCGTCCGTAAGGTTGGTCTTGCAGCAGGGAGCGATCTGGATTCGAGTGATTCCTTGTCGAGTGTTCTGGCGTCGCGTATTGAAGGTGCAGCACGCGTGCTGACTGTGGTAGAACCGCCCATCGTCGCCCTTGACAACTTCGGGGATGATCACCGGCTCGTAGAACCGGTGAAACCGTCGACGATTGACGCAGCCGAAGGTCTTCAAAATCCAGATAAACTTCGACACTTCGAGGAAAGATGTCGGAGTAAGCTGGTGGATCTTCACCGAAAATGCATCAAGAATCGCTGGCAGGACGGGGTCACAAGGGAACCTCAGTCCACAGATGAAGAAATCCCGAAACACCACAATCTCTCCCTCCTTGGGAGTGGGAATCAGCTCATCAAGCGGGGCGCGCCCAACGCCAGGGGAGAAGAATCCGGCCTTCTCGTACTCGCGAACCATGTTGCTTGTGACTTTCGACTCTCCGAAGGCGAGCGAGGGCGGCAGTGGGCCAGAGGTCCTTAACATGATGAGATCGTCAACACCGGCGTCCACATCCCCGATGTCTTCGCCCCCGTCAGACCCAACCTCCCCATCTTCGCGACTTCGGGAACCGCTGGGCGAACCAGAATCTTCAGCCGGTGTAGCACGATCCGCACTTTCGGCAGCTGGGTCAAGTGGGAGACCGGCAGCGATGAGCTCTTCGGTAGTCATGGGCCTAGCTGTACTTTTAACGCGAGCCACCTAACCAACAATTATGAACATTCAGACAGTTAAGAGTAATGTTCGAGAATAAAACTCGCGAAATCGCGACATCACTACACCAAAGTTTAACAAACTAACGAATCGACAAAACAAAGATAAAGGAATACCTTAGAGGAGCGTGAACAGGACCTAAAGTTCGTAAGCTTTCTAGCAGAAAACCAGGTTCCGCGAAGAAAGAGAGATGCGCGAATCGTGAAAAGCTGGAGAGCCGTAAAAAAATTTTTAACAGCAGCAGCCCGCTATTTATAGGGCCCGGGAGGGGTAGTTCCGCGAAGTGCGCCTCGATTTAACCGTCCTTGGTTCCCCGGGCGACGCGTGTCCCCTCCGACGTTCTGAGGGCGACGTTTTTTACTAAATTTCCGAAGGATTCGTGGAATCGGATCGTCGGAGTCAACCCGCTTCCCCGAGGGGCTAGTGTTGGGGAATTCAGGAAAACCCGTCACCCTCGAAATGTTGAGCTTAACGAAGTTCTCAAAGTATGTTTTTCAGGAGCAGGGAATTCGCGATTCTCGGAAGCTTGGAACCTGTGAAGTCCCGAATTCGCGAATGTGCAGAGTTCGGGGATCTTGATTCGGTAAGGAGGAGGAGTCACGAACATGCGGAAGCCCGGAATCTCAACTGTCGATAGCGCGAACTTCGGAGAACTGCCGATTCGGGAATCTGATGAAGGCCCTATTCGGGACTCAGGCGCGTGGACATGCACGAACCAGCTGGGAAGCAAGGGCCAATTCGGGAACCTGTTGAAGACCTGGTTCGGGAGTTTCTTGCGAAGACATTCACGAACTTGGGGAAGAAGCAAAGTCAAAGTTGTAGTCCCAAAAAGTCCGGGTTTAGAGTGTGAACTAGTGTCAGATTTGTAAATATGTTAGGTGGGAAAGACGATCCTGTATGTGTTCACACTGGGAATATTCTCCGAGGCTGAGGGTGTTATCGGCATGTAAAAGTCCCTTCATCTCCCTATAAAAGGGGGCGCAAGGGCACGTGTAAACGGATTCAGACTTTTTGGAACTTGTGCCACTTGCAGAGGGAATCACAGTCTCTTTGCGCTCTCACTGTGTACTTGAACGTGTTAAGAACTCTCACTTGTGTTAGGGCCGTCATCCGAATTTTTCGGGTAACCCCCCAACAGCGTGCTCCCTCCCTCATAATGGCCCGCGCCCCAACCTGTGCATGCCGCCATTATTCGTGAAATAGGGTGCTAGCAAAATTTGGTTTGGATTCGGAAATTACAGAAAAGGATGATTGAAATCGAGTGAAAATGAAGAAGAAAGTTGAAAGAACATAGGTAAGGCAAGCAACATGCTTGTCGGTGTGCGCCACAGCCTCTATCTTTGGCCGCCACATTTCCGCCGTCTTGACCTCCACGTTGTAGCGAACATGGCCTCATAAGCCATTAGTTCGAGTTTGATTTTGGTGATTCATGACAACATGATCATTGAGACTAACCATATTGTTTTAGCATGTCTTTGTAGACACTTCTAGGTCCCAAGGATGCAAGAAAACCACATGCCAAAATGCCAAAACAAAGGGTCAAAACCGAGCAAGAAAAGGAAAAGAAAAGACACCGTCGGATGAACCGACGGTATCAATTTAACAAGCGTCGGTGCAATCATCGGACGAGTTGGTACACAGGTTCAAACCCTAGGTACCATCAGATGAACCGACGGTCCACATTTTAGTAGCATCGGACGAGTTGCAGAGAAAGATCAAGGAAGACAGTAGCACCGGATGATCCGACGGTCTGAGTGGGGACACCGTCGGTCTATCGGACGCTCAGTTTGAATTCATACAGAGACGCGCCAAGACGAAGCCTTCAGCACTGGATGATCCGACGCCTTGGTCAAGGTGAAGCGTCGGTCTATCCGACGGTCGATTAAAAGCTAACAGAGGTGACTTGGACGCAGGGTCTTCAGCACCGGATGATCCGACGCACCGTCGGTGCATAGCGTCGGAGCAGTTGTGTCAGAGAACCTCAACGACTAAGTGTAAGGATAATCACAAGGGAATATCATAATCAACGAGTAGATGCAAATAGTTTATACAAATCATGGTAAAAGTACTACTACATCTAAATGCGTCGGTGCCTCTTCGGCCTAACAGCTCTGGCTCCAGCCCAGGTGTGGTCCCGATTGTAAGTCTAGGGGTCAGGTGGCCTGACCACCCGCGGTCCGAGCTGGTCGGGAAATGGTGTTACCATGGCCGCCTGCGACGAGCCTGCAGCATCCGGTATCCCTCCGCCCGCCGGTGTCACTTCGTCGACCACCGGGCTCGGTCCGCTGACCGGTGTCGCTCCGCTAGCCGCCGGGGTCGCTCTGCCCAGTGGCTGTGTCGGCTGAGTACAAACCTGTCGGTGCAGAAAGTAGTCCCGACACTAACTAGTACGAGCACTGAGATCTATCTCTCGATGGCCGGTGCTGAGCAACTAGGTGACACGAGTTTTATCCTGGTTCCAGCCGAGGCCATACGTCCCATAGGGGTGTGCTCGAGGCACTGTATTGCGTTGCACCATGGTGCTTGCAGAGGGGAGGTACAAGCGTGGCGGGAGAGGAGGTTGAGCCTCCAGGTCCCTGAGGTTTGATTGAGGCAGGATGCCAATATCGTGGCGTAGGCGGAAAACATGCAAGTGTACGCTATCTGTCCTCCCCCCGTGTCCAGGGGACCGCCTCCTCTTTTTATAGGCCAAGGGGAGGCGGCTTACAGCCATGTCGCACAGTTCTAGCTACGTGTGACGGTATGGCGTATAGTGCCATGGAGTGGGTGGCCGTCCTGGCGAATCTTGCTTCTGGCGGGGCGTCGCGGTGAGCCCTGTGCCTGTCCAGGAGCGGCTTCGAGGGTAGCGGCGTAGGATACTTCTTGTTTGGTCGTCGTCCGTACATCGACTCGAGGGTCATGCTGACGGAGGGTGGGGAGTCACACAATAATGGGCACGGCTATGTCCCGTCGTCCTGTGATCCCATAGTACCAGGGATGGTGCTGCAATGCCCGGGATGGTGGCACAGCGGCGGGGATGGCCGCACAGGGCGGAGGTGACAGAGAAGACACGCTCCGCTGGCCTGATGTCACGGCATCATCCTACACAAGCGCGGGGTAAGCATCTGTACCTCTTTTGAGGGTTCCGTCGTTCTCCTTCGAGGGGAGCGACGTGGAGGCCGTACGAGAGTGGCTGGCACAGTGTCACAAAGTTGACACTAGCCTTGCCGCACAGCTCCCGCACAACGCCGGGGATGGCCGCACAGGGCGGGTTGACGAAGCAGTGCCGGGATACGATTCCCCGGCGGTGTCAGGGCGCAGGCGTGGTGGGGAATCGCCCTTGACTTGCACACCCGCACTGTGTTAGAACATTTAATGCTCCGATCGGGGGAGTGGCCGCGGGGGCCGCAAGGGTGCGTCCAGCCCTTGAGTGAGGCGGAGTTTCACCCGAGGGGGCATCCAGCCCTCGAGCAAGGCGGAGTTTCGCCCGAGGGGGCGTCCAACCCTCGAGCGAGGCGGAGTTTCGCCCGAGGGAGCGTCCAGCTCTCGAGCGAGGCGGAGTTTCGCCCGAGGGGGGCGCTGGGGCCGACCGTTTGATGGACCGCTGGGGTCGCCTGATCTGTGGGCTTCTTTCCTGTACCGGGCCGTGATTTGTGTGAAGTATGGTTGTCAATTTGCAGGTTCATTCGTTTTATTATTTGCGAAAAAGATGGGTTTCTCTCCGGTTGTTAGGGGACCCTTGTGGCTGTCCCCGACAAAACCGGTTCCTGTGTCAACTGTGACGGGCCAACCTCTTCGGCCTGCTGCAGGGCATCTGGGGTTGCGAGAATGTCGACCCAGCTGGTCCTCGGTGGTCGTGTGTTGACGGTGAAATTCCATCAACCTAGCCATGAGTTTACCTTCAGTATTGGCATGACTGTTGTATCCTATCCATTGGTACTAACCCCCTTGGTATAACAAGTTCGTTCGTTCATGTCTGTTTTGGAGTTTAGTGTTTATGCAGGGTTTTAGCATTGAAAGCAAGACTTCCAGGATAAGTTCATCAAGCACCTCATGACAAGACCTTGAAGCCCAGTACAAGTCATGCAATGAAGCAAACTGAACTCCAAGAAGCCCAGGGACCAAACCCAAGAAGATGACAAACTGCAAGGACCTAGTCAGAAAAGTGCTGAATCTTGCGGGACAAGGAGCTACGTCCAACTCGGAGAGAAACTGACGACAAGGGCCCACATGCAGAAGTGGAAAGGATCTAGAAGACTCGGGAACCGACATCACGCGAAGGAGGTGGCTAACTGGGCCGAAGTGGGCCCAGGCCGGTTGGCCCAGGCCGGCCCAGCCCACTCCGGGGCCCAGTCAGCCCCCCTTTGACCTAGCCGCCATTCAGACTATTTATAGCCCCGAGGCCAAGAGCCACGCATCAATTCATTCGTCATCGGCCGTTGAGGAGCAGAGAAGAGGGGGACACCATCTAGGAGAGGAGAGGGTCAAGCTAGTTGACTAGGGTCTCCCTAGCCGATGTGGGAACCTTGCAAGGAAGACCACGTCGGAGTTCCCGGAGCTAGAAGCAAGATCGAGGTAGGATCCCGGTGGTGATCTTGATTCATGTATCGTATGTAATGTTGAATTATCAAGTTGCAATCCGATTTCTAGCGATCAAGTGTTTCTCCTACGTCTTTGATTTCGATCGGCTTTTCTTATCTTAGATCTATTCTCGAGATAGATCACATAGGATGTTCTTGTAGCCGTGGTGGCTAGAGGTGCATGCCTGAAGGACTGGATTGGCGACCAGAGAGAGGGGGAGTGAATGGGAGCCGATAAAAATTCTTTCTCAAAAGAACTCAACCTATATCCCAATCGCAACTCCGAGGGTCACACACGAACAAGCAGAATCACACACAAACCTCTCTCGAGACCTTAGGAACAAAGCTTGAAAAGCTAGGAAGCAAAGCGGAAGTGAGATGGAAACAACCACGGACAAAGCGGAGCAAAATGAGCACTGCAGCAACCTACCGGAATATACGACCAAGAGGTCGGAACTTCCGGACCAAGCCCGAGCCCCACCAAAAGATATTTTCAAAACTTTCGGCAAAACCTAGAACTGCAGCAACCTACCAGAACATACAACCAAGAGGTCGGAACTTCCAGACCAAGCCCGAGACTCAACGGAAGATATTGTCGGAACTTTCAGCCCCCTACCGGAACATACAACCTCAGGGTCGGAACTTCCTGGACAGCCCAGAAAAAACGCCCACGGATCAACTCCAAACTTTCGATCGATGGATCTCCCAAACCACTTGGGGCTTTGAGATGAAACTTTGGGGAGATGATGAACACCCCAAGGAGAGGTTATGCCCCCAAAATTTCGGCCTCAAACTCCCTACAACTCCCGGAATCGCAAAACTTGGCCAAGAACACTATGAACTAGGGTTCATCCGAATATCAACGAATCGAAGGCCAAATCCGGTGTTTGAGGGGTCAAGATCATCCACAAAGAGGCACAAGGCACTCACCCATAATCCCCTCAAAGAAATCCGGAGAGAAACACCCTCAAATTGACGAATCAAACGAAGAATGAAAATAGCACAAAAAGAGCTCCGAAAATCACCAAAAAGGAAAACCGGGAAGGACTCAAACAAGCCTTGAGGAACCACACCGAATCATCTATACATCACAAAGAGGTTCATACAAGGTCTAGCTTGCCGCCTGATCATCCTTCCCTCTCACAAGATCTCACCATGAAGGTCTCAAGCTAGTCCTATAGAAATCCTAGGGAAAATAGGAAGGGAAAACAGGAAAACCAAATGAGCTAGGGTTCCTAGAGGTGGCTGCCATACTCTCACCTCTTGGGTTATATGGAGGCAAGCCTAAAGTCTAAAATGCCCCTAAGGCCTAAACTAAGATACACACCCACCAAGGGCACTTTGGGAATTTGTCTTCGTAGCACCATCGGTCGGATGCCCGGCGACCGCACTCCGCGTAGCCTCGACGCAAGCCTTGCGATCCCAACGCGTGTCCTCCGCTTCGAAGATTCCGGCGCCCTGCGACCCCAAACCGGTCGGACCGGTTCTCCAAACCGGTCAGGCTGATTTTGGCCAGACAGCCACGCCCGGTCTTCGGCCTCGGCTTTGTGGCTCAGCCGAGTAACCCGGTGATTTTCTAGTGAACCACCGCAAACCCCACGAACTTGATGTAGCCTCCGCCAATCACCACTCATGACTTGGCTCCCATGAAGTCTCGGCTCGACCTTGGTTTTGTGGCTCAACCAAGAAACCGTCCACTGACTTCATCTTGCCGTTCTTGCCACCATGCGGCCCGCACTCGACCCTGCTGGCCACCGGGTCCCTCGAACGAAGCCTACTTGTCTTATCCACACCTGGAGGCCTCACCGGCAACGATCTTTCGCGCTTGTTCTTCACCTGCACCAACACGAGTCAAGCCGCAATCTGCACCTGCAATACTTAGCCAAGAATCAGTCCACACAATGTTGTCAATCACTCATCACACCAGGAAGCGACCATCCACCAGTCCTCGAACCACACATGGTCCTCAATCTCCCCCCTTGATGAGTGCATTGACAACACACACATTTGGTAATCAGAGAAAAGGAAAAAAATAAAAGAAACAAACAAAAAGAGGCTCCAACAAGCGATCGACGGCCGAGAAAAGGCAAAGAGCAAGATCACTTAAAGAAGACAAGTCTCGGACCCCTTAGGCAAGGGCAACGGCTCGACACATCCGAGACAAAACCATGCTCTAGCAAAGAGCACAAACCACCAAAGCATACAAGAGCCCCCCTGCACATATGCAAACTCCCCCTGAACAAGTGCAAACTCTGGGCACAAACCGGTCAGGCCGGTTCCCAAAACCGGTCAGACCGATTTCGTACAGTAGACCACACCCCCAAAAGCCAAAAATGCAAAAGAAATGCACAAGCTCCCCCTTGACTCTTGGGATAGGTTCTAGGGATACAATGCAACTTTTCTCCACCTTTCTTTCCCCCCTTGTTGCCAATGCATGAATCAAGGCTCAAGTTTGAAAACATGCAACCTAGAGCTTCTCAAGTATACAAAATTCATCACAAGATGCTACACATGTCCAAATGAGCAAGTGAGATACTCTACAGCTTCGTAATGACATCAACTTCATGACTACCAAGTTTCACAACCATTGGACGAAGCTAAGAAGGATTTGAGCAATTTTGCGAAAATGTACCCTCTCATGAGCAAAAACCTAAACATGAGCAAAACAAGTCAAAATGGCAAAGCCACACAAACTTCATGCTAGGACAACCATTCTAATCATAAGACCGTCACAAACACCCACAAGCTCCTCATGTCATGTCAAAGCCACCGAGCCATGTGCGTACTTCTATGTATGAGACTTCTCATTGTTAGGCATCATGCAATGGTTTAGCACCCAAAGTAAATTAAATTTAGCACATATGACATGGGAGCACATTTTCCAAGCATTTTACATTTCATTTTCAGATTCAAATTTGGTACATGAAATGTCTTTGCGACAAAAAGGAACTTATGCCCCTCCACAAGATAAAGCAAGAGGGATAAACATTCATAATGGCAAATGAGCCTTTGGCCCAATATGATCAATAAACTATCTATCCAACCACAAATTAAGCATAACCAAGCCACTAAATCATGTCAAGATCATATAAAGGCATTTACACATGAGGGAGCATATATGTGACATTTTTCAAAAGCATAGCCATCAACCATGGATATAAATCAAGATCATCAAGAGCTAAGCCAAACTAGCCATAGCATACCAAACTAGCTCACACGATCATATATAGCACATCATGGTGAACAATATATATGAGAGAAGCTTTTCCAACAAAATGCATATGATATAAAATGCATGCAATCTAAGATACAAGGATGCCTATCCATCATGTTACATATGCCATGCCAAATGCAAGAAATGCATAAAAGAAAGCTATACATATGCTACAAAGGAGCTCCCACATACCCAACTCAAGAAATCAAACACACACCAAGCTCCCCCCGCAAACGAGTGAAAGTTGCTTGATCTAGGGATTTGGTGAAAATATGAGGACCATGTGTGGTTCGAGGACCGGTGGATGGTCGCTTCCTTGTGTGATGAGTGATTGACAACGTTGTGTGGACTGATTCTTGGCTAAGTATTGCAGGTGCAGGTTGTGGCTTGACTGGTGTTGGTGCAGGTGAAGAACAAGCGCGAAAGGTCGTCGCCGGTGAGGCCTCCAGGTGTGGAGAAGACAAGTAGGCTTCATTCGAGGGACCCGGTGGCCAGCGGGGTCAAGTGCGGGCCGCATGGTGGCATGAACAGCAAGATGAAGTCATGGACGGTTTCTTGGTTGAGCCTCAAAACCAAGGTCGAGCCGGGACTACGTGGGAGCCGAGTCATGAGTGGAGATTGGCGGAGGCTACACCGAGTTCGCGGGGTTTCCGGTGGTTCACCAGAAAACCACTGGGTTCCTTGGTTGATCCACAAAGCCAAGACCGAAGAACTGAAGACGGTGCTGCAGCAGTGCCAGACCGGTCTGACCGGTGGGTCTGACTGGTCTGACCGGTGGGTACCGGTCTGACCGGTGAGGAGCACCGGTCTGACCGTGTGTGGCGACGTAGTCCGGAGACTTCGAAGCGGAGGACACACGTCGGGATCGCATGGCTTGCGTCGAGGGTACGCAGGGTGCGGTCGCCGGGCATTCGTCCGATGGTGAAGACATGAAGACTTCCAAATCCGCCCTTGAGGGGCTTGTATCCCTAGTTATTAGGAAAGGGCATTTTAGACTTTCGGTTGCCTCCATATAACCCAAGAGGTGAGAGGATGGCAGCCAACTCTTGGAACCCTAGCTCATTTGTTTTCCTATTTTCCTTAGGATTTCCATAGGACTAGCTTGAGAGCTTCATGGTGAGATATTGTGAGAGGGTTGGATGATCGGGCGGCAAGCTAGACCTTGTAAGAACCTTTGTTGCATGTATAGATGATTCGGCGTGGTTCCTCAAGGTTTGGATGTGTTGTTCCCGGTTGTTCTTGGTGGTGATTTTTGGAGCCCTCTCTTGGTGATTTCTTTGGGTTGTTTTCGGGACCTTTCTCTTGGGGATTTGATGGGGGAAATTTGTGGGAACCCTTCGTGGTTCTTTGGGCTGTGAGTCCCCTCCCAAATCCGTGAGTAAAGGGGCTCGATTTTAGGGTTTTCCGGGTTCTAGGGTTTGTGGTGCTCTTGGCGGGATTTCTTCGATTTCTCCTTTTTGGACAAGTTTTGGTGGGATTAAACTTGGCTATGGACTCCTCATGAGGTGTTCCTAATATCTCCAAAGTATTGTTCAAGTCCGTGGAGCAATTCGGGAGATCGAGGTTTGGATTTGGGGGAGTTGACCCGCGGGTGCTGTTCATCCCGAGCTCGCCCGAGCTACACCGGTCGGCCCGGTGCTCTTGGCCGGTCCGACCGGTGCAACCCTCGGTGGGTTTTTGCTCGGGTGAACGTCCGGGTGTGTTCGCCGTTGTCCCGTGTTGTTCTCTGTTTCAAGTTTGGGTCGGTTGGTGGTCGGTTGGCTTTGTTTGGTGCTTTGGGGGCTTTCGAGGTGTGGACCGGTCTAACCGGTGTGTCTCACCGGTCTGACCGGTGTGGAGCCACTTAGTGAAAGTTTCCCAGTTTCACCAGCAGGGACCGGTCTGACCGGTGGTGCTCACCGGTCTCACCGGTGTTGGTCTGTAGACTCGAGGTTTGGTGTTCCGCTGTGTTCTCGGGTCGGAAGGTTGTGTGTTGGTTCCTAGGTCCAGTGGCACTCCAGTGGTTACGTGGGCTTGGCCAACTTGGGTAGTGAGTCGGAGACGTGTGTTGGAAGCCGTGTTCATCTTGTTGGAGTTTCCATCTCCTTCGAGAAGAATTTTTATCGGCTCCCATTCACTCCCCCCCCCTCTACGGTTTGCCGTATCGGTCCTTCAAGTGGTATCGAGCCGGTTCGGGTCTTTGTTGACTCTAACCAGTCTAAGATCCAAGGATGGTGTACCAGGAACGGGGTTCGGGTCCTCCACACTTCGATGGCAAGAACTACCAGATGTGGAGTAAGCGGATGGGTGCGTTCCTCCGCGGAAAGGGTCAGATCCTTTGGGATGTCACGGTGGACACAGGCTATGTCCAGCCGATGGACTTCCTCGCTCTAGGATCGAGGGACAGATTTGACGCCAACAATAAGGCGGTCGACTACTTGTTTCGTGCTTTGTGTCAGCCTGAGTTCGATCGGGTGCACACCGAGCACTTGGCTTGTAGAATTTGGTCGGTGCTGAAGGAGGCTCATGTTGGGAATGCCCAGGTTCAGGCATGGATGTATGCGACCTACTGGAGAGAGTATGAGAACTTCACTCATTTCCCCGATACATCGATGCCTTGTTTCAGAGGTTCACGGTGGTTGTGAACAACATGAGGGCCAATGTGGATGTGCTCCTGTACGATGATCATGATAGAGCGGTCAAGCTCTTACACTCATTGGATCGTACAATATGGGGCAGAAAGTTCGAGGCCATTGTGGAGTCGGAGAAGTATGACACTCTGACGGTGAATGAGCTGTTCTCGAAGCTCAAGTCGGCTGAGGTGGATAGGGGCATGACAGCCAAGATCGAGGGCCCAACTGACTCTCATAGTCTCGCCCTCATCGGTGGTTCAAATGGAAAGGCTAACACTAACCCATCCACCAGGATGTTCTCTTTGTCCTCTTTGATGTCTATGCCAGATGAGGAGTTCAACGTGCTTGGAGAGGACGAGCTGGCGCTCCTGACGAGGCGGTTCGAGAGGCTGCACGAGAACCGAGTGAACATGAGGAGGAACACGAGGACATGCTTCAAGTGCGGCAAGGCTGGACACTATTTCGCCGAGTGTCCGAAGGTGAACAACCACGACAAGCACAAGTTCAAGGACAAGAGGAAGAAGTCCAAGAAGAAGGATCATGGACATGGGAAGAAGACACGGTCTCGAGAGAAGATGAAGAGATCAAGCGACATCGAGTCCGATTCCGAGGACACGTCTTCAAGCTTGAGTGATGAAGACGAAGAGGATGAGAAGAAGAGGAAGAAGAAGAAGAAGAACCTTGGCAAGTATCTCAACGGCCTTTGTGTGATGGGCCTAAGCCTCAAGGACGACTTCTGCGGCATGGCTCGCAGTTCGAGCAGCAAGAGAAGCCAGAAGGAGGCCTCGGACTTGGATTCCGAGGATGAGGTATGTGATGAGCTCTCTTCTTTGTGCAAGGAGAATGAGGAGTTGGTTGACTTTCTTGATAATCGCGATCACATGCTTAGAGAGGCTAAGAAGCTTAGGAAGGAGCTTAGATCTTTGCTCGAGGATGCTAGGACTAGAGTGGCTGAGCTAGAAACACAGGTTCTTGATAGCAAGCTTGAAATTGATTCTCTTAAGGCTAGCCCTGTTGTTTCGATGAGAACGATTGTCTTGATTGCTCTGCTTTCTGGGCGACTTGGTCGATCTTAGGGAGAAGTATGCCTCCAAGTGTGAGGAACTAGATGTGCTTAGGGTTGAGTTGGCTGAGCTACAATCTAGACCCACTTTGCTTGGTGCTTGCACTTCTTTCCCTAGTTTGCATGAGAAAATTGTTGAGCTCCATTCTCACATTGTTTCACTTGAGGCTGATTTGAAAGTGCCTATTCCTACTTCTTGCTCTACATGTGAGTTGCATGCTATGAAGAATTTGGATCTTGCAAAATGTGTTGGTCGCTTGCAAGATGAGAATGATAAGTTGCGTGAAGCGCTGAGTTGGTTGTCGAGTCGAGAACCTCAGCTTGGTATGATGATTGCTAGCTGTAAGCGCTTTGACGGTTGGGCTTTGGGATTGGATAAGGTTGGTGAGGGTAGTGGTGAGAGAGAAAGGAAAATTGGGAATGTTTCAGTTCCACCACAACCCACACCCAAAGACAAGTTTGCATCCAAGCCAAACCAACCAAGAGAAAAACCTGGTGAGAAGGCAAGTGAAACACCTAGTGAGAAACCAAGTGAGAAGCCTTGTGAAGAGCCTCATCCCAAGCCTAAGCCCAGATCAATCTGTTTCCATTGTGAGTTTTGTGGAAAGGATGGTCACAAGAGAGCGTTTTGCTTCAAGAGGAAGCGTGAGGAGAGAATGGCGAAGGAGTGGGCTAACAAGGACAAGTACCACCCTTCTGATGGTGTACTTGAGCCTCGTGTGCAGTTGCCCAGGGCCAAGGCGAGTATGAGGACAGTTCGGGCTTGGGGAGAGCCGAAGGCTGTTGGAGGTGCTGCTGTCCAGGCCACACCGGTCAGACCGGTGTGGGGCACCGGTCAGACCGATGCAGGCCTGGACAGGCAACAGTTTGGGTTTCGTGCTCGTACAGGTGCGAGGTTTGGTTCTGGAGTTCGTGGTTCTGGTGGTTGGGCTGGAAAGTTTGCAGGAGGTCAGTTTGCTAGGCATTCTCCTACTCGTGCTCAATACGGGGATGGGAGGATCCGTAGTTTTGAGAAGGAGAGGAGGGACAGTCCACGGGTTTTCTTTCGTGGTTTTGGTCCTCCTCCAAGTAGAGAGGTTTGGTTACCTCATGGTGGATATCGTGGTGGTGTTCGTGGAGGTAGCTTTGGTAGGAAAGATGGTTTGGTTTGTGCTAACCCCACTTTCGAGCAAATGGCTAGGCACTGGTTTTACACTTTTGGAACTAACCCCAGTGTTGAGTCGTTTGCTCGCTCTCGCTCTTGGTTTTGAGTTGCAGGTGGATGGCCGGAGAACATTTGGTTGATATCGGGGGTGGTTCTTCGGCTTCATATCCCGGTGGTGACATGTAGGTGCATCACTTTCGGGGATGGTGGACAAGGATGAGTGAATTGTGAAGAAATGATAAAGGTAAGTGTATTTGTGACCTTCGAGTCTGTGGCCTTGGTCAAGCCACTTGGTTTGTTTTGCTTCTTCTCTCTCTCATGTGTTTAGGGGGAGCTTGTGAGTTTTGTGCTCTTTTGCTCTTTTGCCGGTGGTGTCGAGCCCTTTTTGCCTCCCCTCGAGGAGCCGGTCGTTTGTGAGCTTGGTGTGTGGGAGCTCCTTTGTAGCATATGTATAGCTTTCCCTTCTGCATTTCTTGCATTTGGCATGGCATATGTAACATGATGTATAGACATCCTTGTATCTTAGATTGCATGCATTTTGTATCATATGCATTGGTTAGGAAAAGCTTCTCTCATATACATTGTTCACCATGGAATGAGATATTTGTCTTTGTGAGCTTGTTTGGTATGCTATGGTTAGTTTTGCTTAGCTCTTGATGATCTTGATGAATAATCCATGGTTGATGGCTATGTTTTGAAAAATGTCTCATGCATGTTCTCTCATGTGTAAATGCCTTTATATGATCTTGACATGTTTTAGTGGCTTGGTTATGCTTGATTTGTGGTCGAATAGCTAGTTTATTGATCATATGGGGCCAAAGGCTCATTTGCCATCATGAATGTTTAGCCCTCTTGCTTCATCTTGTGGAGGGCATAAGTTCCTTTTTGTCGCAAAGACATTTCATGCACCATATATGAATCTGAAAATGAAATGTGAAATGCTTGGAAAATATGCTCCCATGTCATATGTGCTGAATTTAATTTGTTTTGGGTGCTAAACCGTTGCATGATGCCTACCAATGAGAAGTCTCATACATAGAAGTAGGCACATGGCTCGGTGGCTTTGACATGACATGAGGTGCTTGTGGGTGTTTGTGATGGTCTTATGATTAGAATGGCTGTCCTAGCATGAAGTTTGTGTGGCTTTGCCATTTTGATATGTTTTGATCATGTTTAGGACTTTTCTCATGAGAGGCAAGTTTTTCGCAAAATTGCCCAAATCGATCTTAGCTTCGTCCAATAGTTGTGAAACTTGGTGATCTTGTAGTTGATGTCAATACGAAGCTATAGAGTATCTAATTTGCTCATTTGGACATGTGTAGCATCCTATGTTGAATTTTGTCTATTTGAGAAGCTCTAGGTTGAAAGTTTTGCAATTTTGGCTTGATTCATGCATTGCCAACAAGGGGGAGAAGTTTGAGCTTGAAATGGCTTGCTGGGTGCATTTAGAAGGTTTTCAGGTGGTTTCGAGCCATTTCTGGGCTCTATTTGTCACCGGTCTGACCGGTCGTGGTCACCAGTCTGACCGGTGTGAGTGCTAGTCCTGTGCACATGTTGGGCACCGGTCTGACTGGTGGTGGTGACCGGTCTGACCGGTGTGAGCTGAAAGTGTTGCAGCTGCCTTGTTTTCAAGTGGTTTGCATGCATTTGTCCAGGGGGAGGCGCATTGGTTCAGGGGGAGCTTGCATGTGTGCAGGGGGAGCTCTTTGTGGTTTTCCGAGCTTAGGTTTGGTGGTTCGCGCTCTTTGCTTGAGCTTGGTTTTTGTCTCGGATGTGTCGAGCCGTTGCCCTTGCCTAAGGGGTCTCAGACTTGTCTTCTTCAAGTGATCTTGCTCTTTGCCTTTGTTTGGATTTCGATCGCTTGTTGGAGTTTCTTTTAGTTCGTTTCTTTTCTTTTTCTTTTCTCTCTTGTTACTTTCATGTGGGTGTTGTCAATGCACTCATCAAGGGGGAGATTGAGGACCATGTGTGGTTCGAGGACCGGTGGATGGTCGCTTCCTTGTGTGATGAGTGATTGACAACATTGTGTGGACTGATTCTTGACTAAGTATTGCAGGTGCAGGTTGCGGCTTGACTGGTGTTGGTGCAGGTGAAGAACAAGCGCGAAAGGTCGTCGCCGGTGAGGCCTTAAAGTGTGGAGAAGACAAGTAGGCTTCGTTCGAGGGACCCGGTGGCCAGCGGGGTCAAGTGCGGGCCACATGGTGGAATGAACAGCAAGATGAAGTCATGGACGATTTCTTGGTTGAGCCTCAAAACCAAGGTCGAGCCGGGACTATGTGGGAGCCGAGTCATGAGTGGAGATTGGCGGAGGCTACACCGAGTTCGCGGGGTTTCTGGTGGTTCACCAGAAAACCATTGGGTTCCTTGGTTGATCCACAAAGCCAAGACCGAAGAACCGAAGACGGTCTTTGCGGCGGTGCGGACCGGTCTGACCGGTGGGTACCGGTCTGACCAGTGAGGAGCACCGGTCTGACCGGTGTGCGACGTTGTAGTCCGGAGACTTCGAAGCGGAGGACACGCGTCGGGATCGCATGGCTTGCGTCGAGGGTACGCAGGGTGCGGGCGCCGGGCATTCGTCCGATGGTGAAGACATGAAGACTTCCAAATCCACCCTTGAGGGGCTTGTATCCCTAGTTATTAGGAAAGGGCATTTTAGACTTTCGGTTGCCTCCATATAACCATAGAGGTGAGAGGATGGCAGCCAACTCTTGGAACCCTAGCTCATTTGTTTTCCTATTTTCCTTCCTATTTTCCTTAGGATTTCCATAGGACTAGCTTGAGAGCTTCATGGTGAGATCTTGTGAGAGGGTTGGATGATCGGGCGGCAAGCTAGACCTTGTAAGAACCTTTGTTGCATGTATAGATGATTCGGCGTGGTTCCTCAAGGTTTGGATGTGTTGTTCCCGGTTGTTCTTGGTGGTGATTTTTGGAGCCCTCTCTTGGTGATTTCTTTGGGTTGTTTTCGGGACCTTTCTCTTAGGGATTTGATGGGGGGAATTTTTGGGAACCCTTCGTGGTTCTTTGGGCTGTGATTCCCCTCCCAAATCCGTGAGTAAAGGGGCTCGATTTTAGGGTTTTCCCGGTTCTAGGGTTTGTGGTGCTCTTGGCGGGATTTCTTCGATTTCTCCTTTTCGGACAAGTTTTGGTAGGATTAAACTTGGCTATGGACTCCTCATGAGGTGTTCCTAATATCTCCAAAGTCTTGATCAAGTCCGTGGAGCGATTCGGGAGATTGAGGTTTGGATTTGGGGGAGTTGACCCGCGGGTGCTGTTCATCCCGAGCTGCCCAGGCCTGTTTGGTGCTTTGGGGGCTTTCAGGCTGTGACCGGTCTAACCGGTGTGTCTCACCGGTCTGACCGGTGTGGAGCCACTTAGTGAAAGTTTCCCAGTTTCACCAGCAGGGACCGGTCTGACCGGTGGTGCTCACCGGTCTCACCAGTGTTGGTATGTAGACTCGAGGTTTGGTGTTCCGCTGCGTTCTCGGGTCGGAAGGTTGTGTGTTGGTTCCTAGGTCCAGTGGCACTCCAGTGGCTACGTGGGCTTGGCCAACTTGGTAGTGAGTCGGAGACGTGTGTTGGAAGCCGTGTTCATCTTGTTGGAGTTTCCATCTCCTTCGAGAAGAATTTTTATCGGCTCCCATTCACTCCCCCCCTCTCTGGTTCGCCGTATCGGTCCTTCAAAATATCAGCTAGTTGGTCATGTGTGGGTACATGGATCAAGGTTATCTTCCCTTTCTCTACATTGCCTCTCAAAAAATGATGCCTCACTTCTATGTGTTTTGTTTTGGAATGAAGCACTGGGTTCTTTGCAGCGCTTATGGCACTGGTGCTGTCACATTGAAGTGGGACATGGGTATACTCCTCACCAAAGTCACTCATGGTGTATGTGATCCAAAGGAGCTGAGAGCAACAACTAGCAGCGGCAACGTACTCTGCCTCGGTAGTGGATTGAGCAACACTCGACTGTTTGAGGGAAGACCAAGACACCAAAGAAGATGCCAAAAACTGGCAAGTCCCAGAAGTGGACTTCCTATCCAACTGACACCCGGCAAAATCCGCATCTGAAAAACCATGAAGAGACAAAGAAGAGGACGCGGAGTACCAAAGGCCGAAGTCGAGAGTGTGACGCAAGTACCTGAAAATTCGCTTCACCGCTTGCCGATGCGAGGTCCTCAGAGACGCTTGAAAACAAGCACATAGACATACCGAGAATTGGATGTCCGGCCTTGTCGCCATCATGTAGAGGAGTGACCCGATCATGCTTCGGTACTCCTTCTGCTCCACGTGTGCACCTTCCTCATCCGCATCAAGAGTTGTAGTCCTACTCATCGGTGTCGCCATAGCCTTGGAGTCCTCCATCTTGAACTTCCGCACAATGTCCTTGGTGTACTTAGCTTGGTGCACAAATGTTCCTTCCTTTGATTGCTTGATTTGTAGCCTGAGGAAGAACTGCAACTCACCCATCATGCTCATCTCAAATTCCCTGCTCATGTCCTCTGCAAACCTTGTAACAAGAGAGTTAGACGAGCCACCAAAGACAATATCATCAACGTACACCTGCACAATCAGGATATCTCTGCCCTGCCTAAGTAGAGACAAGGTCTGATCAACCTTCCCCATCTCAAAACTTCTCTCAAACAAGAACCCCTCAACCTACCATACCAAGCTCTAGGCGCCTGCTTCAACCCATACAACGCCTTCCTCAACTTGTACACCCGGTGGGGGTACTTCTCACTCTCAAACCCCGGTGGTTGTCTCACATACACTTCTTCCTCCAACACACCATTCAGGAAAGCACTCTCCACATCCATTTGGTGCAACTTGAACCCTTTAGCCACGGAAAAGGCTAGAAGGATCCTTGTTGCCTCCAAACGGGCTACGGGAGCAAAGGTCTCCTCGTTGTCGATCCCCTCCTTCTGACTGAACCCCTGAGCAACAAGCCTTGACTTGTTCCTCACCACTTCACCTTTCTTTCCCTCTTTGTTCTTCCACACCCACTTTGTACCAATCGGCTTACACCCTGGGGGAGGGTCAACCAATTCCCAAACCTGATTCCTCTCAAAGTTCTCCAACTCCTCATGCATCGAATTAACCCAATTATGATCAGATAGTGCGTGTCTAATGTCTTTGGGGTCAAAAGTAGCAACAAATGCGGCATGAGTGAAATGAGAATTGTTTCAAACCCTCGACCGTGTAGTACGTTCATTCATGTCGCCGATGATCCTTGAAGCTGGGCGCCGGGGAGATTCTCACCATGATGCTACCTCCCCGTCAACTGTAGCTTCTCCTCAATCTTGATTTGTCGTCGTGCGTGTAGGAGAGGGGCCGTCCACCACTATAGTCGAAGTAGTAGGTACATGTTCAACCGGGGGCACCACACCGCCATCTTCATCATCTCCAAGTTCATGCTCCTCCTCCTGAAAGATCTCCTCGCCAAGTTCATCATCACCTGCACACTCAAAGACAAGCTGACTACGTGGCTGTGTCTCATCGAAGGTTACCTCGCAAGTCTCCACTATTTGGTTAGTTTCAAGATTGAGCACACAATATGCTCTAGAGTGAGATGCATAACCAAAGAAAATACCATCGACCGACCTAGCCTCAAACTTATCCAACTTCTTCCCTTTCTTCAGAATAAAGCACTTGCAAACAAAGACATGGAAGTGACTCACCTTGGGTGTGCGATCGTGCATCAACTCGTAGCAGGTTTTCTTCTTGTGCACTCTGAGGTAGATCCTGTTTGACACATAGCATGCGGTATTCACCGCCTCAGCCCAGAACCTCCTCGGAGTCCTATGCTCATCAAGCATCGTCCGAGCCATCTCACACAAGGTTCCTTTCCACAACACCATTCTGGGGAGGCGTATATGGACTCGAAAACTGGTGTTCAAGACCCAAGTCATGGCAAAAGGTTTCAAAACGAGAGTTTCTAAATTCTGAGTCATTGTCACTGCGGATTGCTTGTATGGCATCTCCGTGCCTTTCGTTCCTCAACCTGAAGACTAGATCTCGAACAAAACCAAACGTCTCCCCCTTATCCTCAAGAAAGAACACCCACGCATACCGAGAGTAATCGTCCACCACAACAAGGACATACCACTTCCCACCCGCAGATCGCACACGAGCTGGGCCAACAAGGTCCATATGGAGCAGCTCGCATGGACGCTCAGTCATCACATCGGTGAGAGGCGGGTGAGAAGAGGCTACCATCTTGGCATGCCTACACGACGCACAAACCAACTCTTTCTCAAGCCTCAACCGTGGCAATCCTCGGACCAAATTGAGTTTACTCAAGCGAGACAAAAGGTCAAAGCTCAAGTGACCCAACTTCCTATGCCACTTACACAACTCACTCGAAGAACCAGCCAAGAAACAATGCTCAACACCAGAAGACTGAGAAAAATCAGCTCGAAACACCTGACCCTCGGGAACGACCATACAAATAAGGTCCCCTCTAGAGTCCAAAATCCGAGAACCACCAGGCCAAAAGAACACCTCAAAACCCTCATTGAACAGCTGGGACATAGAAAGCAAATTGTATCCAAGCGATTGAACAAGAGCAACACGCCTGAGAGTGATCTTGTCACTCACCTTAATCTCACCTTCTGAAAGCACACGCCCACGCCCATTGTCTTCAAAAGTGATGTACCTCTTTGTCACCATCGGGATGAGACTTGAGAACCACCCCTTGTCTCCGGTCATATGCCTCGAGCAACCGGAGTCAATCAACCAAATGTTCTTCCAGTCTCCCACCTGAAATTCAAAAGTGAGCACGTGAGCGAACAAATGACTCAGCACTAGGGTTAGTACCAAAAGAGTAAAACCAGTGCTGAGCCATTTGCTCGAAAGTGGGGTTAGCACACTCCAAAGCATCTCTCCTATCAAAGCTACCTCCACGAACACCACCCCGGTAACCACTTTGAGGAAACCAACCCTCTCTGCCTGAGGAGGACCAAAACCACAAAAGGAGAACCGTGGATCGTCTCTCCTCTCCATCTCAAAGCCACGACTCCTCCCATCCCCGTATTGAGCACGAAAGGGAGAACGCCTAGCAAACTGGCCACCTACAGACTCTCCAGACCAATCACCAGAACCACGACCACCTGAGACAAACCGAGACTCCTCACAAGCACGAAAACCAAACTTGCCCCCCTGCAGACTCCAAACCGGTCTGACCGGTTTCAAAACCGGTCTGACCGGTTTCACACCTCCTGCAGCACCTCCTGCAGCCTTTTGCTCTCCCCAAGCCGGAACTGTTCTCACACTCGCTTTAGCTCTGGGCATTTGCACACGAGGCTCAACTACACAACTGGAGGGGTGGTACTTGTCCTTGTTAGCCCACTCCTTCGCCATTCTCTCCTCTCGCTTCTTCTTGAAGCAAAACTCATCCTTGTGGCCATCTCTCCCACAATAGCCACAATGAAACCTCATGGGCTTAGGTTTAGGCTTAGTTTGGGGCTGCTCAATTGGTTTCTTTCCACTCGGCTTCTCACCTGACTTCTCCTCACTTGCTTTCTCACATTCTTTCCCAAAGAACACTTTCTCGGAAGTGCTCACAAACTTGATAGGCTTTTGGAAATCATTTGTTTGTGGAGGAAACACGAGTGGACCTGGGGTTGTGTCTAGTCGGTTCCTGAGATGGTTAGGTTTAGGAGATAAATCATTTTTGTGGTGGGTTTTTGGTGGCTCTGGAATGTTTTTTCCACTTCCCTCACCAACCTTGTTTGCCCCAAGTCCCTCACCATCCTGCCTCTTGTATGTCTCGATCATTATCCTCAACTGAGCCTCATGACCAGACAACCAACCCATCAACTTTCTCAGCTCATCATTCTCATCCTGCAAACGATCAACATAATGTGCAAGTTCCAAATTCTTCTAAGCTTGCATTTCACAGGTAGAGCAAGATGTAGGAATTGGTTCTTTCAACTTAGCCTCAAGAGAAATAGTGTAAGAATGCATCTCGTAAATTTTACCATGCAAGACAGGGCAAGAAGTGCAAGCACCTAGCAAAGCAGGTCTAGACTTAAGCTCAGCCACTTCAACCCTAAGCACATCTAGTTCCTCACACTTGGAGGCATGATTTTCCTTAAACAAGGCAAGATCAGCCGGGAAAATAGGACAATCAGCACATTCAACTTCATCAGAAACAACAGGTGAAGCTTTCAGAGAATCAATTTCTAGCTTAGCATCTAAATTATGTGTTTCTAGCTCAGCCACTCTAGTCCTAGCATCGTCGAGTGAAGCCCTAAGCTCTTTCCTCATTTTCTTAGCGTCTCTAACCATGTCATCACGATTATCAAGCAACAAGCCAAGCCGTTCATTCTCCTGACGCAATAAGGGGAGTTCATCACGCACCTTGTCATCGGAGTCAGAGTCCGAGTCGCTCTGTGTGCTCTTCTTGCTACCGGAACTCAGCGCCATGGTGCAAAAGCCGTCTCTAGCGAAGCAGCTCAGCCCGCTCAGGTTCTTGGACGACTTCCTGCTCTTGCGACGATCACCTTCATCTTCACTACTGCTTGAGCTCGAGGTGGAGTAAGCGGAACTGGAGTCGACGTCGCTCGCTCCAACCATCGCTCGGGCCTTGCCTCAGCTCTCCTTCTTCCTCGATCATCGCTCGTCCTTGTGCTTGTTCTTGTGCTTGCTCTTGTGGTCACGCCTCGACCGGTACTTGCCATTCGTCCTTGACTTGTGCTTGTAGCCATCCTTGTTCTCGACCTTCTCCGGGCAGTAGATGATAAAGTGTCCCGGCTTGCCGCACTGGAAGCATGTCCTCGTGTTCCTCCTCATGTTCACCCGGTTCTCGTGCAGCCTCTCGAACCTCCTCGTCAGCAACGCCAGCTCATCCTCTCCAAGCACGTCGAACTCCTCATCTGGCATAGACATCAAAGAGGACAAAGAGAACATCCTGGTGGATGGGTTAGTGTTAGCCTTTCCTTTGGAACAACCGACGAGGGCAAGACTATGAGAGTCAGTCGGGCCCTCGAGCTTGGCTGTCATGCCCCTATCCACCTCAGCCGACTTGTGCTTCGAGAACAGCTCGTTCACCATCAGAGTGTCATACTTATTTGACTCCACAATGGCCTCGAACTTTCCGCCCCAAATCGTACGATCCAAAGAGTGTAAGAGCTTGACAGCTCTATCATGATCATCGTACGGGAGCACGTCCACATTGGCCCTCATGTTGTTCACAACCACCGTGAACCTCTGAAACAAGGCATCGATAGACTCACTGGGAGATGAGTGAAGTTCTCGTACTCTCTCCGTAGGTCGCATACATCCGAGTACCGAACACTGGGCATTCCCAACATGAGCTTCCTTCAACACCGACCAGATTCTACAAGCCAAGTGCTCGGTGTGCACCCGATCAAACTCAGGCTGACACAAAGCACGAAACAAGTAGTCGACTGCCTTATTGTTGGCGTCGAACATGTCTCTCTCCTGGAGTGAGGAAGTTCATCGGCTGGACATAGCCATTGTCCACTTTGACATCCCAAAGGATCTGAATCTTTCCACGGAGGAACACCGCCATCCGCTTACTCCACATCTGATAGTTCTTTCCATCGAAGTGTGGAGGACCCAAACCCCGTTCCTGGTACGCCATCCTTAGATCTTAGACTGGTTAGAGCCAACAAAGATCCGAACCGGCTCTGATACCACTTGAAGGACCGGATTGGCGACCAGAGAGGGGGGAGTGAATGGGAGCCGATAAAAATTCTTTCTCAAAAGAACTCAGCCTATATCCCAATCGCAACTCCGAGGGTCACACACGAACAAGCGGAATCACACACAAACCTCTCTCGAGACCTTAGGAACAAAGCTTGAAAAGCTAGGAAGCAAAGCGGAAGTGAGATGGAAACAACCACGAACAAAGCGGAGCAAAACTAAGCACTGCAGCAACCTACCGGAATATACGACCAAGAGGTTGGAACTTCCGGACCAAGCCCGAGCCCCACCGGAAGATATTGTCGGAACTTCCGGCAAAACCTAGAACTGCAGCAACCTACCGGAACATACGACCAAGAGGTCGGAACTTCCGGACCAAGCCCGAGACTCAACGGAAGATATTTTCGGAACTTTCGGCCCCCTACCGGAACATACAGCCTCAGGGTCGGAACTTCCTGGACAGCCCAGAAAAAACGCCCGCGGGTCAACTCCAAACTTTCGATCGATGGATCTCCCAAACCACTTGAAGCTTTGAGACGAAACTTTGGGAAGATGATGAACACCCCAAGGAGAGGATATGCCCCAAAAATTACAGCCTCAAACTCCCTACAACTCCTGGAATCGCAAAACTTAGCCAAGAACACTATGGACTAGGGTTCATCCGAAAATCAACAAATCAAAGGCCAAATTTGGTGCTTGAGGGGTCAAGATCATCCACAATCCCTCAAAGAAATTCGGAGAGAAACACCCTCAAATCGACGAATCGAACGAAGAACGAAAATAGCACAAAAAGAGCTCCGAAAATCACGAAAAAGGAAAACCGGGAAGGACTCAAACAAGCCTTGAGGAACCACGCTGAATCATCTGTACATCACAAAGAGGTTCATACAAGGTCTAGCTTGTCGCCCGATCATCCTTCCCTCTCACAAGATCTCACCATGAAGCTCTCAAGCTAGTCCTATAGAAATCCTAGGGAAAATAGGAAGGGAAAATAAGAAAACCAAATAAGCTAGGGTTCCAAGAGTTGGTTGCCATCCTCTCACCTCTTGGGTTATATGGAGGCAAGCCTAAAGTCTAAAATGCCTCTAAGGCCTAAACTAAGATACACGCCCACCAAGGGCACTTTGGGAATTTGTCTTCGTGGCACCATCGGACGGATGCCCGGCGACCGCACTCCGCGTAGCCTCGACGCAAGCCTTGCGATCCCGACGCGTGTCCTCCGCTTTGAAGCTTCCGACGCCCTGCGACCCCAAACCGGTCGGACCGGTTCTCAAAACCGGTCAGGCCGGTTTTGGCCAGACAGCCATGCCCGGTCTTCAGCCTTGGCTTTGTGGCTTAGCCGAGTAACCCGGTGATTTTCTGGTGAACCACCGCAAACCCCATGAACTTGATGTATCCTCCGCCAATCACCACTCATGACTTGGCTCCCACGAAGTCCCGGCTCCACCTTGGTTTTGTGGCTCAACCAAGAAACCGTCCACTAACTTCATCTTGTCGTTCTTGCCACCATGCGGCCCGCACTCGACCCTGCTGGCCACCGGGTCCCTCGAACGAAGCCTACTTGTCTTCTCCAGACCTGGAAGCCTCACCGGCAATGACCTTTCGCACTTGTTCTTCACCTGCACCAACACAAGTCAAGTCGCAACCTGCACCTGCAATACTTAGCCAAGAATCAGTCCACACAACGTTGTCAATCACTCATCACACCAGAAAGCAACCAACTACCAGTCCTCGGACCACACATGGTCCTCAATGTCTGACCTTTCGAAAGATTTCAACTTGTCCTTGGAGTCACCCTAGACTAACCCGCACGAATAGGGGTGCGTTGTGACAGAACGGTGGCTCCAAAAGGCGGGCATTTTCGGAGTCGGACGGGAAACCGTGGTTTAAAGAGGCTTTTAATGAGATTGAACTTGCTATTTCTTCCTTTGCTCAGAACTTCAACAAAGGCTTGATCCAATCTCTCTAGATTGGTTTATCTCCCCCTCTGTCTCTTGCTACCTCCGGTCTTTAGTAGATTAGTTTCGTTTTGATGTTCTTTAAGATTAGATGCATAAATTTCACCATTCGAATATCGATGTTTCTCGGCTTCACTAGATCAACTCTTGCATCACACATTTGTTCCATAGATTCGATACCTTGGGTTCACCACTAAGGACCATGTGTGGTTCGAGGACCGGTGGATGGTCGCTTCCTTGTGTCATGAGTGATTGACAACGTTGTGTGGACTGATTCTTGGCTAAGTATTGCAGGTGCAGGTTGCGGCTTGACTCGTGTTGGTGCAGGTGAAGAACAAGCGCGAAAGGTCGTTGCCGGTGAGGCCTCCAGGTGTGGAGAAGGCGAGTAGGCTTCGTTCGAGGGACCCGGTGGCCAGCGGGGTCGAGTGCGGGCCGCATGGTGGCAAGAATAGCAAGATGAAGTCGGTGGATGGTTTCTTGGTTGAGCCACAAAACCAAGGTCGAGCCGGGACTTCATGGGAGCCAAGTCATGAGTGGTGATTGGCGGAGGCTACATCAAGTTCGCGGGGTTTGCGGTGGTTCACCAGAAAATCACCGGGTTACTCGGCTGAGCCACAAAGCCGAGGCCGAAGACCGGGCGTGGCTGTCTGGTCAAAACCGGCCTGACCGGTTTGGGGTCACAGGGCGCCGGAAGCTTCGAGGCGGAGGACACGCGTCGGGATCGCAAGGCTTGCATTGAGGCTACGCAGGGTGCGGTCGCTGGGCATCCGTCCGATGGTGAAGACATCAAGAATTCCAAATCCGCCCTTGAGGGGCTTGTATCCTTAGTTAGTAGAGAAGGGCATTTTAGACTTTCGGTTGCCTCCATATAACCCAAGAGGTGAGAGGATGGCAGCTAACTCTTGGAACCCTAGCTCATTCGTTTTCTCATTTTCCTTCCTATTTTCCTTAGGTTTTCCATAGGAATAGGAAGAGAGCTTCATGGTGAGATCTTGTTGAGAGGGATGGATGATCGGGCGGCTTGCTAGACCTTGTATGAACCTTTGTTTCATGTATAGATGATTCGACGTGGTTCCTCAAGGTTTGGATGTGTTTTTCCCGGTTGTTCTTGGTGGTGATTTTCGGAGCCCTCTCTTGGTGATTTCTTTGGGTTGTTTTCGGGACCTTTCTCTTGAGTATTTGATGGGGGAAATTTGTGGGAACCCTTCGTGGTTCTTTGGGCTGTGATTCCCCTCCCAAATTCGTGAGTAAAGGTGCTCGATTTTGGGGTTTCTTGAGTTCCTGGGTTGGAAGTGCTCTTGGCAGGATTTCCTTGATTCCTCCCTTTTAGACGAGTTTCGGTGGGATTAAACTTGGCTATGGACTCCTCATGAGGTGTTCCTAATATCCCCAAGGTCTTGTTCAAGTCCGTGGAGCGATTCGGGAGATTGAGATTTGGTTTTGGGGGAGTTGACCCGCGGGCTGTGTTCTTCCCGACTGTCCAAGCTAAAACCGGCCTGACCGGTTTCCCAAACCGGTCTGACCGGTTTCGCCCTGTGGGCTGTCGAGAAAGATCTTTGAGCAAGGAAGTCTTTGCTGCTCCATGGCTTCGTTTGTTCAGATGTGGAAAGGCTTTTGAGGTGTTTGGGATCTTTGGGGAGTTTCTATACAGAATCGGTCTGACCGGTTTGCCTAACCGGTCTGACCGGTTTCCCCTGCCTGCGTGAGGCTAAGTCCAACAGAAGCGGTCTGACCGGTTTCAGAAACCGGCCTGACCGGTTTGGGCTGCCAGCAGCCGTGTCGTGTGTGGTTCCGCTGCGTGTGTGTTGAGGCTGTTGGTTGGGTCTTGCTCCTAGGTTCAGTAGCACTTCAGTGGCTACGTGAACTTGGCAAGAGAAGCTTGCGGAGGTGCACGAGTGAATTTGGGTTCATAGGCCGAATTCTTGAATAGAATTTTTATCGGCTCCCATTCACTCCCCCCTCTCTGGTTCGCCGTTTCGGTCCTTCAAGTGGTATCAGAGCTGGTTCGGGTCTTTGTTTGACTCTAACTAGTCTAAGATCCAAGGATGCCGTACCAGGAACGGGGTTCGGGTCCTCCACACTTCGATGGAAAGAACTACCAGATGTGGAGTAAGCGGATGGGTACGTTCCTCCGCGGAAAGGGTCAGATCCTTTGGGATGTCACGGTGGACACAGGCTATGTCCAGCCGATGGACTTCCGCGCTCCAGGATCGAGGGACAGATTCGACGCCAACAATAAGGCGGTCGACTACTTGTTTCGTGCTTTGTGTCAGCCGGAATTCGATCAGGTGCACACCGAGCACTTGGCTTGTAGGATTTGGGCGGTGTTGAAGGAGGCTCATGTTGGGAACGCCCAGGTTCAGGCACGGATGTATGCGACCTACCAGAGAGAGTATGAGAACTTCACTCATCTCCCCGGTGAGTCCATCGATGCCTTGTTTCAGAGGTTCACGGTGGTTGTGAACAACATGAGGGCCAATGTGAACGTGCTCCCGTACAATGATCATGATAGAGCGGTCAAGCTCTTACACTCTTTGGATCGTACGATTTGGGGCGGAAAGTTCGAGGCCATTGTGGAGTCGGAGAAGTATGACACTCTGACGGTGAACGAGTTGTTCTCGAAGCTCAAGTCGGCTGAGGTGGATAGGGGCATGACTGCCAAGCTCGAGGGACCGACTGATTCCCATAGTCTTGCCCTCGTTGGTGGTTCCAAATGAAAGGCTAACTCTATCCCATCCACCAGGATGTTCTCTTTCTCCTCGTTGATGTCTATGGCAGATGAAGAGTTCGATGAGCTTGGAGAGGACGAGCTGGCGCTCCTGACGAGGCAGTTCGAGAGGCTGCACGAGAACCGCGTGAACATGAGGAGGAACACGAGGACTTGCTTTCAGTGCGGCAAGCCGGGACACTTCGTCGCCGACTGCCCGGAGAAGGCCGAGAACAAGGACAACTACAAGCACAAGTCGAGGACGGATGGCAAGTACCGGTCAAGGCGCGACCACAAGAGCAAGCACAAGAACAAGTACAAGGACGAGCGACGATCGAGGAAGAAGGAGGGCCGAGGCAAGGCCCGAGCGATGGTTGGAGCGAGCGACGTCGACTCCAGTTCCGCGTACTCCACCTCGAGCTCGAGCAGCAGTGAAGACGAAGGTGATCGTCACAAGAACAAGAAGTCATCCAAGAACCTGAGCGGACTGAGCTGCTTCGCGAGAGACGGCTTCTGCACCATGGCGCTGAGCTCCGGCAGCAAGAAGAGCACACAGAGCGACTCGGACTCTGAGTCCGACGTCGAGGTGCGTGATGAACTTCCCTTCTTGCTCCAGGAGAATGAGAGGCTTGGCTCTTTGCTTGATAACCGTGATGACATGCTTAGAGAGGCCAAGAAAATGAGATAAGAGCTTAGGGCTTCACTCGAGGATGCTAGGACTGGAGTGGCTGAGCTAGAGACACAGGTGCTTGATAGCAAGCTTGAGATTGATTCCCTTAAGGCTAGCCCTGTTGTTTCGGATGAGAATGATTGTGCTGATTGCTCCATATTCCTTGCTGATCTTGCTTTGTTTAAGGAGAAGCATGCCTCCAAGTGTGAGGAACTAGATGTGCTTAGGGTTGAAGTGGCCGAGCTTAAGTCTAGACTGCTTTGCTAGGTGCTTGCACTTCTTGCCCCGTTTTGCATGCTAAGATTGATGAGATGCATGCATACACTAGTTCTCTTGAGGCCAAATTGAAGGAACCCATGCCTACATCATGCTCTACCTGTGAAATGCATGCTTTGAAAAATTTGGAACTTGCACATTATGTTGATCGTTTGTAGGATGAGAATGATGATTTGAGGAAGTTGATGGGTTGGTTGTCTGGCCATGAGCCTCAGTTGAGGATGATGATAGAGGCGTTTAAGAGGCAGGATGGTGAGGGACTTGGGGCAAACAAGGTTGGTGAGGGGAGTGGAGAGAATATCCCAGAGCCACCAAAAACCCACCACAAAAATGATTTCCCTCCAAAACACAACCATCTTAGGAACCGACTAGACACAACCCCAGCTCCACCCATATTTCCTACACCCACAAATGATCTCCAAAAGCCTATCAAGTTTGTGAGCACTACCGGGAAAGTGTTCTTTGGGAAAGTGAGTGAGAAGGCTAGTGGGGAGAAATCGGTGGAGGGGTTGAGTGGAGAGAAACCATGTGAGCAGCCCCAATCCAAGCCCAAAACTAAGCTTGTGAGGTTCCATTGTGGCTATTGTGGAAGGGATGGCCATAAAGATGAGTTTTGCTTCAAGAGGAAGCGAGAGGAGCGAATGGCGAAGGAGTGGGCTAACAGGGACAAGTATCACCTCTCCAGTGGTGCACTTAAGTCTCGTGTGCAGATGCCCAGGGCCAAGGCGAGTGTGAGGATAGTTCCGGCTTGGGGTGAGCGAAAGAGTGTAGGAGGTGCTGCTGGAGGAGTGAAACCGGTCAGACAGGTTTTGGAACCGGTCAGACCGGTTTGGGGTCTGCAGAATGACAAGTTTGGTTTCCGTGCTCGTACGGTGCGAGGGTTGTTTCGGAGGTCGTGGTTCCGGTGGTTGGGGTGGAGAGTTTGCAGGTGGTCAGGTTGCTAGGCGTTCTCCCCCTCGAGTTCACTACGAGGATGGGAGGAGTCGTAGCTTTGAGAAGGAGAGGAGGGACGGTCCACGGGTTCTCTTCTGTGGTTTTGGTCCTCCTCCAGGCAGAGAGGGGTGGTTCCCTCAGGGTGGTTACCGTGGTGGTGTTCGTGGAGGTAGTTTTGGTAGGAGAGATGCTTTGGTTGGTGCTAACCCCACTTTCGAGCAAATGGTTCGGCACTAGTTTTACTCTTTTGGTACTAACCCCAGTGCTGAGTCGTTTGTTCTCTCACGTGCTCGTTTTTGAATTTCAGGTGGGAGACTTGAAGAACATTTGGCTGACTGACTCCGGTTGCTCGAGGCATATGACCGGAGATAGGGGGTGGTTCTCAAGTCTCGTCCCGGTGGTGACGAAGAGGTACATCACCTTTGGGGACAATGGGCGTGGGCGTGTGCTTTCAGAAGGTGAGATCAAAGTGAGTGACAAAATCACTCTGAGGCGTGTTGCTCTTGTTCAATCGCTGGGGTACAATTTGCTTTCTGTGTCCCAGTTGTTGGATGAGGGTTTTGAGGTGTTGTTTCGGCCAGGTGGTTCTCGGATTGTCGACTCTCGAGGGGACCTTGTCTGTATGGTCGTTCCCGAGGGTCAGGTGTTTCGTGCTGATTTTTCTCAGTCTTCGGGTGTGGAGCGTTGTTTCTTGGCCGGTTCTTCGAGTGAGTTGTGGAAGTGGCATAGGAAGTTGGGTCACTTGAGCTTTGACCTTTTGTCGCGCTTGAGTAAACTCAATTTGGTCCGAGGATTGCCACGGTTGAGGCTTGAGAAAGAGTTGGTTTGTGCGCCGTGTAGGCATGCCAAGATGGTAGCCTCTTCTCACCCGCCTCTCACCGATGTGATGACTGAGCGTCCATGCGAGCTGCTCCATATGGACCTTGTTGGCCCAGGTCGTGTGCGATCTGCGGGTGGGAAGTGGTATGTCCTTGTTGTTGTGGACGACTATTCTCGGTATGCGTGGGTGTTCTTTCTCGAGGATAAGGGGGAGACGTTTGGTTTTGTTCGAGATCTAGTCTTGAGGTTGAGGAACGAGAGACACGGAGATGCCATACGAGCTATCCGCAGTGATAATGGCTCGGAATTCAGAAACTCTCGTTTTGAAACCTTTTGCCATGACTTGGGTCTTGAGCACCAGTTTTCGAGTCCGTATACGCCTCCCCAGAATGGTGTTGTGGAAAGGAAGAACAGGACCTTGTGCGAGATGGCTCGGACGATGCTTGATGAGCATAGGACTCCGAGGAGGTATTGGGCTGAGGCGGTAAATACCGCGTGCTATGTGTCGAACAGAATATACCTCAGGTGCACAAGAAGAAGACATGCTATGAGTTGATGCATGGTCGCACACCCAAGGTGAGTCACTTCCATGTCTTTGGTTGCAGGTGTTTCATTCTGAAGAAAGGCAGGAAGTTGGATAAGTTTGAGGCTAGGTCTATCGATGGCATTTTCTTTGGTTATGCATCTCATTCTAGAGCATATCGTGTGCTCAATCTTGAAACTAACCAAATCGTGGAGACTTGCGAGGTAACCTTCGACGAGACAGAGCCACGTAATCAGCTTGTCTTTGAGTGTGCAGGTGATGATGAGCTTGGCGAGGAGATCTTTCAGGAGGAGGAGCATGAACATGGTGATGATGAAGATGGCGGTGTGATGCCCCCGGCTGAACATGTACCCACTACTTTGACTACGATGATGGATGGACCCTCTGCTACACCTACGACGACAAATCAAGAACGGGGAGAAGCTGATGTTGAGGTGGAGGTAGCATCGAGGCGAGAACCTCCCCGGCGAGTACAGATGGATCACCCAGCCTCGAGGATCATCGACGACATGAATGAATGCACTACACAGTCGAGGGTTCGAAACAATTCCCATTTCGCTCATGCTGCATTTGTTGCTACTTTTGAGCCTAAAGACATTGGACATGCACTATCTGATCACAATTAGGTTAATTCGATGCATGAGGAGTTGGAGAACTTTGAGAGGAATCAGGTGTGGGAGTTGGTTGACCCTCCCCCAGGGTGTAAGCCGATTGGTACAAAGTGGGTGTAGAAGAACAAAGAGGGAGAGAAGGGTGAGGTTGTGAGAAACAAGTTGAGGCTTGTTGCTCAGGGGTTCAGTCAGAAGGAGGGGATCGACTACGAGGAGACCTTTGCTCCCGTAGCCCGTTTAGAGGCGATTAGGATCCTTCTAGCCTTTTCTATGGCTAAAGGGTTCAAGTTGCACCAAATGGATGTGAAGAGTGCTTTCCTGAATGGTGTGCTGGAGGAAGAAGTGTATGTGAGGCAACCTCCGGGGTTTGAGAGCGAGAAGTACCCCCATCGGGTGTACAAGTTGAGGAAGGCGCTGTATGGGCTGAAGCAAGCGCCTAGAGCTTGGTATGGTAGGTTGAGGGGGTTCTTGTTTGAGAGAGGTTTTGAGATGGGCAAGGTCGATCAGACCTTGTTTTTGCTGAGGCGGGGCAGAGATATCCTGATTGTGCAGGTGTACGTGGATGATATTGTCTTTGGTGGCTCGTCTAACTCTCTTGTTGCAAGGTTTGCAGATGATATGAGCAGGGAATTTGAGATGAGAGTGATGGGCGAGTTGCAGTTCTTTCTCGGGCTACAAATCAAGCAATCAAAGGAAGGAACATTTGTGCACCAGGCTAAGTACACCAAGGACATTGTGCGGAAATTCAAGATGGAGGACTCCAAGGCTATGACGACGCCGATGAGTACGACTACAGCTCTTGATGCAGACGAGGAAGGTGAACACGTGGACCAGAAGGAGTACCGGAGCATGATCGGGTCACTTCTCTACTTGACGCCGACGAGGCCGGACATACAGTTCTCGGTGTGTCTGTGCGCTCGTTTTCAAGCGTCTCCGAGGACTTCACATCGGCAAGCGGTGAAGCGAATTTTCAGGTACTTGCGTCACACTCCCGACTTCGGCCTTTGGTACTCCGCGTCTTCTTCTTTGGCGCTTCATGGTTTTTCAGACGCGGATTTTGCTGAGTGTCGGTTGGATAGGAAGTCCACTTCTGGGACTTGCCAGTTTTTGGGTTCTTCTTTGGTGTCTTGGTCTTCCCGCAAGAAGTCGAGTGTTGCTCAATCCACGACCGAGGCCGAGTATGTTGCCGCTGCTAGTTGTTGCTCTCTCGCCTCCTTTGGATCACCTACACCATGAGTGACTTTGGTGAGGAGTATACCCATGTCCCACTTCAATGTGATAGCACCGGTGCCATAAGCGTTGCAAAGAACCCGATGCTCCATTCCAAAACCAAGCACATAGAAGTGAGGTATCATTTTCTGAGAGACAACGTAGAGAAAGGAAAGATAGCTTTGATCCATGTACCCACACATGACCAACTAGCCGATATTTTCACCAAACCCCTATATCAAGCAACTTTCACTCGTTTGCGGGGGGAACTTGGTGTGTGTTTGATTTCTTGAGTTGGGTGTGTGGGAGCTCCTTTGTAGCATATGTATAGATTTTCTTTGTGCATTTCTTGCATTTGGCATGGCATATGTAACATGATGTATAGGCATCCTTGTATCTTAGATTGCATGCATTTTGTATCATATGCATTGGATAGGAAAAGCTTCTCCTATATACATTGTTCACCATGGGTTGCTATATATGTTTTTGTGAGCTTGTTTGGTATGCTATATTTAGTTTGGCTTAGCTCTTGATGATCTTGATGAATGATCCATGGTTGATGGCTATATTTTTGAAAAATGTCACATATATGCTCTCTCATGTGTAAATGCCTTTATATGATCTTGACATGTTTTAGAGGCTTGGCTATGCTCAATTTGTGGTTGGATAGCTAGTTTATTGATCATTGGGGCCAAAGGCTCATTTGCCATCATGAATGTTTAGCCCTCTTGCCTTATCTTGTGGAGGGGCATAAGTTCCTTTTTGTCGCAAAGACATTTCATGTACCATTTACAAATCTGAAAATGAAATGAAAAATGCTTGGAAATGTGCTCCCATGTCATATGTGCTGAATTTAATTTGCTTTGGGTGCTAAACCGTTGCATGATGCCTACCAATGAGAAGTCTCATACATAGAAGTAGGCACATGGCTCGGTGGCTTTGACATGACATGAGGTGCTTGTGGGTGTTTATGACGGTCTTATGATTAGAATGGTTGTCCTAGCATGAAGTTTGTGTGGCTTTGCCATTTTGACATGTTTTGCTCATGTTTAGGTTTTTGCTTGTGAGAGAGTAACTTTTCGCAAAATTACTCAAATCCTTGTTAGCCTTGTCCAATGGTTGTGAAACTTGGTGATCATGTAGTTGAGGTCCATACAAACCTGTAGAGTATCTAACTTGCTCATTTGGACATGTGTAGCATCTTGTGATGAATTTTGTATACTTGAGAAGCTCTAGGTTGCATTTGTTCCTTGATTCATGCATTGGCAACAAGGGGGAGAAAGGAAGGTGGAGAAAAGTTGCTTTGTACCCCTGGAACCTACCCCAAGTGTCAAGGGGGAGCTTGTGCAATTCTTTTGCATTTTTGGCTTTTTGGGGTGTGGTCTGCTGTGTGAAATCGGTCTGACCGGCTTTGGGAACCGGCCTGACCGGTTTTTGGTGGAACCGGCCTGACCGGTTATTGGAACCGGTCTGACCGGTTTGTGCCCAGGGTTGGCACTTGATCAGGGGGAGCTTGCATATGTGCAGGGGGAGCTCTTGTGTGCTTTGGTGGTTTGTGCTCTTTGCTTGAGCTTTGTTTTGTCTTGGATGTGTCGAGTCGTTGCCCTTGCCTAAGGGGTCCGAGACTTGTCTTCTTCAAGTGATCTTGCTCTTTGCCTTTGTTTGGCTTTCGATTGCTTGTTGGAGTTTTTCTTTCTGTTTCTTTTCTGTTTTCCTTTTCTCTTTATTTACCAGATGTGTGTGTTGTCAATGCACTCATCAAGGGGGAGATCGAGGACCATGTGTGGTTCGAGGACCGGTGGATGGTCGCTTCCTTGTGTGATGAGTGATTGACAACGTTGTGTGGACTGATTCTTGGCTAAGTATTGCAGGTGCAGGTTGCGGCTTGACTCGTGTTGGTGCAGGTGAAGAACAAGCGCGAAAGGTCGTTGCCGGTGAGGCCTCCAGGTGTGGAGAAGACGAGTAGGCTTCGTTCGAGGGACCCGGTGGCCAGCGGGGTCGAGTGCGGGCCGCATGGTGGCAAGAACGAAGCAAGATGAAGTCGGTGGACGGTTTCTTGGTTGAGCCACAAAACCAAGGTCGAGCCGGGACTTCATGGGAGCCAAGTCATGAGTGGTGATTGGCGGAGGCTACATCAAGTTCGCGGGGTTTGCGGTGGTTCACCAGAAAATCACCGGGTTACTCGGCTGAGCCACAAAGCCGAGGCCGAAGACCGGGCGTGGCTGTCTGGTCAAAACCGGCCTGACCGGTTTGGGGAACCGGTCTGACCGGTTTGGGGTCACAGGGCGCCGGAAGCTTCGAGGCGGAGGACACGCGTCGGGATCGCAAGGCTTGCGTTGAGG
Organism: Cenchrus americanus; assembly: GCA_947561735.1. Taxonomy (NCBI): domain Eukaryota; kingdom Viridiplantae; phylum Streptophyta; class Magnoliopsida; order Poales; family Poaceae; genus Cenchrus; species Cenchrus americanus. The sequence continues at coordinate 25,876,078 of OX387244.1, read as the reverse complement.
CTACGCAGGGTGCGGTCGCTAGGCATCCGTCCGATGGTGAACACATCAAGAATTCCAAATCCGCCCTTGAGGGGCTTGTATCCCTAGTTAGTAGAGAAGGGCATTTTAGACTTTCGGTTGCCTCCATATAACCCAAGAGGTGAGAGGATGGCAGCTAACTCTTGGAACCCTAGCTCATTCGTTTTCTCATTTTCCTTCCTATTTTCCTTAGGTTTTCCATAGGAATAGCAAGAGAGCTTCATGGTGAGATCTTGTTGAGAGGGATGGATGATCGGGCGGCTTGCTAGACCTTGTATGAACCTTTGTTTCATGTATAGATGATTCGGTGTGGTTCCTCAAGGTTTGGATGTGTTTTTCCCGGTTGTTCTTGGTGGTGATTTTCGGAGCCCTCTCTTGGTGATTTCTTTGGGTAGTTTTTGGGACCTTTCTCTTGAGGATTTGATGGGGGAAATTTGTGGGAACCCTTCGTGGTTCTTTGGGCTGTGATTCCCCTCCCAAATTCGTGAGTAAAGGTGCTCGATTTTAGGGTTTCTTGAGTTCTTGAGTTGGAAGTGCTCTTGGCGGGATTTCCTTCATTCCTCCCTTTTGGACGAGTTTTGGTGGGATTAAACTTGGCTATGGACTCCTCATGAGGTGTTCCTAATATCCCCAAAGTCTTGTTCAATGTCACACCCGATTTCCGGAGGGAAACCAGATGCATCTCATATGTGTGCCAGGATCTAGTTCCACACATATGATAGACGAAATGAGTGTAATATCATAGACAGTAAAAACGTAACAAGGGGTTTAACAACTTACTACACTCATTCGGAAGACACGAAGGTCTTTAACTTCGGAAAACGATAACTACACGTCGAGTCTTCGTCTTCCGCTTCCACGGCACTTGATTGGGGGAGACGCATGCCTCAGAACTCCTCAAGGTCGCAGTAGAACTCTTCACCATTGGTCTCTTCTGAACAGCGGTAAGCAAGGCTGAGTACACTTATGGTTGGTACTCAACAAGTGGGGGAAGATGCAAGGCTATCAAGGATAGGCTATGGTTTTGCAGCGGTTAGCATTTTAATGTTGGTCAAACTTTTAATTAAAGAACGCCTAGTTACTAGATGTAAGTATATACCAACCCACTTAAGAAACTTTTAAGCAAAACAACCCAAAGCTCATCGAGCTTCACCAAACCACGATTTATTCTCATCTTCAAGTTTATTAATCATGTGAGGGTCCAAGCCGCTCATGACCGTGAGCACGGCTGATCGATCAGTTTTACACTCTGCAGAGTTTGCACACTTTACCCACGGCTCGCGTAAAAGTTCCGAAGAACTTTGAACCCAACCATGCGATGCCGATCGGGCATCATACCACACTTCCGAGGTGTGATTGCATAGGGACGCTACGAAGCCTTTACAAAGGTATACAAAAGACTAACGACCCGCATAGTTACGGATCGGGCGGACCATAACCCTCCCTAGTGGTCAGCACCTTAGCAAAGGCTGCTACCCCAAAAGGACCGGGCTATACCCCTGCAACCCGGATCCCCCTCTGCTCCTTTGGGAAAAGGGCCATCAGATCAATCGCACACCTAATTAATTGGCTAAGGTCAGAGCCATGTAACACTGTGGTTGCGCATGTTTTCTTGGGTGGTTCTCCATGTCCCGATTAAATCACATGATCTTGTATTACCAAAAGCATCATCGTCATAAAACATATAAGCATTTATCTTGGAAAACCACTTTTATCCAACCCAAGTTGAGCAACTAGCATATTCTACCCAAAAACATTTATTAAACAGGGTTGATCCAAGGATTGTGGGTAAAAGTCTAGGTAAGTCCTTAAAAAGGGGTGTTCCCATCAATTTAATGCAAAAACATAAATATAAACTTAGTTGTCATGCAATTACATAGGATAAAATGGAATCATGCAGGGGGAGAAGACCACTTGCCTTCCTTGCTTAAACACTAAGGTTCTTCTTCTTCAAAACACTTGCTCTTGATCTACTTCAACTGGCTGCTCGCTTGAAACTGGCACGATGTCTACGAGCACACAAGAATACATACAATAATCAAAACAATACACCAAGCATGCAAAGCTTAAAGGGAGAACGAGGTTTGGGTCTAGGAAAGCGAACACAAGGAACACTCGGAACTATCGGGAGATTTGGATGATCACAAACAAGAGCTAGCTACGCGTTTGATATCTTTTAGTTAAGTAAAATCATGTGTATAGGTTATTTCAGAGAAATACCCTATTTATAATTAAGCAAGTTGTATTTGTATTTAAAATACGATGTAGGCCTAGTCCAATTTTACTTATAAATATTCAAGTATGTTTTATGCAAATTAAACATTTAATTTTAAAAGAAGCATTTAAAAGCATCTAGGCGTTTATCTTTATATTTCGAGTTATTCTAATCAAATTATAATTTAAAAACACAAAATTATATTCATTTTATTCAAATTAACATTTGATTAAGAAAACTCGGGATATAGCCTATGTTACCTTTTAGTAGAAAGCAAATTGCGTAATCATTAATCAAATTAAGTTTGATTCTAAAACCGAGGTATACATCTAATTAACTTTTAATTAAAAGGAATGTTCATTTAATATTAATCATATTAACTTTCTTATGAAAACACATGTTTAAACTTCTAATTAGATTTTAATTAGAAAAGCATGTGTAATAGGATTTAATCATATTTAATATTTAAATAAAATATAAAACAGAGAACATGTACATCATTGGTCCTATCACGTAGTTTTAGTTGATATGAGCCTATCGCAACTTGAAACGGTGGAATCGGAGCTACAACGCAAAAGATACAGCCAAAACAAGATTCTAGAATTGTCGGGCTTAAAAAGACGGTCGCGCGGACACCAAGAACGCTTAAAACGGAGCTAGGACGGAAAAGATATGGCTAAAACAAGATTCAGGGACTAATTTGTGAATATCTGGAAGTTTAGGGGGTTTTCTGCAAGATTCCAGGGACCTAAACATAATTATATGTGAAACTAGGAGGTCTAACATGTAAAAGATCACGGGTGGGCTTTAGAATAGAGAAACCAAGGAGATCAGGGGCCTAGACATAAGAATCAGGACTGAATTGTAAGGGTTCTGATAGGTGGAAGGGTTTATTTGTAATTTCCAGAAACTCGGGGTTCTTTTTGCAAAATTACCAGGGCGGCCGGCGGAGAGGCTGCGGTGGCGCCACGTGGCGGGCTGCGATTTGCCGGGCTGACGCAATGCTGACGTAGGGCTGACGCAATGCTGACGCAGGGCTGACGCAAGGCCCGTGGACCGCGCCTGTGGACTCGGTCCACTGGTCCACGGTGGACCGATCAGGGGGGTTCCCCACGATCTAATCTGGGCCGTTGACCGCAGATCGGGCGGCCTGGGACGCATGCTTGCGCGAGCGGCGGCGACGCGCGGCGCCGGCGGCGGGACGGCGGCGCACGGCGGCGGCTCGCCGGAGACCTCGCCGCGACACTCGAAAACGACTTCCCGTGCACCAAACTTGACGGGGAAAGTACCAAAACGAAGAGGAGCGCATGAGGGATTTAATGAGCTACTTGCCCCGGCTAGCTAGGCGGCGGAGAAGGCACCGCGGCGGCCCCGGTGGACGGCCCAAGTCCGGCGAGCGGCGCTAGGGGCTAGGGAAGTCCAGGGCAGAAAAGGGAGGGGTGGTTGAGTTGCTCACCCTCACGCGGATCTTTGACGTAGCACACAGCGGAGGAGATGAGGCACCGGCGTAGATCGAGGCCGGTGGAGCTCCGGCGGTGGTGAGCTTCGGGCGGCGATGCGTGTAAGGGAGGGGAGAGAGTGTGGGAGGCGCAGGTGAGTAAAGGGGCAGCCGCAGGAGCTCTTGGGTCGATTTTATAGAGCGAGGAGGGGAGAGGGGGTGATGGCCGAGAGCAATGGCCATCAATGGCCATGGCGGTTTCAAGGCATTCAAGAGGGGGGAGGGGAACTTGAATGGAGAGGAAACGGAGGAAATTGATGGGGGAGAATGAAGGCGGGGCTTTAGTGCTTCTTGATGGGGAGGTTTTGATGGGGGAGGCACGGGAGGCGCAGGAGGAGGGGCGGTGCCGGGGACGGGCGGCGCGGCCATGGGGGAGTCGGCCGGCTGGAGGTAGGGGACGGGCCCGATGGGTGGGGCCCGCCTGCCAGTTGCTGGGAGGGGCGCGGGGTTTTGGGCCGCGTGGGCCGGAAGAGGGGAAGCGGGCCATGTGGGAAGAAGAAAAAAAGAGGTGGGCCGGGGAAGTCGATGGGGTCGGCAGTGGGTTGGGTAGGTTAGATAGGTTTGTTTTTTTCTTTTTTTTCCTTTTCTTTTTCAAACCCATTTTTAAACCAATTTCAAACCTTTTTAAATTCAAATCTTTTACATCTTTTCAAATTCAAATTTTTGACACAAATTTCTCCAACTATTTTTAAAACTTTTCACAAACCATTTTTAACAACTTTTCAAACATATTTTAAATTCAAACCTTTGCACAAATTTTCACAAACTATTTCACAATTATTTTTAAGGAGTTTTCACAAATATTTTAAGACTTTTAAAACCACATCACAACCAAAACTCATGCATTCAAATCATGATGCACAAGCACTTATCGCTTCTAAATTATTAAAATGATATTAAAATATTTTAAAGGCCAAATTTATTTGATAATTTAATTAATCCTTAGAAAATAAAATCTAAATACCATGTTGCTTACATTAATTTGGTGATGGAATTTTAGGGTGTTACATTCAAGTCCGTGGAGCGATTCGGGAGATTGAGATTTGGTTTTGGGGGAGTTGACCCGCGGGCTGTGTTCTTCCCGACTGTCCAGGCTAAAACCGGCCTGACCGATTTCCCAAACTGGTCTGACCGGTTTCGCCCTGTGGGCTGTCGAGAAAGATCTTTGAGCAAGGAAGTCTTTGCTGCTCCATGGCTTCGTTTGTTCAGATGTGGAAAGGCTTCTGAGGTGTTTGGGGTCTTTGGGGAGTTTCTGGACGGAATCGGTCCGACCGGTTTGCCTAACCGGTCCGACCGGTTTCCCCCCGCCCCGCGTGAGGCTAAGTCCAACGAAGCGGTCTGACCGGTTTCAGAAACCGGCCTGACCGGTTTGGGCTGCCAGCAGCCGTGTCGTGTGTGGTTCCGCTGCGTGTGTGTTGAGGCTGTTGGCTGGGTCTTGCTCCTAGGTTCAGTAGCACTTCAGTGGCTACGTGAACTTGGCAAGAGAAGCTTGCGGAGGAGCATGAGTGAATTTGGGTTCATAGGCCGGATTCTTGAATAGAATTTTTATCGGCTCCCATTCACTCCCCCCCCCCTCTGGTTCGCCGTTTCGGTCCTTCAACCACTCGAGGGAAGAAGGGTCCCTTGACTACGACAAGAGACTTGTCTGCTTGCAAGTCTACTTGAAGTTTAATACGATTGTACATCGTCAACATCATGTCGAAAGCATGCTGGAACATAGGCCAAGTAGACGAGGAAGGAATATTTGCCACTGGAAACTGAAAGGCCGATGGTCTGGAACCTCCTAGCGGAAAGATTGGGGGCGCTGTGGGTGCTGTCGTCTCCAGCTGTCGAGGTTGAGGACCATGTGTGGTTCGAGGACCGGTGGATGGTCGCTTCCTTGTGTGATGAGTGATTGACAACGTTGTGTGGACTGATTCTTGGCTAAGTATTGCAGGTGCAAGTTGCGGCTTGACTCGTGTTGGTGCAGGTGAAGAACAAGCGCGAAAGGTCGTCGCCGGTGAGGCCTCCAGGTGTGGAGAAGACAAGTAGGCTTCGTTCGAGGGACCCGGTGTCGGTGTTTTAGACCGGCAACCTACTACGGGGAGTGCCCGAAGTAGATGATTGTGACTCGCCGAGATCGGTAACTCGAAGGAAGAGACACGTGGCACACAATTTCGACAGGTTCGGGCCACGAGGTGCGTAATACCCTACGTCCTGTATGCTGCGTAGCTCTGGATTGATAGGGCACGATTACAAGATGGTGCAATAGTGCGCCGTGGGTTGTATGAGAGGAGATTGGATGAGGGGGATCGGGTCCCCGCCTCGCCTTATATAGTCGGGAGGCGGGGTTACAAGTCGGAGTAGGGAGAGAGTACTAGTCGAGTACGTCTAGGAGTCCTCTATACGGTGCGGAACATGTACGGCTCCCCTAACCGAGTACTACTCTCGTGTAGTCCTTGTGCTCCATGCCTTCGGTGTGCCGTGTAGCGCAAGCCGGTAGTCCCGGGGGCCCACCGAGTAGTCGGTCCTGGTACCCACCGAGGTAGTGGGCCCAGGGAGGTCCATACGACAAGCCCCCGAGTACTTTGTAGTCGAGAAGGATAGCTTCAAGTAGTCTTGACGGCCTTAACGAGTAGTCCTCAAGCGTCCCTGAGTGCTACAAGTCAAAAGTCCTCAAGAGTAGTTGAAGCATCCCGAGGCTGGAATGTACTCCAGACGATGTTTGAGCAATCTTGAAGTCTTCTCGAGTAGTTCCAAGCGTCCTCGAAAACTGCCTTCGAAGGTCTTCAAAAACTGCCTGTCTTGTCTTGAAGCCGGAGCCGTCATGGAGGTGCGATTTGCAGAACCGCACTCCTCATGGAGTAACCCCCGAGCCTCGAGCTGCGGGCTCTGGCTGAGGGTCCATCTGAAATCTTGACCAGAAAATCCCGAAAAATCCGGAGAGAAAAAACCGAAGGACACGTGGCACGGAGCCCCCGAGCCTTGAGTCGAGTACTTCCTCTCGAATTGAAGGGTCTTCTTGGAGAATGTGTCTTGAGATGCTCTTGAGACTAGCCGCATCCCAGGTGGTCGAGTAGAAGTAGCCGAGCCCCCGAGGTGAGGCGCGTCGACTAGTAGAATTTGAAGAGTCACGCGCAGCCGCTGAGTCAGCCGCGCGTGGACTTATCCAGCCGCCCGTTACGAAGGCGATTTGGCTTATAAATAGAAGCCAAAACCCTTAGGGTTTTGCACCCATTCGAGCCACAGCAGTTCCATTTGAATCTTGAAGCAAATCCACTCCCAGCGCCTGCTGCCGCCGTAGTAGATCCGAGCGCGCCGCCACCCGAAGCCTTTAGGGTAGCCCCCGAGCGGATGCGAGCGAAAACTCCTTGCACTTGGAGAATGAAGCCGTCGCCGTCCAAGACGTCCAAGGCCGGCGGGAAGAAGAGGGGTCGCGCAGAGGCCGCCGCAGCCGCCACTGGAGCGGCGCCGCCTGTGTCTCCACCGCGCGCTGATTCAAGCCGCGAGTGGAAGAGATCCAAGGTGAAGACGGAAGACCTGCTGACCCTGCTGAACAGTGGGTTCATCAGGGAGAAGAAAGTGGACATGTGGAGATCCGCCGCTGGAGATCCATATCCAATGGAGAAGGCCGAGGACGAGATCCCGATGTTCTCGCGGTTCGTGGAGCGCGGTCTGGCGCTCCCAGCCAGCGACTTCTTCAAAGGACTGCTCGGGTACTACGGCATCGAGTACCTCAACTTGAACCCCAACGGCATCTTCCACACGTCGGTCTTCGTCCACTTCTGCGAAGCCTTCCTCGGAATCAAGCCGCCTTGGGTGCTCTTCGGAAGTTCTTCCGCGTCAAGCCGCAGCCCAGCGCCTCCAACCCCAGAGTAGTCGGAGGGGCCGGCATCCAGCTAAGGGAGGATGCCGCGGAGCAGTACCTGGCGTACAAGCTCGTCGACTCCAACACGGACTGGAAGACGAGGTGGTTCTACATCACGAACCACCACCCCGGCTGCCGCCGAAGCCAAGCGGACGGCAGCCCAGGCATCGTGAGTGGTGGAACACAGAACCCACCATGCAAGAGGGGATCCAGCTCCCGGAGCTGCTAGCACGCATCAAGGTGCTCGAGAGGGCCGGACCGAGGGCCGAGCATGTGGCCTTCGGTTTCATGAAGCGCGAGGATCCGGCCGGCCGATGGCGCGGGATACGGCGGGGCTTCGAGTACACTGGCGACGACGACTCGTCGCGGATGCCGGGAGGCGAGCTGGACGACAACGACATCGTCGAAAGGTTGTCGCGCATCTTCAAGGACATGCCGCCGTACACGGCGTGCCCGGTCGAGGAGTACTCCGCCGCGCGCCCGCCCAAGGAGGTGAGTAGTCGTACTCCCCTCGTCGAGTAGCGAGTACTTGTAGTGGAGTTGCTGAAATCTTGTATCTTTGCGCAGGATGATGTGAAGCGGTTCGTCTCCGAGCCGCAGCCGCCACCGAGCGGGATCGAAATCCCGGCGGAGGGGAAGTCGAAGGAGCGCCGCGAAGTCAATGAAGGCGACGATCCCGTCATCATGGAGGATTCCTCTGATGACGACGAAGAAGACGAAGAGACGCTTCAAGACCGCTTCCAGCTGCGGTCGAGGTTTAGCCGCCCGGGCTTGCCTCATGTTCCACTTGTTCAAGATCCTCCGGCTAGCCTGGAGGCTAGCCTTGCTGCGCCGCCACGGAAGCCGCGCAACCCCACCAAGAAGCGAGTGGCGAAGAAGATGAAGGTCTCAGAGACCACGCCTCCGGAGGTAAGTTATCTTGAGCAGAGTAGTCGAGTACCCATTATTCGAGTACATTGCTGACGAGAAGTCTTCCTTTGTGTGCAGTAGGTGCCGCCAACGGAGCCCGTCGAAGAGGGCAACGAGGGCGTTTGGGACCCGGTGGGGGAACCGGCTAGAAGCCGAAGTCCAGCCCCCACTGTTGAAGAACTCATGGTGCAGCTGGAGCGCCAGCCCCCTGCTCCAGAGGAGAGCAGAGGACCCGTGGCCGCCACCGTTGAAAAGGTGGTGACCTCTGGAGCGGAAGGTGAAGGAGCGCCGGCCGCCGCCACCATGGAGGAGGCAGTAGCCGCAGAGGCGGAGGAGGAGGCGCCCGCCGAGGGTGGACTGGTTGATATTTCCAGCATCCTCGGTGCTCCGGCCGTTACCATCATCCGGTCGAGCTTGTAAGTACCATGTCCTCACGAGTAGTACTTGCTGGAGTAGTCGATTTTTGTCTGACGACCCACTGTAAATACTTCTGCAGAAAATCCACAGATCTGAGCTGGGACGGGTAGGAGCCCTCATCAGCGGTGGCGGAAGAAATCGCGCCGCCCGTCGAGGAGGCCGCTCCCGATGCCCAAGCCGCGACTGAGCTCCCGGCTACCGAAGCGCCGCTGCCGGAGGCGAGTGTAGTCGAAGGTGAGTACCCTTCTTGAAGCTGTAGAGCTCCAGGATGAGTAGTCGTAGGCACTGACGCCCATGTCATGTTGTTGATAGGTGCTGAAGGTGATGACATCCCTGCGGGGGTGCCGATGCAGGAGTTGACACCAGAAGCCCCAGAGGCTGCAGGAGGAGCCCCCGAGCCCGTGGGAGAGGTCGTCGAGAAGTCCGCCGGGGGGGAGGCGGCCACCACGTCGCTAGGGATTGCCCTAGAGGTGGCTATCCGATCCCCTGAGATCCAAGACGCGGAGCCCATCCGCTCTGCGCCGATGACGGAGGCTACCTCGGGTAGCCGCGGCGGGATAGAACTTCTGGCGGACGATCTCGTCGAGCCGGAGACGGTAGCCAAGCACATGGAGGTGATCCGTCAAGCCGAACAATGGATGAAGGTACGTGACCGTAGCCTTAGAGTAGTCAATCCTTTGTCGTTGAGTACTCTTCGTGACTTGAGTTGTCTTGTGCAGGACGTCGCAGAGCGATCCCGCGAGAAGTCGAACCCTGCTTTGCGGGGTTACGGCGACACCGTGCTCCGAGCCGAGGCCCCGGAGGAGCGGCTCGTGAAGTCGCGGAAGCACGCGGCCGCTATGCAGTCGAAGCTCGACGCCGCCTTCGCCAAGTACCACAACGACGTCATGGAGTTGCAGGCGAAGGGCGACGAGTTGGTGCGGAAGAACAAAGGCCTCCGCAACAAGAATAAAGGTATGTCCTTCGACTTGTCGGGTACTTGTTGGAAATCGTGAAGCATCTGACCCGCTGTTGCGTTCTTTGTGTTGCGCAGCTCGAAGGCCGGTGGAGCAGTGAAGGCCTCGGAGGTGAGCATGAAGAACCTCTTCTACGGGAGCGGGGAAGCCCGCCGGTACTCGAGCTCGACTACAAGGAACTCGCCTTCGAGTGCGAGAAGCACATGGAGCCGCGGATTGCTTCGACGGGGATCTCGTCAACTCGCTACAAATCTTTGCGAGAAATTGAACGAGGACCGCGAGGCGTTGAGGGCCCGCTTGAGGGAGTTGGAGGAAGCCGCTCTCCCGATCGCGAGGCTCCCGGTGCCGCACCCGGCGGCCCCAAGATCGCTCCCCCGGTGGATCGACTTCGTGAAGCACCAAGCCGGCCGGCCGCCTACGTCAAGCATATGGCCAAGTCGATCCCAAGACAAGTCTTGGCCTTCATGAAGTCGTACTTCCCGAAGGCTCCGATGGAGGTGGTCCCCGGCGGAGTAGCCGCCAACTGCTCCGATGAGCAGTATGCAGAGCTGCTGGAGCAGATGGCTCCCATCGCGGAGCAGGTAGCCGAGAAGCTGAACCTCCAGTAGCCCTGTAATAAGTAGCTAGTAGCCATAGTTGTACAGGAAACAATTGTAAAGAATTGTATCAAGTATCAATGAAAGAAGTTTTTCCAGCAATGAGTACTCGTAACCGCGATCTCGAGTGCGGAGCGCCCATCGTGGAGTGAGTACGAGTAGTAGTACTCGGCTTTAGTAGTCCCGTCGTAGGGAGTAGGCAGTAAATAAGTTGATGAACGATCAATCTTTATTACTGAAGAAGTACACACCGGGTGGCCGGGCCGTAGTTACAAGGTAGTCGCACGGACCGGAGGCCGCTTACAGCTAAGTAGAGCTGGAGCGGGTAGCCGCTTACAGCAGGTGATCCGTAGGTAGCCGTGTAGGCTGGATCGTAGATCCGTAAGTAGCCGCGCGGGCTGGATCTTGGGGTGTGGTCTCTTGGTAGACCGCTGCTAGAGTCCTTGACGCTCGTCGCAGCCCAGGGTCCGTAGGTAGCCGGCGCGGGCTGGACCCTGGAGAGGAGTAGTCCGGAGACTGGAGCCAGGACCCGGTGGGTCGCTTGCGGCGAGGGGTGCTGATGTAGTCGTGTAGACTTGAACCCCGGAGTAGTCGTGTAGACTAGGCGTAGAATCGACAGAGTTGGTCGACGTTCCACGAGTTGTTGACGTCTTCGCCTTCAAGTGTTTGGAGGCGGTATGAGCCTGGCCCGGTCACCTTAGCCACGGTGAAAGGGCCTTCCCAGGGGGAGCTGAGCTTGTGAAGTCCTTCCGTGTTCTGGATACGGCGAAGGACAAGATCTCCAACATTGAAGGATCGTTCCTTGACGTTGCGATCATGGTAGCGTCGGATACCCTCCAGGTACCTTGCTGATTGGACGAGGGCGGCGCAGCGAGCTTCTTCGAGGCTGTCGATGTCAGCTCGTCTGCTGTCTTCTGAGACGCCTTCGTCGTAGTGCTCCACTGCCGGCGAGTTCCATATGACGTCGGCAGGGAGGATGGCTTCAGAGCCGTAGACCAGGAAGTAGGGGGATTGCCCCGTTGGCTTGGATGGTTGAGTCCGCAGCCCCCAGAGTGCATTGGGTAGTTCCTTGATCCACTTGCCCCCTTTGGAGTTAGCAGCGTCGTGTAGCCGCTTCTTGAGGGCGTCGAGCACCATCCCATTGGCGCGCTCGACTTGTCCGTTGGCCCGTGGATGGGCAACTGAGACGTATCGGACGTCAATCCCGCTGTTCTCGCAGTACTCCCAGGAACCGGTGGTTGTTGAAGTTGGACCCCGTGTCCGTGATGATGCGGTGGGGTAGCCGTAGCGGTGTACGAGTTCATCCGGGAAGTCGAGTACTCGTCGGCCTTGGGGCATGTGACCGGCTTGACCTTGATCCACTTGGTGAACTTGTCGATAGCCACCGGTACTGTTGAATCCTCCCGGCGCGGTTGGTAGTGGCCCAATCATGTCGAGCCCCCGGCGGGCGAAGGGCCGGTTGGCGGTATGGTGACTAGCTTGTAGGCCGGGACGTGTTCTTTGCTTGGCGAAGAACGGCATCCTTGGCATCTTCCTCGACGAGTTCTTCGGCATCGCCCAGGGCTGTGGGCCAGTAGAAGGCTCGCCGGAAGGCCTTGCTGACCAGCGTGCGTGAAGACGCGTGGTTGCCGCAGACGCCCTTGTGGATCTCCTCCAAGATGTCCTTGCCTTCTTCACGAGGGACGCACTTCATGAGCACTCCAGAGGATGCGCCCCGCTTGTAAAGCTTGTCTCCGACGAGGACATAAGACTTGGCGCGGCGGACGAGTTGTTCGACCGCGTTCTTGTCGGAGGGGACCTTCTGCTCGCTGAGGTAGTCGATGAAGGGTTGCCTCCAGTCCACGTCGATCATCATGACCTCCTGCCCAGCTGGTGCTGGGACAGTGGTCGGTGGCGCCGGCTCCGGGATGGATGGCGCGTGAAGCTCATGGACGAAGACGCCCGCTGGAACTTGAGCGCGGGTGGATCCAAGCTTCGATAGGACGTCCGCTGCGACATTGTTGTCGCGGACGATGTGATGGAACTCGAGACCATAGAATTTGTTCTCGAGCTTGCGGACTTCTAGGCAGTAGGCGTCCATGTTCTCCTTGTTGCGGTCCCAGGATTTGTTGACTTGGTTGATGACCACGCGGGAGTTGCCGTAGACTAGTAGCCGCTTGATGCCCAGTGAAGCCGCGAGGCGGAGCCCGTGTAGGAGAGCTTCGTACTCGGCTTCGTTGTTTGAGACCTTCCGGAAGATCCGCGGGACGTACTTGAGTTGTTCGCCCGTTGGAGAAATCGGGGAGTACCCCTCGCGCTGCGCCCTCGAGGTTGAGTGAGCCGTCAAAGTACATCACCCAATGCTGCGGTCGCACGGTGGGAGTAGGTAGCTGGTTCTCCCGCCACTCCGCCATGAAGTCGACTAGTGCTTGCGACTTGATGGCTGTGTGTGGCTTAAAGTCGATGGTGAGGGCGCCGAGCTCGACAGCCCACTTGGAGATTCTTCCGGTGGCGTCTTGGTTCCTCAAGATGTCGCCGAGCGGTGTAGTCGGTGACGACGGAGACCGAGTACTCACGGAAGTAGTGTCGTAGCTTCCGCGAGGTGATGAGTAGAGCGTACGGGGAGCTTCGTACGGGGCGGTAGCGAGCCTTGGACTCGATAGAACCTCGGCCGACGAAGTAGGCCGGGCGCCGGACCGGGTAGGCGTGGCCGTCTTCCCCGCCACTCGACAACGATGGCGATGCGACCACGTGAGTAGTCGCAGCTAGGTAGAGCAGTAGCTGCTCGCCCTTGTGAGGAGCCGTGAGGATTGGTGGTTTTGACAGGAAATCCTTGAGCTGGGCAAGGGCTTGATCCGCCTCTGGGGTCCACACGAACTTCTCGTGATGCTTGAGTAGTTTGAAGAAGGGGAGACCCCGTTCTCCTAGCCTCGAGATGAATCTGTTCAACGCCGCCATGCACCCCGTCAGCTTCTGGACGTCCTTGATGCTCGTGGGAGCTTTCATGCTGGTGATGGCTTGGCTTCAATGCCGCGCTGGCTGATGATGAAGCCGAGTAGTTTGCCCGAAGGGACGCCGAAGACGCACTTGTTCGGGTTGAGCTTCCAGCGGTACTCGCGCAGCGATGCGAAGGTCTCTTCAAGGTCGTCGATGAGGGTACTGGAGTCCCTGGTTTTGACAACCACATCATCCACGTAAGCCTCGACGTTCTTGTTGAGTTGCCGCTTGAAGCGAGGCCGGATGGCCCGTTGATAAGTAGCGCCGGCGTTCTTCAACCCGAATGACATGGTCGTCTAGCGATCGCGCCAAACGGGGTGATGAACGCGGTCTTCTCCCCGGTCTTCCTCCTTGATTGCGATCCGGTGGTACCGGAGTAGCGATCGAGGAAGCGGAGCGGTCGCGGCCCGCCGTGGAGTCGATGACTTGATCAATCCGCGGCAACCCGAAGGGGTCCTTGGGGCAGTGCTTGTTGAGGTCGGTGTAGTCGACGCACATCCTCCACTCGTTCGAGTTCTTCTTGCGGACGAGGACGGGGGTTGGCGAGCCACTCGGGATGGAAGACTTCTCTGATGAAGCCTGCTGCGAGTAGCTTGGCAAGCTCCTTCTTGATGGCGTCCCGTCTATCGTCGGCAAAACGTCGGAGGTGTTGTCGCTTGGGGGTGGCCTTTGGATCGACGTTAAGGCGGTGCTCAATCGGCTCCACGGGCACTCCCGGCATGTCCGTCGGCTTCCACGCGAAGATGTCGCGGTTAGCCCGAAGAAAGCCGATGAGCGCGTCTTCCTATTTGGGGTCGAGGCCGGCCCCGATGGTGGTGGTCTTGCTGGGGGTCGCCCGTTCCGAGGTCGACCGTCTTGACGAGTACCTCCTCGGGTGGGCGAGGCTTGTTGGCGGCGTCGGACTTCTGCGGGATGTCGAGTTCGCTTGTAGCAAGCTTCTTCGACGCAGCGTAGACCTCCATCATTGCGTTGGGTACTTGGTTTGTGGAGGCGATCACCACGGCCTCTGTATCGCAGTCGTGGGAGATCTTCAAGTCCCCCTGGAGGGAGAGTACACCGGCTGGACTTGGCATCTTGAGTACCAAGTAGGTGTAGTGGGGCACCGCCATGAACTTGGCGATGGCCGGTCTGCCGAGGATGGCGTGGTAAGAAGTCTCGAAATCCGCGACCTCGAACTTGATGTACTCGGTGCGGTAGTTGTCCCGAGACGCCCCGAAGGTAACTGGCAGTACCACTGAGCCCAGTGGGATAGCCGCGTTGCCTGGGACGATGCCGTAGAAGGGCGTGCTGCCCTTGGTGAGCATGGGGGTGACGTCGAGCTTCATTTTCTTCAAGGTTTTGGTGAAGAGGACGTTGAGCCCGCTTCCACCGTCGATGAGCACCTTGTTGAGCTTGGAGCCCGCCACCGTTGGCTTCAGGACGAGAGGGAACCGTCCTGGTTCAGAGAAGCTAGTCCACTGGTCCGCGCGGGAGAAGGTGATGGGTACCTCTGACCACCTGAGAGGGGTCAGAACCGCTGGCTCGATGGACATCACTTCACGACGGGTAGCCTTCTGCTCCCGCCTGTGCCGGCGATCCGCCGAAGAGGACGTTGACGGTCTTCTCGGGTTCTTGGAAGTCGTTGTTGTCGCCGTCCTTCTTCTTGCCCTTTTGGTCGTGAGGCTGCGGTGGCTCCGGCGTGTCCTTGAGTGCATGCCTGAGTTGGTAGCACTTGCTCGGTAGTGTGATTGTCGTTCGGATGCCACGGGCACTTCTCCTTCGGCGGGTCTTTGAACCCGCCCGAGTTCTTCTTCGAGTTCCCTTTCGCAGGCGCCTGGGATAGCCGCGACGGTGTTGTCCGGCTTGCGCTTGCGGTTGGGACCCGAGTAGTTGTTGTTGTTGTTGTTGTTGTTGTTGTTGCGGCCGCCTTGGTTTGCATTGCCGCTTGCCGCCGCCCCGGTTCTCGCTTGGACTTGCCGCGGATGGCGTCGTACTTGGCGTTGGCCTTGTCCTCTTCATCCGCCCAGACGTGATCATGTCCTTGAGGTGGGGGATGGACTCGGGGCGGCGACGACCGAAGTCCTCGAAGGTGCGGTGATGGTAGAGGCCGTCCCGGAAGAGGTCGATGACCTCCTTGTCGGTGACGTCGACGACGGTAGCGCGCTTGTCGAAAAGCGGCGCATGTACTTGCGGAGGGTCTCGCCTTGTTCTCGCTTGATCATGGCGAGATCCATGCGAGTACCCGAACGACCCATGGCGCCCGCGAAGTTGCTTGTGAACCGCTCCTTCGGTGGTCCCACTTGTCGATCGAGTGCTTGTCCAGCGACTCGAGCCATGTGAGTGGTGCCTGGTCCCGGACGAAGGGGAAGTAGAGGCATTTGGTGTCGCTGTTGCCGCCAGCGTTCTCGATGGAGAGGGCGTAGCATCGGAGCCACTGGATGGGATCCTGCTTCGCATCGTACTTGGTGATCCCCAAAGGTTTGAACTTGTCGGGGAGGAGCAGGTTGCGAAGCCGGGGTGAGAAGGCGGGGAAGCCGTCGCCTTCAGCAGCGGTGGTCGACTTCTTCCGCCGCAACTCCTCAATCTTCTGGCGAGCGTCGTACCCGCCGTGCGAGGCGCCGGAGGCGTGGCTGTTCGCGTGGCCTCGGCCGCCGCGACTGCCGCCGCCTCCAGCCCTCCTGTTGGCCCCGTGGTTGGAGCTGCCGCCGTCGCTGCCGCCACCGTCAGGGTCGTTGCCGCCACCACCGGCCGGAGCGCGGTGGGGGACAACCTCTCGGTTGCCTTGGTCCTGCTGTGAAGGTCCGCCGGCGTGGGAGCGGCGGCGGTTTGGCTCAGCTGGGATGTCGCCTCGAGTACGGTTGGGGCCAGCGTTGGCGCTGCGACTAGTAGCTTCGTTGTCGCGGGGTTTAGCTGGAGGAGGTTGGCTGACTCTATTGTCGACCCGCATGAAGTAGGCTTCTTCAGCGATCTTGGCGATGACCTCTCCAGCACGTATGCCCTGAGCCTGGCGTGCGATCGTTGTGATCGACATGAGGCATTGCTCAGGAGTGGTGTGGACTCTGCTCTCGACTGCCTCGAGAGCTTCCGCAAGGTTGCGGATGGGGAGGTTGTCTCTGAGCCGGCGGCGTCGTTCGCCGCGCTTCCCGTTACGTTCGCGTCGAGCGTCCCCGGTGGCGGCGGTCTCGCTGCGGGTGCATCGGCGGACGCCTCGTCCGCAGAGATGTCCTCCGGTACTTGTCTTCGGCCGTGCACCGAGGGTCCCGGGGTGTCGCCGGCAGCCATGAAGACTTGGCGATCAGGGGTGCCAAGGCTGGACTCAGAGGGTGCCACCTCAGTTGGTGTGTTGGAGTCAGCCTGGGCCAGTGGTGTTCCCTCCTGGAACGGTAGCGAGTCGATGTAGGCGACGTAGCGTGAGTCTCCCTTTGCCAGGTCAGCGGGCTTGCGGTCTGGCCAGTAGACGTATCTGCCGGTCGGTGTTGATTTTATAACCAGCCCAGAGGCTGGCCCTGACAAGGGAAGCTCAGTGGAGTCGGCTTCGGACTCGGGCTCCTCGGGGGTCCGACCCGAAGTCGAACTCGTAGTCGGGTTCGAGTAGAACTCGGAGAGAGGGTTGGAGTCCGAGACGTGATCGGGGACGGCGTCGGAGTCCGAGTTGTACTCGGTTACGGGCTCCTTGCCGGCCGGCGTGGAGTAGGAGCCCCCGTGCGGGCCCGGCTGAGGACGCGGGGGCCACGCGCGGAGCGCTGGCGTGGTGAAGGGGCCGTCTGCGATGGCTGAGCAGCCGGCTCGCATGCAATGGCCCATGGCGACGTCGGGTTCGAGTTGGAGACGGACTCGAGCTCGAAGTCAGCGTGGTGGTTGAAGAGCGAGATTTCGCCGAACTTGCCGGCGAGTTCGCCTGTGACGACTTCGAGAAGCGTCACGAGGCCTGTCCTCGGGTTGGGCTGCATGGTCAGGCGGCGCTGGAAGGAGCCCGCACCGTCAGCAGTGCAGACCCAGGCGCCGAAGACGAAGGTGTCGCCGCGGTTGAAGGCGACAGTTGGCTTGATGTGGACGGAAGCCGTCGAGTTCGCCATGTGATCTCGAGCGAGACCCCCTACCTGGCGCGCCAGCTGTCGGTGTTTTAGACCGGCAACCTACTACGGGGAGTGCCCGAAGTAGATGATTGTGACTCGCCGAGATCGGTAACTCGAAGGAAGAGACACGTGGCACACAATTTAGACAGGTTCGGGCCGCGAGGTGCATAATACCCTACGTCTCGTATGCTTTGCGTAGCTCTGGATTGATAGGGCACGATTACAAGATGGTGCAATAGTGCGCCGTGGGTTGTATGAGAGGAGATTGGATGAGGGGATCGGTCCCTGCCTCGCCTTATATAGTCTGGGAGGCAGGGTTACAAGTCGGAGTAGGGAGAGAGTACTAGTCGAGTACGTCTAGGAGTCCTCTATACAGTGCGGAACATGTACAGCTCCCTAACCGAGTACTACTCCTGTGTAGTCCTTGTGCTCCACTCCTTCAGGTGTCGTGTAGCGCAAGCCAGGTAGTCCCAGGGGCCCACTGAGTAGTCGGTCCTGGTACCCACCGAGGTAGTGGGCCCAGGGAGGTCCATACGACACCCGGTGGCCAGCGGGGTCAAGTGCGGGCCGCATGGTGGCATGAACAGCAAGATGAAGTCGTGGACGGTTTCTTGGTTGAGCCTCAAAACCAAGGTCGAGCCGAGACTACGTGGGAGCCAAGTCATGAGCGGAGATTGGCGGCGGCTACACCGAGTTCGCGGGGTTTCTGGTGGTTCACCAGAAAACCACTGGGTTCCTTGGTTGATCCACAAAGCCAAGACCGGAGAGCCGAAGACGGAGGTACAGCAGCACCAGACCGGTCTGACCGGTGGGTCTGACCGGTCTGACCGGTGGGGACCGGTCTGACCGGTGAGGAGCACCGGTCTGACCGGTGTGCGACGACGCAGTCCGAAATCTTTGAAGCGGAGGACACGCGTCGGGATCGCATGGCTTGCGTCGAGGCTACGCAGGGTGCGGTCGCCGGGCATCCGTCCGATGGTGAAGACATCAAGAATTCCAAATCCGCCCTTGAGGGGCTTGTATCCCTAGTTGTTAGAGAAGGGCATTTTAGACATTTGGTTGCCTCCATATAACCCAAGAGGTGAGAGGATGGCAGCCAACTCTTGGAACCCTAGCTCATTAGTTTTCCTATTTTCCACCTATTTTCCTTAGGTTTTCTCTAGGACTAGCAAGAGAGCTTCACGGAGAGATCTTGTAGAGAGGGATGGATGATCGGGTGGCTTGCTAGACCTTGTACGAACCTTTGTTTCATGTATAGATGATTCGGCGTGGTTCCTCAAGGTTTGGATGTGTTTTCCCCGGTTGTTCTTGGTGGTGATTTTCGGAGCCCTCTCTTCGTGATTTCTTTGGGGTGTTTTCAGGGCTTTTCTCTTGGAGGTTTGATGGGGGAAATTTGTGGGAACCCTTCGTGGTTCTTTGGGCTGTGATTCCCCTCCCAAATCCGTGAGTAAAAGTGCTCGATTTTGGGGTTTTCTTGAGTTCTTGGGTTGGAAGTGCTTTCGGCGGGATTTCTTCGATTCCTCCTTTTTGGACGAGATTTGGTGGGATTAAACTTGGCTATGGACTCCTCATGAGGTGTTCCTGATATCCCCCAAAGTCTTGTTTAAGTCCGTGGAGCGATTCGAGAGATCGAGATTTGGTTTTGGGGGAGTTGACCCGCGGGTGCTGTTCATCCTGAGCTGCCCAGGCTACACCGGTTTGACCGGTGCCCTTGACCGGTCTGACCGGTGCGAGCCCTTGTGGGTTTTTGCTCGGGTGAACGTCTTGGTGTGTTCGTTGTTGTCCCGTGTTGCTACTGTTTCGAGTTTGGGTCCGTTTGGTGGTCAGTTGGCCTGTTTGGTGCCTTGGGGGCTTTCAGGCTGCCATCGGTCTGACCGGTGTGTCTCACCGGTCTGACCGGTGTAGAGACACTTAGTGGAAGTTGCTCAGTTTCACTAGCAGGGACCGGTCTGACCGGTGTGGGACTGTAGACTCGAGGTTTGGTTTTTCCGCTGCGTTTCTCGGGTCGCAAGGTGGTGTGTTGGTTCCTAGGTCCAGTGGCACTCCAGTGGCTACGTGGGCTTGACCAACCTTGGTAGTGAGTCGGAGACGTGTGTTGGAAGCCGTGTTCATCTTGTTGGAGTTTCAATCTCCTTCGAGAAGAATTTTTATTGGCTCCCATTCACTCCCCCCCTCTCTGGTTCGCCGTATCGGTCCTTCAGAGGCCCGGCTGTCGGAAAGAGCGGCGGTCGCCCTGTACGATTAGAATATAGTATAACTACAAACACACAATAAGTGCATGCATTAGTTGAAAATAAGGTCCACTGAAAGTACATGTGCCGGGGGAACAAACGGCCGTTGCACGTAGGTGTGCGGGCCCTGCGCCTGTGGCTGTTGTTCTGTCGTCTGAGCCGAGAAGTCGCCGACAAGGGTGGGAGGCGTCGGTTGCGAAGCCGCTGTCGAGGCGGAGCTGGAGGACGGCACTGGGTGGCGGGGAAGGAGAGGAAGCTCTACGGCCCCAGCGTAGTTCACGACGGCGGAGTACCTCATGGCAGCAGTGATGATCCTGTCGTACCTGCTCTAGTGCTGCTGAGGCCCCAAGGTAAAGCACTGCTCCCTTGCGGCCGATGCGAGCTGCACGATCTCAGCAAGCACGTCGTGCTACTCACAAAATTAGAAACACATGTTAAAATGAAAATTCATATGAATGTAATATGATTGCGGTATCGTAGCTTACCGCTGTGTTCGCGGTCTGGTCTCGGCGCACGGGTACGTGGTGTCGGGCAGGATCCTGTCGTGGTCCGGGATAGGTGGTGGTGGTGGGGTAGAAGGCATGTACGTCACCCGCGTCCGCGTCCTCAGGAGGTACCACTGAAGGTACGCTACCCAGGCCGTGCCGTTGTGAAGGCGGTGCTCCGTGATGATGTTCTGCTCATACGCCGCGGACGCCCACTCGTCCACGTACGACTGCAGCTTGTCGACGAACGACGTCATCGCATCCACGCCCTTACGTGTCCACCTAGCATAGATGAAACATAAAATCATTGGCAACTGACTATTTGTAATAGAAAATATTTATAACTAGCAAATGGTAGCTCACCTATGCGTTGTAGGTGGCAGACATGGCGCAGCGGGTACTGGTGCCTCCTGGAAGAGGCCAAACTGCCTCATCACCCAGTGGACGATGTACTCCTTGACTAGACGTCGAAGACCAGTCATCGCCGCGTCATCCAATATGTCTGGTCTGGGAGCACAAGGACGAGAGCCTCTGTGGTGCGCGGGTAGCAACCATGGCAGGAGCGTACGACGTCCACCGGACCTGGGCATCGACCATCAGGTTGATCTGACCAACGAAGTCCTTGTACGCCTTCTTCGGCTACTCCCCAGCCCAAACGTGTTGCAAAGAACATGAAAATTTAAGTGAATCGAACTAAAGAACTCATAACGCGAAGAAAATGATAAGGGAGGTCATTACCTTCCGGAGGCACCACAGAGAACCAATGGCGGGGAGGTCTGCTGGGTCAGTGTCTTCGGGCAGCGTCTGGTACTCTGAGAGGTCGGCCTTGGGCCGACCGATGTCGAACCGCTCGTAGATCCACATCTGCAGCATGAGAGGGCACCCCAGGAGGATCCCCTCCTTACTCACCGGCCTCGACACTGTCGGACACAGCCCCCTGAAGGTACCTGCCAGAATAGCACTACCCCAGCCGATCTGGGGCATCTGCTCGAGGGGTGCATTGGCGATCTTCTGAGCCTAGGGGAGCAGGTATCGCGACACCGAGTCTCCTGCTAACTCGCAAAACAACACCCACCTGAACAACCAGAGCAGGTAGACCTCCAAAAACCTGTGTGACATCCTAAAATTCCATCACTAAAATTCACTTAAGCAACATAAAGTTTTAGTCTTAAGGATTTATATTAATTTGTTCATTAAATTGAGTTCTAAAGTAAATTAACTTAATTTAATTAAATATTGAAAACAACAAGTGCTTGTGCATCATATTTTGATTGCATAGTGTTCTGTGTGAAGGTTTGAAGTTTCAAAAGTTTTAAATGTGTTTGAAATGTTTTGAAAACATTTTGAAAAGTTTGAATTTGATAAAGATTTAAAAAGAAAATAAAAACGGAAAGAGCTCACCTCCTTACCTTTCAGCCCGGCCGACCCATCGGCCCAACATCCCCCTCCCGCAGCAGCCCAGCTCCCCGCCTCCTTTTCTCTTTTTCTCTGTGCCGCTGACGGGCCGACCCCACCCGTCAGATCCTCCTTCCTTACCGTGCCCCCTCCTTTCCTTTGCTCAGCGCGCGCCGCCGTGAATTCCGCCGCGCCTGGCTGCCTCCTCCACTTCCCCTTTCTCTCCGAGCAAGCCAATTAAGGCAATAATTCTCCCCCACAATCAATCCCCACCGTTACTTGCTGTTTTCCCCCTTCTCATGTTCGTTGTGCCGCTTTGCCCGCCAGGCATCAATGGCAAGGCTGCCGGCCGCCAACCCCCTTCCACTTTCCCTTCCATCTCTCTGTCCATATAAAACCCGAGTGACTCCCTCGTTCCTTCCCTTTCGCTCCTGCACGCTCTCTCTCCCGCGCCCGAGCACCAAACCCACTTGCACCGCCGCCTCTGCTTTCCGCCGCTGCTGGAGAAGCTCGTCGCCGGTGAAGGATTCACTTTCTCCCTCTCTTCTCTCTTTTATGTGTTGCGCCGTCACTCATCGAGCTTCCCTTGCACCAGAACCTCGTCCTCGTTGCCTTGTGGAGCTGCGCTCCTGTCCACCGGAGTGCCGCACGAGTTCGTTGTTGCCACCGAACTCCGCCATTGCTCCGTCCCCACCATCCATCTTCTCGGTCGTAGCTCCACTACAGGGTAAGAAGGCCGCCGCCCCTTCTATTTCCTCTAGCCTGTGGAACCTGTTGCACTGCCACGGGACGCAGTG
This sequence comes from Cenchrus americanus, assembly GCA_947561735.1. NCBI lineage: Eukaryota > Viridiplantae > Streptophyta > Magnoliopsida > Poales > Poaceae > Cenchrus > Cenchrus americanus. The sequence continues at coordinate 25,853,683 of OX387244.1, read as the reverse complement.
GCCGCCGGGCGCCCCGCCGGCCATGGTTGCCTTCCTTCTGGCTAAGCCACACCCCCGTTGTCACGGCCGTGCATGTTTTCGCTATGGCGTCACGTTAAGCTGCTCAGTGAGCCAAACCGTGACCCGTAGCGTGTTTTCGCTTGTCGCCGCCGCACGCCAGCGAGACCGATCCACCCCCTTTCGGTGTTGGTCACCGGGTTAGCCGTAGCTCCTCTTATGAACCCCTAGATGTGTGTGTGTGTGTTTCCCCGCTACGTGTAGCACCCACCCGCTCTCAAAATGATGGCCGGGAACCCTATCCCGAGCCTGCGCCGGCGAAGCGCCGTCGCGCGCCGCCACGCCAGCTCTGTCTCCGACGCGCTCGCCGCTGCGCCCCACTTGCAGGCCACTAGGGTCGTTCGATCGCATGCGGGCGGCTTAGATCTAATCGGGGAGATTGTTGACGGTGAAATTTAGTCAACCTAGCCATGAGTTTACCTTCGGTGTTGACATGAGTTTTATACTTTATCCATCGGTACTAACCCCCTTGATATAACAAGTTCATTCATGCATGTCGGTTTTGGAGATTAGTGTTTATGCAGGGTTTTGACGTTGAAAGCAAGACTTCTGGGATAAGTTCATCAAGCACCTTGTGACAAGACCTTGAAGCCCCGTACAAGTCATGCAATGAAGCAAACTTGACTCCAAGAAGCCCAGGGACCAAACCCGAGAAGATGATAAACTCCGAGGACCTACCCAGAAAAGTGCTGAATCTTGCGGGACAAGGAGCTACATCCAACTCGGAGAGAAACTGACGACAAGGGCCCACATGCAGAAGGGGGAAGGATCTAGAAGACTCGAGAACCGACGTAGGGAAAAGGAGGTAGGCAACTGGGCCGGGATGGGCCCAGGCCGGTCGGCCAAGGCCGGCCGGCCCAGCCCATTCCAGGGCCCGGTTACCTCCCCCTTTGACCTAGCCGCCATTCGGGCTATTTATAGCCCCAGGGTCAAGAGCCACGCATCGATCAATTCATCATCAGCCGCCGAGGAGCAGATAAGAGAGGGACACCATCTCAGAGAGGAGAGGGTCGAGCTAGTTGACTAGGGTCTCCCTAGCCGACGTGGGAACCTTGCAAGGAAGACCACGTCGAAGTTCTCGGAGCTAGAAGCAAGATCAAGGTAGGATCCCGGTGGTGATCTTGTTCATATACCATTGTACTAGTTGATGTATCAAGTTGAATCCAATTCTTAGCGACTAAGTGTTTCTCCAAAGTCTTCATTTTTTATCGGCTTTGCTTATTTTAGATCTATTCTCGATATAGATCACATAGGGTGTTCTTGTAGCCGCGGTGGCTAGAGGTGAACGCCTGATCTTCCGAAAGAGCTCGACTTGTCCTCGGACTCGCCCTAGACTACCCGCATGAATAGGAGTACGTTGTGACAGAATGGGGGCTCTGAAAGGCGGGCGTTTTCGGAGTCGGACGGGAAACCACGGTTTAAAGAGTCTTCTAATGAGATTTGATTTGCTACTTCTTCTTTTGTTTGGAACTTCAACAAAAGGATCAACCCGATCTCTCTAGATCGGTTTATCTACCCCCCTCTATCTTTGTTACCTCCGGTCTTTAGTAGATTAGATTCGTTCTTGTGTTGATTCTTGTAATTAGATGCATTAGGGTTTTATCTCTCGAAGATTGAAGTTACTTGGCATTACTAGATCATCTTTTGCATCACACATTTGTTCCACGGATTCGATACCTTGGGTTCACTACTCGAGGGAAGAAGGGTCCCTTGACTACGACGGGAGACTTGTCCGCTTGCAAGTCTAAACGAACTTTGATACAACTATTAACCGTCAACAGAGATACCCCTTGGCCCGGTCCACCGTGAACCCGTGAGTCGCGTCCACGGCGCGGTCCACCGCAGCCGCTGGATCGCGGATCGACGGCTTAGATCCAGCCTTGCCGCGGGTCAGACCCGTGAGTAACAGTCAGCGCCGGCAATTTCATTTAAGAGCCCCTGTCTTTTTCTTTATTCACATGTCGGTCCTTCCACCATCAAGAATCCTTACACATAAGCCCCTGTTTTTATGTTTTAGCCCTTGATTCTTTTAGATTCCTTCACCAGAGGTCCTTTTCATTTCTTTTGCATACAAACCCTTTTGTTTTTATATGAAGTTATGTTTTTAGTCCCTGGTTTCTTTCATATTAGTCATGCAGACTTAGTTTTCTTACAGAAAAGTCCCTATAACTTGTTTTAATCATATCTTTCATGTTTTAACTCCATTTTTAGCGTTATATATACCGAAATGATCGTCTCAGCGAGTAGAATCTTTTCGATAGCGTGTTTTTAGCCTTTTTACCGTTTGCAGTACTGTTTTATTTATTGTTTGTTTGTATATGCTTGTGCGTAGATATCGTGCATGTTTTGTCTGAGCACCCCATTGGAGAGGATCAGGGAGAGCCTGTCTACGAAGAAGAAGATAATCAGTTTGTAGAGGAAGGCAAGTGGATTTTCCCCCTCTTCATATTCTTTTTGAACCTATATAACTGCATGCTTACACAATGTTTACTTTACTTGTTGTTATGCATTAAATTGATGGGAAAACACCTTTTTAAGGACATGACTAGATGTTTCACCCCTATTACCTTGATCAACCCTGTTTAACAAATGTTTTGGGTAGATAATTTCTTAGTTGCTAAACTTGGGTTGGTTACAATGGTTTTTATGTTATAGTCTTCCATGTTTATGAAATGGTAGATGTGTTTTAAGACAAGATCAAATAACTTAAATGGAACATGGAGAACCACCGAAGATAACAGTACGACCACAGTCCACATGGCTCTGGCTTAGCCAATTAATTAGGTGTGCGATTGTACTAGTGATCCTATCCGAAAGGAACACAGGGGGCTCGGGGTTGTAGGGATATAGCCCGGTTCTTCTGGGATAGCAGCCTTTGCTAAGGTGCTGACCATTAGGGAGGGTTATGGTCCGCCTTCAGCTGTAACTGTCGTGGGTTGTTGGTGCTTTTGCATACCTTTGTAAAGGCTTCGTAGTGGACCCTTAGCCACTCACCTAGGAAGTGTTTAAGGGTCTAGCTAACCCAGGCAACATGGGGAACACGAGCTGTGGGTAAAGTGTACAACCTCTGCAGAGTTAAAACTGATCGATCAGTCGTGCTCACGGTCAAGAGCGGCTTGGACCCTCACATGATAATAAAACTGAAAGATGGATGTAAATCGTGGATCTTGTGGGTTTTGGTTTGAGATGCTTATAATGTTTAAGTGGGTTGGTATAAACTTACATCTAGTAACTAGATGTTGTTAACTAAAATTTGACCAACTTATAAAATGCTAACCGTTGTAAACCATAGCCTAACCTTGGTAGCCTTGCATATTTCCCCCACTTGCTGAGCTCCAACCATAAGAGTGCTCACCCTTGCTTACCGATGTTCAGATGAGAACAATGGTGAGGAGTACTGGAGCGACTTTGAGAAGTTCTAAGGCATGCGGATCCCCCAGTCATGTGCCTATGGAAGTTGAAGAAGGAGTTACTTGTTTTGTTCTCGTTTGTTCTCATACCTTCGTGTCCACCGTCTGAGTGTAATAAATGAATATTGTATCGGTTAAACTCTTGCACGTTTGATTACAGTTATGGTATTACACTCTTTTGTCTATCATGCGTGTGTAATTCTAATCATGGCGCACATATGAGATGCATTCAGTTTTCCTTGTAAAATCGGGTGTGACAACCTGTCTGACGTCAGCATCGTCCGCCATGTAGTCAGCCTGCACACACACAAAGGTCCATCATCACATTCGTTTAAAATGCATACAAACGTTGAAAATAAGAGTTAGAATCATGTATGCTGAACTGCTGGATCCAAGTCCAGGTGGGCTCGTGGGTGTCGGTGAAGGGCACATATGGCGGTGGCGCGCGATCGTTCCGAGCAACATTCGCGAACCAAGCAAGGAAGTCAGCGTGCCACGTCGAGGGGATGTCGATCGGCCCCATCGCCTCGCCAGCACATGTCACACCCGATTTCCGGAGGGAAACCAGATGCATCTCATATGTGCGCCAGGATCTAGTTCCACACATATGATAGACGAAATGAGTGTAATATCATAGACAGTAAAAACGTAACAAGGGGTTTAACAACTTACTACACTCATTCGGAAGACACAAAGGTCTTTAACATCGGAAAACGATAACTACACGTCGAGTCTTCGTCTTCCGCTTCCACAGGCACTTGACTGGGGGAGACGCATGCCTCAGAACTCTTCAAAGTCGATGTAGAACTCTTCACCATTGTTCTCTACTGAACAGTGGAAAGCAAGGCTGAGTACACTTATGGTTGCTACTCAACAAGTGGGGGAAGATGCAAGGCTATCAAGGATAGGCTATGGTTTTGCAGCGGTTAGCATTTTAATGTTGGTCAAACTTTTAATTAAAGAACGCCTAATTACTAGATGTAAGTATATACCAACCCACTTAAGAAAAACTTTTAAACAAAACAACCCAAAGCTCATCGAGCTTCACCAAAGCACGATTTATTCTCATCTTCAAGTTTATTAATCATGTGAGGGTCCAAGCCGCTCATGACCGTGAGCACGGCCGATCGATCGGTTTACACTCGCGAGGTTTGCACACTTTACCCACGGCTCGCGTAAAAGTTCCGAAGAACTTTGAACCCAACCATGCGATGCGATCGAGCATCATACCACACTTCGAGGTGTGATTGCATAGGGACGCCGCGAAGCCTTTACAAAGGTATACAAAAGACTAACGACCCGCATAGTTACGGATCGGGCGGACCATAACCCTCCCTAGTGGTCGGCACCTTAGCAAAGGTTGCTACCCCAAAAGGACCGGGCTATACCCCCCGCAACCCGATCCCCCTCTCGCTCCATTCGGAAAAGGGCCATCAGATCAATTGCACACCTAATTAATTGGCTAAGGTCAGAGCCATGTAACACTGTGGTTGCGCATGTTTTCTTGGGTGGTTCTCCATGTTCCGATTAAGTCATATGATCTTGTATTACCAAAAGCATCATCGTTAAACATACAAGCCTTTATCTTGGAAAACCATTTTTATCCAACCCAAGTTGAGCAACTAGCATATTCTACCCAAAAACATTTATTAAACAGGGTTGATCCAAGGATTGTGGGTAAAAGTCTAGGTAAGTCCTTAAAAAGGGTGTTCCCATCAATTTAATGCAATCTCATTATAAATATAAACTTAGTTGTCATGCAATTACATAGGATAAAATGGAATCATGCAGGGGGAGAAGACCACTTGCCTTCCTTGCTTAAACACTAAGGTTCTTCTTCTTCAAACACTTGCTCTTGATCTACTTCAACTGGTTGCTCGCTTGAAACTGGCACGATGTCTACGAGCACACAAGAATACATTCAATAAACAAAACAATACACCAAGCATGAAAATCTTAAAGGGAAAACAAGGTTTCGGTCTAGGAAAGCGAACACAAGGAACACTCGGAACTATCGGGAGATTTGGATGATCACAAACAAGAGCTGGCTATGCGTTTGATATCTTTTTAATTAAGTAAAATCATGTGTATAGGTTATTTCAGAGAAATACCCTATTTATAATTAAGCAAGTTATATTTATATTTAAAAGACGGTGTAAGCCTATTCCAATTTTACTTATAAATATTCAAGTATGATTTATGCAAATTAAACATTTAATTTTAAAAGAAGCATTTAAAAGCATCTAGGCGTTTATCATTATATTTCGAGTTAGTCTAATCAAATTATAATTTAAAAACACACTTATATTCATTTTAGTTAAATTATCATTTAATTAAGAAAACTCGGGATATAGCCTATGTTACATTTTAGTAGAAAGCAAATTGCTTAATCATTAATCAAATTAAGTTTGATTATAAAAACCGAGATATACATCTAATTAACTTTTAATTAAAAGAAATATTAATTAGTATTAATCATATTAACTTTCTTATGAAAACACGTGTTAAACTTCTAATTAGATTTTAATTAGAAAAGCATGTGCAATAGGATTTATTCATATTTAATATTTAAATAAATTATAAAACATTGAACATGTACATCATTGCTCCTAACGTGTACTTTGAGTTGATATGAGCCTAACACAACAAGAACGGGGTTAAACGGAGCTAAAACACAAAAGATATGGAGAAAACAAGATCCTAAAGCTGACGGGCTTGAAAAGACGGTCGCATGGACACCAAGAACGCTTAAAACGAAGCTAGGACGGAAAAGATATGGCTAAAACAAGATTCAGGGACTAATTTGTGAATATCTGGAAGTTTAGGGAGTTTTCTGCAAGATTTCAGGGGCTAAAACATAATTATGTGTAAGAACTCAAGGGTTTTGGTGTAAAAGAGTAGGGCTTGGACCTTTCGTGGAAGAAACAGAGAAGCTCAGGGGCTTCACTGTTAAAACCTGGGCTAAATTGTAAGAAACTTTGGAGGTGGAAGGGCATATATGTGATTTTAGAAAGTGCGGGGTTCTTTTTGTAAAATTACCAGGGCGGCCGGCGGGTGAGCTGCGGTGGCGCCACGTGGCGGGCTGCGGTTGGCTGTGCTGATGCGATGCTGACGCAAGCTGACGTCATGCTGACGCGGTCGGTGACGCAGGCTCGTGGACCGCGGCTGTGGACCCGGTCCACCGGTCCACGGTGGACCGATCCAAGGGGTACGCGGTCCCTTTTAATCTGGACCGCCCGCCGCGATCGGACGGCCCAGGTGCCACACAGGCGGCCGCGGCGGCGGGAGACGGCCGGCGCGGCGCGCGCGCCGGCGGCGGCGGCGGGGCTCACCGGAGGAGGCCATACGGGGCTCCCGGCCTCGGATTTGGACGCGGAAAGGCTCTACGCGAAGAGGGGAAGGAGGGGAAGCTTACCAGGGGCTCAGATGAGAGGGAATCACGGCGGAGGAGCAAATCGGGGCGGCGCGGCGGAGCTCCGGCGGCTCCTCCGGTGCGGCGGCGCTGCACACGAGGGAAAGGGAGGGGAAATGGTGCGGGGTGAAGAGGAGGTGGTGCTCATTCTTTATCGGGCGGAGGGGGAAAGGGAGGAGGCGCGGTGAGGCGGTGGCGGGTGCTCGCCGGCCGGCCATTAATGGCGGCGGCGGTGGCTCGGAATCGGGCGGCGCCTGTAGGGGCGAGGAGGAGGTGCGGGAGCGCGGGAGAGTGAAGGGGCAGCCGCAGGGATCCTTGGGGCGGCTTTATAGGGCGAGAAGAGGGGGAGAGGGGCATCGGCCGAAGAAGAAATAGCCATCAATGCCATGGCGGCGGCCGGTCTTGATGACAATCAAGGGGGAGGGGTCTTGATTAGGATAAATGAAAAGGAATTGATGGAGGAAGAGTGAAGTCGGGCTTTAGCACTCCTTGATGACAGGCTTGAAGGCGGAGGGGGCGCGGGAGAGGCGGGCAGGCGGCGCAGGAGGCCAGCGGCCGCGCGGCCAGGGGAGGAGGGGCTGGAGGTTGGGGATGCTCCCGACAGGTGGGTCCCACCTGTCGGCGAGAGGGGGAGAGAGAGGAGAGGAGGCGGGGCGCTGGTGGGCCGCGTGGGCCGAAAGCGGGGATGGGCCGCGGGGTAGGGAGGTGGGTTGGGTTTGTTTTTGTTTTTGTTTTCTTTTCTTTTTCAAATCCATTTCAAATCTTTTTCAAACCTTTTTAAATCAAATCTTTTACATCTTTTCAAATTCAAATTTTAACACAAATTTCTCCAACTATTTTAAAGGCTTTGCACAAACTATTTTTAACAACTTTTCAAACATATTTTAAATTCAACCTTTACACAAATTTTCACAAACTATTTCACAATTATTTTAAAGAATTTTCACAAGTATTTTAAGACTTTTAAAACCACACCACAACTAAAACTCATGCATTCAAATCATGATGCACAAGCACTTATTGCTTCTAAATTATTAAAATGATATTTAAATATTTTAAAGGCCAAATTTATTTGATAATTTAATTAATCCTTAGAAAATAAAATCTAAACACCTTGTTGCTTACATTAATTTGGTGATGGAATTTTAGGGTGTTACAAATCTACCCCCTTAAAAAGAATCTCGTCCCGAGATTCGGAGAGATTGAAAAGAACTAAGGGTATTATTCTGAATCCATCTTGTATACTGAGCTCTTTTAACAGGCATAGCTCCTTCACCTACTTTCCTTAATCTTGATTCACTTTGCCTTCTTCTTTGGGTAGGGCAGTAGCAACAACCTCAATCCTATCTCCTTGCAGACTGGTTAAGAGTACTGACTTCTTGGCACACAGAATTATTCTGTCACATTCGCCTAACCAATCCATTCCAAGTATTACATCTAGTCCACAAGATGTAAGAACTACTAGATCAGCTTGAAAATCTATTCCCCTGATCTTAAGATTGACTCGTGGGCATACATGAGTGGAATTCATTTCACCATTCGGGAAACCAATCAGCAAATGTGTCTTCATAGAACTCATAGGTATATTATGCTTTGCCACAAATTGTTCAGTACTGAATGAATGTGATGCTCCAGAATCAAATAAAATCGTTGCAGGCACAGAGTTTGACAGGAAACGTATCCAGCACAAAATCAGGAGCGTCTGGAGCTTGTTCAGCTGTCACGTGGTTCACTTTGCCACGCACGTAATTCCGTTGACCTTTGTTGATCGGAGAATTTGCACTTCCATGGTGTATCTGAGATGTTTGTTGTCTGAACCTTTGACCATTGTCATTTTGGGGAATCTAGATGTTACGATTTGGGCAGATGCTGGCATAATGTCTCAATTCTCCATAGTTGAAACAACCATTAGGGTGAACTGGAGAGTTGTTTCTCATTGATGCATCTGAGCGATCCTGATGATGACTTGCAACATGTGGTGTCTGTTGGCTAGAATGTTAGGACTGCTGGGTTGAATGCTGCAACTGAGAATTTTGCAAATAATTTCCACTTGATTAACCAGAACTAAACTGAGAACCATGTGATGAGTTGAAGCGGGGGCGTGTGTTGCTAGATTGTCCATGTGTTTGGAACTTGCGCTTCTGTTCACCATGTTCCACAAGTTTATTCTCTAGACCTATAGCTTTGTTCAGTAATGTAGCGAAGTCCGGGAAGCTGTGACTCTGTAGTTGATAGTTGAGTGGCTCTATTAGACTATCTAGGAAGCATTCTTGCCTCTTTGGGTCAGTATTAACTTCATCTGGTGCATAGAGAGACAACTGAGTAAACTTGTCCAGATACTCGTTAACCGACATACTGCCTTGCTTTAGAGCGAGGAACTCTCTTTGCTTAAGCTTGATTGCACCAGAGGGAATGTGGTGCACGCGAAAACTATACCTGAACTCCTGCCAGGTGATGGTGCTAGGTACAACATGTGCGGCAGTGTACTCATTCCACCATTCAGCTATTAATCCTTACAAACAGCCTGTTGTATACAAGACCATCTCTCGATTAGTGCATTGCGTCATCTTCAACTTCTTGATGACAGTCTTTAATCAATCATCAGCATCCAATGGTTCGGTTGAGTGGGAGTATGTGGGACGACGCTGACTCATGAATTCCTTATGCTTGTCCACTAGTGTTGGTGCTGCTGGTGGTGGTGGCTGATTTTGCTAAGCTTGAATGTTTTGAATAGTGGCCGTCAGACTTTGGATTAGTTGCAATTGAGCAGCAAGGAACTGCTGCGTTGTTGGATCCATTGCTGAGTTGAGGGGTGGGGGTGGTGCTTGATTCTGCTGATTAGCAATATGAGCACAGACAACAGATGGAATGTCTTGACCTTCTCTTGACCTGGTGCTTACCATCTGATTGTTAGAGAAAGGTATTCCAGATAGGAATAGTGTACTAATGCATGAAGAGATGAACTCAAAAAGATGAAGCAACATGAACTTCCACTTTAAGACGGATTCTCATCCTGAGATTCACAAAGGCTAGCATGAGACAAGAGTTCGGGTGTTTAGCATCCAACACTACTTATCTTGCTTCCATATAATTCATCTTACACAAGCTCCATAAACATAATTCTTTATTCTTGACAACTCACTTTATAAACATCATTGGACTATTCAACCTAACTCCACTTGTAACTGTCCATTCCTTTCCTAAGCTTCATTGACTTGCCTTGGTAGAATTTTCTTGTCGTCTTGATAAAGTGATTTGAATAGAGCTGGATTAACTCCATTTTTTTGACTATTTGGAATCACTCTTCAAATTTTTTTCTTCTTCTTTTAACCCAAAAGCTTCTTGGGGCACTAACTTATGAAATGTCCCTCTTTGTTACAATAGAAACATGCTTTTCTTGCTTTAGTATCCTGGTGATTGCACGTTTGACTAGAAGTAAGGGTATTGAGACTTCGATCCTAGGGTTGATTACCATCCTCTTTTGCACACCAACTAGCAAGATGTCCATTTTCTCCACGCTTGAGGCAATATAATCCATCGTGACTAAGCAAAATCCTCTTACGCTTTGTTGGACAATTAATAACATAGTGGCCTTCTTCACCACATTTGAAACATAGTCTCTTAATACCTTTGTCTTGGCTTTCTTCACTTGCATACTTCTTGAGTTGTTTGATTCTTTCGGGCTGAAATGCTTTGAAAGTTATACTCCAATCCTCAAGGTTGATAATCTGATTACTATCTATAGCTTGAGCAACTTCTTCTCGGACTAGATTTTGGGTACATAACTTCCTTTTCTTATTGATATCCAAATGATAACATTGTCTAGCCTCATCTCTCATTAGGCTGACTTCTTTTTGGAGACATGAACGACCATAATGTTCACAACATTGACATATTCATATAGTCTTCATATGTTCATGTTGCAATTCTGGTGCTCCATGACTTCTCTTATTATTTTGATGATTCCATGCTTCTACAACTTGCTTCTTTACTGGTCCGGCGGAAACTCCAGCTTTTGGTTATCCCTGTGTTATGAGGAGATGATGTGTTGGTCTGCTTTTGTCCTTGTAAGACTTGAGCTTGCATGACTGATAGCTTTTCTTTGTCCAATGACGATGAAACAGTTGGAATTTGACGGTTTCACCCAAAACAAGGTTGGAATTCTTAGGATTTGATGCTTGCTCTATAATATACTGATGGATATTAACCATGGTTTGAGTCATTGCTTGCAGAGTCTGAGTTTGTGTTGCCATATGCTCTAGCATTCTGCGTTCAGTTGCTGAGGTTGTAGATGGAATGTTGATGTTTCCTTTGTTGTCTTTATATTCGTGATTTCCATTGGGACTCGCCATCCGGTTGTGTAATCAAGGTAAGCTCAGAAGAGGTTGGAAACAAATTGAAGAGCAGGGTAAAATTATTGATATCAGATCCATCTTTTCTTGTTGTCATTGTAATCACACTGTGGTAGAGAAGAGAATAACAGGGGTGAAAGAAATTGACCATCTTTTCTTTAACTTCTGTCATACGTTGATGTCCGTATTCACTTGTAGATTTCTTGTTGTTGGTGTTGCTTCTAGACTTTGATTCTGACATCCTCCAACCAACTTGAATGACAGATAAGGATAAGCCAGATTTGAACCCAAACTATATTTATTAACCTAACAATTTATTTCTTGTTGCATTTGTGGCCATCACTCCACAATACAACTCACACAATCAAAACTCCAAATCAAACATGAGTTCAAACAATCAAACATTTACATCGCACGTCCTCACAAGAACAATTCTATCGAAGTTGATAAGGGGTAGGCAATCTAAGAACTTATATCAGACAACCTTGGTGGTGAAGATTCAGCTGATAGCACAAGAAACGAACCCAGAATAGATCAAAACAAAACGATGTGTTTTAACAAGAAGACAAGATTAAATTAGTTTTTATACGTAAAATAAGTCAATTTTGAAGGATGACAGGCTTTCTAGAACATGAATCCTTACTTTTCGACCATTTCTAACTTAAGGCTGCGTTCCTACAGTCACACTGCTCTGATACCACTCTGTCACACCCGATTTCCGGAGGGAAACCAGATGCATCTCATATGTGCGCCAGCATCTAGTTCCACACATATGATAGACGAAATGAGTGTAATATCATAGACAGTAAAAACGTAACAAGGGGTTTAACAACTTACTACACTCATTCGGAAGACACAAAGGTCTTTAACATCGGAAAACGATAACTACACGTCGAGTCTTCGTCTTCCGCTTCCACAGGCACTTGACTGGGGGAGACACATGCCTCAGAACTCTTCAAAGTCGATGTAGAACTCTTCACCATTGTTCTCTACTGAACAGCGGTAAGCAAGGCTGAGTACACTTATGGTTGGTACTCAACAAGTGGGGGAAGATGCAAGGCTATCACGGATAGGCTATGGTTTTGCAGCGGTTAGCATTTTAATGTTGGTCAAACTTTTAATTAAAGAACGCCTAATTACTAGATGTAAGTTTATACCAACCCACTTAAGAAAAACTTTTAAACAAAACAACCCAAAGCTCATCGAGCTTCACCAAAGCACGATTTATTCTCATCTTCAAGTTTATTAATCATGTGAGGGTCCAAGCCACTCATGACCGTGAGCACGGCTGATCGATCAGTTTTACACTCGCAGGTTTGCACACTTTACCCACGGCTCGCGTAAAAGTTCCGAAGAACTTTGAACCCAACCATGCGATGCGATCGGGCATCATACCACACTTCCGAGGTGTGATTGCATAGGGACGCTACGAAGCCTTTACAAAGGTATACAAAAGACTAACGACCCGCATAGTTACGGATCGGGGCGGACCATAACCCTCCCTAGTGGTCGCACCTTAGCAAAGGTCGCTACCCCAAAAGGACCGGGCTATACCCCCGCAACCCGATCCCCCTCTGCTCCTTTCGGAAAAGGGCCATCAGATCAATCGCACACCTAATTAATTGGCTAAGGTCAGAGCCATGTAACACTGTGGTTGCGCATGTTTTCTTGGGTGGTTCTCCATGTTCCGATTAAGTCATATGATCTTGTATTACCAAAAGCATCATCGTTAAACATACAAGCCTTTATCTTGGAAAACCATTTTTATCCAACCCAAGTTGAGCAACTAGCATATTCTACCCAAAAACATTTATTAAACGGGGGTTGATCCAAGGATTGTGGGTAAAAGTCTAGGTAAGTCCTTAAAAAGGGTGTTCCCATCAATTTAATGCAATCTCATTATAAATATAAACTTAGTTGTCATGCAATTACATAGGATAAAATGGACTCATGCAGGGGGAGAAGACCACTTGCCTTCCTTGCTTAAACACTAAGGTTCTTCTTCTTCAAACACTTGCTCTTGATCTACTTCAACTGGTTGCTCGCTTGAAACTGGCACGATGTCTACGAGCACACAAGAATACATTCAATAAACAAAACAACACACCAAGCATGAAAATCTTAAAGGGAAAACAAGGTTTGGGTCTAGGAAAGCGAACACAAGGAACACTCGGAACTATCGGGAGATTTGGATGATCACAAACAAGAGCTGGCTATGCGTTTGATATCTTTTTAATTAAGTAAAATCATGTGTATAGGTTATTTCAGAGAAATACCCTATTTATAATTAAGCAAGTTATATTTATATTTAAAAGACGATGTAAGCCTATTCCAATTTTACTTATAAATATTCAAGTATGATTTATGCAAATTAAACATTTAATTTTAAAAGGAGCATTTAAAAGCATCTAGGCGTTTATCTTTATATTTCGAGTTAGTCTAATCAAATTATAATTTAAAAACACATTTATATTCATTTTAGTTAAATTATCATTTAATTAAGAAAACTCGGGATATAGCCTATGTTACATTTTAGTAGAAAGCAAATTGCTTAATCATTAATCAAATTAAGTTTGACTATAAAAACCGAGATATACATCTAATTAACTTTTAATTAAAAAAATATTAATTAGTATTAATCATATTAACTTTCTTATGAAAACACGTGTTAAACTTCTAATTAGATTTTAATTAGAAAAGCATGTGCAATAGGATTTATTCATATTTAATATTTAAATAAATTATAAAACATTGAACATGTACATCATTGCTCCTAACGTGTACTTTGAGTTGATATGAGCCTAACACAACAAGAACGGGGTTAAACGGAGCTAAAACACAAAAGATATGGAGAAAACAAGATCCTAAAGCTGACGGGCTTGAAAGACGGTCACATGGACACCAAGAACGCTTAAAACGGAGCTAGGACGGAAAAGATATGGCTAAAACAAGATTCAGGGACTAATTTGTGAATATCTGGAAGTTTAGGGAGTTTTCTTCAAGATTTCAGGGGCTAAAACATAATTATGTGTAAGAACTCAAGGGTTTTGGTGTAAAAGAGTAGGGCTTGGACCTTTCATGGAAGAAACAGAGAAGCTCGGGGGCTTCACCGTTAAAACTGGGCTAAATTGTAAGAAACTTTGGAGGTGGAAGGGCATATATGTGATTTTAGAAAGTGCGGGGTTCTTTTTGTAAAATTACCGGGCGGCGGCGGCGGGTGAGCTGCGGTGGCGCCACGTGGCGGGGGCGCGGTTGGTTGTGCCGATGCGATGCGACGCAAGCCGACGTCATGCGCGACGCGGTCGGTGACGCGAGCTCGTGGACCGCGGGCGTGGGACCCGGTCCCGCCGGTCCACGGTGGACCGATCCAAGGGGTATGCGGTCCCTTTTAATCGCGGACCGCCCGCCGCGATCGGACGGCCCGGGTGCCACACGGGCGGCCGCGGCGGCGGGAGACGGCCGGCGGCGCGCGGGGGCTCACCGGAGGAGGCCATACGGGGCTCCCGGCCTCGGATTTGGACGCGGAAAGGCTCTACGCGAAGAGGGGAAGGAGGGGAAGCTTACCAGGGGCTCATATGAGAGGGAATCACGGCGGAGGAGGAGATCGGGGCGGCGCGGCGGAGCTCCGGCGGCTCCTCCGGTGCGGCGGCGCTGCACACGAGGGAAAGGGAGGGGAAATGGTGCGGGGCGAAGAGGAGGTGGTGCTCATTCTTTATAGGGCGGAGGGGGAAAGGGAGGAGGCGCGGTGAGGCGGTGGCGGGTGCTCGCCGGCCGGCCATTAATGGCGGCGGCGGTGGCTCGGAATCGGGCGGCGCCTGTGGGGGCGAGGAGGAGGTGCGGGAGCGCGAGAGAGTGAAGGGGCAGCCGCAGGGATCCTTGGGGCGGCTTTATAGAGCGAGAAGAGGGGGCGAGGGGCATCGGCCGAAGAAGAAATGGCCATCAATGCCATGGCGGCGGCCGGTCTTGATGACAATCAAGGGGGAGGGGTCTTGATTAGGATAAATGAAAAGGAATTGATGGAGGAAGAGTGAAGTCGGGCTTTAGCACTCCTTGATGACAGGCTTGAAGGCGGAGGGGGCGCGGGAGAGGCGGGCGGGGCGGCGCGGAGGCCGGCGGCCGCGCGGCCGGGGGGAGGAGGGGCTGGAGGTTGGGGATACTCCCGACAGGTGGGTCCCACCTGTCGGCGAGAGGGAGAGAGAGAGGAGAGGAGGCGGGGCGCTGGTGGGCCGCGTGGGCCGAAAGCGGGGATGGGCCGCGGGGTAAGGAGCTGGGTTGGGTTTGTTTTTGTTTTTGTTTTCTTTTCTTTTTCAAATCCATTTCAAATCTTTTTCAAACCTTTTTAAATCAAATCTTTTACATCTTTTCAAATTCAAATTTTAACACAAATTTCTCCAACTATTTTAAAGGCTTTTCACAAACTATTTTTAACAACTTTTCAAACATATTTTAAATTCAACCTTTACACAAATTTTCACAAACTATTTCACAATTATTTTAAAGAATTTTCACAAGTATTTTAAGACTTTTAAAACCACACCACAACTAAAACTCATGCATTCAAATCATGATGCACAAGCACTTATTGCTTCTAAATTATTAAAATGATATTTAAATATTTTAAAGGCCAAATTTATTTGATAATTTAATTAATCCTTAGAAAATAAAATCTAAACACCTTGTTGCTTACATTAATTTGGTGATGGAATTTTAGGGTGTTACAGCACACGACAGTCCTCCCAACATCGCGACGTCCTCCAAACTGAGCGTCATCTCCCCGACGAGGAAGTGGAACGTGTGTGTCTCTGGTCGCCACCGGTCCAGGAATGCGGCGATCAGCGGGGTGTCGTAGTTGAACCGCGTCAACCGCTTCGCTTGGGGAACTTCAGCTCGTAGACTGTCCCCTTCGACGAACCGCGCAACAGGGAGAAGTCCTGCAGCGTGTAGCCTGAAAAATATTAATTTACTAAACGCAATTACCATTGTAAAGAAACAGAAATAAATAATAAATATGAATTACGTACTTCGGAATCCACTGCTGGTGTATCAGCATCAACGTGTGGGTCGTCAGGCAACGTATGTTGCCAGGCGGACGTCCAAGAACAGCCGACACGTAGGAGCAGTGGTGCCGATCCACCGCCTCATCGAACAACTCCAGCCGTACGTACTCAAGCGGTGCAGCCATAACTGCAAAAAAATAACATAATTCAATCAATTATTCGAATTATACTAATTTAAAAGAATTATGTGAATTTAAATAATTTTCTACGATTTTTATTTCAGTTGAATCTAATTATGTGAATTATAACCATTTTCCTTGAAGTTTAAAACCAATTGAAACGAATTATGTGAATTTAAATAATTTTCTATGAATTTTACATCAATTTAATCTAATTATGTGCATGATGACCATTTTCTCGAAGTTTAAAACCAATGAAAACGAATTATGTGAATTTAAACTATTTTATATGAATTTTATATCAATTTAATCTAATTATGTGAATTATAACCATTTTACGGAAGTTTAAAACCAATTAAAACAAATTATGTGAATTTAAAATATTTTCTACAAATTTTACATCAATTTAACTTAATTATGATAATTATAACCATTTCCTAGAAGTTTAAAATGAATTTAAACGAATTATGTGAATTTAAATAATTTTCTACGAATTTTATATCAATTTAATCTAATTATGTGAATTATAACCATTCCCTAGAAATTTAAAACCAATTTATATGAATTATGTGAATTTAAATAAGTTTCTACGAATTTTATATCAATTTAATCTAATTATGTGAATTATAACCATAAGTTTAAACCAATTTAAATGAATTATGTGAATTTAAATAATTTTCTACGAATTTTATATCAATTTAATCTAATTATGTGAATTATAACTATTTTCAGGAATTTTAAATGAATTAAAACGAATTATGTGAATTTAAACAGTTTTCTACTAATTTTATATCAATTTAACTAAACTAAGTTAACTAAACTAAATTTCTAAACTAAACTAAGTTAACTAAACTAAATTTCTATACTAAATTAACTATACTAACAAAATTAAATTTAGAAACAAACCTCAGTCAAAAGTGGTCCGAAGGGTTGAAAGCCGAAGATTTAGGGGAGGGAGGGAGAGAGGGACGGGCTGGCGGCGGCAGCGGTCGCCCCTTTATATAGGGGTGACGCTGTCGCCGTGGCTATAGATGGGCATTCGGGCCGCCCGGCCCTAGCCCGGGCCCGGGGTGGCCCGCTCAATTACGGGCCGGGGCCGGCCCGCACTAACATCCATCGTGTCGTGCTGTGGTCGTCCACGGGCTGTGGCGACGGCCCAAGCCCGAGCTCGTCATGTCGTTTCGTGCCAGGCCAGCCCGTAAATGCCCTGCCCTACACACAGCTGCGGGCTGTCCGAAGCCCGAACCACCTTCTCGACGTGGCTGCTGGGGGATGGAGGGGAGTGGCGGCATGCCGGCCTCCGCTGCGGGCAAGGCAAGGCGCGCGGCCGCCGGCCTCCGCCGGCGGGCGGGGTGCGCCGAGCCGCCGGCCTCTCGCGGGGCAAGGCGCGCCGCCTCCACTGCGAGGCCTCCTGGAAGGTGTCGTCGGCGGCGGCTGCAGGGGTGGGTGTGAGAGAGGCCGAGAGGAAAAAGGAGGGAGGCGACACGCAGTGTGCCAGTGTTGTGGCAGAGGGGATGGGGCGGCAACGACGTCCAGTGGAGGGGAGGTGGCGGCATCGCCGCGTCGGGGTGCCGGGCTGGAGAGAGACTCGAGTGGCGGCGGCGACAGCTGTAGTCTGTAGGAGTAGGTTAGGGTTTGGGGGCTGGGTTTGGTTGTTTATATATGATGGGTGGGATTAGTGGGCCGCTGCCGGGCCGCCCTGTTAATTGCGTGCCGGGCCGAGCCGCCCGACGTGCTGCGGTGATAAGCCCGAACCCGGGCGCGGTAAGCGGGCCGGGCTAGCCCGGGCCCGGTGGTTATCGGGTCATGTCGTGTTTAGGTCGGGCCAAAATTGCGTGCATTCAGGCGGGCCGTCGTGCTACGGGCTGAATGTCCATCTATAGCCGTGGCCCAATGCGCCAAGACCCTGCCGTCGTGGGGCACGACGCTAGGTCTCCTGACGTTGTGGGCCACGACGGTTGGATTCCTACCGCTGTGCCCCACGGCGGTAGGAATCTTATCCCACCTGGCAGGTGAGCCGACCGTTGGCGCTGTTGACGGTGAAAATCCGTCAACCTAGCCATGAGTTTACCTTCGGTGTTGGCATGAGTTTTATACCTTATCCATTGGTACTAACCCCCGTGGTATAACAAGTTCACGTGTGCATGTCGGTTTTGGAGTTTGATGTTTATGCAGGGATTTAGTGTTGAATGCAAGACTTTCGGGATTAGTTCATCAAGCACCTCATGACAAGACCTTGAAGCCCCGAACAAGTCATGCAATGAAGCAAAATTAACTCCAAGAAGCGGGGACTTGATCCGAGAAGACGACGGACTCCGGGGACCCGACCGTGAAAAGTGCTTGAATCTTGCAAGACAAGGAGTTGAGTCCAATTCGGAGAGAAACCGACGACATGGACCTACATGCGAAGGGGGAAACATCCGGGAAGCAAGGGAACCGACCTCGGGCAAAGGAGCCCACGGGGCCGGGCCTAAATGGGCCCGGCCGGCCGGCCCGCTCCGGTCGGCCCGAGCCCATTTTGGGCCCAAATCCGTCCTCCTTTGCCCTAGCCGCCAATCGGGCTATTTATAGTCCCCCGACCGAGAGCCACGCGAGAAGATTTCGTCTTCGGCCGCCGAGGAGCAGAGAAGAGAGGGACACCATGTCGGAGAGGAGAGGGTCGAGCTAGTTGACTAGGGTTTCCCTAGCCGACGTGGGAACCTTGCATGGAAGACCACGTCGAAGTTCCCGGAGCTAGAAGCAAGATCAAGGAAGGATCCCGGTGGTGATCTTGTGTATGTATCATTGTCATAGTTGAATTATCAAGTTGAATCTTTTCTTAGCGATCAAGTGTTTCCTCGAAGATTTCGTTTTTCGATCGGCTTTGCTTATTCCAATTCTATTCGTACGATAGATTACATAGGGTGTTCTTGTAGCCGCGGTGGCTAGAGGTACACGCCGGATCTTCCGAAAGAATCTCGACTTGTCTTTTGACTCGCCCTAAGCTCCCCGCATGAATAGGGATACGTTGTGACGAACGGGGGTCTCGAAAGGCGGATGTTTTCGGATTTGGACAGGAAACCACGATTTAAAGAGGCTTCTATTAAGATTCGATTTGCTACTTCTTCTCTTGCTTGGAACTTCAACAAAAGGCTTACCCCGATCCCTCTAGATCGGTTTATCTACCCAATCTTACTTTGTTTTCTCCGGTTTTTAGTAGATTTATCTTTGTTTTGTGTCTTTTACTTAGATGCATTAGGTCTTTTATCGAATATTGATGTTACTTGGCTTTAATAGATTAAGTCTTGCGTCACACATTTGTTCCACGGATTCGATACCTTGGGTTCACCACTCGAGGGAAGAAGGGTCCCTTGACTACGACGGGAGACTTGTACGCTTGCGAGTCACAAACGAACTTTGATACAATTATTAACCGTCAACAAGCCCCTTTTTCTGGCGCCGTTGCCAGGGAACAAGTGATCAAGATTTGATTTTTTATTGCTTTTTTTTGTAATTTTCAGTACTGATTTTGTTTTATTTTTGCATCTACTAAATTTCGATCATCCTCAAAATACATCTAATCTAGTTTGTCTAACTCTAGTCTTTATAGATTTGTTTTGTTTTCTAGTTTTTTTGCATACTTTGTTTATTGCTAACCCTAACAGGAGATGGTTGGCTACCTCTCCAAGAAACCCAAACCTTTTTGTGGATGATCCAGGAAAACTTTATAGGCAAAGGTGACATGCAACACAAGCTAAAGGGGTGGAAACCCTAGATTCAAAAGTTGAAGTCGAAGGACCGTCGAAATCTCCAAGGGAATCACCACCTCCAAGTCCAAAGGAAGATCAACCTCAACCACCGGAGCGCTCGCGCACCCGGACATCGTTGATCTACCTATCATAAACCTTCAAGACGGCGGGAGGCCGTTCAAGATCAAAGTCTCAACTATCCGCATGACGATTGCGAGAGCCGAATGCATACGAGTCGGATTCCTTGAGTGGCATATCGGTTTACTTAAGAGGAGGATGGAGAAGATGGAGATGGAGAAAGAAGCTCAACACCTAAAGGCCGCCGAAGCAAGATCCTCATGCAAGGAGTGTGTGGAGTATGACCATGTCCAAGGTAACCCCGATTTAATGCAAGTTCGTCGATTCAGGTTTTGGGTTCTCTTTGTGCACAATTCAAGGACTTGATGGACGAGCAAGCTAAGATCAACGAGGACGCCGTCACTAAGTTCGAGGCTATGGAGAAAATATTGAAGAATTTAGATGGCAAGGTGACGGAGGTCGGAAGCTCTATACGTGAAGTGTTCATCGTGATAAGATGCTAGATGCAAGTGGGACAACTTGCCGGGCGCCCGATGGGTAACGAAGAAGAATATTTGAGACAACTCCAAGGTCCCAAGATGGCGAAGGCTACTCAAGCTCATTCGGGAGAGATGAAGGATCACATTAGAGACCATGAAGATCACGACCGAAGGACCGGAGTTCGAGATGCCGAGCCACAAGGAAGTTGTTGCATCCGTCAAGACCAAGGACAAAGCCAGCCTGTGAAGACCAAAAAAAATTGACTAAGCCAAAGTGGGTACCCAAGATTGCAACGCCCGCAAAGAGCGTTGATCCGGAGTAATCAAGTGAAGAAGTCTAGCCATGGACTATAAACGAAGCGCTAGGCGGGAGGCAACCCGTTTCGTCAAGTCAAGAATAAGCTACGGGAGGACAACCCGATTCCGGGTTTTTCGAGTCTTTTTAATAATTTAGTTTTTGAGTTTTATTACGCAAAGACATTAGACTTAGAAGTGGTTGAACAATATTAGAGACATAATTCTTGATTGAATGTTTGCTTTATCAAAAACCCTTTGCATGAACCCTCCTATGTGCTTGTTTGTTCTTTTCTTTTCGAGAAACCTCAACCAAATAATTTCAGAACCTAACTCAACCTTTCACCCTCATTATGGTGCTGAGGTTGACTTATTTTTCATGCTAAAACCACACGAGTAGAGCCACGATTTATGTTTAAGTGTTAATAAAATTCAGCACGTGGTAGGACTCGCGTGAACCTAGAAATCAAAGCTTTTGGTTGGTTTTAAAAATCTTTATCCTTGGTTTCTCTAGGATTAGAATTTTTCTAAGCCTATTCTAATTTTGTTTTATTCAAAATCTTTCTTATTTAGCCAAAATTAGAACCTAAACCTATGCCCCCATGATCAAGCGGGAAAATGCTCGCTCTCAACCGATGAAAGCAAACTTTACCGGTGAGACCAAAATCGACGTAGTCGAAAAATATTTTCGACTTACATTTGTTTTTAATGGTTTAAAAACTTCTCTAAAATTATGCTTGAGCTCTTGCATGGCTCTGAAAAACATTTTAAATTTCGAATTAGAGGAGTGCTTAACCTTAAACACACCTTAATGGAGGCAATCTAGTAATCATGCATGCACCATTGGATTCCCTTTCATCAACTTTCACCAATTCCACATGCTAAGGACAAGCATGGTGGGCAGCAAGCATCAACTTTGTAGGAATTTCATGGTGGCATGTGAAGCAAGTGGAGCTAGGGAGCATGGACATGACCCAAAGCATGGAGCATCAAGTGGAAGGACCAATAAAAGGAGTGGACGAGAGCGTTTGGGCAGTGCAACTCGTGGAGCACGCGGGCAGGAAAGTTGCAGAGGTGAAATGATCGTGCTGGAAGAAAGACGAGGCGGGGAAGAGCACCGAGGCCGGCCTCACCTACATAAGGAGCCCCCCGGCTCCCGTTTTAACGGAGCAAGCTTCCCTCTCCTTCCTTTGTTTGTGTGTTCAAGTTTGTGTGCTCAAAACCTCCGTAGACATAGCCAACCTTCCCAAGCTTGATGACTCAAGAAAAAAAAATCCACATCCTTAATCCACTCAAAGTCCACATCCGAATCAAAAAGTTTAAGTGCCTAGTTACCGGTTGCAACCCGGAGTTTTAATTGAAGAAAAGAGTGCAGCAACCATGTGGAAGAAACCACAAGTCTCTTCTCCAAGAAGAAGAGTTCGTCGTCCAAGCCGTCATCAACCACGTCTTCGAGGAGGCACTCGGTTTCCGAGTCTCCCCGGAGCATGGAGACGGATACGGCACCACCGAGGAGGAACGATGCTCTCCTCCTTGGTGGTATGAGGGCTGCGAGAAGCACTTCCATGAGGTTTACTGAACCTCGTGGGCACACGGAGGAGCAGCCCGCGCCACCACGACGATCGACTCGCTCAACCGCACCACCTCCTTACACCCCGACATACTCTTCATACGGCTTCATCATCTTGTCGGCGGAGGAGGAGGAGAGGCTCGCCAATCTTGAGAAGAGGCTTGTGCCGAACGTCGAAAAGCACTCTACACCTTGGGTTTTGGCACTGACATACACTATATGTTGGGGCACCTCGGATGGGTGCAGTTCTCCAACGGAGTATCGGTGGACACCCATTTGGGGTTCGCCTTAGAGATTTTAATGACTATTGCACCCATCGTTGATGATGATAGGGTGCAAAGCTTGTCATTCCGTTTGGAGGGAGTCCAACAAGTGGTTCCCTACGAGCACGTTAGGGAGCTGCTTGGATTCCACAAGGGAGCTCTGGAGAAAGTTGACGTGCCACCCGGCATGTTAGCGGGATTTTGGAACATGATCTCCGGAGAAACCCATCAACAACGCAATTGCATCCGCAACCCATTATCCGGATATTTCACTCTTGGATGTGCAAGAGGGTATTAGGGAGGATGAAGGAAACAAAGGTGACCGACACGGAGTTGAATTGGCTATACTCGGCTTTAATTGCCAGGCAGCCAATAGACCCCTCTTACCTCATGATCAACCGTTGGTGTTGTGAAGCAACATCGGGGGCGGGTAATATTGGTTCGGGGTGTTACCTCTCCATGTTGGCCTTTTCCTTGCGGCCGGGGATCGCAAGAAACCCCGCTCACCTTTTGCGTGGAACCTCTCTCGGTTTTGAGTATTTGCAGCAAGGCAAATACATTAGTGGAGATGAGAGAGGAGGTTATCGGTTGGCCATAGTGAACCTACCCCTTCCGAATAAGAGGCTTAGGCTTTTCACCGAAGGAAGGGAAGATTGGTTGGAAGAGGGATTACTTGTCCCTGCAAGGAAGAACAAAAGAGGAAGAATCGTAGAGGAGGGAACATCCTCCGCACAAGCGAGTGGAGCACAACCCAATGTGCAACCATTCGGCGGAGTTCCTCCTCCGCCAAGTTATTACGGAGGGCCACAAGAGCAAGCATGGGGGGGGTGGTGCACCGGTACCCCCACCAAATTATGTTGTGCCCAACGCTAACTTCGCGGAGTCCTACGCTCATCATCCCCAACCACAACAAAGCATGGCCATTATTGGAGGGTTTGCTGCAAGTAACGCTCAAAACATCGCAGCCATCCAAGCTAACGCAGCTCAACTTGGTGAAGGCAACGCAAATATTGCCTTTGAATTTGGACGCCTTCACCTTGTGGAGCCAAATCAATTCGTCGGAGGGAATGTCCAATCATATTACGAGCAAGGGTATTATTATCAAGATCATCAACATCAACCACCGGCGGAGGACTAGAAGGCTTAGGAACTTTAGTTTTCTTTTCTTTTCTTTTTCTCTGTAATTTTCAGCTTTTGCTTATGTGTTTTTGCGTAATATTTTCTGTTTTTTATTTAAATTTCAGCAAGCTTGTTTGTTTATTTTCAGTATGTATTTCAACTTGATATCACCATTAATAAAGACACCACCTTGATTTTATCATTGGAAAAGTTACAAAATTCGTGCCATGATGATATATGATTAAAGTTGCAGCTTTGTTCATCTTTGTAATTGATTTATGCATGTTTAAGCTAGTGCTCTCTTAAAAATACAGATCTGAATTTATTTAAATGCCAGCTTAATTTTCAGCGGAGGTTATGATTAAAATAAAGACCCATAGTGTTTTATGTGCTCTCAAGTTATGAATAGATTAAAGATGTTTTTATGCTCAAAAATATTGCTAACCTTGTCACAAATATCGCTTGTGTGTTGCTCAACCTATCCAAAGCCTTATATATATTTGAGTGCATAAAACTTAGTGTACAAGATTTATTTTTGAGTGCGTTATTGCAGGCCATGATTTCTCTGGCCCGAGACTAAGAAGCTGGTCATTCCGTTTTTGCGTATCTATCTTTTTGCTAGCCTTTTATCCGTGCATTGTGTATCCCCGCATCGGTGATCTCACAAACTTCGCCGGATATCCACCCTTAAACCAAATATCATTTTTTGTGATTACCTCCTTGACCACAACCTATCGTTGAGAATGGATCATCAATTCAAGGAAGATCGCAAGACGGTGCCAACGTTGAAGATTTCAAGTATCTCTCCTAGGAAAAATATTCCGGTACCTACCTTATTTTTCGCCTCTTTGCTCGAGGACGAGCAACGTCTAAGCATGGGGGAGGAGGTAGGTACGGTGCAGTTTTAGAGTTCAAAGGGGAATATTTTTTCAAAAAAATGATGATGAAAGAAAAAAAAATCCAGCGATACTCATGACTTTCAAGGTATAAAAAAATCAAAACTTCATTGTGGAAGTCATGGGCTGAATGTATGACGAAAAAATGAATGAATGAAAGAAAGAAAAGAATGAGAAATATGAGAAAGAAAAAAATGTGCGTAAAGTAAATTCCCTAAGCTCTCTAAAAGTGCATTCAAGGCTTCAAGTTAAAAAGATCCATTCTCATTTTCCAACCATGTGCAATCCGATAACGAGGACTTCCTTTGTGCCTCGGGATCACTCTTTGCCATTTGCACATGTCCACTCATCTAAAAGTGTGTGTATTTTTCCTCTTTCCCCTCCTTGATTAACATTATTTTCCAATGACCTTTTTGACGAGTCTCGGTAAGACCATGAGAAGCTTGTCTTGTTTTGACAACACCTCATTTATAAAATCTTGTTAGGACTAAACTTTCCCAAAGCTCCATATAAAGCCTACCACATATATATGAGAGGGAAAGGAGTAGAATATATAGGCTTGAGAGACAAGTGAGATGAGAGTTTATGAGCAATACATGAGATGATTTAAATTTGTGAATTTGGTTTAGCTTTTCTTCATCTCGATCTTCATTTCAAAAATTCTGAGATCTATTTAAAACTTTGTGAGCATGTTAATACTTGTGGGATAAGCTTAATGAGAATCTACCCTCCGTAGAAATGAAGGCTAGCACATTATGGAACTTCAATGAATTAAAATTTTGAGAGCATTATGTTTTCTCATGTGTGATCAAATGCAAAGTTTAAACATTGTTTGGCAATGATGATATCCATCGAAGGCTTACTCGAGGACGAGCAAGGTTTAAGCATGGGGGAGATGTTGACGGTGAAAATCCGTCAACCTAGCCATGAGTTTACCTTCGGTGTTGGCATGAGTTTTATACCTTATCCATTGGTACTAACCCCCGTGGTATAACAAGTTCACGTGTGCATGTCGGTTTTGGAGTTTGATGTTTATGCGGGGATTTAGTGTTGAATGCAAGACTTTCGGGATTAGTTCATCAAGCACCTCATGACAAGACCTTGAAGCCCCGAACAAGTCATGCAATGAAGCAAAATTAACTCCAAGAAGCGGGGACTTGATCCGAGAAGACGACAGACTCCAGGGACCTGACCAGAAAAGTGCTGAATCTTGCAAGACAAGGAGTTGAGTCCAATTCGGAGAGAAACCGACGACATGGACCTACATGCAGAAGGGGGAAACATCCAGGAAGCAAGGGAACCGACCTCGGGCAAAGGAGCCCACGGGCTGGGCCTAAATGGGCCCGGGCCGGCCGGCCCGGTCCGGTCGGCCCGAGCCCATTTTGGGCCCAAATCCGTCCTCCTTTGCCCTAGCCGCCAATCGGGCTATTTATAGTCCCCCGACCGAGAGCCACGCGAGAGAAGATTTCGTCTTCGGCCGCCGAGGAGCAGAGAAGAGAGGGACACCATGTCGGAGAGGAGAGGGTCGAGCTAGTTGACTAGGGTTTCCCTAGCCGACGTGGGAACCTTGCATGGAAGACCACGTCGAAGTTCCCAGAGCTAGAAGCAAGATCAAGGAAGGATCCCGGTGGTGATCTTGTGTATGTATCATTGTCATAGTTGAATTATCAAGTTGAATCTTTTCTTAGCGATCAAGTGTTTCCTCGAAGATTTCGTTTTTCGATCGGCTTTGCTTATTCCAATTCTATTCGTACGATAGATTACATAGGGTGTTCTTGTAGCCGCGGTGGCTAGAGGTACACGCCGGATCTTCCGAAAGAATCTCGACTTGTCTTTTGACTCGCCCCTAAGCTCCCCGCATGAATAGGGATACGTTGTGACGAACGGGGGTCTCGAAAGGCGGATGTTTTCGGATTTGGACGGGAAACCACGATTTAAAGAGGCTTCTATTAAGATTCGATTTGCTACTTCTTCTCTTGCTTGGAACTTCAACAAAAGGCTTACCCCGATCCCTCTAGATCGGTTTATCTACCCAATCTTACTTTGTTTTCTCCGGTTTTTAGTAGATTTATCTTTGTTTTGTGTCTTTTACTTAGATGCATTAGGTCTTTTATCGAATATTGATGTTACTTGGCTTTAATAGATTAAGTCTTGCGTCACACATTTGTTCCACGGATTCGATACCTTGGGTTCACCACTCGAGGGAAGAAGGGTCCCTTGACTACGACGGGAGACTTGTACGCTTGCGAGTCACAAACGAACTTTGATACAATTATTAACCGTCAACAGGCGCCACCGCTAACACCGTACCCCACACAGGCAGGCACTCCTACCGCCACGGGGCATTGTGGCAGATGTATATTTCTCAAAATTTTTGGTTCGTCCATTTATTTTTCGAAAATCAAAGAAGAAAAAATATAACTGCAAAAAACATAATTCCATCTATTTTCAACGCAAAAGGCTGGCCCACCACCAGCCAGCCCGCCTGGCTTCTATACTCGTTGTCCTATGCATATCCAAGTTTGAAGCTCGTGTCCTATGAGGTGGTGTGATTCCCAGCAAATGCAGGTATCCACGTAAGGACAGACACCGGTAACATCAGGATATCACTTTGAGGGTGTTTGGTGGGTCTTAAATTAGTTGGGAGAGAAAAAGATTGTGTATGAAGTTGATGACAGATTGGTTATGAGAGGAAAGTACTACACACGAGGGACGAAAACAACACAACGCCTGGGTTGCCCCCGTGCGGGCGTCCAAGGTGAAACCTTAGCGCCGCTCAACCGCCGCACCCTCCTACCTCTTCACCACCTCACCACCGCCGGAGACGAGCCACTGCAAGCGCGTGCGCGCTCCCAAGGAAGGCGGCAGCAAGGCTTTTGTCACGTGCGGCGTGGGCGACCTGCGCGGCGAGGGAGCTCGACATCCTTGGTGGCGGCGGCGCGGTGGGGCGCGAGGAGCTCGGGAGGTGGAAGGGTTTGGCGTGCGTCCGCTACTTCCTTGTACAGCGGTGACGACGAGATTTGGTGGTGCGCTGCCGCCGCCGGTTCTCGCCGAAGAAGGGCCTAGGGGCTAGATCCGCTACCCTGGTGGGTCAATCTGGTTTCCCCGAGCCCAGATCTACGCGGGCAGACTGCGACTTCGTGCGGCGACGTGACATACGGTTGTGGTGGGTAGTTGGTGTGGGGCTGCAGCAGTGGTGCCCCCTCTCCTCTCTGCTTGTCTTCGACAGCATTGGTGGTGCAACGGCAACTAGTGGCGTCGTAGTGAGCTTGGCCTTGTTGTGGCGGCGGAGTACGCCGCGCCTCTGGTGCTTCATTCGGCTCCTTCATGGTGGTGGGGCCAGGCGACCTGGTGGTGCTCTGAGGCACCATGGTGGTGCTACGGGGCATGTCGGATCGCTCCTCCGGTGCTGCAGGATGGACCGTTTCTATGTTGTAGGTTAGGGTGTGCTCCGGGCAAAAGTGTTGGTGACGGCGCCCTCGGGCGTCGTTCTCCCCGTTGGGGGTGCCAGGCAGAGACGCTCTACCTTGTGCATGAAAGGTTTTTGGGTGTAAAACCCTGTCCACTTGTGGATGAGCGGCGACGGCGTCTTTGACGTCGCACCCTTCTTGAAGGCGTTGCTTTGAGACCGGGTCTAGGCTTGCGGTGGTGTGTCGTCATTGTTGGGGGAAGGCAGCTTCAGATGGAGGGGTTCGTAGGTGGTTGTGATTCATTCGTGGCCGTGTTGGGAGGTGTTGAGGGTCCATAGTTGTTGTTCTGGCTGTGGGTTGGCGTTTGTGGTGTAGTGGTGCTCTCGCTGGCGGTACGACGGCCTAGCAAATCTTGGCGAAGCAGTGTCCAATGTTTTGTCGTTTCGAGGTAGTTGCTTCTGTGTTTTGAGGAGGTGGATGTGGCGAGGCCCTAGTGAGACTGTCTCCAGCAGTCCCCCCAAAGGCAGCCGCATATGTAATTTGAGGCAAAAAACGCAACTGTAGTGCCTCCAGTAGATGTTGCAAACCCATCTGCAAAATGAGCATCCCCTCCTCGACACCCTCATTCCTAGGATTTCTCTCTCCTTTCTTCAACTCAACTCTCCCAACCGCTGCATCTCTCTCTCTCCTGCGTTGGACGGGTCTCGCCGGCCTCCTCTGCCTTTGCCTCCTCATTGCTACTGCTACAGCCCCACACGCCCCTGCTGCCGACGGTCCGCGTCGCCTGCTCCTCCCTCGTCCACCGGCCCATTCCCAGTGCGAATCTCGACGGAGGCCCGCTTCCTTCCTCGCGCGGTCGTCGGCGAGGCATCGTCATTGCAGCAGCCTCGCGGTTGGCTCCTGCGGCGGACTCCTGCACGGCGACGCACCTCGGCGCAGGACGATAGCGGAGATACACGTGGACAATGAGCTGGAGCTGGAGGTCCCTCCCTCTCCAGCGTCGCCACCTCCTCTGGTCCCTCCCCCCAGGTCGGTGGCGCCCCCACAGATCCGGCGGTGTTGACTTGCCTGGCTCCATTGATTCGCGGCGGTGCTCGATTTGAGTGTAACACCCTAAATTCCACTTTCTGAGTCTAATTAAAATTTGCTTAGCAACAAATCGTTCTCGTTTAAGGAATATAAGGAGATTGTGCTTTTATAGGCATTAAATCATTTTTCTTAATTAATTAATAAAATATAGGAATTCCCTGTTGCATTCATGCTGGTGCATTGTTTTTGGGTGTTTGGATTCAAATCTTCATTTGAATTCAAATGGTTGTTTGTTTAAGAAGGAATTAGGAAAAAAAGTAAAGAACAAACTCCCCCCTCCTCCCTTTCCAGCCCAACTCCGCAGCAGCCCATCTCCCCCCCCCCCCCCCCGTGCGCGGCCCGGCTTCAATTTCCGGCCCGTGAACGGCCCACGTGCGCGTCGCCGCCCGCGGCCGCCGACACGCGGGGCCCGCGTGTCTGCTGCTACCTCCCGCCGCCACACCGACTCCGACTCGAGGTCATGCCGAGTCCCGGCCGCCACACGCCTCGCGGCTGCGGGCCCGCGAGCCGGCGCCTCCCTCCGCTGCCTATTTAAGGCGCGGCCCCGCCTCCCCCGCGCCGCCTTGCAAGCCCTAAACCCTAGCGTCGCTCCCGTCGTCGCCAAACCCTAGACATCCCGCACCACCCGACCCGTGCCGCGCCGCCGTGCTTGAGCAGCGCCGTCGTCGTCTCCCGGTCGCCTTGGAGCCGCTCTGTAGATCCGTCGTGAGGTAAGGAGTCTCCTGGTGCTGTTTGTTTGGATGCCCGTGCACCGTGTCACCGAGCCGTCCTCACCGGAGCTCCACCATCGCGCCTCGTCGCTGTCCGCCGCATCACGCCGCCCTCGCCACCTCTGGAGGACACTGTAGTGTTCGCCGGGTGCACGCCGTCGTCCCTGTGCTATCCCCGCAGCGTTTGGAGCACCCCAACGTCGTTTTCGCCGTCGCGCCGCTGCCGCGTCCCGCGTTGCCGCCGGCCACGCGCCGCCGCCTGCCGCCTCCCCCATCTACGGCCCAGATCGTCTCTGACCCCCCGGTCAAAACTACCTATACCGATCAACTGCGGCCCCCGCGCCTGCATTTAATCCTAGTCGTTGGATCTAGATCCGATGGATCAGATCCAACCCTTCAGCCTTACCCGCACGCTTTTGTTTAAGAAACCCTGAGTTTTTCCCTATTTACAACCCGGTCCTTCCACCTTAGGAAACCTTTACGTTTAGGCCTTGTTTCCTTCAGTTTAGCCCGAAACTTAATTTTTATTTACAGATCAGTCCCTAAACTTGTTTTAGCCATATCTTAGTCGTTTTAGCTCCGTTTTTAGCGTTCTTTATGTCCTCGTGATCGTCTCGACGAGTAGAATAGTTTTCTGTTGTTTTTTACTTCTGTTTGAGATGATTGGTGTATTGTTTCTTATTTGTTTCCATTGTATGCTTGTATGTGATGTGTGGAGCGTAGAGTACGAGCAGTTCGGGGACTTCGCTGCTGTTGAAGATTTCCAAGACCCTGAGCAGTTTCCGGTGCTGGTAGAAGGCAAGTCCTTGCTGCATTCCCGTTGATCCTATTAGAACATGCATTTTAATTACATTGTTATTTATTATTGCTATGCATTAAATTGATGGGTCCTATTGCTAAGGTTCGACTAGCTTTTTTAATCCTATGACTTGATTAACATGGGTTTACTTTATGTTGGGTAGCACATGCTAGAGCTTTACCGTGGTTTTGGGTGGTTTATTGAACACTTGTTAATATGGATTTATTTATGTTATCATTCATGTAATGCAAGAACACTTTATGCATGTTAATCGGAACATGGAGTGACCGCCCAGGAAAACAGTACGACCACAAGACATATGGCTCTGTTTTGGCTTAATAATTAGTGAACTAGGTGTTAGGTATGCTTTACCTGATAAGGGTTGGGGGCTGACGGGTAGTGGCATATGGACCTGCTCGGGCGTAGGTGTGGGCTTAGCTGAGACACGGTACTCGTCCGGGAGCTTTATACGCTGCACTGATCAGGTAACCTAGCGGGCAGCC
Source organism: Cenchrus americanus (assembly GCA_947561735.1). Classification (NCBI taxonomy): domain Eukaryota; kingdom Viridiplantae; phylum Streptophyta; class Magnoliopsida; order Poales; family Poaceae; genus Cenchrus; species Cenchrus americanus. The sequence goes on along the minus strand of OX387244.1, from coordinate 25,822,338 downwards.
TGCATCTGGGGATCTTTGTAACGGCCTCGTAGCGTCCCTATGCAATCACACCTCGGTAGTGTGGTATGATGCCTAGCTAGCATCGCATGGTTGGGTCTAAAACTCTTTTGGGTTTTTACGCGACTTGTGGGTAACGATGTACAACCTCTGTAGAGTGTAAAACTGACTAGTTAGCCGCACATGATTAATTTATGGAAGATGGAACTTTTAAACTTGTGCATTACATTCTATGGATCAGTTGCATTTATTATTTGGGTTTGGTATACACTTTCATTTGCTAGTAACAGTTGCTTAATAAATCTTGACCAACTAAAATGCTGACTTGCTTATGAACCCTCAGCTTCCACTATAAAGCCTTGCATGTTGTTATAGCACTTTTCCCTTGTTGAGTACGACATGTGCTCATGCTTGTTGTTCCTTTATTGCATCTCCACTACCCGGCTGCTGCTCAGATGGACGCTTTGAGGATTTCCATGAAGAGTTCAATGAGTTATAGGCGTTCGTTCTCCAGTCAGCTGCCTGTGGAGGACTTCTGCGTGTGTTTACTTTCCGCTGTTAGCTACTCGAATGTTTGTTTAGTTGAGACATTCGGTCATGTAATAACTGTTTAATACTCTCTTTACGTTTTACACTGTGTTTTGGTATTCACTGAGTCGATGCATGTGTGTAACTTGATCCTGGCGCACATGTATTCCTGCATTTGGATTTGCCCTTCAATCCGGGTGTGACATTGAGTAGGAGCGGCGACTTGATGACCAGCTCCGGCCATGGCTTGGGGGAGTAGTGGATTGCGGTGGCGACTGGCCATGGCTTCCGTCAGTGGTTGAGCCGAGCCCCACTGGCCACCCCCTCTCACGGGAGGCCGCGCGCCGCTGCAGGATGGAGGGAGGAGCCACCCAGGCGGCTAGGGAGAGGCCCGCGGTTTGGGCACGACGACGGGCAGGGGAGAGGAAGGCGGCCAGACGCGGTGGAGATGGAGGCGGAGAAGCAGAGGAATCGCGGGAGGCAAATGCTTTGGCCGATGCGCGTGGGATTGGCATTGTCTGCTGGAGACCATCTTCATTTTGGCGACGGGATTCTACTGTTTCCTTTCCCCCATACACGATGCAGATGAGTAACATTGCTGGAGATAGTCTGACTTGGAGGAGTTTGAGGTGTCTGAGGGTCAAGATTTGGCTTTGCTGAGCAGTGGTGGCCGAGAGATCGACGACTATGGATGTGTGGCTGGGAGTTAGCAGTGATGTGGTGGAGGTGGTGTGGGTCTCTACTAAAGCTTGCAGCGGGCTACGTCAAATTGTCTCGGAACATCGTTGCATGACGGCTCTTGCTTTGGTAGATTCTTGTTGGTTCCTTTCCTAGGGTGTGCTGGTGTGGCATAGTGTTGGGTTTTCCATAATTAACAGAGCATTGTATGGTTTTGTCTTGTTCTCTTAATATGAGGCACCTTCTTCTTATATGACATGGTAGTGCTCCTGCCTTAATTTCAAAAAAAAAGTACTGCGCAATAAGTCAAAACAAGACCTTCCGAACGCTCTCCAAGACACTATGTGTTCGAGAGGTACGCCATACGGTACAACTCCCGCACTTCGTGAGGTCAAACTTTTGGGTCTTTTTCAAAGTCTATTATGAGTATTGAATGTTGACTAGTTATAAAAAAATAATTACACGAACGGATCAGAAATTGTGAGACAAATCCATTAAATGTAATTAATCCGTCATTAGAGATTAGTTACTGTAGCACAATTTTGTCTAATCATGGCATAATTAGACTCGTTAGATTCGTCTCGTAAATTAAGGTAGGGGCTGTGGATGAGTGTTGTCATTAATTCGTATTTCATACTCGTAATTAGTGTCAGGAGATTGATGCGATGGGTAGTTGGTGAAATTTTTTTGAAGAAAACCGCGTCTCATGAATTAAAAATTTCTGATGCTCGTGCCAACTCTCTCGGGCGTGAGTGTGACTGAACAGAAGAAAGGGCTGCAAATGTTTTGTTTTCTTCTCCCTCGGTTTTTTTTATAACAACCACTTAATATACTAGTGTAATGCCCGTGCGTTGCTACGGATAATTACAAGATCATGCACATGATGGAGTCACTTCAAGCAAAGATACTCATGCTTAACAAGGCATGTCTCAAGCAAAAGACCACTCATGATTAACAAGGCATGTCCACACTAACGACAAGGTTTACATGACATAAGTCTCATGCAAAGGGATTTAAAAGTCTCAAGCAAAGATACTCATGCTTAACAAGGCATGTCTCCCATCCTACAAATAAGTTGTATCTTGGTGAAGTAGTTCTTCCACTTCTCTAGGGAAAACTTCTACACATTCATTTTCAAGGCTCTTCAGCATGTCCAACAAGAATTCTGTTCTAAGTGAATGTGACATCTGTGTATGGTTATAGGTAGCAAATTAATAACTTAATTAAGCATCCAGACCACCAAATATACATAGAGGATATATATGCTTACAGGGTTGAGGAGCAATCTTCCGCCATTCCACTTCTTTAGATAATTGTATGCAGGAAAGCGTGATAATTTCCTGGAGAAGAATCAATGTTTAGTTGTTTCAAATAAAAAATGAAATGACTATTTCATAGGAAACACAAAAAATACAGATTATTGATTATTACCAGTTATTACTTCTAGGAAGCCATTTTGGGAAATCACGATACCAGCCACATATATCATCATTCCACACAGGATTTGCAAATTTCATAGCAAGGTTGAAATGATTAGCAATATTACATAATGTAGATATATATGGCATGGTCCGATCAGTCCCTGTGTACTTTAGATTTGGAGCAAGTGGATCCATAATGTACACAGTTTTTTTACTCATATCTATTATGAATAAAATGTATAACCTATCTTGATGATAAGGCAATAGAACCTGAAACAAAAACCGCTATTAGGGAAAAATGAGCAAACAAATTTGGAAGGAGTTTACGGAACATATATCTTACAGTGCTACATTCTTTAACATCGTAGCACATGTAGGGCCAACATTGAAGCAATTGTGCCAATTCTTTGTAGTCTATCTTGTCACAACACCGTGGATCTCATCCAATCTGAGATATATCCTGTTGATATTTACAGAAGTAATAACTATTTGATTAGATATAAGTATAAAATTATATAAACAACAACGAAATAACTGATATCAACTTACACAGAATTGGAGGTCCATGAAGTGGTATTTCTCCTCTACAAGCAACCTGGCAATGTTGCACGCAACCGTCCGAACAGCCATGTTAAAGCAATCACGATCCATCGGTTTGTTTGGGTCTAAAATATCTCTAATTGTTCTGAGAGTTATAGAGATTGGGTATGGGCTGTTGCTTCGGACCCATTGTTTTCTAAAATCAAGGAATCGGACAGGAATGAGTTGATCTGATTGTTAAAAAAACAGCACAAGTATTAGTATATTATGCTTACTCTAAACACTTTGGATCGTTGATCGACCATATGTATGTGCTCAACCGATGCATCAATTCCTTTCTGTCCATGACTATTGTAGCAGATGGTTTAGGTGTTGTAGGTGTAGTATCGACAATTTCAACATCACTTGTACTGTCTTCATCATAATATTCTTGAAACCTGTTTTTTATGTTTAATCTTGAATCCCACAAGATAGCAGGTAGCTTAAACCTGAAATTGTATATATCACCCTGCAAATAATATAAGTCACAATAATAAGTTTAGCCTAAAATTATCTATAAAGATCTGCCATATATATCTAAATAATGATCTGTCATATATATACCTCACCTGAGTTATATCATCAGAGAGGGAAGATCCAGTCCAATATTCCATGAAGTTTACCATCCACAAACCACAAGATGTACCGTGCAAATATTATTAATTAAAAAATGTAACGAAGTTGCTAAGCATGTAAAATAATTAGTTTTGTAAAACACAAGTCACAAGGCATTTACCCATCTCGTTGCATTCGATCTTCGATCTTCTCAATAATAGGCCATGTTGAAACATCGAAATTCTTCCAGTTGCCTCGCTTAATCTTTTCATTATGTTCCAATACAAATTTCATCTGTCTTTCTAGTCCTTTTAACTACCATGATAATTATGCATCATTTCATAATTAAAACCCATGCTATATAACAAAAACATGTCAAATCAGGCATAATTACTCACTATTTTATTTAGGTCATCACGGTTGAACATTAGTAGCCCCATTGAGTCGAGTACATGCATCTCAAACAGTTTAGCACAGACAACTGCCAAGTACCAGTGGCATTCTTTTATATTAATTGGAAGGAAAACCTGCATACAACACATTGATATTTTTAAGTATTCACCACCAATATATCTCAGCTAAAAATGGCAGAACTGGGTTTTACCATGTCAGCTTCTAAATAGTTTTGCACCCTTTCTTTGATGGTGTCTGTCTTAGAACTTAATGCCACGTTAGGGTCTCCGTCACGCATAAGCAGGCTGCAAATAAATGTATTCTCCAAAAATACCTTTCCACCTTCTCTATTAAGCAGCTGAGCTTCGTCCCTAATACAGTGAATACATGCACTTAGGACCTGTACGTACATAAAAATAATATAGTAAGTAGACCACATACATACAAGTTTAAATATCAATAGAAATAATTTAAAGTATGTACTTACCTCGCCATTAAATTTAATGTTGTCATGAAACATACATTCCATATCTTTTTTGTCTAACCATGCGCCGTCAATGTTCACCAAAATTGTGTTGTCATTAGCTGATTTCAAGTGTTCGATAAGATCAATATCTTCTTTGGTGCACATGTAATCTACAACAAAGATTATAGCTTGTAAATAAATATCCTAGCAAAACAAAGATGAAATAAAATAAGAGAAGAAGCAATAAGTACCCTTGGGCTCAACTTGGTAACTTTGTGATTTCTTCGGTTTCTGATTTTGTGACATTCTAATCAGTTTCTCAAACTGATCTTCTTGCGGAACAGATTGGTGACTGCGTAATTTCTTTGTATTCCGAGGTTGTGATATTCTAACCATTTTCTGAAAATCAAGACCAACCTTCACTTCATCTTCAATATCCAAGGTAACTTGATCTGTAAGCATGTAAGCATTTTACAGAATCATGAGTTTTCTTTTTGACACTAATACTAGTTTGTAAAAAAAGAAAAACATTTTTACCCTTTTGTGTTGTGACATCTCCTTCACCTGGCACTTGAACTGAATAGGAATTGGAATTGCTGCTCACTACAGCTACCTGAGCCTCCTGAGCCTCAACTTGAGTTATTTGTGATGCTTCTAGATTGTCATCTTGTGATATTTTAACTGGTTCTTGGGACTCATTTTCTTCTCCAACACTACTTAGCACGACCTTCACTTCGTGTTCTTCTATTTCCATGTCATCTTGATCTGTCAACACTAAAACATAATAACATTAGTTTTCATCTTCACTAAAAGTAGTTTTCATATTTTTACACTAAAATTACCATTTTGTACTGTGACATCAGATTCGTTTGACACTTGGATTGAACTGGAGATGCAGTTGCTGCCCACCACAACTCTCTGCAGCTCAGCTTCAGTATTTTTTGATATGTTAATTGGTTCTTGCAACAAATTTTCTTCTGCAACACTTCCTACTACGACCTTCACTTCATGTGCTTCTGGTTCCATGGCATCTTGATCTGTAAGAAATTTAACTGAAATATTAGTTTTCATCTTTACACAGAACTTACTTTGCAAATATTTCTAACATTGCTTGCCAATTTGTTGTGTGATAACAGCTTCGACACACGCTTGAACTGAACCTGAAATGCACTCGCTACTCGCCACAACTCCTTGGGTTTCAACTTGGGCTATTTGTGATATCTCTGATTTGTTAGGTTCCTGCGACTCAGTTTCTTCTCCAACATTGGCATCAGTGAGCTTCACATCATGTTCTTTTATTTTCATGTCCATAATATTGGGATCTGTAAGTTGTTTATTTCTGAAACATTAGTTGTGTCACACCAATAGTAGCTTGTAGCTTTGTAATACAGATAACAGTGCTTACCCTTCTGTTCTGTGACGTTAGAATTGACAACCCCTTTTATTTCCAGGGCCATTTCATCAAGTTCTGAGTCTGCAAACAACTTTCAGGTGGTCGTTACGCCAAAATTGTATTGGATATGAATAAAATGCAAAAGAAATAAGGTGGTAATACTGTATCCGGTTGTAGAACAATTTATTCAATTATTATTTCCGGTGCATAATAGGGCAACTGTGCTCACCCTTTTCTTGTGTGCTGTTAGAATTGACAGCACTGCCCTCCCCTTCAACCCCTTCTATTTCCATGGCCATCTGATCAAGTTCGGAGTCTACAAAAACCTTCAGGTGGTCATGCGCCAAAATAGTATAGAATATGAATAAAATGTTAAAAACAATACGGTGCTGAAAGTGTATTAGATTGTAGAGAAATTTGTTCAATGATTTCGAGGCATAGTAGGACAACAGTGCTTACCTTTTTGATCGACCGACAGAACCTCGAGCCCAGGATCTTCACAATTGACAACACTGGCCTTTCTTTCCTCTTCTATTTCCATGGTCCTTTGATCGAGTCCTGAGTACAGAAACGACTTTCAGGTGGTCATTGCACTATAAACAGAATGTGATGCCACTAAATATAGGATTCTGCACGATGGGGAGGATGCTGCTTTGTTACCAGCAACCACTTCTCATTCTGAACAACTGGAAACTTTGAGGGGGAAAGAACATTACAGAGAGAATATTCAAAGGATACTTTGAGGGAGAATGAATAATACAAATTATTTCATTAGAGCTGCAGCAAACACTTTAAAGTGGTACAGATGATAAAGCTGTGGAGGTAGACCCAAAATAATGTGGAAAGTGATGATCAGTTAACTGATATAGCAAAAACACAAGATTAGAATGCAGACCAGCTTGTTCAGATTGTAGATGCTGCCATGTCTAGAGAATATGCAGTTTCATTGCTTCAGAAGGCAAAAGGAGAACAACACCGTGCCACTGATATGAATATTGCATTGCAGAACATGCAAAATGAAACCACAGAAAAATATAGCAACACAGACCTGGCGTGGCGGCGGTGGCCGAGCGGCTGTGGCGGTGGCGACGGACGACGCTCCAGTCCACCAACCACCTCTCCAGGCGGCTGTGGATGAGGGCTTTGACGTTTGCGGCATCGCAATGCTTAGGAAGGACGACGCTCTAAGCGTGTTTAGCTTTGCAGCAAGCAGGCACGCGAACGGGGCATCAACTTGCAGGCTGACGTCCTGGCCACCGTACAGCGCACAACCTGCCCTCAATGTTCTACAAATCAAAAAATCAGAGAAAGAAGTGCTTGTGGCATCAGAGGAAGATGAAGTGACCAGGAATATCAGAGAATCAGAGAAAGAAGTGCTTGTGGCGTCAGAGGAAGATGAATGACCAGGAATATGAAGGGAGGACCTGTGGTTCTTCACTTATGTGGCCGTCAGCCTTGGGAAATGAGGAGTGAAGTTTATTGCACTCTTGATTAAAAGAGCCAGGCTCAGTTTTCATGGGCATTTAGTTTGGAAGATGAGAGGTCTTTTTATTTAATGTGTGTGCAAGGGAGATGGGAGGTCTTTTTATTTATTGTGTGTGCAAGGGAGATGAGAGGTCTGGTGTGCGCCAGGGAGGTGAGAGGTCCCTTATTTAAAGCCCACGACCATTGAATTAAGATGAAGCCTAATCTTATTTATTAGAGTAAGAGTATGGTTGACTGCCAAATAAAGCCCACGGCCATTGAAATTAAAATGATGCCTAATAATAATAATAATAATAATAATTCATAAAAGATCACGAAATCACGAAATAAAATTGACAGTATGTCCACGACCAAGTTTTATTTATCTTTCTTTGCATGTCAAAAAAGGATCATTGTCAAGTTGTGAACAGATACACTTGGAATTTAAAAGGACGTCCTTAGGTACAAACCAGCTTAGTCCTTTTTAAAAAAATTAAAACTTGTTACCAAACTGAAGGTCTCTTACTGCACTTGATTAGGACCTTTCCCAACCGAACAACACAGATCAAGAACATGTTAGTTAAACTGAGATTCAGTTACTGTCACTTAAGCTGTCAGTGCTATGTTCAATCTTTGAATTAACACCATTTGTTAAAAAGACTGCAGGTTAAGTTAGCAGCCAGTATGCAAACTTAAGAAGCTTCAAAGTATGCTTCAAGAAGCTTCACGGCCATAAAATGAATTTAATAGAGCTGTTATCTGAAAATTATGAGAAATTTCAGAGCCATAAATTGGATTCTACAGAACTTGCAGAAATTTCATGAATAGATAATATATCTGCATTCCTCTTTTGTAAGTTTGTAAGAACAAAAGACCAACTGACTTCAAAAGGATTGAAAAGCTTGAAAGCTAATATGGACAGAGCACATAGATTTCTCTCAAACAATCCTATTAGGACATCCATGCATAATACAAGGTGTAAATGTTACTTAGCTATCTCATGAAAAAAAGCAAAGCAGAGATATTTGGAAATATATTACTTACCACTCAACACATCTTTATATACAATATTTTTTGTGCTTTTCCCTGTAGAATCCAGCTGCTTGTTTGGTTTTGACAAAATTCTAGTTGTTGGCCTTGAAACTCCCCTTGACAAAGTGACTACAACTGCCCACGTGAGAATACAGGCTATGGAAGGTAGATACCAACATTTGGGATGGTTTGGCCTTGCGCTTTGTTTATGGTCATTGCAAAACTTAGGCGAATCGGGAATTGTTTCCTTATCATCTTGAAAGGAAGAGAAATATCATCAGATGGGGACATTGGAATTCTAGGTAGGAACACCCTTTTGCCAGCATGCTGCCCGCCAACAATTTCAGCATCAACAGCATTATTCTGGAAGGCTCTAACCATTAACCTTGTTCCATTGCACAATCCTTTGTTCGGATCAAGATTGCGGAGGAGGATCACAGGGCAGAAGATTTTTATTTTTAGTATGTGTGGTGGGAGACCATTTGGAGTGATGGAGTTTAGAAACTCAGGAGGAAAGTTGTTTCTTGAATCATCATCGACGGAGTCAAAACTGTAGTAAACTTTTTCCTCGCCTGGAATTCTGTCAATCATCTTTGCATTTAGCTGATCCACATGTTCGTTTTTTGTCGAAAGAATGGCACGTGTGCTCATGTAAGCCGCTGATTTTGCATTCTCACAAAGTGACGGGAAAATATATTGGATTAGATTATCTACACAATCATCTGATTCTGTATAACCAATCACAATGTCTTCTGGAAGGCGAACATAATCATCTCCAGTCATCTCTTCAGTTCCATTCCCAATCCTAAGGAGGTAATCTGAGAACCATGGGTCAGACTGAGCCCTCATGTTCCGTGACAACCGTATCATCCGTATACTATCCCACAAATAAGACCTCTGCAACGTAGCATCTAATATTTGTGCTCTAGTCCCACGTGGTACCACTGGAAGAACATGTCTAAAATCCCCACCAAATACCATGACTTTCCCCCCAAATGGCAAATCACAATTCATAATATCTTGTAGCGACCTATCAAGACACTCAACTGCTGCACGATTTGTCATTGCAACCTCATCCCAGATCAGCAAAGATGCCCTACGGAGTAACTCTGTAGTCTCATCTTGCTTTCCGAATTTGCACATCTTATTGTCTAAAAGCAATATTGGGATCTTGAACCTTGAGTGTGTTGTGCGTCCTCCAGGTAGTATCGATGCTGCTATACCAGAGGTTGCAGTTGCAATGGCTATCAAGCCCTTAGAACGCACTGTAGCAAGAAGGGCCTTGTATAGGAATGTCTTTCCTGTTCCTCCTGGACCATCAACAAAGAACACTTGGCTCTTTTTATTTAGCACATGATCCATAATGACATCAAATCCAGCACGTTGTTCCTCGTTGAGTCTGCCCTGTATATCCAAATGTTCAGGATCGACCCCCACCGAAAGTTCTTCCCTGACCTCTCTCATCAAGTCATTAGAAAATTCAACTGTTTGACAAATAAAATAAACATCAGAACCATTTTTTATTTGTTCAAGTTCGAATATCGGTACAATTGTTAGAAATTGTTACCTGCATCATTTAGCACCGGAAGATCGTAGTCTTTCATTTCTTTTCCCATGGAGACCAGCAAATTCCTAATATCTGTAAGCACCATTTGTTCTATTATTTCTGAGTTCCCTTGGTTTCTATTGTAATCCTCAGACATTGATTCTTTATACTTATCCCACAGTTCACGAACATTGGTGACCCCACAATGAACCAGAATAGTAGCAAATAACCTCTTGAGAGCATACGGCATCTGAAAAGTGGAAGATTCACACAAGCAGTCATCAATTGTATTATCTGTCTCTATGAGTCCTTTTTTCTCACATGATTCTCTAAAAGAAGCACATATAATGCCTGCCACTGTTTTCAAATCCTCAAAACTGGTTGGACCTCTAACATGATTTAGAAGCACTCTCAAAAAATATCTCTCACCTTCACCCGGGTGTGCATACACTATCCAGCCAATCTGCCCTCTTTGCTTTCTTCTTTGCCACACCTTCTTGCCACTGATCCACCGGTAGTATTCAGGGACCTCTTTGTACAGTAATGTCCTTGCAAAACTATCCAATCTGTTCAGCTTGAAAAACTCTATCAATGTAGTCATAGAAGCTGCAAGATTGTTCAAAATCTCTTCCAAATTTTTACTCTCATCAATAATAACAGACTGCATGTTAGGCAGATGACATTGGAGCTGCAATACATATGGGTACATTCCGAAAAGGTGGAATCCAAAAATCCTATGCACAGCTTCCGGTGGTGCTATGTACCTAGCATCCCTGTACTGACGAATCTCATTTATTACCCCTGGTTCACCTTTAGCATCACTGACTGAAAATGATGCACAATCATGGCCTTTGCATACATATTTAAAAAGATATTTGCAGGCTTTGATGCTTGAACAAGCTTCAACATTGATGTGACAGTTATATCTCATGAGAAGTCCAAGATTGTACGGGACAACCCACCTGTTGTCCAACTTTGCACCTCTTATTTCGACACGCTGGCCATCATCTCTTCTCCTGTACAAAGGATATGAATCCTTGCCTTGCTGTGTTGCTTCACAAAATTGCCGAGGATAGTGAAAGCGACACTCACCATCAACCATACAAGCACAGTTTCTGTTCAAGACTCCACACGGTCCATGGAGCATATGTTTTATGACCAGGCTATGCAACACAGGATACTTGTCCTTGTCTGGAATTTCGGCTGAGATGTATTTGTCATATGCATCTGGGCTTGTTAACTTACATCCGTTTTTCATAATCAATAGTATGTGCTCATGTGGCAAACCCCTCTTCTGAAACTCAGTAACATGGACATATGTTGCAACTCCCCGAAATATTTTTTCTTTATTAACAAATCTTTGAGGGACCGTAATTTGGCTCGGTATACTCTGGACACAAGATCAGGCCTATCATGGGGTTTTTGTCCAGGCTCGAGGGCTGTTGTGATCTCCTTCCAATATGGGTTGCACGTCATTGTAATGAAAGTAATCTGGCTTACCAAAACGCTGGACAATAGCCATTGCATTCAGAAACCTTTGCTGCATATCCCGGTCACAACCCGGAAAAGAACGGGGCAGCACAATTCTTTTTCCAACCTCTGAAGCTCTAGTCTCTCCCGCAGAAATAACATCAGCCAATCCCTATCGTCACCAATGTTATTTGTTCAGTCAATCCGTACCACCAATGTTAGTTGTTCAGTCAGCAAAATAGATCAGGAAATAATTTATATTTGTTCAGTCAGTAGAATAGATCACACAATATTTTTTATATAGTAGGAGGTTGATAAACCAGAATATACATCAACCAATCCCTACCACCAATGTTAGTTGTTCAGTCAGCAAAATAGATCAGGAAATGGTTTATATTTGTTCAGTCAGTAAAATAGATCACGCAATATTTTTTATATAGTAGGAGGTCGATAAACCAGAATATACATCAACCAATCCCTACCACCAATGTTAGTTGTTCAGTCAGCAAAATAGATCATGAAATAGTTTTTATTTGTTCAGTCTGTAAAATAGATCACACAATATTTTTTATATAGTAGGAGGTTGATAAACCAGAATATACATCAACCAATCCCTACCACCAATGTTAGTTGTTCAGTCAGCAAAATAGATCATGAAATAGTTTTTATTTGTTCAGTCTGTAAAATAGATCACGCAATATTTTTTATATAGTAGGAGGTTGATAAACCAGAATATACATCAGCCAACAAAGTACATCAGGAAATAGTTTATATTTGTGCAGTCAGTAAAATAGATCAGGAAATATTTTACAGTTCAGCCAGTTACATACTAACCTGGTATAGTTCAGCCCTTAAGCGTTTCTGGTTGTCAGGGTTAGAATACCAGTCAAGCCTCATCGACTCAATCTTTATGTACATGTCTACAGCCCATTGTTGGAAAAGCCTCCCTCCAAATAGCAATATGTTAAAAAGACCCTTTCTGACTTGCATCATAAAGCAATAGTATTCTCTTGCTGTCACAAACCTAGCAGATTGTGCAGTTTCTATGGCTCTATTTATGTGATCACCTTGCTAGAGGTCTATGTCCGATTCACCATCTTCTGCATAAAAATTCAAACACATTACATTAGGACTGCATCTACACAAAGTCTATGTGTGTTTTTGATTGAGTTTATTTTGCATACCCGCAGGTTCTGTTAATTCTTGTTGAACATTTCCATCAGAAGATGGCGAAATTGTGGGGCTGTCATTGTAAGGCATGAATTGGTTCCATCCAGTTTCTCCTCCTGGATGAAATAAAGGATATGCTAAAGGATCATAACAGCCATGATATGCTTTGATATAGCGCATCTTTTCTCCTTTCGGGTATATAATAACACTCCTATCAAAACATTTTTGGGGATCATTTCCCAAGGTCCAAATAGCTGCAACTTGGGAGGCAGTAGGAGCATTATACCTAATAAAATAAAAGATGCATTATAGTTCAGCTTTTTGATACGAATAATGAAATGCAAAATGTCAATGTTTTGTGAAGAGCTTGTACCTTCGTTTGTCAGGTGTACATTAGTGTTTAGCTCAATTGCATACTCATCAATATTTGGAATAGCGCCAGCTCTATTGAAGGTTTGTACATAAGGGTTGACTGCCTGTAGTATCAGGAGGACATGCCTGATAAGGTTTATATCAAGGTCCGGAGACCTTTTCACTCTGTGAGACAATGTATCGTCTTGATCTGTATCATAAAAGTAAAGTTGCAAGTGGCGTGGGCCTTTTGATCCTGGCACCAAATGGTCCAGACGATGATACATCGCGCCATGTACACGAAATGTATATATGCCAGTACCAGCTGCAGTGGCGTATCTTTGGTCTAGCGTAACTCCGAGACTTGTGAAGGAAAAGTGTGAGTTGAAGTACCTTATGTGATTTCTAAAATATAATGCATCATCATGCACTTGACTTGTAAACAACCTCTTCAACTCACTTGGCACACCATGAATATGCACTTTTATTTTTCCCTTTCGACAACAGAACCCAGGTGGCTCGCCATCAAATTTCATCACCCCGCAATACTGGTAGTCAGGAACCTTTTTCAATTCTAGGGGACTTTGTGGCAAGTCTTTGTAGACGAAATCAAAAGGATCATCAGCTGGTTCACTGTCGCTGCTCCCATTATTGACACGGTATGATTGGAATGCACAATCTGCAATTAATTTTTTTATTAATAGTTATCTACAATAGTTTGGTACGGACCAAAGCCAAAAAACTCTCATCACAAGAAAATGGCTTAAAACATAGAATGGAACAAACTGGATAACTACACTGTAATGAGAAACCTGAAAATAATTTGAGACTAACAAGATCATGACAGGTTTTGTATCAGTAGTCCTGAAAAATTATAAGATATACCTTCACCAATTCTGATATAAATTTGAGACTAACTTAAATTCAGACTTGGAAGTAGTTGCAGCTATGGCAATTCTAATGCAAATGAACATTCTGAAAGAGAAAGAAAAAACATTATAATGAAATGAACACTTTGCAAATTGTAAGATATACCTTCACCAAGCAGTTGCCTGGACTAAAAATCTCGGAGAGCCTCACCCGTGTCACAAGATTCTTCAACGGCACATAAATGTTTTGTTGCATGACAGTTGATTATAACTAACTAATTTGATGCTTAGTAAAATAAAAAAGGTATAGTGCTACTCAAATTAGTAACACCCACCTTCATCATCAGATTCTTGGTATGCAGGCTGGAATAAAGCACTATCAAGCTCAATGTAATTATCCTCAACGCATCTCGCCTGTTGGGCATTAGTCAGCATAGGATCAATGATTTCCTCCTGGGCACGCGTCAGACCTTCTTGCTGCAGCTTGGCACTTGCTTTTGCCTTCTTATAATCCCGCCGCTGCTGTAGCAATTTTTCCTTGCTCGACTGGTCCATATTTATGTACCAGTTTCGATTTACCATTTTAGGAGTGCTTGAAGCACCAGCTGTATTGATTACGATGCTGTTCGGACTTTCAATCTGCATAGGCAGCAATGGAGGTCTATGTTGTAGCACACTTTGCAGGCTTGACATATGACAGGGGGTGCATGAAGAGCCACCTGCGGAGCAATACACATACATATAGTTCAGAGCTATATGCATATAGTTCAGAGGTTCATGTATATAAATCAGAGCTTATATTGCATTGTACCTGTATTAGTTATGACGCTGTTTGAAGTTTGAGGTTGCATCTGCATGAATGACGCATGTAGTTGGCGGATGTACTCGTCGTTCCTATGCAGCCAGTCAGTGCACTCATATTCATCCTCGTTCTCCTTGTTGCCATCAAAAGCAGATGGTTGGCAAGTGGTAGATGGTACTGGTGTAAAAATGTTCAGTTAGACAACTGAAAAAACAAAGAGCAAACAAACAACAGTTGGAGGAGCTGAAAAAGATTACCATGAGTTTCTTCAGCCTTCTTGCGTGCATAGTATTCACGTCGCTTCCTATTCCGTTCTTCTCTCTGCTCCATAGTTTCTTCATCCCTTTTGCGTGCTCGGTATTCACGTTGTTTTCTATTCCTCTCCTCCCGCATCAATGATTCATTGTCTGTTTGCGTTGTGATGTTTGATATGTCGCCGAGTGCAGAACGGGCTTGCCTCCTCTCTTCCATTTGCTAAACCAACTAATTTGGGACTGGTAGTGAATACATTGCTACTGGTGTGGCGTTGTGGAGGTACGGAGGTAATCAGGCACTGACCTGGCAGCGCGCACGGTAGATTCACCGGAGGAGGGGCGCGCCGGAGGCAGGGCGCGGCGGAGGCAGGGCGCGGCCGAGGCAGGGCGTGGCGGAGGTTGCTCGGCGGTGGAGGAGCACGGCCTGGTGCCTTCCCGCACCGGCGGCGGCCGCTCCCGAAAAGAATCGCGGCCTAGCGCCTGCCCGCACCGGCTCCCGCGGCTCCCGCAGCGTCCTGCGGCCTGAGGAGAAGCGCGGCGCTGCGGCCTGGCGCCTTCACGCACCGGTGACCGCCGCTCCCGAGGAGAAGCGCGGCCTGACGCTTCCCCGCACCGGCGGCCGCGGCTCCCGTGGCGTCCTGAGGCCTGAGGGGGAGCGGAGCGTCCGGAGCGGCGGCACTGCGGGGCTGGCGCGCGCGTGTGGGGCGATGGAGACTCCAGGGCGACGACGGGCGGCGTAGCGGGGCTGGAACTGCGGCACGCGCGTGCGGGACGAGGCAGGCCGGTGCCGGTGCGGGAAACGACCGGGGGGGTCGAGGAGTCCGCGCGTGCGGCCCGGGGCGTGTGGGGTGGCTTTGTGGGCCCGGGGCGTGGAAGGTAGAGATAGAGATCTGATCCGGAGTAGTTTAGCCATTGGATCTTGGGTGAGTGAGAGAAAAATGGTGTTTGCAGCAAATTTTGGCCTTTGGATCATGGGGAGTGAGAGAAGGTAGGTGGTGGCTGGTGTAATTAGTTGGGTGTACTTAGCTTGGTAATGATTGTTGGGGTGATTTATTTGTGTGGCTTTAGGGAAGAACAAACTGCTGCATTTTATAGTGGTAGTGATTAAGTCAACATCTTACAGAAAAGCCCCTCAAAGAAGGCTAAATTACAAACTGGTCCATGGACCGAATAAACACAACAGCCGCGATGGAGAAGACCACGATCTCGTCGGAGGTAGGTTGCAGGAGCGCCGGAGGCGCATACACCCGGGCAGAGGGACCGCGCGAAGCGTTGGTTGTAGAGGGCGCGATGGAGCCGGAGAAGAGAGCCACACTAGACGACTGTAAATTTCGTAGAGGAGTCAACACCAGCGATGTAGGATGGAGCTTGATGTCGAAGCTGGGTGGAGATGAGGTGGACTGGGCGGCGGTCGAAGGAGAATCGAACGGCTGGACCAAATCTTCAAGAAGAAGGACTGCAAGACGGTAGCAGAGGCAAGGGCAGATGCAAGTGCACAAGGCGCACGACAGCACGTTCAACGACGACGGAACTAGATCATCAGAACAACCGCAACTGTGCAGCTTGAACTAGATCATCGGAACAACCGCAACTGTGCAGCTTGAACTAGATCATCGGAACAACCGCAACCGTGCAACTTGAAGAAGGAATCGACTCCCTCGGGAGTGAAGACGACGGTGGAGCCCCTCGACGTGTTCCATGATGGCAAACTAACATTGACCCAGAAGGGGATGAGGTTGTCAGAACAACCGCCTAAGAGAGGGAAATAAGCCACAACCATCCCAGCGAGAAGATCCTCCCTGAGGAGGAGCCGATCAAAAGAAGGCATCTGCGATCTACCCAAACTCCCAGCGAGAGGAAAGGGTGGCGGCGGAAAAACACCGAAGGAGTGGAGACGAGGTGGGTGGGGGACTCGGATCCGGGGGTGGGTGAGAGCAGATCTAAGTCAAACGGGGGTGGATTTATTGAACTAACCTCGGAAGGGACAAAGCCGACGTCGAGGTATCCGAAAGAGATGGCGACTACTACGGCGAAGGTGACGACAACCTCTAGGCATGGCGCCATATGGCGGAGATACTACTAGGAGCTTACTACTAATAGCTAAACTACAGCTAAAGGACGTCGGGGCCCCCTGCTCCCCACCCGCTGCGGCGAGGCAAACTCGCTAGAGCCAGGAGGGAGGGGCGGAGAGGAGGAGGAGGGCGGTTGCTTCTAGGCTAAGCCAGAGGAGGCCGAGAACTGATTCGGCCTTGAGTGAGTCATCCCTCCCTCGGGGTTTGAGTTCTTATGTCGAAGGCCATCTATGTTCTTAGTTTACTGCATCTTTTTTTAGCAAACGCAGCCTTTTCTGTTGTCGTTTGGCTTGTCAAAACTTAGTGGCATGGTGTTGCCATTGCCATTGCCGAGGGAGATGCATAATGCACCGGCTCTTTACGGTAGATCATACCACACTATATCATTGTTTCAAAAGGATTAATATGAAAAATCCGACGGTTGAGATTAATTGTATATCATCACAACTTGCACTTGTGGTAAATGGTGGTATACATATGTATAGGTGATATATGAGTATCATTGGAAGTTTCTCTCGGTGACATAACAAAATATATGATTTATTAAAAAATAGTCATATTCAAAGGGAGAGTACACAAAAATATATGATTTCTTATTAAAAATACCTATTTACCCTAATAAAAATAGCCATATATTACATACCACTACATGGTGGTAGAGTCCACCGTAAAAGAGCTCTGCAAATGCAGATGGATTAGAAGTTACTTCGCCCCTGGAACTCTAATAAAAGGAAATTTTGTGATTGCGAGTAGCATAATTTTACATTACTCCCTCCCTCCCAAAATGATAACGTTAGCTGCATTGAACTACACATGACTCATTGCGAGGGTGTAATCCCGCATAGTCAAGCTCATTCTCTTCGGGGATCCGGATCTCCTCCTTGAGGAACTCGGAGTACCGGCGAGCGAGAGAGCCCGGCTTGCCTTGGAAGCGCCTCGTCGTCGAAGTCGACACGGTACGGGCCGTATCGCGACATGAATCCACTCGGTACTCGAAGACGTCCATGAAGCACCATGCGAAATAACCTTTCACATTGGCTCCATTCTGCGCAGCAGCAAAGTATGGTTTTGTGGAATGGGTAAGTTCGTCTCTCCGAACGGAACGAACGTTCCCGGCGGGGAGTTATCTCGCGTGTCCAAAACGCTGGAGATTCGCACCGCGCTCTCTCTCTCCTTCGGTATTCGCTTGGTATTCGATTTTTGGCGTCGCGCGTATTGCTTTTGTGTTGGTCCCACTTCCCCCACTCCCACGCGCGCGCCTCTCTCTCCCCCGCTCTCTCGCGCGTCGCCGCCGCTAGGGTTCCGCGCCGCCGCGCCGCCGCCGGGCTGCCGTCTCTCTCTCGCTCCATTCTATTTCCCGCCCTCCCTCTCTCTCACGACATCACGGCTGCGCCGCGGCTAGGTTCCGGTTCTCCGGCCAGCTCGTCATTCGCCCACCGCCGAACCACCGGATCGCATCCCCTTCTGCGTCGCAGACCTCGAAGTTGTCTCGTCGTATCTCCCCCGTTCGCTCGCCGCCAACCGTCACAGCCCCACCGGACCCATCTCATCTTCGTGTCCGTCTCTCCGGCGGCATCTTCGACATCCGGGCGGCCGGTTCCATGACGCCAACTGCCGCCGACCCCCCGCCACCTCCACCGTGCTATTTTCTTGTTATCTTATTCTGGTTATCTTTTATCAGCTTTTAAATTTGTCACAATATACTGAATTTTTCTGTTGTAGTTCCCTAACCTTCCTTTAATTGATAGGTTGACTTCGATTCTTGTCATAGCTGCAGGTACGGGTTTCCAACTATCGAGCTTGTGCTATACATTCAGCTTCCTAACCACTTATACATTGCTTTGGTCCAGTAATTGACTTAGACAACATTGACACTGCTTTGGAAGTATGATGCAAGTAAGAAAGTCTCATTGTCTATTTCCTCAACATTTTGAATCTGCCAGTTAGCTCGGAGTTCAATTCTGTTTTCGTCATACTTTGGTTATTCTTGATTGTTATGGTTAGAAGGTACTAAGTTTCATTATTGATTTTTTTTCAAATGAATGGACTTGCCTGGTTAGAGTAGTCTATTTCCGGAATTGAATACAAACATGTCAATGACTTTATATCCAAGAGTAGAACAATACTTCGATACCCAAGAGTTTATATCAATGCAATTTGCGATCTATGTACCCACTAGCAAAATTGCCTTGAGGTACTACTTCTTGCGGTACAATTATCTTGTAATCCTAATAGTATGACGAGAGACCTTGACAAATAATAATTAGTTGCATAGATTCAAAATAATAACTAGTTGACAATTATACTGTAATCCTAATACTTTGATACCCAAGAGTTTTTTTAAGTCAGTTAGCATCAGAAAAACAATAATATAAATGCTAGGCATACCTTGTCACCTGGGGTCGAATTGAAATCACCAACAATGATCACTGAAGGTTTACAATTATATTTATTTGAGATGAGTTGCTGAAATTGAGAGACTCTCCAAAGAAGATATTTTGCCTGAGCCAACTTCACATCAATCCATTCGGGTCCCTACGAGAATAATGCATCAACCGTAAATTTATACATTTGCTGGAAACAGCCGTGAACCAATAACTGGATAAGATCAAACAGAAAAAAAGATACAGTTCAAATATGAAAGCATCTTCCAAAGAGTAGGAATTTCTGGTTGCCACTAACAGTTCAAATATGAAAGCAACCTATAAAGAGTAGGGATTTCCTCAACATTTTGAATCTGCCAGTTAGCTCGGAGTTCAATCCTGTTTTCGTCATACTTTGGTTATTCTTGATTGTTATGGTACTAAGTTTCATTATTGATTTTTTTTCAAATGAATGGACTTGCCTGGTTATAGTAGTCTTTTTCCGGAATTGAATACAAACATGTCAATGACTTTATATCCTAGAGTAGAACAATAATTTGATACCCAAGAGTTTATATCAATGCAATTTGCGATCTATGTACCCACTAGCAAAATTGCCTTGAGGTACTACTGCTGTAGGGTTTCAATTATACTTTGTAATCCTAATAGTATGACAGAGACCTTGACAAATAATAACTAGTTGCATAGATTGTCACTCCACTAGGACACCTAAACATTTTGACAAATAATTAGCTGCATAGCATTAGGACAAGCACTGCAAGTATGCATGACAGAGGCTCCATTGTTGTAACAGATTTGCTTTGGTTTAGTAATAGTGTGTACCTGAGTGTCCTGCAAGTACTGGGGTAGATCTGCCAATAGCAGGTCAGTTAGACACATGCAAAGTGTTGGGTACTTGGGTAGGTCTGCCAATACTTGGGTACTTGGTTAGGTCTGCCAATACTTGGGTACTTTGGTAGGTCTGCCAATGGCAAGTTATTGCTTTTGTATTTTAGTCATTGTGATACTCTGTACATTTTCATTCATGCAGGATCATTTTCATTTTATATGAGTCCATCATCACTCACACAATGGAGGAAGCGGTAGGGCAAGAATCGTTTTGGATGTCCGAAATTTTGGTTTTTTTTTCCGGTTCAACTTAAAATGGAGGGTCGCACTATGCGTGCATGTAACATGTTAGTTTTTCTAGAGTTTGTTTGTTTTGTCCATAGGAACATAGTTGTGTCGCATAGAAAACCTCTTCCCGACAAGGTTGACTATGAGGTGCACGGAGGAAAGCTTCCATAAGACGGTTGTAACGAGTTAAATGAGGAAAGCTTCCATAAGACGGTTGCAACGCTTAATGATGCTTTCGTAACACAGTTGTACTAGCGTATTAGTCTACAGAGGGATGTATACTATAGCTGAATAGTACTACTAGTATTAAGCATTACACCACTACCGCTAGAGTAGTACTACACTACCACCGCTAGACTACATGACCGTTGGGTCAGTATTCAGTAACGGCTAGTACAACATGTCAACATTATATTTGCACTCAGATTATCGGGTACGAGAGACAAGCAAACGGGATTCTTTGTGTTACCTTTGGTCAAGCCAAGAAGAGACATGCACACTTTTTGTCACGAAATTTTGTGCGGTAGAATCGATTTAAGTAACGACTCTTTTAGCTCTTTAGTCAACGGTTCTATTAAGAGCTTGCTACTCCGAGCACATACATGATTCATCGAAAAAGTTCGTCAAATATTAGGACTCAGTATGGTTATGCTGAAATGACCAACCTAACGAAAAACGGTGGGTTAACCCCAACCTAATCATGTCACGGGTTGAGCACGTGCCAACATTTTTTTGACCCAAAACCCGATAGGACCCAACCCGAAGAAAACAACGGGTTAACCCAACTCAACCCAAAAGTCATGGGTCAAGCACGAGCCAACAATTTTTGACCCTGAACCCGAAAGGACCCGACCCAAACACGTCTTGGGTCGAGCACGGGCCAACATTTTTCACCCAAAACCAAAAGGATCCAACCCGACGAAAAAACTATGGTTAACCCGACCCGACCCAACCCAACCCAACGATGTCATGGGTCGAGCACGGACCAACATTTTTGACCCAAAATCCAAAAGGACCGACCTGACGAATAAAATGCAGTAACCCGACCCAACCCAACCATGTCATGAGTCAAGCACGTGCCAACATGTTTTGACCCAAAACCTGAAAGGACTCGACCCGAAAAAAAAATACGGGTTAACCCAACTCAACCTAATGGGTCGAGCACAAACCCAAAAACCAAAAGGACCGACCCAACAAAAAAATGCGAGTTAACCCGACCCAACCCAACCCAACCATGTCATGGGTCGAGCACGTGCCAACATTTTTTGACACAAAACCCGCAAGGACCTGACCCGAAGAAAAAAACACGAGTTAACCCAACTCAACCCAACCAAACTGTGGGTCGAGCACATACCAACAACTTTTGACCCAAAACCCCAAAGGACCCTACCATGTCATAGGTCGAGCACATGGCAATATTTTTTGACCCAAAACCTGAAAGGACCCACCCCGAAGAAAAACACGAGTTAACCCGATTCAACCCAACCAATTCATGGGTTGATCACGTGCCAACAATTTTTTACACAAACCCAAAAGGACTTAACCCGAAGAAAAAACACGAGTTAACTCGACCCAACCCAACCGTGTCATGGGTCGAGCACAGACATTTTTGAGTCGTAACATGAAAGGACCCCACCCGACAAAATAAACACATGTTAACCCAACCCAACCATGTGGTCGAGCACGACCCTCGACAAAAAAAGGAGGGTTAACCCGACCCGACCCAACCATATCATAGGTTGAGCACGAGCCAACATTTCTTTTTGACCAGGAAAGACGAAAGGAGTTGACCTGATGGAAAAAACACGGCTCGACTACTTAGTGTTGAGCACTACACTACTTTACTTTCAAAAAGAGCACTACACTACTACCGCTAGAGTAGTATTAGTACTCAGTATATTACTGCTCGTACTTGTACAACTATCTGCATTAACATTCCATCTTCAAGTCTCTCTCTCACCGTTGGGCGGACAAACAAACATGTATAAGAAACTTTCAAGCAAAATGGGATTACATGTAGGGCATCGGCTACTTTTAGAGAAGCAACGGTCGGCAAGCATCGTGCGGTCGAATCGAAGCTCCTCAGCTTTTTTCCCATTACCCGACACAGCATATCTATGGACATCGCAATCATCACTTGGAATAACTCTCCTCTGTGCCTCCTTCCGAGATGTCATGTCCCAGCCTTTAACCTGAACATTTTGGTCTTTTGTTAGTTCTAATGCACATTAGAATGATGTAATTGCAATAATTTATGAATGATACTGCTTCAAAGTAGTACTGATATGTGTCTGCAGTAAATGAGCTGCTTGTTAGACCTGAATACTACTGATAGGGATTAAATATGTAACATCATGTGCAGCATCAAAACAAATATAGTGTAAGGTGATGTTTATTTTTAGGTGCACCAATTATTTGCATAAATGGCTGATGATTAGGGAAAAAGATGGCATAGCAGATTAGATGGCGTACTTCTTTTACTTTCTAGCTTCATATTTATAGGATATCAGTACCTGTGCACAAATATGGGATTATGCATCACACAGAGCAAAACTCCTAAATATGTTATCCAAAATGGGATACGAGTAAAGACACCATGTGAGCAACATCTGGAAGTAACCAGCTGATTATTTGTTTTTGCCAACAGTTCGTTTTCTATTGAAGTCAGTAACCAGTCAAGTATGCAACTCAACAAACTATGTGTTCAGTAACTAAGTTATTAAATAATTGATAAG
Organism: Cenchrus americanus; assembly: GCA_947561735.1. Lineage (NCBI taxonomy): Eukaryota > Viridiplantae > Streptophyta > Magnoliopsida > Poales > Poaceae > Cenchrus > Cenchrus americanus. Next base: position 25,799,063 of record OX387244.1, on the reverse strand, counting down.
TCAGTACAGTATAAATTCAAAACTAAATAGCATGATGACCAAATAATCACTCTAAGTCATATGTTGGTTACAACTATAACATATGTCCAACCGCATCCAAAATGCCCTGGTCAATCCCTACATTGCATTTTTTTGGATGTAAAGGGTGAATCCCTATCCCTATCATGTGAATCCCTATCCATGTTTCGGATCGAAAAAAGATTTCCGATAGTTAACAAGGTTGAAGCCGTGGTTAATAATTTACAAGAGAAGCAAAGAATATCCTACAATTTAGAGATAACATAAGGTGAATAACTAAAAGTGCATATTTCAATGAATTGACACAATTTTTTTGCCTGCTTAAACCAATCAGTGGACAGTCTAGTTGAATTTTATCAGAAAGAAACTGTAAAAAAAATTGAATCAGAAGGTATAAAACTATTATATGACATAGTATCCAAGATGTACTTTCACCTCAAACAACCATAAAATCAAAATATATCTCTGGTAAAAATCAATAAAGCATGCCCCCCAGAAATCATGGTGCTAATAACATACTGATAACTGGGAAAGATAACATAATCACCTTCACCAAATTTGCAATAAAAGATAGAGCATTTCCTAGAGATAAAGCTACTTTATTCCTTCTACATATGTTCCCTAGAAAGAGAATAAACAAAGGAGGAGTTAGAAAAGCAAATATTTTTAGGTGCACACAAGCTATATTCTGATACACCAAAGGTAATACTGTAAATGAAAAGGCAAATATTTGAGGTGCACAAACAGCTATTAGTACACTTGCCTGCTGTTGTCCATTCAACAGCTATTAGTGCACAAACCATATAGTTGTCCATTCAACAAGAATGTTCTCTACAGCACAATAGTTGTCCCAATTCTCAACAGTGAGCATTTCAGTAATCAGAAAGAACTAAAAAAATGCTAGTTGGGCTCATATTTTACCCTCGTCCGAACTAATTGTCCAAACCGAACCATCGGTAGAATTCCCGCTTATGCGATGCTAATAGTAACTCGGCTACCCCTTTCCAATGGATACAAACCTTAATATTTGATTTTGCGAGATAGGTTCACAAAGCAAAAGAGTAATGAGGTAAGACAATGTAAAAACCGGGTAGGTGAGATTATCGAGAGACAAATATTGTCATAAAGTGCATTCACCTAGTTGAATTTGAGTGTATAGGCAGACTTTACATACGAAGAATACTTTCTACTACATTTCAGTGTGTGTGTAAGAAAATGCAAACAATGCTCAAAAGACATTAGGGGGATCAGGGGAATCACAACTGGCCTCAAGAATCATGACTATAGGGATGAATGAAAGGATATGGCTGCAATGGTAAAGCTGACAAGATTGCTTTAATTTAGCAAAAATGCTTGAAATAAAAGAATTTCCTCAAACATAATGGATGAAGTATTTGCAAGAAGAGCAGTAACATAAAAATCTAGCTTTAGAAATAATGATCCGGTCTCTGAACATTTTGAACTCCATGCAAACATCAAACGGAAATTAACTTTTACCTAGACTCAATCGAAAGAAAAAATAGCAATCAGAAAAAAATCACGAACAAATCTGAAAGTTGTAAAGAAGAAGAATGTACATCTAGCTTGAAGAAACAAGTAGATCCGTTGAGATTGAAAAGGACCAGAGACGGAGGAGGCTGCCAGGAGGGCTGGCAGGAGGAGGGGTGATGCGGCAGCAGGGATACAGGAGGGTGATGCGGCGGCGGCGATGGAGCAGAGCGGATTAGGGTGGCGCGGCGGCTGAGATGGAGGAGGGCAGACAGGCCGGAGGTGGGGATGGAGGGAGGGCCGGAAGAGGGGGAGGCGGCTGGAATGCAGGGATGCAGACCGGCGGTCACAAAGTAGATCTGCGGAAAGTAGGTCTACCGGATAGATGTTAGCAAGGGGGAGACAATGGCGGCGGCGTACTAGTGACCGGAGAGGTACTAGTGTAGAGCGGGCGGTGGCGTGCAACTGGAAGAAGAGGGCAAGGAGGTAATGGCGGCGGCGGCAAGCAGATGGCGTAGCGCGTAGCAGTGGTGGAGGAAGTGGACGACGCGGAGCGCCGGCGAGAGATGTAGAGCTCAAGGACCGCCGACGATAGATGCGGGGCACGAGGAGCGTCGTCGACGAGGAGTGAGATTACCGGCGGCGCCTTGAGAGGATGGGTGGATGCGGCGGCGGAGCAGTTCGCACCGAGCACAGGCAAGCTCCAGGTAGGGTTATGACGTAGAATGGCGGATATATACGCGGTATGAATACTGTAGACGGAACAGTTCAGTGAAATACCGCCGGCGGAAGTAAATACTGCGAGGGGGAGTAATATTATAATGAGCCTCGTGGATGCCGTTCGTTTCGGAATGAGCGGTAAACGATAGATCTTGCTGGGAATGAACGTCCCAAAAAATTGCTTTAGGGGGTCGAGGAGTCCGCGCGTGCGGCCCGGGGCGTGTGGGGTGGCTTTGTGGGGCCGGGGCGTGGAAGGTAGATATAGAGATCTGATCCGGAGTAGTTTAGCCATTGGATCTTGGGTGAGTGAGAGAAAAATGGTGTTTGCAGCAAATTTTGGCCTTTGGATCATGGGGAGTGAGAGAAGGTAGGTGGTGGCTGGTGTAATTAGTTGGGTGTACTTAGCTTGGTAATGATTGTTGGGGTGATTTATTTGTGTGGCTTTAGGGAAGAACAAACTGCTGCATTTTATAGTGGTAGTGATTAAGTCAACATCTTACAGAAAAGCCCCTCAAAGAAGGCTAAATTACAAACTGGTCCATGGACCGAATAAACACAACGACCGCGATGGAGAAGACCACGATCTCGTCGGAGGTAGGTTGCGGGAGCGCGGAGGCGCATACACCGGGCGAGAGGGACCGCGCGAAGCGTTGGTTGTAGAGGGCGCGATGGAGCCGGAGAAGAGAGCCACACTAGACGACTGTAAATTTCGTAGAGGAGTCAACACCAGCGATGTAGGATGGAGCTTGATGTCGAAGGCCGGGTGGAGATGAGGTGGACTGGGCGGCGGTCGAAGGAGAATCGAACGGCTGGACCAAATCTTCAAGAAGAAGGACTGCAAGACGGTAGCAGAGGCAAGGGCAGATGCAAGTGCACAAGGCGCACGACAAGACGTTCAACGACGACGGAACTAGATCATCGGAACAACGCAAGCCGTGCGGCTTGAACTAGATCATCGGAACAACCGCAAGCTGTGCGGCTTGAACTAGATCATCGGAACAACCGCAACCGTGCAACTTGAAGAAGGAATCGACTCCCTCGGGAGTGAAGACGACGGTGGAGCCCCTCGACGTGTTCCATGATGGCAAACTAACATTGACCCAGAAGGGGATGAGGTTGTCAGAACAACCGCCTAAGAGAGGGAAATAAGCCACAACCATCCCAGCGAGAAGATCCTCCCTGAGGAGGAGCCGATCAAAAGAAGGCATCTGCAGATCTACCCAAACTCCGGCAGAGGAAAGGGTGGCGGCGGAAAAAACACCGAAGGAGTGGAGACGAGGTGGGTGGGGGACTCAGATCCAGGGTGGGTGAGAGCAGATCTAAGTCAAACGGGGGTGGATTTATTGAACTAACCTCGGAAGGGACAAAGCCGACGTCGAGGTATCCGAAAGAGATGGCGACTACTACGGCGAAGGTGACGACAACCTCTAGACATGGCGCCATATGGCGGAGATACTACTAGGAGCTTACTACTAATAGCTAAACTACAGCTAAAGGACGTCGGGGCCCCCTGCTCCCCACCCGCTGCGGCGAGGCAAACTCGCTAGAGCCAGGAGGGAGGGGCGGAGAGGAGGAGGAGGGCGGTTGCTTCTAGGCTAAGCCAGAGGAGGCCGAGAACTGATTCGGCCTTGAGTGAGTCATCCCTCCCTCGGGGTTTGAGTTCTTATGTCGAAGGCCATCTATGTTCTTAGTTTACTGCATCTTTTTTTAGCAAACGCAGCCTTTTCTGTTGTCGTTTGGCTTGTCAAAACTTAGTGGCATGGTGTTGCCATTGCCATTGCCGAGGGAGATGCATAATGCACCGGCTCTTTACGGTAGATCATACCACACTATATCATTGTTTCAAAAGGATTAATATGAAAAATCCGACGGTTGAGATTAATTGTATATCATCACAACTTGCACTTGTGGTAAATGGTGGTATACATATGTATAGGTGATATATGAGTATCATTGGAAGTTTCTCTCGGTGACATAACAAAATATATGATTTATTAAAAAAATAGTCATATTCAAAGGGAGAGTACACAAAAATATATGATTTCTTATTAAAAATACCTATTTACCCTAATAAAAATAGCCATATATTACATACCACTACATGGTGGTAGAGTCCACCGTAAAAGAGCTCTGCAAATGCAGATGGATTAGAAGTTACTTCGCCCCTGGAACTCTAATAAAAGGAAATTTTGTGATTGCGAGTAGCATAATTTTACATTACTCCCTCCCTCCCAAAATGATAACGTTAGCTGCATTGAACTACACATGACTCATTGCTGAGGGTGTAATCCTGCATAGTCAAGCTCATTCTCTTCGGGGATCTGGATCTCCTCCTTGAGGAACTCGGAGTACCAGCGAGCAGAGAGCCTGGCTTGCCTTGGAAGCGCCTCGTCGTCGAAGTCGACACGGTACAGGCCGTATCGCGACATGAATCCACTCAGGTACTCGAAGACGTCCATGAAGCACCATGCGAAATAACCTTTCACATTGGCTCCATTCCTGCAGAGCAAAGTATGGTTTTGTGGAATGGGTAAGTTCTGTCTCTGAACAACTCATGGCATCTGTCGACAGACTGATATGATATTCCTGGGTTTTATGACTATTTATAAGTTCTGGCTGTCCCTTTGTTATCATCCTTGGAAAGCTGCTAATTCGATTTACAAATTTAGTATCTATCTAAGAACCATAAAATCGTCTTACTGATTTGACATCTCACCTTAGCGCAGTCAGTGTGCTCCTTATGTTGTTCTTCATGTAGTCAATCCTGTCAGTATCATGGAGGCTGCCATTTCTGGTTGCATAACCTAAAGACAGAAAGGATAGGGAAGAAGATATAAACAAATGATCCTTACAGCATTTAAATGCCTTGTTTTGGACAAGGTACGATCAACCTTTTCAGAACTTCAACTATAATTAACTTTGAAGCACCAGTTTGAAAACATATAAATCATATGGTAGATTTGGTTAGGCAATACTTTCACAATTTTAAAGATTTCTTATGTTGTGAATATACTTTAATAGAAAATAGTTATCACAGTAGCCAAGTAGCACATGAAGATGTGGAAAGTAAAAAAACCATTGACCGAACAAAGTGTACAAGGCTTGTACGAGATGGACTGGTGTCTGGATAGTGCCTTTTGTTTTGGGAACAGATATCTGCACACTGGTTTAGAGGTACTTCTTATAATATCTGAACCAAAATTTTCGAGATCTACAGCAGGGAATTAGACTTGCCTGTCTCCTGGATATAAATGGGAAGGTTCCCATAGGCTTCATTCAGGTACTCCACCAAAAGTTCTAATCCTTTGGGATCAGCCGGAATGGATGTTGCTGGGGCGTGCTGCAGTAAAATGAAAAGGTTGTATAAGTCACAGCTTCGAAAAGTTTCCAAATATTAGATCTTTCAGTGTATTTTTATCTAATCTCTCGTGTTAGATACTTAGATACCTAACTGTGCAGCGTAATGCCTGAAGCAACAGAAGTCACTAACGTCTCTGAATAATTATCGATGGGAAATTTTACCTGGCCAATTGGCGGATCTGTTCTTGAACCTGCTCCAGAGAATAATCGTTTTGTTAGCTGTACCATTTGGAGTGACGATTTTGTAACATTGCGATAATTTTCATAAGCATCAATGCTAAGCCATGGATATGACACTAGATATATCAACAAAAATCTTACGAATATAACATAAGTACGAGCAGTAGAAGACTAATCCTGTATTGACCGACTAATTGATTTACCTCTGTATTCAGCAGCAACGTCTAGTAAGAAGTCACGAATGCCTTTTTCTAGAGGATGGTCATTCACATAGAAAGAATAATAATGGTTTATTCCAATGAAATCTATAGCACCCCTGATGGCTTCAGATTCCACGGCATGTTCGTTTGGCTGGTGGCTGATGGCTGGTGCTGATTTATTCGAGAAAAGATCTTGATGGCTGATTCTTTGGTGGGCTGGTTTGTTGTGAGAGAAAATCTTCTTTGGTGATAAGCCAAACGAACAGGGCTGTGAGAGAAGGAAGGCGAGAACCAACATTCTTCTTCATTGCCCGTGGATAATCTCCAAACACTATTGGTTCTAGTATCCTACAATCCACACATCTTATTTCCCATTAGTTTTTTGTAAATGCTTCACATTTCTGATGCAACATGAGTCGAAAAGATACCAGCCAATGTAGAAATCCCGAAATCTTTGAGCTGCTTCAAATCGGCAGTGGAGTTTGTTAATGGGTATGTCCACATCGTGAATATATTTATGCCAACAACTCCTTTTTGAATGGCCTACAAGCCAAAATCTTTTTATCAGGATCAATCCTGGATGTCAACTCATGTTGCTAATGCGAGACACTAATAAAATGCAATATATACACGGGTGTTGTTTGCATGTAACTCACTTGATATTTTGCTCTGTGTAGTCTGCTAGCTGATGCATGTGCTAATAACATGTTATGAGCTGCTATATATGGTTCCACACTTGAGTTCCCCACAGTCCATTTTATTACTCCGAATGGATCAGAACTTCGTCCAGGTGGGATTTGTCCAAAATCATACGACCCAGGTGCAGCAACATTGATTTCATCCAGAGTAGTCCAGTACGAAACCCTGTTGCCAAACTCCTTGGAGCACACATCTGCATATGCTGTAAAATCCTCCCTGCATTGTGCAGTGCCATTTGTAATCAGGAGCAGTTCATTCTTGGAAACTATTATTAACAGCTAAAGTCACCGGATCTTACACAATTTTGGGGTTTAACCATCCACCATACTCATCTTCCAGAACTTGAGGAAGATCCAGCTGGTAAATCATAACATGGACTTGGACATCTGGAGAACCAAATAATTATCACCATTGCTAACGCCAATACATTATCGGTATGAAATAAATTTATGTTTTTCCAGAGTAATTCTGTCTAATGATTATTTAAAAATAGGCATACCATGACTCACTAGCTCATCTCTACTCCTAAAAAGCCCGTAAGGGCAACGACACCCCGTGGTTCTGCCCCCGCGCGGTTCTGCCGGCAGAACCACGGCATCGTGCGCCGACAGGTGGGTCCCACCACCCTTCCTCTCCCTCACGCTCCCACGCCGTCCTTGGAGACCGCCCCACTGGCTGGCCTCCCCTCGCTGCGCCCGTCCTCTCCCTCCGCCGCCGGCGCCGACGCTCCCCCCTCCGCGCACCCTTCCTCCGCCCCGCTCCGGCCGCTCCTCCGCGCCATACGCGCATTGCCCGAGGACGCCGACCTCGCCGCCACCCTCGACGCCTTCTTCCCCCGGGGCTCCCCGCCCTCCCCCTCCGACGCGCTCCTCCTCCTCAACTACCTCCACCCATCATGGCGCAAGTCCCTCTCCCTCCTCGCCTGGCTCCGCGCGAGTCGCCTGCTCCTTTTCTCTCTTCCCCCCCTTAACCCTACGCGCCGCGGAGCTGGGCTGATCTCCCGTGACGGGGATCGACGGGGACAGGCGTCGCGACGGAGGAGGCGGTGGCGGCGGAAGGGGAGGGGACCGGCGGGTCAACGGAGGAGGCGGTGGCGACGGAAGAGGAGAGGAGGGCGGCGGCGCGCGGTAGCAAGAAGGAGGGGATTTTTTTTTGCCTTCGTTGTTTGCATCTGGGGCTGTTGGAGATGGGGATTTTTGCCTCTTCTGTGCGCGAGGCAAATGCCGGAATGCACCTCCCTTTTTGCACTGTGTTGTTGGACCTTACCCGTTGCTTTCTCCCGCTTACTCCAGAGCTCACTTCTTACCGTTCCTCTCCTTTCTCCGCTCGGCTCTCCGATCTGCCGGGATCCATTTTTCTTGCGAGCGGCGTAGTTGCGTGTGCCCTTGCCTGCCTCTGATGGCCTGATCTGCGTCGTTGTTCCTTCTATTGCCTGTTTCCCCTGCTCCTGATGCTATTTTTTCCACAGGTTGCCATGGAGGTTGGGCTTCGCTTCTGGATCCGCATCCCTGCTTCGAGCTACTGCTAATCTGGTGGCCTCGCGCTTTGATGGCTTAACATTGGGAACTTGAGGAGCATCATGGAGATGTAAGCACCTTCTGGCCTAACATTGCTCAAATCTCTACCATGTTGATCTCTTCGTATGTTAACACATTTTATTTTATTTCAGCGATTTGTCCAGTAATTACCCCGTGGCTTTATTCCACAAGAGGTTGGGATGCTACAAAATCTGATATTGTTGTAAGTATAAATGATTCCTCTTGTATAACTTGCAAAACTGATAAAATTTAGGGTACAATTAAAAAGGCTTTGGTCAATGTGTATCCTGCACCCAATTACTGTTGTCTGATCTGTATGTTTGTCGTTTCAGAAAATTAGAAAATAATAGTATTACTGGAGATGTCTCAGCACTCACTAAGCGTTTCGATCTCAATAACTTGTAAGTTAACATCTGAAAAAGCTATTTATTAATTTATTTTGTCTGGTTTTCAATTTAGTGTCTTCATTCTTGGGCTTTTTTGCAGAAATGTATCATACAATAATCTTGCTGGCATTGTACCTACAAACAACAACTTTTCACGATTTTCACCTGACAGGTGGCACTCGCTGGCAAAAAAAAAGATTAGATATGTCATTGAAACAAATCTGTTTTGTCTCTGTTTTATTTTCGGATGATAAGGATGAGCCAGCCGATCCTAACATAATTTTGGAGGAGCCGGACGACGAAGCCTCAAACTTGGAGCCAAACTGGCAATTAGCAGTTACTTTTTTCAATTTGGTTTAATATTCTTAAGAGAGGGAATATTTGTGGCTGAAGCTTCATACTATTGTTCAAGATTTATTTGATAGCTTCTTGGTGTACCTGATCAGATTGCTCTATCATCAGAACAGTCACCAGCCTGGCCATCAGCCGCCCCATTACAATTGTTGCATGCTGTCAGCTATTACATGCTGTATCTTATTAGTGTGCATATGTTTTGAGTCAAATGCTATGTTACATGAGCTTCAGACCTAACATGTAGCTAATTAACATCTCACATGGGCTATAGACAATTTATTGGGTTATCAAAGATATTAGGCTACATCAATTGCATTACATAGATTGTGCCTGCAATGATGCAATATTATGAACTATGATATCTCTCTAAGTTACTACTTCAAGTTTCGTTTAACTATTTGCAAAGTATAATTCAAAGTGGCAACGTAGGTTGTTTCATGTGGATCTGTTGCCAAAGCCTGCACAACTGAACCTTGACGTTGTCTTTCTTTTGATTCCGTGTGTAATGCTATGCTGATAAGCTTATGTGGTTCATTCTTTAGCATGTATGTTTTTAGTTGAAGTAAATAGTTCTGTTTTTTATGTCCCGGTTATCCCAATTTATATAGCATGGACAAATTTCAGTATTTCATTAGACTGCCCCTCTCCTGCAAACTTGCAATTCAAATAACTTATAACTGCCTTGTGTTTGTCGAAATATGTTTTTTGAAGATGACATTAGCAAATATATCATACAATACAGATGGTATGTTATTTTGTCATGTGTGTAATCAAATTTTTCTGTGCAGGATATTCTATGGATATACATTGTTTTGCTAGGCATTGGTCAAGATGTTCATTGAACTGCATCATCTGAATGGTGATATATATGGCTTATGCCAACGGAGCTTGGTTCCTTGAACTGTTGAGAGTACAGGTTTACCAGCAAGTACGTGGACGTAGGAACCATGAGAAGAGCAGTGCTTGTGGTTGTGGCAAAAGCTCTTTCTTTTTGAAAGGAACAGCAGGGGCAAGCCCTTACTGGCTCTGGCACAAGAGCTTGCCAGCAATAACCTCTAGCCCAAGTACCTACCTTTAATTTGATCATCTAGCTGTTTGAATGAATTCTACTTGAAACAACTCCTAATTGTATAGAGATCTCTGCACAATTATTTTCAGTTGTAAAAGTAGCAGCGACAGATGCTGAATCTTGACCGGTGGCAACAAGTTTGCCTTTACCCTCCATTTTATTAGGGAGGACTGCAATCTGCATGTCCCTCCTTGGGTCCAAAAGGGACCTTGGAGCAAGGCAGTTGTTTGCTAGCTGCCTAGCTCTGTTTTGATGGTGCATATTGCAACAGAATTAAAAACATGTGCTTGATACCTTTTGAGGACCAGGAGCGTCCCGGTGGTCGGTGGATGACCGCTCCTTAGTGATGAGTGATTGACAACGGGTGTTGGACCGACTCTTGGCTTAGTGCGCGAGTGTAGGCCGCGGCCTAGTTCGTGTTGTTGCGGTGGTGAAGAACGGGCGCGAAAGGTCTTCGGCCTTGAGGGGCCTCCGGAGATGGAGAGACAAGTAGGCTCGGTTCGAGGGACCCGTGGACAGCGGGACTGGGTGCGGGCCACATGGTGGCGACACAAGCAAGACGAAGTCATGGACAAGTGAGCCGGTGCACGGTGGCGGTCAAGTCAAGTGGTTTGGCGGGAGGCCGGACCCGGCACGCGGGGTTTGGTGGTTTGCCCACAAAACCACCGGCGGACGGTTTCTTGGTTTGGGCCTCAAAACCAAGTCCGAGGGCCCAACACGACGGAGACGGGATCCGGGCGTGTCGGGAAGCTTCGAAGCGGAGGACACGCGGCGGGATCGCATGGCTTGCGTCGGGAGGACGCGGGGTGCGGCAAAGGCGTGGCCGTCCGATGGCAAGACCCACATACATTACCAAAATGCCCCTACGTGGGTTGTATCGCCAGTAGTGTAGTTAGGGGTAGTCGAGTCATTTACCACTCCTACGGGACTCGATATATAAGCCTGGAGTGTGTGTTGATGGCTCTCTCTCTCCGCGACTTAGGGTTTCATTTGCTCCCTCCTCTTTCTCATTTTCGTAGCTATTTTCCTTCCTATTTTCTCTAGGCTAGCATGAGAGCTTCATGAGAGATTTGTTGAGAGGGATGGATGCTAGGGCGGCATGCTAGACCTTGTGAATCTTTCCTGGTTTGTATAGAAGATTCGGGGTTGTTTTTCGTGCCTTTTTGTGCTTATTTTCGTGCCTTTGTTCTCGGTGTGATTCCGCGGATTTGAGTGAGTTTCTTCCCGGATTTCTTTGAGGGAAACATGGATAGATGCCTTGTGCATCTTTGTGCTTGATCTTGTGCCCTCAAACGCCGGAAATCACTTCGATTCGTGAGTTTTCGTTCGGTGCTCTAGTTTTTGGAGGTGCTCAAAGGATTCGCGATTCCCGGTGATTTAGGGAGTTAGGAGGCAAGATTTTTGGGCTATAGCATCCTTGTGTGACGCTTTTCAAGTCCCCAAACCCTTGTCTCCATAGCTTCAACCGTTTGGGAAATTCGATGATGATTTGGGGGAGTTGACTTTCGGGGGTCGGGCCTTGTTTCTCGCTCGTCCGCACCCGCGGACGCGTCCGCGGGGGGTCGCGGACGGTCCGCGTGGGCCGTGTTCGTCCCGTGTTCTTCGCGTTCTTGCTCGTCCTTTGTTTCGATCCGTCGCGATTTTGGTTTTTGGTTGGACGGAGTTTCGGACGGTCCGCGGTGTCGGGCGGACGGTCCGCGGGTGCTTGGCGGACGGTCCGCGTGCTCCCCGCGGACGGTCCGTGGGTCGTGTGTGGCTTTGGTTCGTTCGTGTGATTTAACGGACGGTCCGCGGGAAGGGCCGGACGGTCCGCGACGTCGGCGCGGACGGTCCGCGAGAGCAGGTCGGACAGTCCGCGCGGTCCATCGCGGACGGTCCGCACTGCCAGGCCGGACAGTCCGCCAGGAGCCTGTGCAGTGCTGTTTGTTTCGATTCCTTCTTTCCCTTTCTAGTGCTTCCGCGTGTGCTTCTAGGAATCGTTCCTAAGGCTAGAGGTTGATCCATAACCTCGTGGTCTTGGCGATTGGTGCGTGATTCGATCCATCGCTTGTGTGTGACCGGGATTTGAGTAGGACATAGGCCGGGTTCTTTGGGAAGAATTTTTACCGCTCCTATTCACTCCCCCCCCCCTCTCTAGTCGCCATCCGATCCTTCAATTGGTATCGTAGCTTGGTGCCGGATTCTTTGCGACTTTGACAAGTCTCGAATCCTAAGATGGCGTACGTTGAGCGGGGCGGTCCGCCGCACTTCGATGGAAAGGGTTACCACAAGTGGGCGGCTCGTATGATGATCTTTCTTCGAGGAAAGTTGTTGGATTTTATTGTGCTTGACAAGACCTATGCTATTCCGGTCAACATCCATACTCTTATGGTGACCGATGCCGATGCCAAGGCCAAGTATGAGGCTAATGCAAAAGCCGTTGATCACTTGTGCCGAGCTTGTGTGATCCGCAGTTTGAGCGTGTTCGCCATTTGAGTCTTGCTTGGCAAATTTGGGATAAGTTGTTGGTTGCTCACGGTGGTGATAACCATGTGAAGGCTCGCCTCTTTGTCTCTTACCGATGCAATATGAGAATTTCACTCCACTTCCCTATGAGGACATTGATGCGATGTTTCGCAGGTTCACCGCCATCGTGAACAACATGAAGGCTAATGTTGAGGATTTTCCGTATTCCGAGCATGATCAGGCTTTGAAGCTCTTGCATGTCTTGGATCCAAATGTTTGGGGTGCTAAGGTTGAGGCCATCAAGGAGTCAGGAAACTATTTGACTATTGAGTTGGATGACCTCTTTTCTAAGCTCAAGTCGCTCGAGGTTGACAGGAAGTTGCTATCCAAGCATGAGGGCTCGACCGACCATAGTCTTGCTCTTGTGGGAGGATCAAAGGGCAAATCTAACCCTTCCCCGTCGACGCTTTTCTTTGTCCTCTCTTATGTCCATTCCAGATGAGGAGTTTGATGTGCTGGGCGAGGAGGAGCTGGCCTTGCTCTCAAGAAGGTTTGAACGACTACACGAGAGTCGGAGGAATGCAAGGCGGAGCTCAGGGACGTGCTACAAGTGTGGCAAGCGTGGCCACTTCATCGCCGAGTGCCCGGATGCAGAGGAGAACAAGTACAAGGTGAACGAGTACAAGGCGCACCCGAAGCGTGAAGACAAGTACTCCTCCAAGGGCAAGCACTTCAACAAGTCCAAGAGCAAGGACAAGGACAAGCGGCGACCGAGCAAGAGCACCTACAAGAAGAACAAGGCAAGAGCGATGGTGGCCGGTGCGAGCGACGTCGACTCAAGCTCAAGCGAGGAGCAACAAGTTCAAGCAAAGAAGATGAAGACGCCGGGAGGCGCAAGGGCAAGAAGAGTGCAAGCCGAACCTCGGCGGGGCCGAGCCGTGTGGCGCTCGAGGGCTTTTGTGGCATGGCCCATAGCTCGAGCAAGCAAGAAGAGTGTGAAGGAGGACGGCGACTCCGACTCGGAGGATGAGGTAAACCGTGATCCCGACTCTTTGCTTGCCGAGATTGCTAGGTTGAATGGTTTGCTTGATAACCGTGATAGTGTGCCGAGAGATGCCAAAAAGATGAGGAAAGATCCGAGGGCTCGCCTTGAGAATGCTAGTGAGAAAGTAGGAGATTTAGAGTCAAAATTGCTTGAATTAAAACTTGAGAATGACTCTTTGAAACTTGCTCCTACTTCTCCCCGATGATGTTGAATGTGTTGAATGTGATGCTTGGTTGAATGAGATCAAACTCGCTTAATGAGAAGAATGCTTCTATTTTGGCTCAACTAGATGCTCTTAGGACCGAACATGATGAACTTAAGGCTAGACCTACTTTGCTTGGTGCTTGCAAATCATGTCCTACTATGCATGCTAAGCTTGTCGATGCTCGTTCTACCATTAGTTCTTTGGAAGCATCTTTGAAATCTCCTCGTTGCAAATGCATGTTCTAGCTGTGATGAAGTCACTTTGCGTAATCTTGAACTTACTTCCCGTTTGGATGTCATCTATGAGGAGAATGACTATTTGAGAAAGGTGTTGGGTTGGTTGTCTGGGCAGGAACCTCAATTGAAAATCATGATTGAGGAGTTCAAGAGAGCTGATGGTCGTGGCTTGGGTTTTGAGAAGTTGGGTGAGAAAGTGGGAGAAAACAGTGGGGAGAGTGTGTACGAGAAGTGTGTTGAGTCTAACCCCGGGTTTGAGGTGATCGGAGAGATCCAAGTCCCAATCCCAAAAGCACCCAAGAACTCTTTCACACCAAAGCCCAACCACCTTTGCAACAAGCTTGACACAACCCAAGATCCACCCAAATTCCCACCTAAGACAAATGATTTCCGAAACCGGTGAAGTTTGTGGGTGAGAAGGGTGAGAAGCCTAGAGAGAAGCCGAGCCAAAACCAAAACCCATCCCCTTCGGGTGTGAGTATTGTGGCAAGGAGAGGCATCTTGCGGAGTTTTGCTACAAGAGGAAGAGAGATGAGAGGCTTGCTAGGGAGCAAGCCAACCGGGACAGGTATCGCCGGTCTCGTGGTATTCCCGAGCCTAGAGTGCCACTTCCACGGGGTGTGGGAAGTGTGAGGAGTGTCGGCGGGTTCCCACGGAGAGAGGTGGTGGTGGTGAGAGGTTTGTCAGGAGAGATGATGGTGTGCGTGCCGGTGAGAGGTTTGGTCGGGCTCGTGGTGGTTTTGTTGGACGTCCTCCTACTCGTCCTCAGTACGGGTTTAGGGGAGATGATCGCAGCTTTGGGTTCCAGAGGAGCTACGGACCACGTTTTCCCCCTCGTGGTGCTCGTACTCCTCCCATGGGACATGGGAAGTTTGGTGGCAAGGGAGTGATGTTTGCTAACCCCTCTTTTGAGCAGATGGCTCGACACCGGTTTAACTTTCTCTCGTGCTAACCCCGGTGTCGAGTCGCTAGCTCATTCTCGTTCTTGTTTCCGACTTGCGGGCGGGAGGCTTGGAGAACATTTGGTTGATCGACTCCGGTGTTCTCGACACATGACCGGAGATAAGAAGTGGTTCTCCGGCCTCACCCCGTTGAAGGAAAAGATGTACATTACATTTGGGGACAATGGACGAGGTAGGGTGCTTTCGGGAGGGTGTTGTGCATGTGAGTGACAAGGTAACGTTGAAGAGAGTGGCTCTTGTGAAGTCTTTGGGTTTTAATTTGCTTTCGGTTTCTCGGTTGCTTGATGAAGGTTTTGAGGTGCGTTTCAAGTCCGGCGAGTCTCGTTTGCTTGATTCTCGAGGTGATCTTGTCGTATGATCATCCCCGAGGGTCGATTTTCGGGGCTGATTTCTCTCGTTCTTTGGGTCCTCGCTCGCCGTTTGATGGCCGGTCCGTCTTCCGACTTGTGGAAATGGCATAGGCGGTTGGGACACTTGAGCTTCGATTTGGTTTCCCGTTTGAGTGGTCTTGACCTTGTCCGAGGATTGCCGAAGTTGAAGTTTGAGAAGGATTTGGTTTGTGCTCCTTGTAGGCATGGTAAGATGGTAGCCACTCCCCATCCACCCCTGACCGATGTCATGACCGAGCGTCCGACGCAGCCGTTGCATATGGACCTTGTTGGGCCAGCTCGAGTTCGCTCGGTGGGTGGGAAGTGGTATGTTCTTGTTGTGGTGGACGATTTCTCTCGCTATGCCTGGGTGTTCTTCTTGGAGGATAAGAGTGAGACTTTTGGTTTTGTTCGAGATCTGATCGTGAGGTTGAAAAACGAGAGGCATGGGAATGCTATTCGAGCTATCCGCAAGGATAATGGCTCGAGTTTAAGAACTCTCGTTTTGATGCCTTTTGTCGTGATCTAGGTCTTGAACATCAGTATTCGACCCCTTATGTGCCCCCTCAAAATGGAGTCGTGGAAAGGAAAAATCGGACTCTTTGTGAGATGGCTAGGACGATGCTCGATGAGCACAGGACTCCTAGGAGGTTTTGGGCTGAGGCGGTCAATACAGCTTGTCATGTTTCCAATCGGATTTTATTGAGAGCTTTCAAGAAGAAGACTTGTTATGAGCTTATGCATGGTCGGGCACCCAAAGTGAGTCATTTCCGAGTTTTTGGCTGCAAGTGCTTTATTTTGAAAAAGGGAAAACTCGACAAGTTTGAGGCTAGGTCTAGTGATGGTATTTTCTTTGGATATGCTAACCACTCTAGAGCCTATAGGGTGCTTAACCTTGAGACTAACAAAATCATGGAGACTTGCGAGGTGACCTTCGACGAGACAATGCCATGTACTTCTCTTGGCTTTGAATGTGCAGGTGATGAAGAGATGGCCGAGGACCTCTTTGAAGAGGAGAAAGATGAAGCTGGAGATGATGATGGGGAGAACCATGCGCCTGAAGCTGAGCATGTACCCACTACTTCCCCCACGACTACTTTGGAGCATGGACCGTCTACTTCATGGACAACGACGGTGCAACAAGAGGACCAGGCGAGAGAAGCTGAAGTTGAGGGGGAGGTGGTCTCGAGGCGTGAGGCTCCCCGGCGGATTCAAGAAGTGCACCCCCTTTCGAAGATCATTGGAGACATCAATGAACGCACTACACGGTCGAGGTCCAGAATTCCTCTCATTTTGCTCATGCTTCGCTTTTGTTGCTACTTTTGAGCCCAAGGACATTGGACATGCTTTATCCGATGCAAACCGGGTCAATTCTATGCATGAGGAGTTGGAAAATTTTGAGAGGAACCAGTGTGGGAGTTAGTTGAACCACCTCCAAATTGCCATCCCATAGGAACCAAGTGGGTTTGGAAGAACAAAGAGGGAGAGAATGGGATGGTTGTGAGGAACAAGTCCGGACTTGTGGCTCGGGGGTTTAGTCGAAGGAGGGGATCGACTATGAGGAGACCTTTGCTCCCGTGGCCCGTCTTGAGGCAATTCGGATCCTTCTAGCCTTTGCCGTGGCTAAAGGGTTCAAGTTGTTTCAGATGGACGTGAAGAGTGCTTTTCTGAATGGGGTCATAGAGGAGGAGGTGTATGTGAAGCAGCCACCTGGGTTTGAGAGCGAGTTGTACCCACACAGGGTATACAGGTTGAAAAGGGCTCTGTATGGGTTGAAACAGGCGCCCCGTGCTTGGTATGGGAGATTGAGAGGTTTTCTTTTGAGCAGAGGGTTTGTGATGGGTACCGTAGATAGAACCTTGTTTCTCCTCAAGCATAGGAATGACTTGCTGATTGTGCAGATATACGTGGATGATATTGTCTTTGGTGGCTCGTCACATAACCTTGTTGCCAAGTTTGCAGATGAGATGAGCAGGGAGTTCGAGATGAGCATGATGGGCGAGTTGCAGTATTTTCTCGGCCGCGGATCAAGCAAGTGAAGGACGGTACATTTGTGCACCGGACCAAGTACACGAAAGACATGCGAGGAAGTTCCGGATGCAAGATGTGAAGCCGATGTCGACTCCCATGGGGAGTACGGCCACTTTGGATGCGGATGAGGACGGAGAACCGGTGGACCGGCGGGAGTACAGGAGCATGATCGGCTCCCTCCTCTACTTGACGGCGACGAGGCCGGACATACGGTTCGGCCGTGTGTCCGTGCGCTCGTTTTCGTGCTTCGCCGAGGACGTCACATCGACAGCCGTCAAGAGGATTTTCGGTACCTACGATCCGCCCCTCGGTCTTGGCCTTTGGTATTCTTCCTCCTCGACTCTGTCTCTTCATGGTTTTTCCGATGCCGATTTTGCTTTGGTTGTCGAGTCGAGAGGAAGTCTACTTCGGTACTTGTCGGTTTCTTGGTTCTTCGTTGGTCTCATGGTCTTCCCGCAAGCGCCCTAGTGTAGCTCGGTCTACCACGGAGGCGGAGTATGTTGCTCGCCGCTAGTTGTTGCTCCCGCTTGTTGTGGATTTCATACACTTTGAGAGACTTTGGTGAGGAGTGCACCCGCATCCCACTTCTTTGTGATAGCACCGGTGCCATAAGCGTAGCCAAAAATCCAAGTGCTTCACTCCGGAACCAAACATATAGAAGTGAGGTATCATTTTCCGAGGGACAATGTGGAGAAAGGAACCATTGTTTTGAGCCATGTCCCTACCCAAGATCGGCTAGCCGACATCTTTACAAAGCCTCTCGACCAAGCTACATTTGTGCGCTTGCGGGGAACTTGGGGTTTGTTGCCCTTTCTAGTTGATTCTTGGGGGATTTCCTTTTGTACCATCTGTATCATACCATGTTTTACTTTGATGTATATACATGCTTTGCTTGATGTATAAACCATGGTAGGATAGCCATCTTGTCACATATCATGTTGCATTTGTATCATATTGCATTTTAGGATGATGAGCTTCTTTTTATATGCCATATGTGAGTCTCTTTGGCTATTTGTGAGATTTTGGTTATATGTGTGGAGAAATGGTGATGTGAGGCTATGCTCTTGGAATATTTGAGATATATGTGTGGTGAGATAGCCCCTTTTGAGATAAATGCTTAACTTGACTAATTTTTGATGAAATTTGCTCCACTCGTGTGTAGTTGTGTATCCATGTCACGCTTTGGTCTAAATGTGCTTTTCATGCTTAGATTGTGCTTGGATGCCTTGTTCTTGCATTTGGGCCAAAGGCCGGATATCATTGTGAATGTTTAGCCTATGTTGCATTCATGGGGGAGCATAAGCTTCTTTTTGCCGCAAAGGCACTTCATGTACCATGAAATGAATCAATCTTGAAAAGAAGTGCATAATGCTTGAAAAATGCTCCATCCATCATGTCTATGTTTAAAATGTCTTATCTTTCACATATGGGTGCAAAACATGTTGCATGATGTTCACCACTGGAGAAGTCTCCCCGAAGTGGACACATGGCTCATGAGCTTTGACATGACATGCTTTGCTTTATGGGTGTTTTCCATGATCTTTTGCTGAGAATTTGATATCCTTGTATGATCTTTAAATGGTATGCATGTTTGTGGCTCAAGTGTGACATGGATAGGCTTTTACATGTGAAGCGAGCCTTCTTTTGATAAAACTGCTTAAATCTGAAAATCTTGCTTTGTCACATGCTTGTATTTTCATATATTACTTGTGGCAATGCTTTGACTATGCTATGATTCATGTGTGTGATCTTTGTCTCATTTTTAGCCTTTGACACTAGATTTGGCCTATTTGAGAAGCTCATGTAGTTGTTTATATGCTTTGCTTTGCATTGCTGCATTTTCATCTTGATTCATACATTGTCAACAAGGGGGAGAAAAGGTGAGCTTAATGAAAATTCAGAAAAAGGTGAGCTGAAATTTGGAAGTGTGCATCCACATGTTCAGGGGGAGGCATTTGTTCAGGGGGAGCTTTCTTGCTGTTTTCGGTGTGGATTTTGTGCTTTGCTTGGCTTGTGACCTTTCTTTGCCTTTCTTCGGTTTTGGTCATGAGTTGAGCTTCTTCGTTTTTCTTTCTTCTTTCTTTCTCTTTCACTCTGAATTTCATTTCGCGTTGTGTGTTGTCAATGCACTCATCAAGGGGGAGATTGAGGACCGGAGCGTCCCGGTGGTCGGTGGATGACCGCTCCTTAGTGATGAGTGATTGACAACGGGTGTTGGACTGACTCTTGGCTTAGTGCGCAGGTGTAGGCTGCGGCCTAGTTCGTGTTGTTGCAGGTGAAGAACGGGCGCGAAAGGTCTTCAGCCTTGAGGGGCCTCCGGGAGATGGAGAGACAAGTAGGCTCGGTTCGAGGGACCCGGTGGACAGCGGGACTGGGTGCGGGCCACATGGTGGCGACACAAGCAAGACAAAGTCATGGACAAGTGAGCCGGTGCACGGTGGCGGTCAAGTCAAGTGGTTTGGCGGGAGGCCGGACCGGCACGCGGGGGTTTGGTGGTTTGCCCACAAAACCACCGGCGGACGGTTTCTTGGTTTGGGCCTCAAAACCAAGTCCGAGGGCCCAACACGACGGAGACGGGATCCGGCGTGTCGGGAAGCTTCGAAGCGGAGGACACGCGGCGGGATCGCATGGCTTGCGTCGGGAGGACGCGGGGTGCGGCAAAGGCGTGGCCGTCCGATGGCAAGACCCACATACATTACCAAAATGCCCCTACGTGGGTTGTATCGCCAGTAGTGTAGTTAGGGGTAGTCGAGTCATTTACCACTCCGGCGGGACCTGATATATAAGCCAGGAGTGTGTGTTGATGGCTCTCTCTCTCCGCGACTTAGGGTTTCATTTGCTCCCTCCTCTTTCTCATTTTCGTAGCTATTTTCCTTCCTATTTTCTCTAGGCTAGCATGAGAGCTTCATGAGAGATTTGTTGAGAGGGATGGATGCTAGGGCGGCATGCTAGACCTTGTGAATCTTTCCCGGTTTGTATAGAAGATTCGGGGTTGTTTTTCGTGCCTTTTTGTGCTTATTTTCGTGCCTTTGTTCTCGGTGTGATTCCGCGGATTTGAGTGAGTTTCTTCCCGGATTTCTTTGAGGGAAACATGGATAGATGCCTTGTGCATCTTTGTGCTTGATCTTGTGCCCTCAAACGCCGGAAATCACTTCGATTCGTGAGTTTTCGTTCGGTGCTCTAGTTTTTGGAGGTGCTCAAAGGATTCGCGATTCCCGGTGATTTAGGGAGTTAGGAGGCAAGATTTTTGGGCTATAGCATCCTTGTGTGACGCTTTTCAAGTCCCCAAACCCTTGTCTCCATAGCTTCAACCGTTTGGGAAATTCGATGATGATTTGGGGGAGTTGACTTTCGGGGTCGGGCCGTTTCGCTCGTCCGCACCGCGGACGGTCCGCAGGGGGTCGCGGACGGTCCGCGTGGGCCGTGTTCGTCCCGTGTTCTTCGCGTTCTTGCTCGTCCTTTGTTTCGATCCGTCGCGATTTTGGTTTTTGGTTGGACGGAGTTTCGGACGGTCCGCGGTGTCGGGCGGACGGTCCGCGGGTGCTTGGCGGACGGTCCGCGTGCTCCCCGCGGACGGTCCGTGGGTCGTGTGTGGCTTTGGTTCGTTCGTGTGATTTAACGGACGGTCCGCGGGGAAGGGCCGGACGGTCCGCGACGTCGGCGCGGACGGTCCGCGAGAGCAACGGGGTCGGACAGCCCGCGCGGTCCATCGCGGACGGTCCGCACCGCGGCCGGACGACCCGCCAGAGCCTCGTGCGCGTCGTTTTGTTTCGATTCCTTCTTTCCCTTTCTAGTGCTTCCGCGTGTGCTTCTAGGAATCGTTCCTAAGGCTAGAGGTTGATCCATAACCTCGTGGTCTTGGCGATTGGTGCGTGATTCGATCCATCGCTTGTGTGTGACCTGGGATTTGAGTAGGACATAGGCCGGGTTCTTTGGGGAAGAATTTTTACCGGCTCCTATTCACTCCCCCCTCTCTAGTCGCCATCCGATCCTTCACCTTTACTCGTTGAAGTTTATGCCTACTCGTTTTGATGTTGAAAGTGCCTTGAAGCTGATGGAAAATGCATTTATGAAATTATCTCAAATTGGATACTTCGATATAATTGAATTGGGTGGAACCAATAAATACAAGCCTTACTTCATGTATTTTGAGCATAGATTGTATACTAACTGTATTATCTATCTATATTACTGGATTTTATTTTGTCCGTAGCAACACACGGGCACAATCCTAGTCTATAAGATTGTTGTAGTACTGTAACCCTTTTGGATTGATAGCTCCCCTTCCTTCAGTATATTTCAATTCAAGAAAGCTTAAATTAAATTGGCAAAATAGACAAATTCATACTCCAACTTTCTGCAAAGGGTCAAGTTCTTCCTCGAACTTTCAAAAGAGATCAAATATAGTCCATCAACTATCGCTTTTGGTCAAATGCATCCTTGTGCTGATGTGGCGTTGCATGATATTATGGGATGAATGTGAAAACTCTGTTCTGCCCTTATCTCTTGTATAATGATAGGTGGGATCTAAATGTTGTAAAAATGTTTTAGGATCCTTCTAAAATGTAAACAAAAAATGTCATAATGTTAATTGATGAATCAATAGTCAAAAGTTGACTCGTTACGTTCTCCGCTTGGCCATCGTTGTGCATCGAGTCCCTGTGCTGTGGTTCGCCAGCAGCCACCCCGATCGCTTCCCCAATAACAATAGGATGGACTTGGCCAACGTGTTGTGGTAGTTCGGTGACTACCTCAGGCTGCAGCAGCCAGCGTCACCGTTATCACCACCTAGCACTACACCAGCACACATCATCAGTGCCAACACAGCAACACCCAGCAACAACCACGTCTCCATTCTCCACCATACTAGCTATGAGTACGAGGTTTGATCTTTTTTCCATGGAGACCAAGACCATGTATACGTGTTCATGTTACCAACTTAATCATGTACCCATTGTAAATTGGCATGGCTAGTGCAGTGTATTTATAATTTGTTGCAAATATTCTGACACGCAGGTTCTGCCTATCATTATGCAAGACACAAGGGTAAAACAGACATTTCACATTGTAGCGAACATGGCGCCATATGTCATTAGTTCGAGTTTGATTTTGGTGATTCATGACAACATGATCAATGGGACTAACCATATTGTTTAGCATGTCTTTGTAAACATTTCTAGGTCCCAAGGATGCCAAAATAC
This sequence comes from Cenchrus americanus, assembly GCA_947561735.1. Lineage (NCBI taxonomy): Eukaryota > Viridiplantae > Streptophyta > Magnoliopsida > Poales > Poaceae > Cenchrus > Cenchrus americanus. The sequence continues at coordinate 25,776,558 of OX387244.1, read as the reverse complement.
CTCATGCCAAATTGAGACGATAGTCTATTTTTCAAGGGTCAAAAACAAGAAAGAAAAGAAAAAGAAAGGACACCATCGGATGAACCGAAGGTACCTAGATAGCAAGCGTCGGTGAAATCGTCGGACGAGTTGGTACACTGGGTGAAAACTTAGGCACCGTCGGATGAACTGACGGTCCATTTTCTAGTAGCGTCGGACGAGTTGCAGAGAAGAAGAAGTGAAGACAGTAGCACCGGATGATCCGATGAGGACCAGGAGCGTCCCAGTGGTCGATGGATGACCGCTCCTCAGTGATGAGTGATTGACAACGAGTGTTGGACTGACTCTTGGCTTAGTGCGCAGGTGTAGGCTGCGGCCTAGTTCGTGTTGTTGCAGGTGAAGAACGGGCGTGAAAGGTCTTCAGCCTTGAGGGGCCTCCGGGAGATGAAGAGACAAGTAGGCTCGGTTCGAGGGACCCGGTGGACAGCGGGACTGGGTGCGGGCCACATGGTGGCGACACAAGCAAGATGAAGTCATGGACAAGTGAGCCGGTGCACGGTGGCGGTCAAGTCAAGTGGTTTGGCGGGAGGCCGGACCGAGCACGCGGGGTTTGGTGGTTTGCCCACAAAACCATCGGCGGACGGTTTCTTGGTTTGGGCCTCAAAACCAAGTCCGAGGGCCCAACACGACGGAGACGGGATCCGGCGTGTCGGGAAGCTTCGAGGCGGAGGACACGCGGCGGGATCGCATGGCTTGCGTCGGGAGGACGCGGGGGTGCGGCAAAGGCGTGGCCGTCCGATGGGAAGACCCACAAACATTACCAAAATGCCCCTACGTGGGTTGTATCGCCGTAGTTTAGTTAGGGGTAGTCGAGTCATTTACCACTCCGGCGGGACTCGATATATAAGCCATGAGTGTGTGTTGATGGCTCCCTCTCTCCGCGACTTAGGGTTTCATTTGCTCCCCCCTCTTTCTCATTTTCGTAGCTATTTTCCTTCCTATTTTCTCTAGGCTAGCATGAGAGCTTCATGAGAGATTTGTTGAGAGGGATGGATGCTAGGGCGGCATGCTAGACCTTGTGAATCTTTCCTGGTTTGTATAGAAGATTCGGGGTTGTTTTTCGTGGCTTTTTGTGCTTATTTTCGTGCCTTTGTTCCCGGTGTGATTCCGCGGATTTGAGTGAGTTTCTTCCCGGATTTCTTTGAGGGAAACATGGATAGATGTCTTGTGCATCTTTGTGCTTGATCTTGTGCCCTCAAACGCCGGGAAACCACTTCGATTCGTGAGTTTTCGTTCGGTGCTCTAGCTTTTGGTGGTGCTCAAAGGATTCGCGATTCCCGGTGATTTAGAGAGTTAGGAGGCAAGATTTTTGGGCTATAGCATCCTTGTGTTACGCTTTTCAAGTACCCAAACCCTTGTCTCTACAGCTTCAACCGTTTGGGAAATCCGATGATGATTTGGGGGAGTTGACTTTCGGGGTCGGGCGTTTTCAGCTCTGTCCGCACCTAGCGGACGGTCCGCGAGGACCAGGCGGACGGTCCGCGCGGCTAGGGTTCGTCCCGTGTTCTTCGTGTTCTTGCTCGTCTTTCGTTTCGATCCGTCGCGCTTTTGGTTTTTGGTTGGACGGAGTTTCGGACGGTCCGCGGTGTTGGGCGGACGGTCCGCGGGTGCTTGGCGGACGGTCCGCGTGCTCCCCGCGGACGGTCCGTGGTGCGTGAGTGGCTTTGGTTCGTTCTGTGTGATTTAATTGACGGTCCGCGGGAAGGGCCGGACGGTCCGCGACGTCGGCGCGGACGGTCCGCGGCAGCGGGGCGGACGGTCCGCGCGGTTCATCGCGGACGGTCCGCACCGCGCCGCGGGACGATCCGCCGGAGCCGTGTGCAGTGCAGTTTGTTTCGATTCCTTCCTTCCCTTTCTAGTGCTTCCGCGTGTGCTTCTAGGAATCGTTCCTAAGGCTAGAGGTTGATCCATAACCTCGTGGTCTTGGCGATTGGTGCGTGATTCGATCCATCGCTTGTGTGTGACCGGGGTTTGTCTAGGGTATAGGCCGGATTCTTTTGGAAGAATTTTTACTGGCTCCTATTCACTCCCCCCTCTCTAGTCGCCATCTGATCCTTCAATTGGTATCAGAGCTTGGTGCCGGATTCTTTGCGACTTTGACAAGTCTCGAATCCTAAGATGGCGTACGTTGAGCGGGGCGGTCCGCCGCACTTCGATGGCAAGGGTTACCACAAGTGGGCGGCTCGTATGATGATCTTTCTTCGTGGGAAGTCGTTGGATTTCATTGTGCTTGACAAGACCTATGCTATTCCGGTCAACATCCATACTCTTATGGTGACCGATGCCGATGCCAAGGCCAAGTATGAGGCTAATGCAAAAGCCGTTGATCACTTGTGCCGAGCTTGTGTGATCCGCAGTTTGAGCGTGTTCGCCATTTGAATCTTGCTTGGCAAATTTGGGAAAAGTTGTTGGTTGCTCACGGTGGTGATAACCATGTGAAGGCTCGCCTCTTTGTCTCTTACCGGATGCAATATGAGAATTTCACTCCACTTCCCGGTGAGGACATTGATGCGATGTTTCAGAGGTTCACCGCCATCGTGAACAACATGAAGGCTAATGTTGAGGATTTTCCGTACTCCGAGCATGATCGGGCTTTGAAGCTCTTGCATGTCTTGGACCCAAATGTTTGGGGTGCTAAGGTTGAGGCCATCAAGGAGTCCGGGCATTACTTGACTATTGAGTTGGATGACCTCTTTTCTAAGCTCAAGTCGGGCCGAGGTTGACGGAAGTTGCTATCCAAGCATGAGGGCTCGACTGACCATAGTCTTGCTCTTGTGGGAGGATCAAAGGGCAAATCTAATCCTTCCTGTCGACAGTTTTCTTTGTCCTCTCTTATGTCCATTCCAGATGAGGAGTTTGATGTGCTGGGCAAGGAGGAGCTGGCCTTGCTCTCAAGAAGGTTTGAATGACTACACGAGAATCGGAGGAATGCAAGGCGGAGCTCAGGGACGTGCTACAAGTGTGGCAAGCGTGGCCACTTCATCGCCGAGTGCCCGGAAGCGGAGGAGAACAAGTACAAGGTGAACGAGTACAAGGCGCACCCGAGGCGTGAAGACAAGTACTCCTCCAAGGGCAAGCACTTCAACAAGTCCAAGAGCAAGGACAAGGACAAGCGGCGACCGAGCAAGAGCAGCTACAAGAAGAACAAGGCAAGAGCAATGGTGGCCGGTGCGAGCGACGTCGACTCAAGCTCAAGTGAGGAGCAGTCAAGCTCAAGCAGCGAAGATGAAGACGCCGGGAGGCGCAATGGCAAGAAGAGTGCAAGCCGGAACCTCAGCGGGCTGAGCTGTGTGGCTTTTGAGGGATTTTGTGGCATGGCCCATAGCTCAAGCAGCAAGAAGAGCGAGAAGGAAGACAGCGACTCCGACTCTGAGGATGAGGTAAACCGTGACCCCGACTCTTTGCTTGCTGAGATTGCTAGGTTGAATGGTTTGCTTGATAACCGTGATAGTGTGCTGAGAGATGCCAAAAAGATGAGGAAAGATCTTAGGGCTCAGCTTGAAAATGCTAGCGAGAAAGTAGGAGAGTTAGAGTCAAAATTGCTTGAATTGAAACTTGAGAATGACTCTTTGAAACTTGCTCCTACTCCTCCTGATGATGTTGAATGTGTTGAATGTGATGCTTGGTTGAATGAGATCAAACTGCTTAATGAGAAGAATGCTTCTATTTTGGCTCAACTAGATGCTCTTAGGACGAACATGATGAGCTTAAGGCTAGACCTACTTTGCTTGGTGCTTGCAAATCATGTCCTACTATGCATGCTAAGCTTGTCGATGCTCGTTCTACCATTAGTTCTTTGGAAGCATCTTTGAAATCTCCCCGTTGCAAATGCATGTTCTAGCTGTGATGAAGTCACTTTGCGTAATCTTGAACTTACTTCCCGTTTGGATGTCATCTATGAGGAAAATGACTATTTGAGGAAGGTGTTGGGTTGGTTGTCTGGGCAGGAACCTCAATTGAAAATCATGATTGAAGAGTTCAAGAGAGCTGATGGTCGTGGTTTGGGGTTTGAGAAGTTGGGTGAGAAAGTGGGAGAGAACAAGGGGGGAGAGTGTGTACGAGAAGTGTGTTGAGTCTAACCCCGGGTTTGAGGTGATCGGAGAGATCCAAGTCCCACTCCCAAAAGCACCCAAGAACTCTTTCACACCAAAGCCCAACCACCTTTGCAACAAGCTTGACACAACCCAAGATCCACCCAAATTCCCACCTAAGACAAATGATTTCCAGAAACCAGTGAAGTTTGTGGGTGAGAAAGGTGAGAAGCCTAGAGAGAAGCCAGAGCCAAGACCAAAACCGATCCCCTTCAGGTGTGAGTATTGTGGCAAGGAGAGGCATCTTGCAGAGTTTTGCTACAAGAGGAAGAGGGATGAGAGGCTTGCTAGGGAGCAAGCGAACCAGGACAGGTATCGCCAGCCTCATGGTATTCCTGAGCCTAGAGTGCCACTTCCACGGGGTGTGGGAAGTGTGAGGAGTGTTGGCGAGGTTCCCACGGAGGGGAGGTGGTGAGAGGTTTGTCGGGAGAGATGATGGTGTGCGTTCGGTGAGAGGTTTGGTCGGGCTCGTGGTGGTTTTGCCGGACGTCCTCCTACTCGTCCTCGGTACGGGTTTAGGGGAGAGATCGCAGCTTTGGGTTCCGGAGGAACTACGGACCACGTTTTCCCCCTCGTGGTGCTCGTACTCCTCCCATGGGACATGGGAAGTTTGGTGGCAAGGGAGTGATGTTTGCTAACCCCTCTTTTGAGCGGATGGCTCGACACCGGTTTAACTTTCTTTGTGCTAACCCCGGTGTCGAGTCGCTAGCTCATTCTCGTTCTTATTTCCGATCGACCGGGCGGGAGGCTTGGAGAACATTTGGTTGATCGACTCCGGTGTTCTCGACACATGACCGGAGATAAGAAGTGGTTCTCCAGCCTCACCCCAGTGAAGGAAAAGATGTACATCACATTTGGGGACAATGGACGAGGTAGGGTGCTTTCGAGAGGGTGTTGTGCATGTGAGTGACAAGGTAACGTTGAAGAGAGTGGCTCTTGTGAAGTCTTTGGGTTTTAATTTGCTTTCGGTTTCTCGGTTGCTTGATGAGGGTTTTGAGGTGCGTTTCAAGTCCGGCGAGTCTCGTTTGCTTGATTCTCGAGGTGATCTTGTCTCGTATGATCATCCCCGAGGGTCGCATTTTCGTGGCCGATTTCTCTCGTTCTTTGGGTCCTCGCTCGCCGTTTGATGGCCGGTCCTTCTTCCGATTTGTGGAAATGGCATAGGCGGTTGGGACACTTGAGCTTTGATTTGGTTTCCCGCTTGAGTGGTCTTGATCTTGTCCGAGGATTGCCGAGGTTGAAGCTTGAGAAGGATTTGGTTTGTCTTGCTTGTAGGCATGGTAAGATGGTAGCCACTCCCCATCCACCCCCGACCGATGTCATGACCGAGCGTCCGACGTAGCCGTTGCATATGGACCTTGTTGGGCCAGCTTGAGTTCGCTCGGTGGGTGGGAAGTGGTATGTCCTTGTTGTGGTGGACGATTACTCTCGCTATGCCTGGGTGTTCTTCTTGGAGGATAAGAGTGAGACATTTGGTTTTGTTCGAGATCTGATCGTGAGGCTAAAAAACGAGAGGCATGGGAGTGCTATTCGAGCTATCCGCAGTGATAATGGCTCTGAGTTCAAGAACTCTCGTTTTGATGCCTTTTGTCGTGATCTAGGTCTTGAACATCAGTATTCGACCCCTTATGTGCCCCCTCAAAATGGAGTCGTGGAAAGGAAAAATCGGACTCTTTGTGAGATGGCTAGGACGATGCTCGATGAGCACAGGACTCCTAGGAGGTATTGGGCTGAGGCGGTCAATACGGCTTGTCATGTTTCCAACAGGATTTTATTGCGAGCTTTCAAGAAGAAGACCTGTTATGAGCTTATGCATGGTCGGGCACCCAAGGTGAGTCACTTTCGAGTTTTTGGCTGCAAGTGCTTTATTTTGAAGAAGGGAAAACTCGACAAGTTTGAGGCTAGGTCTAGTGATGGTATTTTCTTTGGATATGCTAACCACTCTAGAGCCTATAGGGTGCTTAACCTTGAGACTAACAAAATCATGGAGACTTGCGAGGTGACCTTCGACGAGACAATGCCATGTACCTCTCTTGGTTTTGAATGTGCAGGTGATGAAGAGATGGTCGAGAACCTCTTTGAGGAGGAGAAAGATGAAGATGGAGATGATGATGGGGAGAACCATGCGCCTGAAGCTGAGCATGTACCCACTACTTCCCCTACGACCACTTTGGAGCATGGACCGTCTACTTCATGGACAACGACGGTGCAACAAGAGGACCAAGCGAGAGAAGCTGAAGTTGAGGGGGAGGTAGTCTCGAGGCGTGAGGCTCCCCGGCGGATTCAAGAAGTGCATCCCCTGTCGAAGATCATTGGGAACATCGATGAACGCACTACACGGTCGAGGTCCGGAATTCCTCTCATTTTGCTCATGCTTCGCTTTTGTTGCTACTTTTGAGCCCAAGGACATTGGACATGCTTTATCCGATGCAAACTGGGTCAATTCTATGCATGAGGAGTTGGAAAACTTTGAGAGGAACCGGTGTGGGAGTTAGTTGAACCACCTCCAAATTGCCATCCCATAGGAACCAAGTGGGTTTGGAAGAACAAAGAGGGAGAGAATGGGATGGTTGTGAGGAACAAGTCCGGACTTGTTGCTCGGGGGTTTAGTCGAAGGAGGGGATCGACTATGAGGAGACCTTTGCTCCCGTGGCCCGTCTTGAGGCGATTCGGATCCTTCTAGCCTTTGCCGTGGCTAAAGGGTTCAAGTTGTTTCGGATGGACGTGAAGAGTGCTTTTCCGAATGGGGTCATAGAGGAGGAGGTGTATGTGAAGCGACCACACGGGTTTGAGAGCGAGTTGTACCCACACAGGGGTATACGGGTTGAAAAGGGCTCGTATGGGTTGAAACGGGCGCCCCGTGCTTGGTATGGGAGATTGAGAGGTTTTCTTTTGAGCGAGAGGGTTTGTGATGGGTACCGTGGATAGGACTTTGTTTCTCCTCAAGCATGGAAATGACTTGTTGATTGTTCGGATATACGTGGATGATATTGTCTTTGGTGGCTCGTCACATAACCTTGTTGCCAAGTTTGCGGATGAGATGAGCAGGGAGTTCGAGATGAGCATGATGGGCGAGTTGCGGTATTTTCTCGGGGGAGGCCGCATCAAGCAAGTGAAGGACGGTACATTTGTGCACCAGACCAAGTACACAAAAGACACGCTGAGGAAGTTCCAGATGCAAGATGTGAAGCCGATGTCGACTCCCATGGGGAGTACGGCCACTTTGGATGCGGATGAGGACGGAGAACCAGTGGACCAGCGGGAGTACAGGAGCATGATCGGCTCCCTCCTCTACTTGACGGCGACGAGGCCAGACATACAGTTCAGCGTGTGTCTGTGCGCTCGTTTTCAGGCTTCGCCGAGGACATCACATCGACAGGCCGTCAAGAGGATCTTCAGGTACCTACAGTCTGCCCCTGGTCTTGGCCTTTGGTATTCTTCCTCCTCGACTCTTTCTCTTCATGGTTTTTCCGATGCGGATTTTGCTGGTTGTCGAGTCGAGAGGAAGTCTACTTCTGGTACTTGTCAGTTTCTTGGCTCTTCATTGGTCTCATGGTCTTCCCGCAAGCGAGTCTAGTGTAGCTCGGTCTACCACGGAGGCGGAGTATGTTGCCGCCGCGAGTTGTTGTTCCCGACTTGTTGTGGATTTCATACACTTTGAGAGACTTTGGTGAGGAGTGCACCCGCATCCCACTTCTTTGTGATAGCACCGGTGCCATAAGCGTAGCCAAAAACCCGGTGCTTCACTCCAGAACCAAACATATAGAAGTGAGGTATCATTTCTTGAGGGACAATGTGGAGAAAGGAACCATTGTTTCGAGCCATGTCCCTACCCAAGATCGCCTAGCCGACATCTTTACAAAGCCTCTCGACCAAGCTACATTTGTGCGCTTGCGGGGGAACTTGGGGTTTGTTGCCCTTTCTAGTTGATTCTTGGGGGATTTCCTTTTTGTACCATATGTATCATACCATGTTTACTTTGATGTATATACATGCTTTGCTTGATGTATAAACCATGGTAGGATAGCCATCTTGTCATATATCATGTTGCATTTGTGTCATATTGCATTTTAGGATGTTGAGCTTCTTTCATATGCCATATTTGAGTCTCTTTGGCTATTTGTGAGATATTGGTTATATGTGTGGAGAAATGGTGATGTGAGGCTATGCTCTTGGAATATTTGAGATATATGTGTGGTGAGATAGCCCCTTTTTGAAATAAATGCTAAACTTGACTAATTTTTGATGAAATTTGCTCCACTCGTGTGTAGTTGTGTATCCATGTCACGGTTTGGTCTAAATGTGCTTTTCATGCTTAGATTGTGCTTGGATGCTTGTTCTTGCATTTGGGCCAAAGGCCGAATATCATTGTGAATGTTTAGCCTATGTTGCATTCATGGAGGAGCATAAGCTTCTTTTTGCCGCAAAGGCACTTCATGTACCATGAAATGACTTAATCTTGAAAAGAAGTGTAAAATGCCTGAAAAATGCTCTATCCATCATGTCTATGCTTAAAATGTCTTATCTTTCACATATGGGTGCAAAACATGTTGCATGATGTTCACCAGTGGAGAAGTCTCCCCGAAGTGGACACATGGCTCATGAGCTTTGACATGACATGCTTTGCTTTATGGGTGTTTGCCATGATCTTTTGCTGAGAATTTGATATCCTTGTATGATCTTTAAATGGTATGCATGTTTGTGGCTCAAGTGTGACATGGATAGGCTTTTACATGTGAAGCGAGCCTTCTTTTGGTAAAACTGCTTAAATCTGAAAATTTTGCTTTTTCACATGCTTGTATTTTCATATATTACTTGTGGCAATGCTTTGACTATGCTATGATTCATGTGTGTGATCTTTGTCTCATTTTTAGCCTTTGACACTAAATTTGGCCTATTTGAGAAGCTCATGTAGTTGTTTATATGCTTTGCTTTGCATTTCTGCATTTTCACCTTGATTCATACATTGTCAACAAGGGGGAGAAGAGGTGAGCTTAATGAAAATTCGAAGAGGTGAGCTGAAATTTGGGAGTTTGCATGAGTTTGCATCCACATGTTCAGGGGGAGCTTGCATTTGTTCAGGGGGAGCTTTCTTGCTGTTTTCGGTGTGGATTTTGTGCTTTGCTTGGCTTGTGACCTTTCTTTTCCTTTCTTCGGTTTTGGTCATGAGTTGAGCTTCTTTGTTTTTCTTTCTTCTTTCTTTCTATTTTTCTCTGAATTTCATTTCGCGTTGAGTGTTGTCAATGCACTCATCAAGGGGGAGATTGAGGACCAGGAGCGTCCCAGTGGTCGATGGATGACCGCTCCTCAGTGATGAGTGATTGACAACGAGTGTTGGACTGACTCTTGGCTTAGTGCGCAGGTGTAGGCTGCGGCCTAGTTCGTATTGTTGCAGGTGAAGAACGGGCGTGAAAGGTCTTCAGCCTTGAGGGGCCTCCGGGAGATGAAGAGACAAGTAGGCTCGGTTCGAGGGACCCGGTGGACGACGGGGCCGGGTGCGGGCCACATGGTGGCGACACAAGCAAGATGAAGTCATGGACAAGTGAGCCGGTGCACGGTGGCGGTCAAGTCAAGTGGTTTGGCGGGAGGCCGGACCGAGCACGCGGGGTTTGGTGGTTTGCCCACAAAACCATCGGCGGACGGTTTCTTGGTTTGGGCCTCAAAACCAAGTCCGAGGGCCCAACACGACGGAGACGGGATCCGGGCGTGTCGGGAAGCTTCGAGGCGGAGGACACGCGGCGGGATCGCATGGCTTGCGTCGGGAGGACGCGGGGGTGCGGCAAAGGCGTGGCCGTCCGATGGGAAGACCCACAAACATTACCAAAATGCCCCTACGTGGGTTGTATCGCCAGTAGTTTAGTTAGGGGTAGTCGAGTCATTTACCACTCCGGCGGGACCTGATATATAAGCCATGAGTGTGTGTTGATGGCTCCCTCTCTCCGCGACTTAGGGTTTCATTTGCTCCCTCCTCTTTCTCATTTTCGTAGCTATTTTCCTTCCTATTTTCTCTAGGCTAGCATGAGAGCTTCATGAGAGATTTGTTGAGAGGGATGGATGCTAGGGCGGCATGCTAGACCTTGTGAATCTTTCCTGGTTTGTATAGAAGATTCGGGGTTGTTTTTCGTGGCTTTTTGTGCTTATTTTCGTGCCTTTGTTCCCGGTGTGATTCCGCGGATTTGAGTGAGTTTCTTCCCGGATTTCTTTGAGGGAAACATGGATAGATGTCTTGTGCATCTTTGTGCTTGATCTTGTGCCCTCAAACGCCAGGAAACCACTTCGATTCGTGAGTTTTCGTTCGGTGCTCTAGCTTTTGGTGGTGCTCAAAGGATTCGCGATTCCCGGTGATTTAGAGAGTTAGGAGGCAAGATTTTTGGGCTATAGCATCCTTGTGTGACGCTTTTCAAGTACCCAAACCCTTGTCTCTACAGCTTCAACCGTTTGGGAAATCCGATGATGATTTGGGGGAGTTGACTTTCGGGGTCGGGCGTTTTCAGCTCGGTCCGCACCTGGCGGACGGTCCGCGAGGACCAGGCGGACGGTCCGCGCGGCTAGGGTTCGTCACGTGTTCTTCGTGTTCTTTCTCGTCTTTCGTTTCGATCCGTCGCGCTTTTGGTTTTTGGTTGGACGGAGTTTCGGACGGTCCGCGGTGTTGGGCGGACGGTCCGCGGGTGCTTGGGGACGGTCCGCGTGCTCCCCGCGGACGGTCCGTGGTGCGTGAGTGGCTTTGGTTCGTTCTGTGTGATTTAACGGATGGTCTGCGGGAAGGGCCGGACGGTCCGCGACGTCGGCGCGGACGGTCCGCGGTAACGGCCGGACAGTCCGCGCGGTTCATCGCGGACGGTCCGCACTGCCAGGCCGGACAGTCCGCCAGGAGCCGTGTGCAGTGCAGTTTGTTTCGATTCCTTCCTTCCCTTTCTAGTGCTTCCGTGTGTGCTTCTAGGAATCGTTCCTAAGGCTATAGGTTGATCCATAACCTCGTGGTCTTGGCGATTGGTGCCTGATTCGATCCATCGCTTGTGTGTGACCGGGGTTTGTCTAGGGTATAGGCCGGATTCTTTTGGAAGAATTTTTACCGGCTCCTATTCACTCCCCCCCTCTCTAGTCGCCATCTGATCCTTCATCCGACGGTTTAAGTGGGGACACCGTCGGTCTATCCGATGCCTTGTTTGAACGAAGACAGAGACGCGCCAAGACAAGCTCTTCAGCACCGGATGAACCGATGCCTTGGTCAAGGTGAAACGTCGGTCTATCCGACGGTTACGAAGAAACCAACAGAGACGGTTTAGAGCGAAGTCATTCAGCACCGGATGAACCGACGTAGCGTCAGTGCATAGTGTCGAGCCGTTCTGTCAGAGAACCTCAACGGCTAAGTGACGTGGGAGGGTCACCAGATGAACTGATGCTCCTAGAAAGTAGGCGTCAGTTCATCCGACGGTCAACTTTTCAAAGAGCTGTTAGCCAACGGCTAATTGAGTGCCTTGGGCTATTTATACCCCTCCACTCACCCATTTGAGGTTGCTGGATTGTGTGGAAGTGCAGGAGAGTGCAAGACACCTACAAGATCATATCCAATCCATCCAAGTGCTTAATTGCTCATCCATAGTCTTGCATATGCTTAGTGTATGTGATTAGTGCAAGGCTTAGCTTAGAGCTGAGTGAGTGCAAGGTTGTGCCAACCTTGTGAGGTGATTCTTGAGTGAATCAAGTTGTACAAGGTTCGCCGGAAGCCTTGGGGCCTAAGTGGCTCACCGACAATCGTCATTGACCCTCCGGCTTGGTGTGGAGCGGCGAGGACACTTTCTGCGGGGGACGTGGAGACCCCCTTCCTTGGTGGAGAAGCTCCTTAGTGGAGGCGGCATCAAGGTGACCAAGGGAGCTTGACAAGTGCCTAAGTGGCTAGCCTTTGTGGCGAGTCAAGTGGTGCTCTTGGAAGAGACTTGGTGACCGGGAAGCAATACTCTTGTATGAGTGCTTCAACAACGTGGACTAGGGGTGGCTTAGTGCCTACCGATACCACGGGATAAATCGCGTGTCAAGAGTTTGCTTCCTCTCATCCCCTTTACGTTTCCACATTTACTCTATTGCAATATTTGCCTGCCTTTACTTTCCTAGAGTAGTATCATGCTAGGATTGGTTATAGGTTGCAAACCTTGTTTTGGGGTGGGAGTTTCACATTAGAACAACCTTAGTTGCACATCTACATAGTATGTTCTAGTTTATCTTTAAAAATAGTGAAGCCATAGGTTAAGTTTTTACATTGCCTAATTCACCCCCTCCCCTCTTAGGCCGACGAGCATCCGATTCCTTACAAGTGGTATCAGAGCCGGGACTCACTTCCTTCACAAGGAAACGCCAATTCGATTGGTAAATTGTGAAAACTGGCTTATTGGAATGATTAGGCTTCACCGCCTAGTGAGTTGCTCTATAGAGGTATGAAAGGGGTGGATACCTTAGGTTTGGCTCCACATTTCGATGGCACGGGCTATCCTTGGTGGAAGGTTCTCATGGAGGCCTATCTCCAAGCAAAGGACCTTGATGTTTGGAGAGTCACCGATGAGGGCATGAGAAATGGTACTAAGAAGGAAAAGCAATTTGATGTGATTGCTAAGAGTATCATTTTGTTCTCACTAGATGTAGGCGTTTTCAATAGAGTTTTTAATTGTAAAAATGCTCATGAGCTATGAAAAACCATCAAGGAGCAAAATGAGGGTTCAAAAGAAGTTGCTAATGAACGCTACAGTTGTCTCCTCGAGGAATTCAATAGCTTTAAGCAACTTGCAAATGAAAATGCCAAATCTATGTACCCACGCCTAAATGTGTTTGTCAATGAGATCAATGCTTTAGGTGTGAAGAACATCACGGATTTGAACATCAACCGCAAGATCCTACAAAGTCTCCGAAAGCCCGATTATGAGAAGAAGCTCGAAGAATTGAAGTCATCTCACATCTTGAGCAAGATCATGCCACATGAGCTTCAAATCATGCCCAACTCCAAGAAAGCGCCCCAAGAAAAGCCCCAAGAACCATCTTCTCCAACCACGAGTCATGCCCTCTCAAGCCAACAAGAGAAGGTGATGAGGAAGATTGTTACTCATGGAAGCTCAAGCGAAGATGATGGGGATGATGGTGACGATGAAGATTACTCAAGTGATGAAGAGGTTGAATCCATGGTGGCCGAGTACATGAAGAAGATCTTCAAGTATGTGAAGAAACTCAACATGTACGGCTACAACGTCCACTTGAGAGAATGACGTCATCATCAACACATCAAGTTCACCAAGATCGAGCACAAGCCCAATAAGAAGGTGGTCAAGGAGAGGAGACCAAGGCAAGAAGCAACTATCGCCGTCCGTGAGTGGACAAGTGGTGGAGAATCAAGATCTTCTAGCTCAAGTGATGAATCAAGAAAGAACTTCACCACCTGCTTCATGCAAGGTCCTTCATCATCAACACACATGTGCCTTATGGCCCAAGGTATGTAGAGAGATGTAAGTGATGATGAATCCGACACCACCTCCCTCGATGATCTTGTTGAGCTAGTCCATGAGCAAAAAGGAATGCTTAAGAAACAAGCTAATTAAATTAAAGAACTCAATGCTCTCAATGATTTTAGTGCAACCCTTGCTACAAATTATGAACATTTGTTGTGCAAATTCAAATTGCTTAGCAAGGAGTGTGATGAGCTAAAATCTAAGCTTGATAGCAATGAGAATAAAACAAGTAATTCCTTTGAGCTTGATGAATCATCTATCCCTTGTGCAATTCCTATCTCCAAGGTAGATGCTTCAACTTCTTGCATTGGTTTAATTGATGAATCTTGCTCACCATCTTGCAATGAGAATGTTGTTGTAGAATCATGTGATTGTCTCATAGGCAAGAAAAATGATGAGCTCAAGCAAGAAGTGAAATGGCTCCGAGAGAGGTTGGCAAGCTTGATGGGCAAATGCAAGAGCAATGAGGAACAAGTGGACATCTCTCAAGACGTGAGGAGCAAAAGTTCAACCTTCTCAAGATAACCGTGATCCCATGGTGGAGAAGCTTGAGATGGGTGCAACCGTGACTTGCTACAAGTGTCATGGAAAAGGGCACAAGTTCTATAAATGCCCTCAAATTGTCAAGAAAGATGGACAAGGGCGCAAAGAAGAAGTTGAACCCCACCATCAAGATCTCCCTCATCTACGCCAAGACCAATCGCAAGAACAAGACCAAGATCAACACCTATGTCATCAAGAAGAAGGCTAATGGCAAGGTGGTTGCACACAAGGTTGGGAAGATGAAGAAGGAGCGAGGTTGGAACCAACCCATTTGGGTGCCTAAGGAAGTCATCATCAACATGAAGGGGCCTCAAATGGTTTGAAATCCGAATGCCACTTGAAGGCCTTGAGAGCTGGGACTTGGGAGGCTTGGCACAAAGAAGATGTGAAAGTTCAAGCCTAGAAGCCAAGCTTGCAAGTTGGACATGTGTTGCCCAAGTTCCCAGTTGAGGTAATGGAAACTAGAACCAATCTAATGTATCATTGTAGCTCCATTACCTTGTTTAGGTTGCATTTGTTGCAATTCTTACATATGGTAGGTTGCTTGTGTCATGTGCTAACCCATGAGCAACTTACATGGTTTGATTAGTGTGTAGGAAAAGCTACACTTGTTCTTTCATGGTGCATGTTTTCATATATATCTCTTTGCATCATGAGCAAGCTATAGGGTTAGCTTCCCTTTTGTTGTCATAAACAACGTGCATACATTTGGTTGGTGATTCAAACACTAAATGCACACATTTAGGGGGAGCTCATCCTATGGTTTGATTATGGGACTAACATTGTTTCAAGCTTATCTTATGTAATCCCTTGACGATGCGTTCTAGTGCGGTACTTCATTCTAAGAGAATGCTATTTCACTCTCAATGTGATCTAACATATCTAAAAGAGTGAATATAGCAATATGAGTTGTATGCTATTGAGTCTCATGTCCTTGCGAGCTTATGTCTCTATATAAGTTCAAAGGCAATGTACTCATACATTCTTAATCCTTGTGGTACCCCAAGTGTCTTCTTTGCAAGCCTCTTTCAAGTGGTGTCACCTCAAGTGATATCATTTCCAAGTGGCTCATCTCAATGTGGTGACAACAAGGTAGAGAGGATCATCCCCCGGAGGTATGCAATGATCAAAAGACTACAAGTGATATCTACAAATGGTAATGTAACAAGAACCGATTTGTCTTATCTCTTGTCCTTTAAGCTACCTCCTTGCATGATATGCTCTAAGCTTCCTTGTCTTACAAGTTTGTAGTTGTGCAATTGATTTTCACACTATCATTTTGTGCACACACTTAGGGGAGCTTAGTTTGTATCATGCTAGTCTCATGAGCTTGTGATCCACCTTAGTTATTATTACATGTGGTATCTTCATTGATATCATACATATGGATCATGGTTCATGCGGCTTTCTCCCTTGTATTTAACATTTCTCTTGAGCTATGTTTGCTAGGACTTGCTAGTTTCGTTGGAGACATTTTTTTTGGATCTTTTTGGAGATTTTATTCCAAAGGGGGAGAATGTGGGACCAAAACAAGCTAGTGTTTCCAAAGTGGGAAGAGGCAAGCTATGTGTGAACATAGGAAGAGAAGATCAAAAAGGGGGGAGTTTGATCTAGGGGGAGTTTGGATGACAGTAAGCATCCAAGCAAGTGTAAGTGATACTAATTTTGTCAATTTTTGCAAAATTATGGTTGCTTTGTTTGTGTTATCATAAATCACTAAAAAGGGGGAGATTGTAGCGAACATGGCCCCATATGTCATTAGTTCGAGTTTGATTTTGGTGATTCATGACAACATGATCAATGGCACTAACCATATTGTTTAGCATGTTTTTGTAGACATTTCTAGGTCCCAAGGATGCCAAAATACCACATGCCAAATTGAGAAGATAGTCTATTTTTCAAGGGTCAAAAACAAGAAAGAAAAGAAAAAGAAAGGACACCGTCGGATGAACCAACGGTACCTAGATAGCAAGCGTCGGTGCAATCGTCGGACAAGTTGGTACACTAGGTGAAAACTTAGGCACCGTCGGATGAACCGACGGTCCATCTTCTAGTAGCGTCGGACGAGTTGCAGAGAAGAAGAAGTGAAGACAGTAGCACCGGATGATCCGACGGTCTGAGTGGGGACACGATCGGTCTATCTGATGCCTTGTTTGAATGAAGAAAGAGACACGCCAAGACAAGCTCTTCAGCACTGGATGAACCGACGCCTTGGTCAAGGTGCAACGTCTGTCCATCCGACGGTTACGAAGAAACCAACAGAGACGGTTTGGCACGAAGTCATTCAGCACCGGATGAACCGACGTAGCGTCGGTGCATAGCGTCAAGCAATTCTGTCAGAGAACCTCAACAGCTAAGTGACGTGGGAGGGGCACCGGATGAACCGATGCTCCTGAAAAGTAGACGTCGGTTCATCTGACGGTCAACTTTTCAGAGAGCAGTTAGCCAACGGCTAGCTGAGTGCCTTGGGCTATTTATACCCCCTCCACTCACCCATTTGAGGTTGCTAGATTGTGTGGAAGTGCAGGAGAGTGCAAGACACCTACAAGATCATATCCAATCCATCCAAGTGCTTAATTGCTCATCCATAGACTTGCATATGCTTAATGTATGTGCTTAGTGCTAGGCTTAGCTTAGAGCTGAGTGACTGTAAGGTTGTGCCAACCTTGTGAGGTGATTCTTGAGTGAATCAAGTTGTACAAGGTTCGCCGGAAGCCTTGGGGCCTAAGTGGCTCACCAGCAATCGTCATCGACCCTCCGGCTTGGTGTGAAGCGGCGAGGACACTTTGTGCGGGGGACGTGGAGACCCCCTTGGTGGAGAAGCTCCTTAGTGGAGGCGGCATCAAGGTGACCAAGGGACCTTGACAAGTGTTTAAGTGGCTAGCCTTTGTGGCGAGTCAAGTGGTGCTCTTGGGAGAGACTTGGTGACCGGGAAGCAATACTCTTGTGTGAGTGCTTCAACAACGTGGACTAAGGGTGGCTTAGTGCCTACCGATACCACGGGATAAATCGCGTATCAAGAGTTTGCTTCCTCTCATCCCCTTTACGTTTCCGCATTTACTCTATTGCAATCTTTGCTTGCTTTTACTTTCCTAGAGTAGTATCATGCTAGGATTGGCTATAGGTTGCAAACCTTGTTTTGGGATGGGAGTTTCACACTAGAACAATCTTAGTTGCACATCTGGATAATATGTTCTAGTTTATCTTTGTGTGCAAATAGTGAAGCCATAGGTTAAGTTTTTAGATTGTCTAATTCACCCCCTCCCCCTCTTAGGCCCACGAGCATCCGATTCCTTACACACATTCATCTCTTGCCACAATGCAGGACCACATCAACACAATGATGCATTTGACCCAAACATGACAATAGAGGGACTATATTGATCTTTTTGAAAGTTCGAGGACGAACTTGACCTCTTGTGAAAAGTTAGGGGACGATGCTGCATATTTTGCCAATTTAAATCCTGGAATTTTATTGCTCAATGCGTCATTAATTTCTTATACAAAGAAATGGTTGTACTTGGTATAAGCCTGGACCAGGAGATGGAGAATCTGTAAGCCTCCAGGTTAGTGTCAATTACGAGTTTGACATCATCCTGAAACAACAGATGGTTTAGGTCAAATGAAACAACAAATCAAGTGTTTTTGTTTCAGAATTAACGCCGAACCATCTCCAAATTTTACTAACACGATGTCAATACTTCAAGGCAACAAGTTTTTTTTGGTCAGGAACAAGGATAATATATTATGTATAAATTTCAGCTTGTTTTCTTAAAAATATTTAGAGATAAGACAAAAGGTTAGTACTCCCTCCGGTTTGGTAAAAGAAGTTGTTTTGATAATATTTGAGTCAAACATTGGAAATATAAATCACAAATAACTTTTAAGTCGTTGAGTTTGGAAATGTGAAAACTACATGAATAAATTCGTCTTATGAAATACTTTCATAAAAGTATACATATGTTAGTTTTTAATAATTACTTTTATCAAAATAAGAAGTCAAAGTTTTACTTTGGAGACCGTATCACTATCTTAAACGGCTTCTTTTATCAAATCGGAGGGAGTATGTTAGGCATAGTAACAAATCACTAGCTCCATCATAAAAAAATTGTCCTCCGCTGACAAAGATTTGTATAGGGCCGGTGATCATGCTCTGCATATGAGTGATCTAAGGAAAGTTCTGGAGCATAGAATTGTTTAAGATCTGACGGCAGCAATGGAGAAAGATTTAGCTAATCTTTCACCTTGTACTTGTGGTACCCGTCGGCAGCTACATCACCATTGCTTTTATCTGGCATTCTCCCTGTCATAGAGAGGAAAACATGGTCAAGTAATACTCCATCAGGCTGCGTGGTTACCATATCACTCTATACCACTATTTCAAAAGGACCGGTATAAAAGGATCTGACGGTTGAGATTAATTGTATACCACCACATTTACACCTGTGGTGTAGGTGATATATGGGTATTATTGGAAGTTTTTTCTCGGTGGCATAAACGAAATATATGATTTCTTTATAAAAATAGCCATATATAAGGGGAGGGCACACAACAATATATGATTTCTTACCAAAATTACCTATTCACCCTTACCGCATAGCACCACTTGGTGGTATGGTCCACCGTAAAAGAACTCAAGCTTAAATAAACAAAATGCTCCAGGTGCAATCCAAAAGTGTCATGTCATCTAAAAATACTTGAGACGATGAATGCAACAATATCTCACGATGTACGGTTTCATATGCACCGGAATTGGATGTGGTAGGATGAAATGAAATGAAACTCTCCGGTTGCAAAAATTTAAATACTAAGTGATACGCTAACCTACGTGAGTGAAGGTATCCCAGATGCTTGGGCTCCTACCATCCTGTGCAAGGGCACCCTCATACTGCATAGAAATCATAAAAAAAAGTAAATCATACTACTACAGGTACTCCCTCCGTCCTGAATTTCTCTTTAGTAAATTTCAGACACAATAGTGTACTCTCTTCGTCCCGCCAAGAGATTGTCCTGAGTCAAATCATCTCGCGGGACAGACGGAGTACGTATCAAGATGATCCTTGATTCGTGGACACACCTGATTAATCGGCTTCGAGTAGAGCACGCAAGGAAACGCCATGAATCCATGTACGGGAGTATTGATTGGATGGATTACCCCTTAGTACCTGATAAGCCGAGGTAGCGGACCCGAAGACGAAATCTCCAGGGAAGTCGGCCCTCGTGAATCCAAGAACGGAAGTCGCGCCGCCAACGGCGGAGAGGAGCAGCAGGAGGGAGATCGCAACCGCTGCGGTAGACATGTCATTCGTGAACACTCTCGACCCATACCCTTGGAGAGTATATATATATATATATATATATATCGAAAACTCTATCTCAAGAAACTATATTCTCCAATGCAGATTTTCTAGCATGGAGTCTATCTAATATTCCTTTCGGATCTTCTACTCCCGCTTTATTAAACATAAGAGGACACATCGTGCATGCAGGCAACCACACGAGATCCGCACGGGCTTCGTTTTGCGTGAAGACTTGGAGTCTGACTTAGACTTGGTTTCTAAGGGCGTCTCCAACAATCTAGCTTAGAGCTAGTGAAACTAATTTTTAATCATGAAACATTGCAAAAGACAAAAGACTAAATAGGAGAGAAGAGATAAGCTCGCTCAATTCTCAATACACTATTCTCTCACTGCACAATATTCAAAGCTAGTTGTTGCACTTTTTTCTCGTTTAAATTCATCAGCTTAGAGCTAGTGTTAGCTCATACGATTGGAGACGCCCTAATTTTTCACCCTCCTCTCATCATTAAATTGTTTGCCACATCAACAATTTTACCTAGATAGCAGTATAATTAATGGCTCTAAGACTCTACTATAGAGTTTGGGTTGGGAGTGCCCCCAAAGTCTCTGCGGTGCCTGCTTGCAGGCAGCAGATAACGAAAAAGCGTCCGAGCGGTACCATTGGCAGAAGCAGAAGGCCCATCGCGGCAGCGCCTCGGAAAATCCGAGGGCCACGTCAGTGTCAATCTCGAGATTTTAGTTCCAGAAATGGTGTGACCACTAATTTCGGCAGTCATGCCCCGACGGGATGGAGGGTGCAGCGCGATCTGAGCCGTCCGTTTTCAACGGTGGAAGTGCACTATCGGTGCTACAGCCCATCATTATCATCTGTAACGGATGAGGTAAAAAAACCATTTTCGACAAACGCAATTTAAAAATTCTCAAAAAAAGAAAAGACAAGCGCAATTTAAAATGGTAGTTTTTACCTATTCATTCTAAAACATAGTGTTTTGGGTTGGCAATATATTTGTTCATGTTTTCTTTTTAAATTTAATTGAACGTGAAAAGAATTTGAGTTTTGTTTTTGAGAAAGAAAAGAATTTGAGTTGTCATTAAAAAACAATCTACATTAGAGCTGTACTTTAAAATAAGAGAAACAGCCGACATGTACAGCTTGCTGATCATGATCCCAGAGGAAACGGACAAATGGTCGCATTTGACCGTTATGCTTACGGCATCCACGGACTGTACTTTGCTCGCCGTCGCTTCTAGCAGGAAATCAATTTGACGCTACGGCGCCGTTAAAACCTTTTTCCACGTAAAAAAAAGGTCCCCCAGGACCCGTCGGCTTCCAGCCACTAATCCCCAAAGCCAAATTTCTCGCTTCGCCTTTCCTTCCTCCCATCTCTCTCGAGGCTCGCCGTCGCCGCCATTCCCATTCGTCTCCACCTCCTCCTCCTCTCCACCTCCGCAAAACCCTAGCCGCCGACCCGTCCAATCCCTCCACCAGCGCCCGGAATCGCGGCCCCAATCGAGCTAGGGCTCGCCAATCTCTGGCCGGGCCCGTTGAAATTTCCGGTCGGCCTTTTTTCGGGTGAATCCTTCAGTTTTTTTTTCCTGGAGGGGGGGATTGTTTGATTTCCGCGGCGCACGATGGGGAGCCGGAGGGAGGAGGAGAGGAACGAGAAGATCATCCGCGGCCTCATGAAGCTGCCGCCCAACCGCAAGTGCATCAATTGCAACAGTGTGGTAACCCCCCCCCTCTCTCTCCCGTTGGCTTCGTCGCTAAGCTGATTTGAGCATCTGTTCTGTTCTGCTTCGCGGATCGCTGCCAGGGAAGAGGCGGAATTCGTCCATCGATCGGAATGTTAGGCAATTAGCTCAGATTTGCGAAAATTTTATCGAGACTATTCAGAACTTTGCTTCGTTGGTCCATGTGCTCAAGCTGTACCCGTTGGTTAAATGATAATCACTTGGTCCGTTGTTTTCTATATCTGATCATAGAGAATTCATTGCTCTTACATTTTTATCACATGAGCGGTATACGGACCCTAGGTTACTTCAGATTGGGAAACTCGTAAATGTTGCTGCCATTTTTTGCCACACGGCACGATTGCTGAATTGGGTTGTTGATAGAGAGTTGTTTGATCTTTGTAGATCTCCTTAACTTTCATCAACTTTGCTGTTGCTATTCGGGGATTAAGTTGCTTAATTTACAGAATTGCTGAACTTTCAGTATTTGCTTTTTTATCAGTTTAATAATGTAGCACAACAATATATTGACTTGTGTTGCTTTCTTTCGTTGATTAACTTTTGTTGAATACCTACTTTAGCGGTGCAGCATAAAAGATTAGGGATACATTCCGTCCCAGCTGCCACCTGTCCAATTTAATACCACTCTCTTGACTAACTTAAATCAATTTCATTTGTTTACAGGGGCCACAATATGTATGTACCAATTTCTGGACCTTCATTTGCTTGTCATGTAGTGGAATTCAGTGAGTATATTTTCCCTGCCAATTTTCAGCAGCTCCTCCTTCATTTTATCCTGTAACTTCTATTCAGTATTAACTTTTGTAAATATGTGATGTGGTAGTTGATGCTTCTAACATGGCATACAATAAGAATGTGCCTAGGATGAATTAACAAAAAATGGTATTGTTGGCTGCCCATGTGTTATTGAAAATCTACATTTAAGGTTCACTTTATCATAGTTCTGATAGAACTTTATGTCTTCCATTCTACGACTCTTCTATTTTGATATTTTGCTTGCACATGCAGTAGTTTGGCTTAGAGAAACAGAAAATCAAGTCCTGCTGTTTCAAGCTAGCTTACTACTCTTTTAAGTCTGCTACCTTTTCTTGACACTAACGCCATTGTGTGTTATATGCAGCCGTGAGTTCACTCATCGTGTTAAGTCGGTATCAATGTCCAAATTTACTACCCAAGAAGTGCGGGCTCTTGAACAGGGGGGTAATCAGGTAACAAAAGCACCCACGGCTAGTCTATTATGTTACCTGTAGGGGGACTCTGTTCAGCTTTTATGACTCAGATTGAGGTAATGACTGCAGCGAGCTCGTGACATCTACCTAAAGGACTGGGATTGGCAACGAATGAGGTTGCCTATCAATACGTGAGTTTCATTTCATTCTCGAGTTTTTGTGGGGGTCCTTTCTTTGGTTCTCCGAAGAATGTTACATTTCTTATTGCCTCTTTGTTTTTGATTCAGCAATCCGGATAGGATACGGGAATTTATCAGGGCAGTTTATGTGGACAAGAAGTACGCGGGTGGGTCCTCGAACAAACCAGCCACAGATAGTGAGGTAATGAGCTGACGTGTCTTATGAGCACCATTGCTTTGTCCTTTAGTCCTTTATCTAAGTGTAGTGAGACACTTAGAACAGTTATGGATATATATATATTAGTAGTTGCATTATCTTTGTCTAAACTTGTAAACGGCCATAGTCCATATTGCTGTTTCAGCTAATTCCAATCGCTGGTCCAGATATTCCTGCTGAAACTTCCATAGTTCAGTTTTAACTGTAGTTTCCATTTTTGGCAGAGTGTGAAAAGCAATGAAAATGAAATGAGAAGACCTGATTCCTATCATTCATACTCCCAAAGCCCACCTTATGATTTTCAGTATGAAGATAGAAGATATGGCAAGCAAGTTAACACACTTGCTCGCAGGCCTTCAGATAGGGCACTCTTCGATGGGAAGCTTGGCAACTTCTTATTTAGTCCAGGTCGTTTGCGAGATCAGACGAATGAAGATCGATTTGCTAATGAAAGTTCAGGGTCAAGGTTTTCCGACTTTTCAGCCTCAAGCACTGGTGACTTTAGAAATGATGTTCTTTCTCCTAGCTCTCAAGAGACAGGGTACAGTAGTCCTTCTGTCCATCATTCAAGGAACATCTCTTCTGAAAATCCTCAATCCCAGAAGTATCCTAGTGTAACTTCACAAACAGATTTCAATGGAATTCGACGCTCCCAGGTTTGACTCTTATGTTCCCCTCCCGTTCCAGTAAATGCATTTTTGACGCAGAAACTTCTCCAGGTACAGAGGATTAGATATGAATTGTTTATTCTTTACATGTGCAGCGAACAGGTTCTTCTGGAAGTTTTGGATCATTCGATGGTAGCTCAGTGTCCAACAAATCAGTTGAATCAAGTTACCCACCTGATGCACCAACAGAAAAGTCAGTGCATTCTGCAGTAAACCATCAGATTGTGGCTTCTCCTGTGGAAAATTCAATACAACTATCTGCCTCGCCACCCAACAACCACAACTTGATTCCTCAGAAACCTGCTGATTTAGGTAACCAAACCACTGCCAGCAGGAAACCTAGTGGGGCTCAGACTGAAGCTGCGGTGCCACCACCTGTCCCAGCACAACCAACAACTTTCACACCTCTTGACCTCTTTGATCAAGCAACTGTGCAATCACCTGTCACTTCTGCTGCACCAATTGATCTGTTTGCTGGCTTTAATGAACAGTCACTAGCTTCTCATAAAACAAATAATTTCGGTAGTCACTTTGATATTGCCAAAGAACCTGCCCATAATGGTGTAATTCAGAAGACAGTCATACCATCAACTGAAGTGCCCACCACATCTCATCCTGTTCCCCAAGATTTCTTCAGTCTATCAATTTTGCAGGAACCAGCAACTTCCTCACCCCCTCCGCCGATAGACCTGTTTGCTGGCTTTGACCAAGAACTGCCACAGTTGTCTAGTGTTCAGCAAATTCCATCAGCATCTCCATTGCATGCTAACGGTGGATGGGCTTTCTTTGGTGCACAACATGGATCTTTAAAATCTGTTTCAAATGTGCAACCTCAGATGCCTGCTGCATTCCCTCCATCTGATGGTATTGCTAAAGGAATTGTTTCAAATGTGCAAGCTCAGATGCCTGTTGCATTCCCTCCCTCTGATGGTATTGCTAAAGGAATTGATCAATCAACATTGCCAACGTCACCACCAAATGCCATTGGGTTACAAAGTACTCCGTCTGTGATGGATAACTGGAGTTTAAATGTTGAAGAAATGAAGATCTCTGTCCCCAAAGAAAATTCTCAGGTAAAATCATTTGGCATATGAGGCACTAAGCGCTTTGTTATAGCTCCACATGTTTAGTGACTTTTCCTTGTTGTTTATAGTCTTGGAATGCCTTTCGTGAATCTACTCAGAGCCCATCAAATAGTCTGTTCGCATTTAACACTGCGTCTCAAGTAGCGCCTCATCAGTTCACTACATCCGGTGCTTCATATGCTGAATCCAGAAATCCACAGGTACACAAGTTTCAATTAACAACTTGAAAAGTACATTTTTCAAAGAAGGCTAGGCTGAATATTCATCATTCTTTAGGATTTAGCTGGGGTTGAGATTGAAAGGCCAAATCCTGGAGACATGTTTTCTGATTTCAATATTTCACCTGTTGAGATGGCTGGACCATCGTGTCCTGCACAACTTCAATCCCATCTGGTATGGAGCTTTCTTATTTGCTTGATAATAGCTTCATTTTTATTAAGAGCAAACTTGCTTGGACATCTTAAAATATTTTGTTTGATATATAACACGTATTTTCTTTTGTTTCTTGGGGTATATTTTGTGATTGTAATCTAGCTTATCATAAAAGTTAAGGAAATATTATTAGTAAGATAATTTTGTGTTTGGATTACGTATTTTGAGGTGCTCCTATGCATGCATGCACCACCCTTTGTGTGTTATTACATGTATGCCATTTAGTTGCTCTGCATGTCCTCTATTTTCCTGTAATCTGCATTCACCAACACTAACTGTTTTCCCATCTTTTAATGTCAAAATGGATCAACTTATATGTGTCTAACTATTCTTGTGTATTTTTATTCAGGGTGGCGTGGTGTCTAATCCTGGAAAATCAACAAATCCATTTGACATAGCATTTGAATCCGATGTTGACACCAATGACATGGTATCGATTTTTATTTTGTGATTTACAATTGTACTGATTATAACGTGGGCCAGAAATTCTGTTGCTTATACTTTTATTTTTGAACTCTTTTATTATTTGAAATAGGAGTATTTGTGGCTCAACCAAATATATGTTAATATGAATCATGGCTTAAATGAAAACTATACAAAAGAGCCAACTTCATTGAGTTGGCTGAGAACTTTAGTGTAAGAATTACAATTTACAAATCTGAGTTCTCGGATGCCCTTACCCATCCTCTTTAGTCAAGGGTAAGCAATATTCAATATCTTCAAAATTTCCATAGAGGTATCTTTCAAGCACTCTAATTAGAAAAAAAATATGCGTTCCTAATTTTCTCACACAGGTGGGAAGAAAAGGAAATTATACCTAGATCTTGTCTTTTTTTCGTTTAGTATAAATACTAGTCCATCCAAGAACCCAGAACTAGTATTTTTACATTTTGTTTTTTGTTCTTGACATGCTGACCAGAGAGCAGCTTTTCCCATGTTGCTAAATACTTATTTGTTGGTTTTCCCTTTATTCACTGAGTGTTTTGTTCCTCTTTTCAGTTTATGGATTTGACCTCGCTACAGGAAACATTACCAGATCCTCTTACCACCTCCGATTATTCTGGGAGCTTAGCACACCCATGGATTTCTCATAATTCTGCGATGCCATATATCCCATCTGGGCCTCAAGGTATCAACCCTTTGCACCAAATTAATCTTCATGCGCAAGTACACAAGCACATAAACACGGAAAATCTTGCTGTTAATGCTAAACATGATTCCTTTTAAAATAATTCAGGAGGATTATCTTACGTGGCTGGACAAGACCCTCACATTTTGTAAGCTCCTTGAAGCCTGTACTTACAATTGGCAATATACATCACTTTCTAAATGATTATTTGTTACAGGAGCCTGACGCAACAACCTTTTCCACCTAGGAATCCATTTGAGTGAGTGCTAGTAAAGAATGTGTCTTGCTGATAGTGGGGGGTAGAAGAGGAAGGAGATTGGCACCAGTTGTAACTGAAATGGATACTTGCGTGTACTATACTCGAAGCATTGAAGCAAATGTGTGGAGTCTCTGAAAGCATGAGGTAAATATGTCGCTTGGATTTCAGCGTCTACGCTCTCCTGTATATCAGAAAGGGATACACAGAAATCTACATGACAGGCATGCTGGAATTTTTTCCCCAAGCAACAAGCTTTGTCCTTAAATTATCTAGACCGATGTATCTCTGGCAGGCAGTGCTGGTCAAACATCAAAATTGTCTCACTAGTTTGTCATTTGCCGATGGGTTGTGTTCATGTTCTTGTTAAATTCATGTTGTGATTAGAAAAGGAGGGGCATTACCATCAAATGACAGGATCATTACTAGTGAAAAGACGATAGTCCATCAAATGATTGTGTTGCTGTCAGGTATTGTGTTGTTCAGTAATAGGCCTAGTTATTAGCCTTTGCTTTGTATGTTGGAGGGGCATGACTGCATGACTCTTTTCTCAGCAACATCTCTAATCTTAATAAAGGAACATGAAGATGTGCTCTCCACGTGACCTAGTTTTCTTTTTAGAAATAAAGGAGCATGTGTGCTTGTTCATTGAATAAAAGATTTGTTGCAGCGGTTCAGAACCAAGTGTAGCTTCGATTCCATGAAAAAAAAAGAAAACAGTGTAGCTTCGATTTTGTGATGCAGGTAGTTGCCCTTCATTGTCGTTCTCTTGTCCAAGAGAAAATTCCGAGCTACTACGCTACATGCTCAAAGTTCTTAATCTGATTGCTGTGCACCCAGCTTATCCCTACGAAGTTCAGTTTTGTACCTCAACTACTTGATCATGTAAGATTTGAGGTTAAGTTTTGTTGGTAAATGAATACTAGGGTGCAGAGAGCAGGCAAATTTACCACACCACCAATGACATACGGTGGCACGGTAGATTTTTTCGGGACAAAGTTGGAAGTGAGTTTTAATTTCAAAATCTTGTAAGAAAGGTTCGAATTGTAGACATTTTTCATTAAATTGTGAGAGAATTTTGTCTTTTAAACCTTGCGGTGACGCGCGATAGCCATATACGCCTTATACGGGCACGTCAGAGAACGGACAGCCTTCGTCTCCGCGGCGCCGGAGTCCTAAAACCCTACTACCCAAAATCCCCCTCGTCCCCCACCCACCGTCGCGCCGCGCGGTCAGCCATGCGCCCCTTCCACCCTCCCCGCCCCAACCCGAACCAGCCCCACCGCGGGCGGCCCGGCGGCGACCTGGGCCCGCCTCACCTCCCCGGTGCCCCCATGCACCCCCTCCTTCCCGCCGCCCGTCCCCAACCTCGCCGCCGCCGCCAACCCCATGGCCGCGGCGGCGGCGGCCAACCCTTTCCTCGCGCTGCAGCTTCTCGGCCAGGCGCAGCAGCTCCAGAACCTAGGCTTCCTCGCCGCCGCCGCGCTCCAGCAGCAGCAGCAGCAGCCGCAGGCGCCGTTCTTCCCGGGAGGATTCACGCCGAACCCCAACCAATTCGCGCCCTACGCGGGCGGTCCGCCGCCAGCCGGTTTCAATGGCGTCGGGGCGTTTCGGCCAGGCAGTGCTGGGATTTGCGGGCCGCGACCACCGAGGCCCATGTTGAGCCCTGCGGGGAAGAGTTCCAACAACAACAACAACGTTGGTAGTGGCGGAGCCCCAAAGCCGATTCCGACTCTCAATGTTGAGAAGGATTACAGCAACAACAACGCCAGAAGCGGCGGTATGCTGGGGCCGATTCTCAACGATGTGAGGAAGGACCGGAATAACAGTGGTGACTGCAACGGCGAGGTGATTGAATCATTTGCCGTTATTTGTTGGGATTGATCAATGGGGTATGAACTAACACTAGGATTCTAGCTCAGTGCACACAGGAGTTCGCTGATATATATGTTACTCTGGTCTGTTGCATTTGCTTTAGCATAGCATTTTTTATCTGCAGAGTGATGCCTTTTGATGGATGTTAGTAGGAACAATTAATATTATACGCTCCCCATTCCAATCATTGTGCTGGGTGCAAAGCAGCATTTTCAGTAGATAAATCACACTCTTCTGCAATCAAATGATAAATGTTTAGCCTGATAACAATTGCTGAGTTATCTGATCTTCCATAACTATTTTACTAAGTGCCCCTATGAGCAAAACTAACTCAGTTCTTAATGCCCTATTTGTTCATGTGCACAATGGTTCTCTGAAGCTTTTGGTGTTCTGGTTCTATTCCTCTTGCACTATGGATTGGTGTGCACACAACTGTTGATGGTTCCTTATACCTCTACTAGGAGTGTATATATATTACCATCTGTAAGGAATTGTGTAGATGATTTTCACATCATAATCCATAAGTGTTTCTTTTCCAATAAAAAAAGCTTTTCTATGACCTTTTCTCCATTATTTAAAGAATGTACCGATTCATTTAATTTCTGATTTGTTGAAATTGCAACAGGTAAACCACTTTGAGAATAAAGCAGATGGCATATCTAATTTTGCATCTGGAAATGGGAACAGAACAACATATCAGAAATCCCGATTCAACGATGGACGAGATGGTAGAGATGTCAGACAATTTGGTGCACCTAGAGGGAGGGGAAGAGGAAGGCACTATAATCAAGGTCGTGGAAGAGGTAGTGTGATTTATGACACACAATTAACTATACATATCTTTTTTTTTGTTTAGTGTGATTTATGACACACAATTAACTACACATATCTTTTTTTTGTTACCTCTTGATTTGAACATGCATTTTACAATGGCCAAATTAAACCATGACTACCTTCTCTACATAGTGAGAGTTGTGATCATATGTTTTGTACTGAAGCTATGCTCAGTGTTCATCATTGAGATGGATTGTCTTCGATTTCTGCAAGACTGAATGCATTCTTTTTCCAACAAAATGTAAACTAGCATGTTTCCAGTCCTGCAAAATGTCTTCTAAAGCTCCATTTTTCTTGTACTTTGCTATATCTGCCCCATTTGTCATCATCTTTCTTATTGATTGAAATCTCTCCAACTAGCTAACATGATTATTTCTTCACTTTATCAGGAAACAACAACTGGGGAGACACAAAATCCAACTCTATGAGCCATGGAAGTCTAGCATCAGGACGTCACAGTGATGTTCCAGCTCCAGCATCAGGCGGACACCGAAAGTATGCATTACCGAATGGTGTATTTTGTTGTCAATGTCATTGCTATTAATAAGAACCTGAGCATCCATGTCTGATTTATATTGAGAAGAACACTATTATGGGGCTGTTTGGTTGCCGCCCCAGCTTGCCACCGCCACACTGCCTTTGCCATGATACAGTGCTGCCACACTACAGTAAACAGGGGAGCATGTGACTTGCTGTGGCGCCAGAAGGGTCCGCCACAACTTGTGGCGTGAGCATGTGTGGCGTGGCCAGTTATGGCCGGGCACCAAACATGCCCTATGTATTAGCTGGCATCTCTTATAGTCTGTTCACAGTTAAAAATGACTTCCACACCTCTTTATTATGCCCTTCACCACATTTTAGTGCTGAGTATCTTGGGTAGAACACAGTGGCGGAGCTGGGTTGGGCCAACAACTAGGGCCTACTAGAGCAAAAGTGTAGAAAAACTGGCTGAATTGCGAAGCTACAGTGCGCTACAGTGTGGTGAACACAGGCCGGCGACTGGGGCCGAGGTCTGGGAGGCCTGGGCCGCAGCTCCACCTCTGGTAGAACATCCACTTCTCAGCTATTATGCTTATGCTGTTGTCAAACCATCAGAACTTATACCTTTATTCTGAGGATATTTTAAGCATGCCAATGCTTCTCTAGTGATTTTATACTCCTTTTTATGTATGTATTGGAAAAGTCTAGGATAACATGTTGAACAAGATGCCCTCAACCTCCTAGGCTTCAGCCTCCTAGTTATTCCACATTCACTTTCTTTTGGTGCTTTTGAGATTTGTGTCTTTGAAGTCTGACTGCTTGTTCTTCCTATTCTTTTGCTGTTCAAATAGAATTTAATTATAGGCTTGTCAATTCCTATTTCTTAGGGAACATACAGATAATATTTTAACATATACTTGCAGGCGCGCTCCTATAATCTATGATGCAAATGAAGTTAAACAGTGGGTAGAAGCACGGAAGAAAAACTACCCTACAAACGTCAATATAAACAAGGTTCATGTTTGTACTGATGCCTATTTAAGCCCAAATGACTTAATGTCTGCATGGAAGAACATTTCTGACCAACTTCCTGTACTCTATAATGCAGAACAAGGACAAAGACGCCCAGCTGCGACGTCAGGTGATTTATATATTATGGATTTATGATCATGATGTCCCTCGGTTTTAAAGGAAAATATTTGGCCATTGGTCTGTAATTAGAATCATTGCCCACAACATTCAAGTAGTGGCGATATGTCTGTGGATGTTACAATTCCTTTTTATTTCAACCTGGAAATGCATATTGGCCCGGTTCTTAAATGCAAATGTTTTATTTGGTGTAGGAACTGAAGGAAGTCCTAGCAAAGCAGCAAGAACTGGGTCTTGAATTACCTGAGTTACCACCTGGCTATCTATCTGAAACTGAGGATCAAGGCAATGAAAAGAAAAGTAATTGGAAAGCTCAACGCAAGGATTCTCGTTTTGGGAATCGTGGCAATACTATTACTAACAAAAGACCGAGGTACGAGCGTGGCGGGTTTCAGTCTAAAAGATCCAATGTATGGAACCGTACTCCTAGCAGTGATGGTACAATGGCTAAGAGCAGAGAACCAACCCTCCTACATAAGCTTCTTAGCTCTGATATCAAGAGGGACAGGCATAGGCTTCTTCACACGTTCAAATTCATGGCCTTGAACAATTTCTTCAAGGACTGGCCTGATAAGCCGCTGCAGTTTCCCATTGTTAAGGTGAACCAGATTGAAATTGAGGATGATGTTGCCACAGGCAACTTAGATGACTTGGAGAATGATGAGATGGCCGAGGACAGCAGAATTGATACAACTGGAAATGGGGTTAGGAAAGAGTTGAGCTCGATTGATGAAGAAACTGGTATTGCTGACAGTGACGAAGAGGATGGTGCCAGTGCCGACAGCAGTGACGAGGATGGGGTCGGGGACGCAGATGAAGAGCAGTCTGACGAAGCTGAAGATGATGCCGCTGCCTGAAATTTTGACTGAACCGGGTATCTGAAAATGTTTTTTTTCCTTTGTAAAGTTGAGCGCCGCACAATGCATTCTGTAGCTCTTCGGCCATCGGTCCTCGCATGTTTCTGGCGAGGTCTAATGTTTGAAGAAAAGTACATGTAAGTTGAATTATGATGTTACTCCGTATCTACCAGGAATACACTTCGTTGATGTGCTGCGTACATGTTCTGTCCTGAACGATGCACAAAGCAAAGCAAGAACGATCCTACGAGACCCCATTCTGCAGGTCGCGGCTGTGTTATTCAAAACAAAAGTCGGTCATTCTGCACCTACGAGACCCCATCGTGACTAGCGCAGTTGCTCTGAATATGCCTTGGAGTGAAGGTAAGCCGTAAGTGGCATTGTTAATGCAGGCAACGCCTGACGACACCCGGCACCGGCAGTATCGTCTGAAAAGCTTACTTCGTATAGTTTTCTAAAATGACTCAATTGCTATGAAACTGACAGCCTGTTCGCTTGCTTATCACCACCAACAAGATGATCTTTTTCTAAAAAACCAAGAACAGGTCCGCCAGATTTTCTCTCGTAACAAAAGCGCCAACCATCAGCCACCAGCCAACCGAACAGGATGTGATATCGGAGTAAAACACATTTGAAATGCCGGTTTATCCCTTTAAATTTACGCATTGAGTATATGCATATATTTTAACTATATGCTTTATCTATATAAATTTGACCTTTTAAAATCCCAACACACCTATACTAATCTCAAACAGAGAAGCTACAATCCTTTATTCCTCCCAACGTGCAGTAATATCATCTTTGAGAAACAAGGATTGGACGAGTTGCTGCTCGAAAATATAACGCGACGCACACATAAATCCGAGCATGCAGTCGACATGCCATGCCGGAGGCCGAACTCCGCCTTCACACTCCCGAGGACGGCGCTTGAATGCCGCCAGGGAAGCCGAGATTTCTCGCCCGATTCGGCCCCTCACCGGATATTTTTGGCGCGCACTCAAGGCGGCGCGCTTCGGTCGAGCAGCTCGCCGCGCCGCCGCGCCACGCGAGCAACCCCTGCCTAGCCCGCCTGGCTCCTGGTGTGTATACTACTATACTAGTCTGGACCAGGGCGACGACCGCCGCATTGATTTCAAGGTGGGTGCGCGCGCGCGCGTTGCGCTGCACCTGCACGCACATGGCACCAGCTCGCTCCGATTTCCCAGCACGCCGCTCGCTGCCTGCCGCGGCGCGGCGGTGGGCGGGCTTCCATCCATCCCCAGCGGCCAGCGCCTCGGCCTACCAGGCTACAGCAGCCGCATTCATATCCGCATTCACTCTCGCGCAGGGGCTACAGCCGAGCGGTGGCGGTCGCGGTGGACCGGTCGCCGTCGCGGCATGGACGATGGACCCAACTTGCCGCCGGGGCGGTGGAATGGAATGAAGCCCGTCGATCGGCTCCCATCACGTAACCTGGCACAGCTTGGCATGGCAAACGTTTCTGATCAGTTCGAAATCAAGGCCCGGACGGCACACGCACCCCGCCAGTGGTTAGCTGATAAGTCCCCAAGTGCAGCTCCTCGACCACCACCAGGCCCCCAGTTCGGTAGTGCACGCTACGACTCCCGGGCAGTGGCCAAACCTCCGGCACGCCGTATTTAGAGCGCACGGGCCAGAATAGGAGTCACTTCTCTTCTCTCGGCGACCACACCAAGCAGCTTACCACTACTAGTACTCCTCGGCGAGCTAGCCCGCTAGCCTCTGCTCCTTCTCGCGATGGCAATGCTGCTGCCGCGGTCAGCTATGGTGGTTGTGGCCGTGGCGCTGGCGTTCGGGATGACGGCGGCGGCGGCAGCGCAGGGCCCGGCGGCGGCGCCCGGCCCGGCGCCCGGGATCAGCGACGAGTGCCTCAACTCGGTGTTCAACATGTCGGACTGCCTGACGTACGTGACGGCCGGGAGCACGACGCGGCACCCGGACAAGGCCTGCTGCCCGGAGCTGGCGGGCCTGCTCGAGTCCCACCCCGTCTGCCTCTGCCAACTGCTGGCCGGCGGCGCCGAGTCCTACGGCGTCAGCGTCGACTACAAGCGCGCCCTCGCGCTCCCCGGCATCTGCCGCCTCACCGCGCCGCCCGTCAGCGCCTGCGCAGGTACGGTTATCTTCCCGGTCAGTCGCTGGCTTTGCACTGCACCCGAAGGAACAACCAGCTTCACGCTGGTCACCTCGCGCGTGTCCCGTAAAAAATTCAGACAAAAACCTCAGAGTTGCCACTGACCGGATGAGAGAAGCGGTGTCCTTGCCACTGCCTTACGATTTTGTTCTTCCGTTATCATCTAAGGCCAAGTTATAAGAACTCCTTGAAAAGTTTATGAAAAAGCAAGATTCTAGCACGAGAAGAAAATTCCTCTTCCGTGCTCATGTCACTCTGTAACGTTTCATTTTGCAGTACGATTACGCAGTCAAATTTACTCTAGCTATTTGTTAAAGGCAACATATAATGTGGAAACAACCTCTCCGTGAAAACTATGGAAACTTCAATCTGAGCCACATGATGTTGATACTATCATGATTTTGCAACTTCATCTGTTCATTTGATTACGTTAAATTCTGAATTAGACTAACTGCTTTCATGCATCTTGCAGCGTTCGGAGTCCCTCTGCCTGCGGGACTGGTGCCTACTGCGTCGCCCTCGCCCATGTCAGGCCTCTCTCCATCTACGGGTCCAGAAGTACCTGGTAACTTTGATTCTCTCTAGTCCTTCACAAGCATACTCCATCTTTGTTACAAAATTGATGGTGCATCAGTACTGCATACTAGAATCGAATTTAGAGGATATTAATTAGCACTAAATGCCAATCAGAGTGACACTGACCGCTCTTAACCTCTAGTATGTTGCTGATGTTAACATATATGCTTGTTAGGTGCCCTCAGTAGCCAGTCAGTCACACTCGCACATTCTTTACATGACCTGCTTGCTCTGCTAACCCTGATCTATCTCGTGATGTCCTGCAGCCAACACGCCGACCGGCTCAGCAGCCAAGTCGACGAACCACGCGCCGGGCCGCGTCACCGCCGGCGGCCTCATCGCCCTCGCCGCGCTGCCCCTCGCCGTCGCGGCCGCCGCCGGCATGTTCTAGGAGTGATCTCTTGTTCATTCTCATCACACACATGGACATGGTTGTGCATTAGGATACGCACGTCGTACAAACAATTGCTGATTTGTTTCCACGCACGAGATTCTTCCGGGTTCTGTTTTTTTTCCTTCCATGTAATAATTCCTTTCGGTGTGCTGTAAAATTTGCTACTAGTAGAGATGGTGACTGATGTCTGTGTGTACGTATACAATCGTCGTCTTTGGTGTCCTTCCTACAGTTTGAATGTTTGACGCCGAACTGTTTAATTATTTCAAAAAAAATGACGCACTGTTTCGTCTCGTCTCCATTTGGGTTACGATCGGCGACATGGCAGCAAATGCTGTGCGGTACGAGCGAAACAGTAGCGGCGATGAATTTATTCGAGAGGGGAATTGAAGTTTGGGGGTTGAGCTGTCGACAGGCGTGTGGCTGCAGTCGTGTGTGGGGAAGACCGGGAGGAGCGTTGGATCTGGCTGGCCGTCGTGGGCAGCGACATTCCGGGCCCCGGTGAACTCGTCTACTGGGCGGGGCGCTGGCCGTTGGAACATGAATGCCGAGATGCCCTGCGATTCAATTCCGATCCTTCCACTGCTGGTCATTTGCAACCCATCTCCCTGCAATGGTTGTCGTAGTTTCTCTTGACTTCGGGACAAAGATCCAAAGCGATTGCCCTATAATTGCTGCACTCGTTGGGTACGCGGCAGTTTGCAGCTGTCCACGCCTTCGTCTCTCGCGGCCTCGCCCACAAGGTCGCAAATTCAGACTCGGTACTGCAAAGTGAAATCAGAGAGGACAAATTAAAATGCACCGTGTCGTCTGGCTTATCAGTCATCAACTAACAATACTTTTTTCTCGAAACAAATCAACATTAGACATCAACTACTAACCAGTTAGTAGTATTTTTCTCTTAGAACAAATCAACATCAACTATCAGCCACCAATCAGCTGAATATTCACAATGGAGGAGCCCTAAAAAATTATTCCGCTGTCTAAATAAAAAACTGTCCGGCCTCGTATTCAGATAAGCTCAAGGAATAACAGAGACCTACAAAAAGGGACACTGCACAGAATTTCGGAAAGATAAGCATCAGCCGCCCAGCACGGGTGGTAAGCATGTTTATATGACTAACCACGGGGGGAGCTTTGCTGTACTGGTTAAGCAGTGTTGTTCTTAAACTGAAAACATTTTTCTAAGTCAGAGCACACAAAGCCTGCCTGCTTGGATTAGGGGGCCGTTGGTTGGGTTTACCCCTCGTACAAATAGGCGCCTTTCCTGAGTGCTTCGCCTTTTTAGCTCACATCATATTCTAGGAAAACTCACATTTCGTGTAGTGCCTGCAAAATGAAAAGAATAACATAGTTTATTTATTAAGATTTAAAAACCATCTCCTCCTATATTCCAATAAGGCAAAATAGCCAATCTCGTCTCGAACTTTCGGCAAAAGGGATGAAATTGAGTAAGAGTAGTGAAGTTCGAGGACTAATTTGGCCCATTCAAAAGTACAGGGACGAACTTGACCTTTTGATGAAAGCTCGAGGACGAGGTCGGTTATTTTGCCTTCAAATAACATTATTTAACGTAGCAAACTGAGAACAATAACCGTGCAAGCAGTAGGCATGACTTTACCTTTACTTTACCCTTGCCCCTTGGTAAGAGCTCTTCAGCACCAATTCTCATGTCAGCATTTGATGAGCGCCTCTTAGTCTTTTTGTTAAGTATCTCGACCTCAACAACGAAGGTTCCACAAACAGGACGATGGTCCGAAAATCTAGACTCCCCACGGTAGTAGGATAATTGCATTATACCGTCCCCACGCCACAATATTCTGTCACACCTGAGCAATTTTCAACAAGCTGTGTGAATACTGAATGGATGTAGTCAATCAGAGTATAACAAACTTGAGCTTTGTACCTAAACAAGTTAGCTTATACAATATGAAAACCAGAGGATGTGTCGGGTTTCATTATTATTGTTGAAATAGAAGTTAATAAGATTGAAGAGTACCTTGGCCCCCTAAGTGGGTTTTGGTGATATAATGACACACACCTAAGTGGCTAATGAGTTTATCTAGTCCATGAGCAGGTCTTAAAATTATGTATGGCATCAAGCACAGCTCGTTGACTACACAAAAGAAAGTGGTGCTCTAAAAGGATTCCAAAGACGGCTTATTTATTTTTACTTTTGAATTTGAGTCCTAGGAATGCCGTACTATCAAGAGGGACAGGAATTATGTCTTCCAAGGGTCGAACAGGTGCTCTAGTGGCTAAAACAAAACCTATGAGAGACACCTTTGCACCAACACATTCACGGGAATCTTATCTTGGGTGCTGGCCTTGGAAGGCCGGAGTGTCCGAATTTTGGCCCGGAGACTCCGGACTTCCCGGAGAGTCCGGGTTTAACCCGGATACTCCGGGTCATAAAGCCTCAACGGCTAAATTCTGGGTGAGGGGGTATAAAAGCCCCCTCCACCCCTTCATTTACTCCCCTCCCCTGCCATTTTCGTCCTGAACAGCTGAAACTCTCATTTACTCCTCCCCTCTCTCCCTTTGGCTCAAAGTTGGTGAGATTTGTTGAGGGAGTTAAGAGGATTTTAGAGCAAGGGCTTGGAGAGTGCTAGTGAGCTGATTTCCCATCTCTAGAGCACCTAGTTCTTCGCTTGGTTGGCAAAATTCGTGTTTGTTACACTTGGAGCTTTGAGCTCCTAGCCGGCTAGGCGTTGCCTTGGAGCATCCAAAGGTTGTGGCTGCCCAAGGAGGTTTGTATTACCCCGAAATTGAGTAAGTAACTCTAGCTTGATCTTCGTGGTCGCTAGAGGGAGGAAAGTGACCTAGGTGTAAAGGTCCACCCTTTGTGGGTACCTCAACGGAGACGTAGACCTCAAGGTGTGAGGTTGAACTCCGGTAACAAATCCTGTGTTTCTTGTGCTTGTTCATCTTGTTGCATGCTTGTACCTTGCTTGAACACTTATCTAGGGTTTGGTGTCGATCTACTTCGTGCTGAGGTTCCTACAGGTTTTAAGTGGATAAACAGGCTTATATCACTTCAGTGCATAACCTATTTTCACAGATTCACTTTTGAGCAAGTTTAAATCCTGTCGATTTAATCCCCCTTTAGCAGGCCGGACTATCCGGACATTTTCCCGGATTCTCCGGATTTCCCGGAGTATCCGGAAAAATATCCGGAGTCTCCGGACCTGGTCTAACAGCTGCGAAAAAGTTTGTGTTTTTTAGGTTCGACTATTCAACCCCCCCCCCCTCTAGTCGACATCTTGATCCTTTCAAAGATGCCTCATTCTTACATCCTTTTGCAAACAGGAATGAAGGCAGCATTATGTGCTATGTTTATACCCATGAAGTGTACCTTGTATTCAATTTCAGTATAGGCAGCATTATGGGGACAGCAGAACTTAACACAAATGCAATTTCGATATAG
Organism: Cenchrus americanus; assembly: GCA_947561735.1. Classification (NCBI taxonomy): domain Eukaryota; kingdom Viridiplantae; phylum Streptophyta; class Magnoliopsida; order Poales; family Poaceae; genus Cenchrus; species Cenchrus americanus. Next base: position 25,738,466 of record OX387244.1, on the reverse strand, counting down.
GCATTTTTGTCTAACATAAACCTATATTCAAAAGTGGTACATACCACGCCGGTGTTCTCCTCTTTTTCTTTGATGTTGCAGTCTCACCAGCATAAGCATCTGAGTTAAACGAGTACTTGTACGTTGGAGCAAAATATATCTTCCCCTCATTCCAACCCTTAAATACTCGCCCGGCATCACGCTCAATTTTAAGCTGAAGCAAAATGTACAGCATAAGACCATAAGTTGATGTGCTAAAAGGAACAAACAAATTGTTAACTCTTTCTACCTTCTTTCGATGAATACTAATTATCTTATTTGTCATATGATGATGTAACTTTGATAATAGGCATATTTAGTAATAGTGTCATTCCTCCAATTGATGTTTTTTCAAAAAAAAATCACCCTCAAGCACTAGCACTCACTAAAGAAGCAGATCTAGACGGAAAGCGGTCCTACAGCCACCCTGCGAAGGCACTGGCATGTTCCTGATGAGATAGAAAAGTAACCTGATCCTTTTCAAAAAGGGCATCCCAATTATTTTCCATTAAAAGCTTCTTGGTATCTGCATAGCTCAGTGCAATGCGGTAGTTCAGATCCCCAAGCCATATCACCTTACTGAAATCAACAATGCATAAATTAAACATTTCATAATGAAACATACATCTAATTAAATGTAACACGGCATTCTTACTCATGTTCAAGAATTTTCTCTGGGATTCTTCTTCCAGTTCTCCGACAAATCCTAGAAAACATTGTGAGCCGTAGTATCTCTAGAACATCTGAGTTTCTCCTGAATTCATCACCTTCTTTCTGGCCTGAAGCCAAATGGCTGCAGACAAAACAAAAGCTTGTCTGGTGCAGCGTCATGCTTACTGATATACATCCCTGCAGCAGCAGAAGTGGATTCAGAAATAGAGTAAGTACTCACGCAGGATAACTTCAATCTGATTCTATCCTGACCTTGTTTCCTAGACAGCCCAGAATCCCGCGCCCTATGCAAGACTTTCTTAGATGGCCAATATGCTGTACTAGTTCTTTTTTCACCCACACAGAAACAAAAATGCCAACCATTTGTTTGCATGCTATGAGATTATATCTTAATTGATCCCTTGCGGCTGGAGCAGAGGTAATTCCATCGATCACAGAGCCATGAGAATCCCTTGATTTCTCTTTGCCTTTCACTTCCTCTTCTTCATCCTCTTCAGAGGAATCGGTCTCATCTGCATATGCTTTCGGACAGCGAAAGCAGGCATCCCTGTAGGATGTTTTGGTCATTTCTACTGGGCAATTGCAGGCCTTGAGTTGTTTTCTACGAACTGGCATGAAAGATTTGCTAATGGCTTTTAGCAAGGACTTTTGAAAAATAGTGGCACCACTTGCTGTTTTTGATAGGTCTGAGAATGAAGTATCGAGGCTTGATGAAGCTCGAGAAGAAGCTGAATCAACAGATGGAGATGGCTCATGCTGAAAGACGTTGGCATCAATGTCAGCTGGTCGGTTTAGAGCTTGGTTTATAAGAACAAGCCATCTAGCAGCTGGTTCGTTGTCTTCTATCACAAGCACGTTGCCAGCATTCAGAGGAACAATTTCCTGAAAGCTGTTCAAATGTTAAACAAACAAAAGCGATGGCACAATAATGTCAAACTAAAAGTTCCATTAAAATATTCTTGAAAGTATATAAACTTCATTGATTATAGAATAAACACCAAACATGTCATGCAGTATAGTACCATACTACCAGTGACCAATAAAGTAAAACTTCACTATCTTAGCATGTCCAGCTGTGTATTAGTACTATTTTGTGAGAAATAACTAAACATGAAAACATAGTACACCAGCTGTCTAGGTCTGACATTGGAAGGACTTTCGTAGATATAAAGAGAATACAAATTAAAACCTACCCTAAAACATAAATATCTGAATTGTCATCTGGGGGAAGAAAATCTTCCTGGTTCAGTGCAGCAGTAGGTGTTTTTCCTCCAACATTCCAGGTGGCAACAAATATTCTGCACATTTAAAGTAGAGTGTGAAGATTTTTTTAGCATAAGATGGACGCAATGGTAGAACATGAAACTTAGCTATCATACCTGATGGGTTCAGTTGTAGTGTTATTCGAAGATTGTGCAAGGAAATGACTGAGACGCATGCTCTTAACTTCTGGTTTCATTTAGTTCAAACAAGCATAAGAAGCCAATCAAAATTAACAATAATTGGAGGAATCAGGAAAAAAATACTGGCCTTTGCAGACATTAGAGTACCTGAAAGTGTTCTCAAGGGGGACGGCAATGCCGCCTTAGAAGAACTTGGCCCAGGCTCTGCTGCTGTTATATAGGAGCACCCAGATAAGTTAGCTGCTGGTTCCATGGTTTTAGCATGCACTAGAGATTTCTTATAAAAGAACCATCAACACTTCTTTTTGCGAAACATTAAATAGAACTGGTTTTGTGCCAGGTTGATGGCAAGAGCTAATGACATTAGTAAGTCTAGTCTTCAAGTGGATGGTTATGAGATGATAAATACTACACGATTTCAGGTCAAATAAGAAGTGATGGGAGAATGAAATATATTGACACAGTTTTATAATAATAGAATATTCTGGAACTGGGGGCGAAATCTTGTGTTCAACTGTAAAGTATCCGAACAGTCAATTGTCCCCCATTCCACAATTTCAGCCCCTGCTCAAAGATCCAGATGGGGTTTGGTGAGGTCAGTCAAGACAACATACACGATCTCTTGTAAGTTTAGAATGATCATTGACAGTTAACCCAAGATCTTTTTTGTGGGCAAGGTAAATGAATAAATTTTCAGCTGCTGTTCATTATGCTAGTCTGCAAATTGAAAAATAAGAATGTGAACCAACCAGCATTGCGGCTTGGATTGTCTGTGCTCTTAACAGCTTTCTTCCCTTTGGCCGTGAAAAGTTTTGGGCCGCAACCCTGTATGGAACAGAAACAAAAGCATTTAGTGGCTTTTCATTCCTGCACAATGCATCGCTGGAGGAAATGCAATTAACTTATCACCTTCATTTTCTCCTCACCAGTGGATGCCATATACGCTGAACCCGATAGAAGGTTTTCCTTTGTAATATTTAAGTCCGAATACAGAATGCAGTTTAATTAATAATCTGCGAGTGGTCGGCAATTGTAAACAAACAACCGACTAAATAAGAAATAACTTAATGCAACGACACATGCATTTTCTAAAAAAATGATGTTATAAAAGGGTCAATTTTGAGCCAAATGCCAGCAAATCGCATTCAGGAAAAGTGATGAATGTTGTTACAAACCCAAAATCCTGTTAGGCAATAGCGAAAAATAGGCGTTTCAAACAAAAACATGAGAAACAAATATCACAACTGCAAACCTCCTAACGACTGTTGTGAGAAAAGAAAAGGCAACCGATACGCGATTTTCCCAATCCCCAATCCTCTCATCCAAAAGCCCACGACATCCGAAACGCACAATGCCGCATCAAGCACACCCACCTTAGCCTGCACAAAGAACCTCCGAAGTCCAAGTGCTTCCTCTCCCAGGATCCCAAAACCCGCAGCCAAGATGCCGCCGCCGCCGCCGCCGCCGCCACCACCACCGTCAACAGATATCACCAAACACCAGCAGCGCGACCAGCCGCGAACACAACCTCGCCGACGCCGGGCCGCGGCCCCTTGAATCCGGCAGGGGGTCGGGAGAGGCCGGGGGATGCACGGCCATCGGGGCCCCCCGTGGAATCTTTAAACCGCGGGAGGGGACAAGTGTCGCACGGATATGGAATAGTTTAAGGAAGGAGCGCCTCCCGCCACGATGGCTGGCGGCATTCGATCCGCATCGGCCTGCGCGCGTCGCGTCGCGTCGCGGGGTTGACCGACCGGCCGGCTGGGGGAGTTAGCGGGGCGCACGTGCGTGCGGCGGTGAGAGGAATGGAAATGGAAATGGAATGGGGTTCCCGGGCTGAGGATGAAGGGGACGAGTGGGAGAGGAGGAGAGACAGAGGCTGGCCGTGGTGGGGAGAAAGTGGGGGAGGAGTAGGAGCGCACGCAGACGCAGGACGACGCTGTCAGCGACGCGACGGGAATTCTCGCAGGATTCGGACGTTATCCTTGTTCTGCGGAATCACCGGGTGGTGGGGGGTATCATGTGCTCGCGTACGTACTCGATCCGGCCGGCACACGCCAACCGCTGGTTTCTCCGGATTTGTTGCTCTGATGCTGTTTGGATGGGATTGATGGATATGATGGTTCTGGGACCTGCCTGTGCCTGGCTCGTGCGGCCGCCAAGAGGCCGACCGAGCCCACCGGTCTGTTTGCCGCTCGCTAGGAAGCAGGCAAAACAGTCGCCGGCGCGGAGGGTCGGTCCAGCCGCTGCCCGCACACCAGGCGCGTATCGCCGCCGTGCTACGCGTGCTAGAGAATGAGACGGTGTTAGAGCAACTCCATCAGATGGAGTAAATTTCATCCCCTATATGAAGTTATTGGAGGTGGAGTAAAAATATTTTCATCCCTAAAACACAATTTGCTCTAACAGTTTCCCTATTTTCCTTTCCAACTCGTGGGTCTTTGATGGAGTAAATTTCATCCCCTATATGAAGTTATTGGAGGTGGAGTAAAAATATTTTCATCCCTAAAACACAATTTGCTCCAACAGTTTCCCTATTTTCCTTTCCAACTCGTGGGTCTCACAATGCCACATCATCTTCTCCTTTATAAAGTGAGTGGGTCCCACTGATATGGGGTGGAGGAGAGGTTCCCTTTATAAAGGGGATGGAGAGGGAGTTTTAGTCCATGGAGAAAAAGAGGGAAGGGGATAGGGAGGCTGCTGGAGAGGTTTTTTTATCATTTGATCCCCTATATCACTGTTTTTTTATTGGGATGGGAAAGGGGAGCTGCTAAAGTTGCTCTTATGGGCGGCGCGCTGTGCTGCATCTTCCCCGAGCCTCACCGCAACGGTCGTGCTCGTGCCCTGCCCACGCTCTGATTGAGCGGCAAGGTTGGACCCAGGGAAAATGAGATCAAACCAAGCGGATACCTTGGGTTCAATTCTGCGTCAGCTGGAGCCGCCCCGGTCTCTCCAAACGCCGACGAAAGCAAAGGGAGTTGTAGTCCAATTTGAGTATTGTGACACCCTAAAATTCCAACTTAAAATAGTCTTAAGGATTTAAAGAAATTAAATTGCTATTTAAATTGAGCTCTAAAATATTAAATATAATTTAATAAACTTAGAGACAACAAGTGTTTGTGCATCATCAGTTGGCTTGCATGGTTTTTGGTTGCTTGTGTGGTTTCTAAAAAGTTTATAAAATTCTTTAGAAAAAGTTTGAAAAGTTTGATTTGAATTTGAAATGAATATTGGTTTGAAAAAGAAAAAAAAGAAGAAGGCAGCCAGCTTCCCTTTCAGCCCAGATGGCCCAAGCGGCCCATCAAGCCACCCCGCGCCGGCCCACTTCTCCTCTTCTCCTTTTCTTTTTCCCCCGCGGCGCTGACATCCGAGGCCCGCCTGTCAGCCTCCCCTCCCCCCTTTCCTTTCTTCTTCCTCTCGCCATCCAACCGAGCCGGCGCGCCGCCGCGCGATCCCCGCCGCGCCCGCCGCCTCCCCCACCTTCCTTTCCTCTCCCCGCAGCCAATTAAGGCAATTAACCTTCCCCGTGATCAATTAGGACCGTTACATTCCATCCTTAAACCCTAGCCGTGATGGCCGCGGCCATCAATGGCAAGCCGCCGGCCACCCCGCCCTCTCCCCGCTTCGTCTGCCGCCCTGCACCCTATTTAAGCTCGCGCACGAGCCCCTGCGCCTCCCTTTGCCTCTGCAACACGCTAACACACGCGCTCGAGCATCAATTTCCCCGTGCCGCCGCCTCGGGTTCCCGCCGCCGCCGTCGATCCGTCGCCGCCGGTGAAGGATTGGACCCCCCGCCCGTCCTCTTTGATTTTTGGGATCGCCAGGAGCTTAACGAGCTCGTGCTGTCGCAGGTTTTCATCCCCGACGACCGTGGCAGCCGCACCCCGAGCTCACCGAAGCGCCGCCCGAGCCGCCGCCGTTGTCGAGCCCCTTCGCTGCCGCCTCCTCTCCGCCCGTGAGCCCGCCTTCTTCCTCTGTGCGCGGTGAGCAAAAACCCCCGCCCAATTCCCCTTTGTTTCGCGCACGGCATCGTCTCCCCGAGCTCGCCGGAGTAGCCGCGTCGCCCCCTTATGGTGCCGGCCGCCGGTGAGGCCCGATCGCCCCCCCTGACCATATGGTCATGTGCGCAAGCGCCCGCGCAGCAAGTTGCCCCAACCCGTGGTCGAAATGATGGCCGGGAGCACCGTCCGGGGTTAGCGCCGGCGAGCCCCCGCCGCGCGCCGCCGCACTCCGGCGTGCTCGCCGTCGCGCCCGCTCGCGCACGTCTAGGGCCGTCGGATCTTGCGCGGACGGCCCGGATCGGATACCCCTTCGTTTAAGTGGGGGCGGTCCACGCGTGGACCCGTGCGCCGGGCGCACGGCGCGGTCCACGGTGCACGCGTGCACCCGTGGCCGTTGGATCGAGATCCACGGCGCTGAGCTGGCTGATTTGTTTAAGAGCCCCTGATCTTTTAAACGTTTGCAAGCCGGTCCTTCCACCTTTAAGAATCTTTACGGTTAGGTCCTGGTTTTTACGATCTAGCCCCTGTCTACCCTGGTTAATAGTGTTAGGGGTCCTTTTCTTAAGAAATAACACTTAAGCCCTTTGGTTTTTATATAAAATTATGTTTTATCCTGATTTTATTTATAAAAAGCCCTGTAAACTTAATTTTCTTGCAGATAGGTCCCTGTAAACTGTTTTAATCATATCTTTCTCATTTTAACTCCGTTTTTAGCGTTCTATATACCGAAATGATCGTCTCGACGAGTAGGATATTTTAAACAGTAAATTTACCAGTTTTGTTACTGTTTGGTGTACTGTTTTATTTATTGTTTATTGTTCATGTTTGACTCGTAGATATTGTGCCTATTTCGTCTGAGCTCCCTGTCGGAGGTGATCAGGAAGAGCCTGTCTTCGAGGAAGATTTCACCCATCTTGTAGAGGAAGGCAAGTGGCTTTCCCCCTCTGCATTATCTCTTTGAACCTATGACACTGCATGCTAAACAATGTTTACTATTCATGTTGCTATGCATAAACCTGATGGGCAAACACCTAGCTAAGGACTTGACTAGATACTTTACCACTTTACCTTGATCAACCCTGTTTAAACAAATGCTTGGGGTAGATAAATGCTTAGTTTGCTCTACATGAGTTTGGTTATGCTTTGTTTATGTTATACATCTCAGTTTTGCTTATATATGTGCTCGTGCTTTAAATAAGATAACTTGATATATAATCGGAACATGGAGAACCACCCAAGATAACGATACAACCACGGTCCACATGGCTGCGGCTTAGCCAATTAATTAGGAGAGTGGGTTAGCCGATAGCTCTTTTCCGAGAAGGGCACGGGGGCCGGAGTTGAAGGGGTATAGCCCCGGTCCTTTTGGGGTAGCGACCTTGGCTAAGGTGTTGACCATTAGGGAGGGTTATGGTCCGCTCCTTCTTTAATGCTTGTTGCGGGCTGTTGGTTTCTCTTCTTTCCTTTGTAAAGGCTTCGTACTGGACCCCTAGCCACTCACCTTGGAAGTGTTTAAGGGTCTGGCTAACCCGGGCAAGATGCGGAACACGAGCTGTGGGTAAAGTGTACAACCTCTGCAGAGTGTAAAACTGATCGATCAGCCGTGCTCACGGTCAAGAGCGGCTTGGACCCTCACATGATTAACGAATTTGAAGTTTAATGCAAATCATGGGTTTGTGGTTTGGTTTGAGGTTTCTTTTAAGGTTAAGTGGGTTGGTATACACTTACACCTAGTAATTAGGTGCTTGCTAATAAAACTTGTCCAACTTATAAAATGCTTACCGCTGTGAACCATAGCCTATCCTTGATAGCCTTGCATTGTTTCCCCTACTTGCTGAGCACCAACCATAAGTGTGCTCACCCTTGCTTACCACTGTTCAGAGGAGAACGTCGGAGGCGAGGACGAGTACTGGAGTGACTACGAGGAGTTCTAGGGCATGCGGATCCCCCAGTCATCATGCCTGTGGAAGTCAATGATGGAGCTGCTCGTCATTTAGTTATCGTTGTGTTCGGACCTTCGAGTCCACCTCTCTGGATGTAATAATGGATATCGTACTGTTTAACTCTTGAACGTTTTATTACTGCAATGGTATTACTCTCGTTTTGTCTATCTTGTGTGTGTAAATTGATCATGGCGCACATATGAGATGCATTCGGTTTTCCTTGTAAAATCGGGTGTGACAAAGTGGTACCAGAGCCGTGATGACTGTAGGTTGCAGCCTTAGTTAGAAATGGACGAAATTAAGGATTCATGTTCTAGAAAACCTTATCATGCTTCAAATCATCTTATTTACGCATTAAAAATCTAATTTAATTTTGTTTATCATTTTAAACTGTCATTTTGATTTATTCTGTACTCTGAGATCAGTTTTGCTTTGACAGATGGCCAGAACCTACATGACCCCTCGCAAGAGCACTGGTGGGCGCTTTCCTTCTGGACAGCTGGCCCCTCGCCATCGTCTTGAGGATGTTGAGGAGGAACCGGAGGAGTTCCAGCCAGAGGTTGAGGTGGAGGAAGACCCAGAGGAGGTCCAGCTGGAACCAGAAGAGGAGGATCCTGAAGAGGTTGAGATGGAGGAGGAGGAGCCAGATGATCCATTGGAACAGCCACAACTGTACGATGGCACCGTGCTGGAGGCAGACGCTGATGGGGACATTGTGATCCCACCGGCGCCTGTGGCCAATGAGGAAGCACCCCCTGCACATGTTGATCCAGTGCCTGGTGGTGAAGGAGGTGACCCGGATGACTCCAGTGATGACAGTGTGGGTGAGGATGATGGTGACAATGCTGTTGGCAACCCAGAGGAAGATGAGGATGAAAACCCCCGCTATCACGGAGCAGAATACCACAAACATTCTACTGAAGCTGAGAATGGACAGTTCTGCATTCTTCTGTGGGATGTTCTGAGGTACCTAGGATATACCATAAGGCCTCTCTATGTGACTAAGCACTTCAGTGAGCCAGGAATGAGAGACTACTACACCTGCAGAGTCTACATCAGGAAGCCTCTGAATGATACAGAAGGATGGAGGTATCGCTCATCTCACCATAGCACAGCTCAGTTCTCCACGGATGATGCTGCGGTGAATGATGCAGCAAGGAGGGCACTCTGGTCGATCTGCAATGCAAATCGGGTGCAGTTGTTCCAATCGGAGTATCGCCATGTGCCTCGTCGTGCAAGTGGCACGAAGTGACCGTGGTGCCGGCAGGAGGTAATGATCGCATCGACGTCTTGGCACGGGTGACTGCTGCTCTGAACACAGATCTGGAGGGAGCAACTACTGAGATGAACAAGTATCATGAAGAGTTGCAGGCTGCTCAGGTGAAGATAGCACGTCTGGAAGCACAACTGGCAGGACAACGACTTCCTCAAGAAGTTATGCCATATCAGACCACAGCTTCCCCTCCGCGCATGAGGCTCCGTTACGGCTCCGATGAAGCTACTACTCGACTTGGCTAGGATCCTAGGATACTCGCCCTTATCATTTACCTTTCGTTAGATCGTTCCTGCGTGAACGTAATTGCTTGTAATAATGAATGCTGTTTGCAAACATGCTTGAGTTGGATCTTTGCTTGATTGTGAATTGTATGGTGGAGTGATGGCCACTATGCAATCTGAATTTTTTAAGTTAATTAAAGAATGGTTTGGGTTTTATCGGTTGTCATTGCTTAATCTCTTATGCAAGTTTGATTGGATCAAATCTGTTTTCGCAGTCATATGACATACCAGTAATGTTTTGTTTATAACTCAAGCTACAGAACTCCAAATGACATGAAACCAGTTGGGTTAGTTCACAAATTTAGAGGATGAATTTATGTCAAAAATTCAATGGTATACAATATATATTCTGGGAGTTATGCACGAAGTAATGAACAAGTCAGAATCTGTAAATTTCTGCTGATATAGCTGTACTGTTTGAATTTTATCTCAAGTTATAGATGTCCAAATGAGGTGATTCCAGTTGGGATGGTTCCATAATTTTATACATCATAATCTGGTAAAAATTCGTGGTCATTGGATAATTACACAAAAAATTATACATAATTCTTTGAGGGCAACAGAATCTGTCCTAACTGAAGAACATGCTGTTATTTTATTTTGAGTTATCCTCTTATGCATTGACTCAAGTACAACTATCTGAGATATGATTTTTCTAACGGTCAGATGGTAAACACCAGGTCAGGAGGAGGCCAAGACGTGCCGCCTGTGATCCGGCACATATCGCAAATCAGCAAAACCCAGCACCACCTCCACCGATCAACCAAGCAATGGACCCAAATATGCGGCGGTTTACGCGGCGCGGATGCAGCCGATTCGAATCTTACCAACACGGTGCGGCGGATGCAAGCTCAACAGAACCAGCCACCACAGCCGATCCCTCCGCCACCCCCGCCACCAAGGGACAGGCATAAGGAGTTCATGAGCCACCATCCTCCTACGTTTTCCCACTCGTCTGATCCACTGGATGCTGACGACTGGCTGAAAACTATTACCAAGAAGCTGGAGATAGTGCAATGCACTGACAGGGAGATGGTCCTGTATGCTGCTGGAAGACTTGTGGGGCGAGCCGCAGATTGGTGGGATGCGTACTCAACTCGCTCATCCCAACGGGCGAACATCACTTGGCGGGAGTTCCGTGACAACTTCCGTACTTACCACATCCCTTCGGGGGTTCTCAAGCTTAAGCGAGAGGGAGTTCTTGTCACCGAGGCAAGGCAATATGTCGGTGATCGAGTATCCGGACAAGTTCACTCACTTGTCACGCTATGCACCCGATGAAGTCAACACCGATCCAAAGAGGCGGGGAAAGGTTCTGGATGGCTTGATTGGTCCTTTAAACTATCAACTCGCAGTCACATCTTTCCGGACTTTCGAATCTTTGGTGAACAAAGCTATTAGGTTGGAAAGCAAGAGAAAGGAGATGGGTGAACAGAAACGCAAGTTTCAGTCTCATGGGAAGTCTAGCAGCAACACCCGTCCCCGTTACAGTTCTCAGCAGAGCCTGACTCCATATCGTCCTGGTGGTCAAGGTGGGAAGTACCCACAGAACATGCAGCTGCAGCGCTCGTTTCAGCCACAACGCTTCAATCCCCAGACACCCAGAGCTCCTACCCCTCAGCTGAGTCGTCCTAGCAATAACTCGGGGCACTCGTCGGAAACACCAACCCCCGTTCGGCTCGGTGGATGCTTCAAGTGTGGAGAGCCGGGGCATTATGCTAACAATTGTCCCAAGAGGGTGATGCAAACTCCGCGGAGAGACAATGGAAACGGGATCGGGCGGCCATCTTCGCGGGCTCGTACTCCACGGACACCCGGCAAGAGAGGCCGGCGAGTCATGTGCGTGGCCGAGTTAATCATGTATCAGTGGAGCAAGCTCAGAATGACGCCGGCGTGGTATTGGGTACGTTTTTCGTCAACTCTGTACCTGCTACCGTATTATTTGATTTAGGAGCATCACATTCATTCATAACTGATCAATTTGTGGCAAAATATAACTTATCTATGAGCTCAATGAAGAACCCACTGATAGTTAGCACTCCTGGGGGAGAAATGAAAACTGGTCATATATGCCCACAAGTAAAGATTAATATCATGGGGGTAGACTTTCTTGCTAATCTGGTAGTTCTAAAATCATGGGGAATAGATGTCATTCTTGGTATGGATTGGTTAAGGAGTTGTGATGGAGTTATCCAGTGTCGGAAGAGGTCAGTACTGTTAACCAGTCCTCAAGGGGAGAGAGTAGAATATGTGAGTGCACCCTCATCCAGCAAAGGAGTTGTGAACTCTGTTGAAGGCAAGGCCTTGGAGGATATAAGGATAGTGAATGAATTCCCTGATGCGTTTCCAGAGGATTTGCCAGGTATGCAACCTGATCGTGACATTGAATTTAGTATTGAACTTATACACGAATGTTCTCCCATATCTAAAAGACCATATAGAATGGATGTTAAAGATCTAGCTGAATTAAAGAAACAAATCGAAGAACTACTTAGTAAAGGGTTTATCCGTCCTAGTTCATCACCATGGGGAGCCCCCACACTCTTCGTTGATAAAAAGGATGGATCTAGGAGCTTGTGTATAGACTATCGATCACTTAATGAGGTCACTATCAAGAATAAATACCCTTTACCTCGGATTGAGGATTTGTTTGATCGGATGAGAGGAGCTAAGGCCTTCTCTAAGATAGATCTTAGATCGAGTTATCACCGATTAAAAATCCGAGTGGAGGACATACCAAAGACAGCATTCACATCTAGATACGGGTTGTATGAGTTCACTGTGATGTCCTTTGGCCTGACCAATGCACCAGCATACTTTATGTATTTAATGAACAAGGTATTCATGGAGTATCTGGATAAGTTCGTTGTGGTATTCATTGATGACATATTGGTATTCTCTCGGAGCGAGGAAGAACATGAAGAACATCTAAGGCTTGTGTTACAGAAGCTACGGGAACATCAGCTGTATGCCAAGTTCAGCAAGTGTGCTTTCTGGTTGAAGGAGGTCTCTTTTCTCGGACACATCATCACAGATGGAGGCATAGCAGTCGATCCAAGCAAGGTTCGGGATGTATTGAACTGGAGTCCGCCTAAGAATGTGCCAGAGATCAGAAGCTTCCTTGGACTTGCAGGATACTATCGGAGGTTCATTGAAGGATTTTCTAAAATAGTGAAGCCACTTACCACTCTACTCGAGAAAGGAAGAGAATTCAAGTGGGATGAGAAGTGTCAGGCTAGCTTTGAGGAATTGAAGAAGAGGCTGACCACAGCACCTGTGTTGATCATGCCAGACATACACAAAGGGTTCGATGTATACCGTGATGCCTCTCGGCAAGGTTTGGGATGTGTGTTAATGCAAGAAGGAAAGGTAGTAGCTTATGCTTCAAGACAGTTGAGGAAACATGAGCGAACTACCCTACTCATGATCTTGAGTTAGGCTGCGGTTGTTCACGCATTGAAGATTTGGAGACATTACATGATTGGGAACAAGTGCAAGATCTTTACCGACCATAAGAGTCTCGAAGTATATCTTTACTCGAAGGATTTGAATTTGAGGCAAAGAAGGTGGTTGGAGTTAATCAAAGATTATGATTTGGATATCCAAGATCATCCGGGGAAGGCAAATGTTGTGGCGGATGCTTTGAGTCGGAAGGGACGGACTAGCATGCGATAGGACACACGTTACCTCGGGAGCTATGTTGGGAGATGGCACAACTTAACTTGGGAATGGTTGCTTCAAGTGAGACTTTGACATTAGAAATTGAGTCGACACTTGAGCAGGATATCGAGAAAGGACGATTGATCGATGACAAGATTGCGAGAATACGGAAGTTGATTAAGTTAGGCAAAGTTCGGAATTCGGAGAAGATGAGCAAGGAACGGTGTGGTTTAAGAACGAGAATCCGTGTACCGAGATCAAGGAGTTGAGAGAAGCTATCTTGAAGGAAGCACACGATTCGGCTTACTCTATACACCCCGGAAGTACCAAGATGTATCGGGACTTGAAGCGAGAGATACCGGTGGTATGGGATGAAGAAAGATGTAGCGACTCATGTAGCTTTGTGTGATGTGTGTCAAAGAGTGAAGGTCGAGTATCAAAGGCCGGCGGGATTGCTTCAGCCTCTGAAAGTACCTGAGTGGAAATGGGAAGAAATCGGTATGGATTTCATAGTGGGATTACCTCGTACTCGTGCTGGGTATGACTCTATTTGGGTTATTGTGGATAGATTAACCAAGGTAGCGCACTTTATCCCAGTGAAGACGACCTATACAGGAGTGAAGCTAGCTGAGTTGTATAATTCAAGGATAGTGTGTTTACACGGGGTACCGAAGAACATAGTGTCAGATCGAGGCACACAGTTCACTTCACGGTTTTGGCAGAAGTTGCATGAATCGATGGATACGAAGTTAAACTTCAACACGCATACCATCCTCGGACGGATGGGCGGACGGAGAGAACAAATCGGATACTCGAGGATATGTTGAGAGCTTGTGCGTTGAAGAACAAGATGGCGGGTTGGGATAAGAGTTTGCCTTATGCGAATTTGCTTATAACAACGACTATCGATCCGAAGCATCAAAATGGCACCTTTTGAGGCTCGTATGGAAGGAAGTGTAGAACACCGTTGTTTTGGAACCGGACCGGTGAAAGACAACTCTTTGGACCGAGACAAGATACGAGAAGCAGAAAAGCAAGTTGAAATCATAAGGGAGAATCTTAAAGCAGCCCAGTCACGTCAGAAGAGTTATGCTGATCCTCGGAGAAGAGAGGTGATTTTGGAAGTCGGTGACTATGCATACCTCAGAGTGTCACCTATTCGGGGATTACGAAGGTTTAATGTCAGAGGGAAGTTATCACCTCGATTTATCGGACCTTTCAAAATTTTGGAACGGAAAGGAGAAGTAGCATACCAGTTAGAGTTGCCAGCACAGTTATCAGGAGTTCATGATGTGTTCCATGTATCACAACTGAAGAAATGTACAAGTGAGGTTAAGATAGAACCGGTACAGTTAGAAGATATTCAAATGGAGAATGACCTGACATACAAAGAATACCCTGTTAAGATCTTGGATGTATCAGAAAGAGTTACCAGGAGTAAGATCATCAGAATGTGTAAAGTACAGTGGAGTCATCATACTGAGGAAGAGGCAACTTGGGAAAGAGAGGATGAACTTAAGGAAGACTTTCTCAGCTGTTCTCTAAGTCTTTTGAATCTCGGGACGAGATTCTCTTTAAGGGGGTGGGATTTGTGACACCCTAAAATTCCATCACTAAAATCACTTAGCAACTTAAAATAGTCTTAAGGATTTAAAGAAATTAAATTGCTATTTAAATTGAGCTCTAAAATATTAAATATAATTTAATAAACTTAGAGACAACAAGTGTTTGTGCATCATCAGTTGGCTTGCATGGTTTTTGGTTGCTTGTGTGGTTTCTAAAAAGTTTATAAAATTCTTGAGAAAAAGTTTGAAAAGTTTGATTTGAATTTGAAATGAATATTGGTTTGAAAAAGAAAAAAAAGAAGAAGGCAGCCAGCTTCCCTTTCAGCCCAGATGGCCCAAGCGGCCCATCAAGCCACCCCGCGCCGGCCCACTTCTCCTCTTCTCCTTTTCTTTTTCCCCCCGCGGCGCTGACATCCGGGGCCCGCCTGTCAGCCTCCCCTCCCCCCTTTCCTTTCTTCTTCCTCTCGCCATCCAACCGAGCCGCGCCGCCGCGCGATCCCCGCCCGCGCCCGGCCGCCTCCCCACCTTCCTTTCCTCTCCCCGCAGCCAATTAAGGCAATTAACCTTCCCCGTGATCAATTAGGACCGTTACATTCCATCCTTAAACCCTAGCCGTGATGGCCGCGGCCATCAATGGCAAGCCGCCGGCCACCCCGCCCTCTCCCCGCTTCGCCTGCCGCCCTGCACCCTACTTAAGCTCGCGCACGAGCCCCTGCGCCTCCCTTTGCCTCTGCAACACGCTAACACACGCGCTCGAGTATCAATTTCCCCGCGCCGCCGCCTCGGGTTCCCGCCGCCGCCGTCGATCCGTCGCCGCCGGTGAAGGATTGGACCCCCCGCCCATCCTCTTTGATTTTTGGGATCGCCAGGAGCTTAACGAGCTCGTGCTGTCGCATGTTTTCATCCCCAACGCCCGTGACAGCCGCGCCCCGAGCTCACCGAGCGCCGCCCGAGCCGCCGCCATCGTCGAGCCCCTTCGCTGCCGCCTCCTCTCCGCCCGTAAGCTCGCCTTCTTCCTCTGTGCACGGTGAGCAAAAACCCCCGCCCAATTCCCCTTTATTTCGCGCACGACATCGTCTCCCCGAGCTCGCCGGAGTAGCCGCGCCGCCCCTTACGGTGCCAGCCGCCGGTGAGGCCCGATCGCCCCCCTGACCCTATGGTCATGTGCGCAAGCGCTCGCGCAGCAAGTTGCCCCAACCCGTGGTCGAAATGATGGCGGGAGCGCCGTCCGGGGCTAGCGCCGGTGAGCCCCCCCGCCGCGCGCCCCCGCACTCCGGCGTGCTCGCCGTCGCGCCCGCTCGCGCACGTCCAGGGCCGTCGGATCTTGCGCGGACGGCCCAGATCAGATACCCCTTCGTTTAAGTGGGGCGGTCCACCGTGGACCCGTGCGCCGGGCGCACGACGCGGTCCACGGTGCACGCGTTCACCCGTGGCCGTTGGATCTGAGATCCACGGCGCTGAGCTGGCTAATTTGTTTAAGAGCCCCTGATCTTTTAAACTTTTGCAAGCCGGTCCTTCCACCTTTAAGAATCTTTACGGTTAGGTCCTGGTTTTTACGATCTAGCCCCTGTCTACCCTGGTAATAGTGTTAGGGGTCCTTTTCTTAAGAAATAACACTTAAGCCCTTTAGTTTTTATATAAAATTATGTTTTAGCCCTGATTTTATTTATAAAAAGCCCTGTAAACTTAATTTTCTTGCAGATAGGTCCTTGTAAAATGTTTTAATCATATCTTTCTCATTTTAACTCCGTTTTTAGCGTTCTATATACCGAAATGATCGTCTCGACGAGTAGGATCTTTTAAACAGTAAATTTACCAGTTTTGTTACTGTTTGGTGTACTGTTTTATTTATTGTTTGTTGTTCATGTTTGACTCGTAGATATCGTGCCTATTTCGTCTGAGCTCCCTGTCGGAGGTGATCAGGAAGAGCCTGTCTTCGAGGAAGATTTCACCCATCTTGTAGAGGAAGGCAAGTGGCTTTCCCCCTGTGCATTATCTCTTTGAACCTATGACACTGCATGCTAAACAATGTTTACTATTCATGTTGCTATGCATAAACCTGATGGGCAAACACCTAGCTAAGGACTTGACTAGATACTTTACCACTTTACCTTGATCAACCCTGTTTAAACAAATGCTTGGGGTAGATAAATGCTTAGTTTGCTCTACATGAGTTTGGTTATGCTTTGTTTATGTTATACATCTCAGTTTTGCTTATATATGTGCTCGTGCTTTAAATAAGATAACTTGATATATAATCGGAACATGGAGAACCACCCAAGATAACAGTACAACCACAGTCCACATGGCTCTGGCTTAGCCAATTAATTAGGAGAGTGGGTTAGCTGATAGCTCTTTTCCGAGAAGGGCACAGGGGGCCGGAGTTGAAGGGGTATAGCCCGGTCCTTTTGGGGTAGCAGCCTTGGCTAAGGTGTTGACCATTAGGGAGGGTTATGGTCCGCTCCGCCGCTTTATGCTTGTTGCGGGGGGTCGTTGGTTTCTCTTCTTTCCTTTGTAAAGGCTTCGTAGTGGACCCCTAGCCACTCACCTTGGAAGTGTTTAAGGGTCCGGCTAACCCGGCAAGATGGGGAACACGAGCTGTGGGTAAAGTGTACAACCTCTGCGAGTGTAAAGGCGATCGATCGGCCGTGCTCACGGTCAAGAGCGGCTTGGACCCTCACATGATTAACGAACTTGAAGTTTAATGCAAATCATGGGTTTGTGGTTTGGTTTGAGGTTTCTTTTAAGGTTAAGTGGGTTGGTATACACTTACACCTAGTAATTAGGTGCTTGCTAATAAAACTTGTCCAACTTATAAAATGCTTACCGCTGTGAACCATAGCCTATCCTTGATAGCCTTGCATTGTTTCCCCCACTTGCTTGAGCACCAACCATAAGTGTGCTCACCCTTGCTTACCGTTCGTTCGGAGGAGAACGTCGGAGGCGAGGACGAGTCTTTGGAGTGACTACGAGGAGTTCTAGGGCATGCGGATCCCCCGTCATCATGCTCGTGGAAGTCAATGATGGAGGCTCGCTCGTCGTTTAGTTATCGTTGTGTTCGGACCTTCGAGTCCACCTCTCTGGATGTAATAATGGATATCGTACTGGTTTAACTCTTGAACGTTTTGTTACTGCAATGGTATTACTCTCGTTTTGTCTATCATGTGTGTGTAAATTGATCCTGGCGCACATATAAGATGCATTCGGTTTTCTTGTAAAATCGGGTGTGACAAGTACAATAATGGGTAAGCATCTACAGGAAAAGGGTTACTGACTGATGAAACAAGCGTCCAAGGCCAAGCAGAATGGAAAAAAAAAGACTAGAGAGAGCAAAATGGTATGAAGATGAAAGCCACCATGTATTCGTGGAAATCTGGCAAAAACATTTTCCAATATTGGCAAAAAGCGTTGCGTGGCGTCACTGCTTGACAGTTGACACTGGCCTTGAGTGGCCCCTGGCTCGCATGCGATGCGCCTGCTCAAACCGCAGGAAGCCGCCGCCCTCCCGCGCGAGGCCCTCGAGGCGCACATCGTCTCGCTGCTCCGCCGATGCCGGGGCCTCCTCGCGCTGCGCGCCGCGCACGCGCACCTCGTCCGCGTCCGCCTCCCGCGCCTCACCGCCGCCTTCGCGCTCTCCAAGCTCCTCGCCTCCTGCGCCTCGCACTCGCCCGCAACTGCCGCCGCTTCCTCCTACGCACGCAACCTGTTCGACCGAATCCCGGACCCGACCGCCTTCTGCTACAACTCCCTCATCCGCGCGCTCCCCGCGGCAGCCTCCCCAGCGCTGGACGCCTACCGCCGCATGCTGCGCGCGGGGTCCCCGCGCCCCAACACCTTCACGCTCGCGTTCGCGCTCAAGGCGTGTGCGGCGGCCACGCCCACGCCGGCGCACGGGGAGGGGCTGCAGCTGCACGCCCAGGCGTTCCGCCAGGGACTCGAGCCCAGTGCCTACGTGCGGACCGGTCTGCTCAACCTCTACGCCAAGTGCGAGGAGGTTGCCCTCGCCAGGACGGTGTTTGACGCCATGGCCGGGGACAGGAATTTGGTGGCGTGGAGCGCCATGATCGGCGGGTACTCGAGGGTGGGGATGGTGAATGAAGCGCTGAGTCTGTTCCGTGAGATGCAGGCGGCTGGGGTGGAGCCAGATGAGGTCACCATGGTCAGCGTCATCTCTGCTTGTGCCAAGTCAGGAGCACTTGATTTAGGGAGGTGGGTGCATGCTTACATCGACAAGAAAGGGATAACGGTTGATCTGGAGCTGAGCACCGCACTGATTGATATGTATGCAAAGTGTGGGTTGATAGAGCGCGCATTGGGGGTCTTTGATGCGATGGTGGAGAGGGATACAAAGGCATGGAGTGCAATGATTGTCGGATTAGCGATACATGGGCTTGTAGATGATGCATTGAAGCTTTTCTCAAGAATGCTAGAGCTCAAGGTAAAGAATGCTGCACTGATTTAGTAGAGATAGGTTTGTTGGTTATTAGTAGGCGATAATGAGGCCATATGCATTGACTTACATACATAGTTCAATACAAATGATCAGCAATAGAAGCTAATTTATAATGAAATATTGTTTGTTTTTTAGCTCACATGCTCAACATGTTCTCCACTGGTAGCCCACATATTCAAGCTAGAGCTCATCAGTATTGTATATGTTAATCTTTACAAACCATAAAGTTGCCATTACAGCCCACATATTCAAGCTAGAGCTCATCATATTTCACCTAATTTCTTGTGTGTATTGCAATATTCTAGGTCAGGCCTAACAATGTCACATTTGTCGGTGTGCTGTCAGCCTGTGTTCACAGTGGCTTAGTGGATGATGGGCGACGATATTGGTCTACTATGCAAAATTTGGGAATTAAACCTTCAATGGAGAACTATGGCTGCATGGTTGATCTCTTGTGCCGATCTGGCCTTCTGGATGATGCTTACTCCTTTGTTATTGGTATGCCTATCTCACCAAATTCAGTGATCTGGAGGACTCTTCTTGTGGCTAGTAAAAGCACAAACAGGATTGATATAGTGGAATCAGCATCAAAGAAACTCCTTGAGTTAGAACCTCTCAATCCAGAGAATTATGTTCTGCTCTCCAATTTGTACGCGTCGAACTCCCAGTGGGATAGAGTGAGCTATATGAGGAAAAAGATGAAGGACAACAATGTTGGTGCTGTTGCTGGTTGTAGTTCAATTGAAATAAACGGCCACTTGCATAAGTTTGTGGTGAGTGATGATTCGCACCCTGAAATCAAGCAGATAAGACTGGTTCTGAGAGAAATAGCGGACCGGGTGCGACAATCTGGCCACAAACCTTGGACTGCAGCGGTTCTACATGACGTCGGTGAAGAGGAAAAAGAAGTTGCACTTTGTGAACACAGCGAAAGGCTAGCTATTGCATATGGATTGTTAAAAACGAAAGCCCCTTATGTCATCCGAGTGGTAAAGAACTTGAGGTTTTGCCCGGATTGCCATGAAGTGGCGAAGATAATAAGCAAGTCATACAATCGGGAGATCATAGTTAGAGATCGTGTTCGCTTCCATAAATTCATGGGAGGCAGTTGCTCTTGTAAGGACTTTTGGTGATTTCCTAGTGACAAATGAATTATATTGATGCAAAGTTATTCTAGGTACTTGTCGTTTTGGCTTGTATAGACACATTCATTTTGTTATGCAACTAAATATATATTTATGTCTAGATACATAACCAAAAATATAACAAAAAATATAAAGAATGTATTTAGAAAAGTCAAAATGATAAATAATTTGAGACCGAGGGAGTGCATACTACTAAGAACAAACATATGGTTATCCTGAATACATATGCTAAATAGTATTTTGCTTTACAAATTTTCTATGTACTAATCCATTATGTTAATTCAATACTACTCCCTTCGTTTTAAAATATATGGTGTTTAGGACAAGAACATTAGTTCATTTTTGAACTAAATAATTTGTCATTAACGTCATATATTTAAGGACGGAGGTAGTGTATTTCACCCTTCCTACAAGTACAAACCATCACCACCCGCAAAAAAAAAGTACAAACCATTACCGTGCAATTTTCGTTATTTTTATTTCTTTAACGGAATTTTCCAATGCCAATACGAATATACGATCTCGTATCCAACCTGAGATTACGTCATGGGGGATTGGATTCCAATCCTACCAACACACCATTCCCACTGACGGCGATGTCTGAAGAAACGACGGCAGCGTGCCCGGTGACGCGGTGGCATACAACGAGGAATACGTGGGCGCCCTCGGCGTCCGGTTCGCCCCGACGGACCAGGAACTCATCCTCCACTACCTCGGGCGGAAGCTGCGCAACGAGGCGCATGTCAGCCCCGGTGCGCACCCCCGCGCGATACCGCCCCTTTCGCATCCGACGTTCAGACGCCCGCGTGCTCGGCCTGCTGCGATGCGCCCCCGCTCGATCGGCTCGCGCGGCTCGCTCGGCTCCCGCAGCAGCCGCACGCCTTTGTCTTCCCTCGTTCTTCGTTCTTTTCTGCCCATACTTTGATCTCAATTTGTGTCAAAACTTTTTGAGACTCTTGATTCTTACATCAATCTTACAGATGAAGCGTAGGACTGCAATCTATTGATTTGGAGTTTTGACTTTCGAGTATAAAACTCACGGAATTGGAGCTCGAAATCCCCGTGCACACGGTGTCTTCCTCTGTACTCGACAACTAAATGGCTTAGACTATTCAGTTCGTCAGTAGCAGTTCAAGGATAGTAAAACTTCCAAACCTTAAACTTCCATTCCAAGTGTGAATCTGCTATTTTTCTTGATCAACGATTCTTCTAATATGATCCCTACTCATCAAGGATTATTTGTAGGCCATAAACTACCATTTGCTGGTAAGTTTCTCCAGAAACCAAAATGGAAAGCAACTATAAACATCGTCTTTTAGACACTTCAGGCTTACGCCCTGTTCGCTTGGCTTATCGTAGCCAACAGTGATCTTTCTCTCGTAACAAACCAGCCATCAAGAAACCACCAAGGACTTTTCTCTCGGAACAAACCAAAGCCTACCATCGAACCAGCCGAACGAACAGGCTCTTAGGCATTTCAGCTTGTTGAACAGAATCAAAACATGTTCGATTGGTTACAACGGTAAAAGATGTTTACTAATTTAGTCGAAGCCTAAAGTTCGAAAGTTGTCACTTTTTCAGAATGTTACTACTGACGAAACTGAATGAAATGGGAGCTGAGCCCTGCCTGTCGCTGTGCGGGAGCCGAGCGAGCAGCGAAAGGCGACATCGCGGCGCGTGCGAGCGGGAGCCAATCGCGCGAGCTGAGTGCATGCGGACGGGAGCCGATCGAACGAGTTACGCGCGGGACGCGGAAGACTCATCCAATCGCACGACGCCACGAGGGAGTGTGCACCGGGGCTGACATGCGCCCGGTGCGTGTGACGCCCCAGGTTTTTAATTAGCCATAATAGCCAGTCAAAGGGTCAACAGTGGTCAAACCACGGTCAACCTGGGCCCTCACCTCGGAAAACTCACTAACCCACCCTAGTGACCCTATTTGACTAGTAAACACACTTGTGGGGCCAACCCATGGTCAAAGGTTTGGTCAAACCCCTTGCCACCCTAGTGTCCACAGGTATCTGCCGGAACTTTTGCCGCGTTCTCCAAAATTCACCTAAACACTTAAAATTCTACCTTTATGAAAGTTGTCCATCTTGATGAGGGACACAACTTTCATGTAGATTGGCATTTCAAATTTTGAGGGCAAAAGCTTGGAAAATGAGTTGCAAGGTAGTTTTCACTGTTTGTCAAAGACAGGCTGACATTCACTTTTGGCATTCAAATAACTTCGAATTTGTGTAGAAAAACCCTATATGGCCTTTGTAGAAAATGTTAAGGGTAACTACTACAACTTTGGTATTCATCACTTGGTCGACTTCTGTACAAAAATTTTGAGTTTTGCAATTTCCAAAACAATCCAAACAAAACAAAAACCGAGCGAACGCCCGGCGCGCGCGCGGCGCGCGCGCGCCGCGCGCCGCCCGTCGCGCGCCGCCGCCGCCGGCGCCGCCCGGCGTCCGCGCCCGCGCGGCCCGAGGCCTAGCGCCGCCCCGAGACTCGCCCCGCCCCCGAGGTCGCCCGCGCCCCAACGCCCCCCCCCGAGGGCGCCTCGAGCCGCATCGCCGTACGCGCGCGCGCGCGCGGACGGGCGGTCCGTCGGCCGGCGTCGCCGCCGTACGCGCGTCGCCCGAGCCGCCGTGGTGCGGCGGGTATCTCCGCCGTCACGCCGTCGTCACCACGATGCGCCTCCCCGGCCTATTTAAGGCCCTTGCCTCCCTCCGCGCGCGCCGGCCCCGAGCCGCCCGCCGCCATTGCGCCGCCGCCCGGTGCTAGAGCTCGCCGCCCGTGCTCGCCGCCGTCCAGCCGTCCGATTAGTTCCCCTAGGCTCTAGTGAAGCTCACGCGCTCGCTTGTTGCCACCCATTTCGCCCCCTCGCCGGAATTCCCCGAGCCGGCCACCTCTCTGCCTCCACTCCGGCCCCCTACCACTCCTAGGTGAGCGTGTGGTCCAGCCCCGACCACTTGCCGGCCGGCGGCGCCGCCGCCTCGCCGGCGCTGGCCGTGCCCGCGCCGCCCGGCCCGGCCAAGGGTCGGATTGCTTTGATTGCAATAATTCTAGGGTGTTTCACGTAAAAGTTCAGGGCCTAGTTGTTAAGAACCCTATCTAAGTTTCTTTGCAGTTCAGTCCAGCGCCTTATAAAATTCCTAGAAATTCGTAGAAAAATCAGAAAAATAACAAACCAATTTTGTTGGGTCCAGGAAGAGAAATCCCACCACTTTTGTTATTTGCACATGGCTGGATTCTAAATAGTTTTAGCATGAAAAATACAAATGTGAAAAACCTAGATCTGGCATAACTTTAAATCCATAACTCCTCTGTATTCCAATTTTGGATATATTGTGTGTTAGGTCATGACTAGCTGTTGTGCCAACAATTGCACAAAGTTATGAAGTAAATCTTTTTATAAAAAGGTTTTTCCATTTCTGCAGAAAATTCCTAGATGATTTGTCTTGCTAAATATATTTATGTTTTTGAGCTCAACTTGTTCACACTGTCTTGTGATGCCAAAAGGCACATCTTGTGAATTAATCATGATTTTTGGATTAAAAGAAATAATTATTCTTGATTTATGCATGTTTTCCTTTGAAAATTAATGAACTAAGATCAGTAGAGTTCCTAGGTGAATATGCTGGTTCTTTAGGCTTGTTTAGGACCAGAGAGCATGCATGAGAAAGTTTGGGTCATTTTGATGCTTATTTATTTTTGTATGCATTTAAATGGAATCACTAGCTAGCCTTTGTTATTTTCAATAGTATTTAATTTTCTAGCATCCAACACTTACATGCGGGTCCAATGGACCAGGATAGGTGCTAGTATGCTTAAGAAACACTCCTTTAATTTTTGGTAATTTAATTGCTTAATAAAAAGCTTAAAAACCCTTTTTTAATATTAAAGAGAAATTAAATAAAGAAAAGCCCTTATTTAATTCTTTTTCCTTTTTGAAAGTATTATTTAATGTGATTAGAAGATAATTAATTATCATTGCTGATAAGAAATTAATTCATGGATAAAAATATTATTTATACCTTTGCTTGTGAGAAGAAAAGGAATTAAAGCCTTCACATGGAATAACAAGTATAATAAAAACCTTTATTCAAATGTACAATAAAAGAATAACCCATGTACACCCAATAACCTTCCTAAAAGAGAAACACTATCTAGATGCTTGTTAAGGTGAATATGACCAACCAGAGTTGGATAAGACAACAGACTATCACATCACCTAAACTTGCATTGCATTCCGTGTAGATCTTCCGGACGGAAATTACTCCATTGTCCCGGAAACCGAGGAAGGAGGAGCGGAAGCTTCGCTGCAGTACGTGGAAGTGCTCGACACCGAGGGTGCCCAAGCTAACCTAGCTGACGAAGGCAAGCTCTGGTGCATCTAACCCAGTTTTCAAATTCTGTATTCAATTATCTATGGATGATTGTGCATTTAAGTTCAGGAGTTGGATGAAACCCTAGGTGCATGATCCCTAGGTACCTTGTCCTTACTAGTATGATAGGTCGATAGCTGCTAAGCTATAGGACCGTTACAAGTCGGGTGATGACCTCACTCACGAGAATAGGTTCCTAGATAGGAATCACAATATATCCTAAATGGATTGCTCACGTGGTAAGAGCATGGGATCTGGGCTCCGGTCCAGTGGTTATGTGGGTTAAGTTTTTGAACGTACTAAGCACATGTCGGGTATGGGACCGGTAAGCCTAGTACCTTAATGAGGCGACGAGGGATCCTACCATTACTACTCTTGGGATTCGCTCTCACGGCTCGCTACGGTGGTGTATGGTGACTCCGGGTATCTCACGGGGTATGCGGATAGCTCGCACCAAAGATCGTAAGATTCGATCCCGACCCGAGGATTTTTGGAAACGGCCTGGGACAGCTGTACCTTTGTGGGCAGCCTACCGTGTGTTTGGGTCTACCTTGCAAGGTTTAAATCAATCGATTGTCGGCCTCTCACCGTTATCCGAGACTGCTTACTCCACTAGTCATGAGATCCCTAATGATGGAAGTTGATGAATATTATGCTTGATTAATTGTATTGTACAACTTTGTTTGTACTAGTTGGCTAATGTAGTAGAGACTAAACCTACTAGAACTTGTGCTAAAATCTTGAAAGTAAGGACCTACTCTTTGTTACTTTTTAGCAAAAGCAACCCAGTAGCCAAAAAGCCTTTCATGGTCTAGAATTGGTGAAGTAGTTATCACCGACGGGTAAGTCTTCTTTGAGTATTAGTATACTCAGCCTTGCTATAATGTGTTGATCCAGGTAATGCCTTCAGTGATGTGTGGCCCGGAGAGATCCCGCCCGACTGGGAGCTGGAGTGGATGGAGGACGACTACTGAAAGCATCATGGATGGCCTCCCGTGGTGTCTTCGCTTCCGTTAGTTTATTTCCGCTGCTTTCGAAAACTCTGAACTATTTCATCATGGAAAAAATGATGGTTTGTAATAAATAAACCCTCGGGGTACGAATTTGGATTTCAATGTTGTTGTATCTCTGGACTCGCCTTCGAGTGAGTTTTAATGCATATATTCGATCCTTGTTGCTTTTCAAGTGATTTACCGGGCGTTAACCCGGCAACTAACGACAGGATGATACTTTATTATTGCTTAATGACCAAAGTGGATCGGTCTTAGGCGATAGTACGGTATTTTCCTGGGCGGGTTGTCACAGTGCGCACCCAATTTTTTCCCCACCAACGTTGTAGTCGACGGCCACGACGCCTACGCGGAGCACCCCAACAAGTTGGGTGGGTCGGCGGCGGGTTTCACGGCGCAGCCAATCCTTTTCCTCTTCTAGAGTTCTCTGCTCACCTTCGTCTTCTCGAGCTCTTGCAGTGCCCAAGCTGGGCGTGGACATCGGGGGTGCCTGGTACATGTTCTCGCCGCGGGACCGCAAGTAGACCAGCGTGATGCGGCCGAAGCGGGACACGGGCGACGGCGAGGGCCGCTGGAAGGCGATGGAAGCGGAGAAGCTGGTCCTCGGCGGCGCTGACAGTAAGGAGGTGATCGGAGCGAAGCGCGCGCTCACGTTCCACGAGCAGTCCGACTCCGACCAACAGTTGGACGCGCTGGGCAAGCGGAAGCGGGGCAACAACACATGTCGAAGCCCACCAAATGGAAGATGGTGGGGTTCGTCTTCAGCAACTCCAGCAGGCCCCCCTCAACGACACCACGCCTGACCCATGCTGGTTGGTGATCCGATCCTCATCCTTGTTCAATTCATGGCATGCTGAAAGAATTGCTGCCGATGGCTAGATCGATCGCCTACGTGTTTGTTCCTTGTGTTGCACCGCCGCAGTTGAACGGATGCGTGCTGTGCAAGATTACAAACAAGTCGCTGAGGGCGGTGAATCAGGATCCTGTTCAGGGCGAGGAGGAGGAGGACGACGACAACAAGGAGGAGGAACCGGCCCCTAACGGCGGCGGCGAGTCACAGGAGAAGCCCCTTCCAGAGCAACAGTCCGCAACCGCAAGCAGTGGCGGCGTCGGGTTGCACGGCAATCGGCAGCCAGTGGCGGGCGGAGCTCCAAGATGGGGACACAGCGGCGCTTCCCCATGATGACTACCGCGGCATACAGTACTTTGTCGGCGTAGATGGTTCGAACCGGTCCAGTACTAACATGCTTAGCGTGTTCGGCTCCGACGACCACATCGGGGCGTTCTCGCCACTAGGTCACATGGGAATTGGCAGCCAGTGACGGTCGAAGCTCCGAGCGGGCGACAAATGGCGGCACTGCCCGGCGATGACTACCGTGGCGCAAACTACTTTGTTAGCATAGATGATACGAACCGGTTTGGCACTAACAAGCTCAGCGTGTTTGTTGACGCTCCTTAGCCTCACCACTAGGCTGGCACAAACGGCGACAGAAATGCTTGTTGGTGCCTACAAGCGTCACCGTCGGGTTCACACCTCTAGTAACGGGGCTAGGGAACGTCTGGGGTAAAACACACGATCACAGAAAGATCCGCAAGCGCACGGATTACCGTTATAGCACTTCACCCGGTGGTATTCGGGTTGTCGATTTATATTTTCCCGTGGGAGGCACGACAACAAAGATGATCAAGTAAACGGTGGAGAATAACCAAGACTTGGTAAAGAGCTATAGCGGGGATAACGAATAAAGATATTAACTTGACACACGTTAGGAGATCTAGATAAAAGACTAGAGAGGATAGCGAGCTGGGAGGACAACGAGACGAGAAAGGATCCTAACACAATCTATCTATTCTTGTCAACTCTAGGCAAAGGGCTAACGCAAAGTATAACCAAGGTAAGCTAACTCAACAAGCTCTTCTAGCGCTGCAGGGGCATGCAAAGTCGTGCCCTCAGACTGGGATGAGAAGCGAGGACTACGACGCGCTGAATCCTACCGGGCCGAACTAACGTGGTGGACTACAGAGCCCGTCCAGAGTTGTCACCTCCTTAGGGTACCACAACTATTCCGTTGCGCGGGACACCAATATAAGACTAAGGTAAGCTCTGAGCACCGCGCTCACAATGAACCAAAGAACCTTTCCTCGGATATCACGAAGGAAGGTCTCTTTCTCCGGTGAAACACCGGAGATCAAGTGAAGAACGACCACAACACTATAGGATTCATGAGAGCTATGCTAACCAAGACTAAACTAACTTTAGTCTAAACCAAGAATAAAGCTTCTAGAGAAAAGTAAAAGCTGAATGTAATTGACTCGAAAAGTAAGATAGAAAGATAACTTGAATTGTACTTCAGTCTAAACAAAGAAAGGATACAAGAGCAATACCGGAACTCTGAAGAATACTCCTCCGGGACCCCGAGACTTGCTTGACTCAACTCTAACTCCCAAGCTACACTAATCCTACTCGAAGTGAACAAAAGAGTGGAAATGAGATGCTCTTGCGCTGTGTGTTCAATCCAGCGGGTGTGAGGTTCCTTTTATAGTCAAGGGAGGTCGGTAGAGCGTGTGGGCCCAATATCACAGGTGCGGCCAGATCAAGGGGTGCGGCCGACTCTGTGATCCACCGCCTCTCGCCTTGGACGTTCCTGATCACTGCTCCCAAGGCGGTTGAAGGTCGGTTCCTTGGGTTAGTTTCGCCAGGTATGACGGTTGGGAGGTGCTGCCGGCCCTCTAGGTGCGTCCGGCCCTACCCCGAGCCGTGTGATGAACCGCCTTCGCTCAGAGACATCGAGGATTGCCTTGGAATGACGGTTGTGGCGGTTGATTGGCCGGAGAGGTGGACCCATTGATCCAAGTGATCACAACTCCATCCATTCGATCAAACCGACGTTTCCTTGATCAATCTTGTTCATCCAAATGTGCACGTGGGGAAGGACTTGATTGGGACCGAGGACGTGGCACGGGGTAAGTGCGGCCGCACCTGGCAGGGCCTGCCGTGCCTGGCTCGTGTGGCACGTTGGTTCCTTTTCTCCCCTAAATGTGCACCTGTCCATAAAAATTGCAATAAAACTCGTGGAACTTTATTAGTATAAAAAATGTGCATGAAACTTGTTGTGTACTCCTCTCGAACCCAAGGTTTTGACAGTTGGATCTTTGTTGTAAGGACTGTCAACAAACTCCCCCAAGCTAAACGTTTGCTCGTCCTCGAGCAAAGCCTAGACTTGGCCTCGGTGGATCAGGGGTTGCAAGATGTTATCACTCGACAAGTACCTTGCACAAACTTCATGCTCTTCTTGCAAGTTTGAAAAGGTTGGTACGGGAGAAGCTTAAACTTACTTTGCCCGTGGGGCTTTTAGCTTTCCACCTTGCTTTCGGAGGTTGAAAAGTAGAATGGATTTTGACTTTGCATCTCTTACTCTTCTTCTTTTCTGGATCCTATCTCGGAGTTTTTGAAAATTTTGCAAAGAAAGACAAGGGTCCTCGATGGTTCCCTTAATCGCTCAAGTGATGTTTGTTACCTCACCAAAGGCTTTAAGCGAGCTTCAACTTCCTACTTCTATGGCTTGTATGTGGAGCTTTGGGTAGGATAAGTATGAGGCTCACTTGTGCCACATGATGTTGTTGAGCCGAAGACCGGATCCAAGAAGAAACTAGTCATGCGACTTGATCAAGATGTGCAAGTGTGTGGGATGTTTTTTTGTGTTTTTCTAAACACTCCTTGCTTTGAGATTCTCCTCTTGCCTTTATTTTGGAGGGGGTCATGCTTCACTTTTTTCCTATGCTCTTTGATTGGAGCACATTTTTTTCTATGCTTCTTGAGCATATTCTCGTTTTCTTTTTCTTTTTTCGTTGACCCCTCTCTCCTTTTGCAAGATCACAAGAAGAGAAATCTCTTTGAACTTTGGAGTATTTATTTTTTGGTGGATGGATGGCATGTTTTGCGTAACTCTTGGTGTAGAAGTTAGCATGTATATGTGGGTGTACGTGATCTCGATCATGGAAGCATGAAAAGAGTCTACCAAGGGTCACAACAATTTGGCAAAACTCAATGGGTCACAAGCAAGCATATGTAGAAGGTTTGAACATTGATATCGACATATGGCTTTGGTAGGTAGTATGAGCATTGAGGAACTTGCTTTGTTTTATTTTCAAAAAGAAATCGTCCAAGATTGCACCATACTTTGAGATAGAGCAGATCAACATTGTCGCACCATATCATACTAGTCAACAACCTAGATTTAGTCATAAGCATTTGCTTCCCACAAGGTTTTATTTCAGGTTTTTGTTCTCAAAATATACCAACAAATTTAAAAAGGCATAGAGCACAAAGATATACACTGGGTTCTTGCAAAGTTTTAACTTAGCAACCATTCATCATTTCCAAAGTGAGGGTATAGACATGATTTCAAGCACATGGTTGAAGCAAACATTTTCCTTTTATTCAAAAGAAATAAACAAGATGTAAAAGAGTAGTTTGGATGGACATACCTTCCTTGATTGAAAATGGGGTCTCCCCAAGCTAAATTTTGGCTCCCTGATTGGCCTGTCTTCATAATGGTGATGGGACGAGCACCTAGACGCTTGCAGTGGCTGTCTTGAAGGATTTGTGAAAAATAATAGGTACGGTTGTATCACTTGGTACGGCCGGTCCTACTAAATTTTTCTCGGGCACTCGTGTTCCCTCCCGTAAACATCCTGCACAAGAATTTTGTCGAGGGGAGGTACAGTCGTACCTCTAGGTTCAGCTGTATCACCATAATTCTCCAAAACTGCTTTTCTATGTCCTGTTTACTTACTAAATGCAATGATGAAAACAAATTTGGAATCTAAACATGATTTATGCATGAAATAGAATGATTAAAAGGGAAATATGAGATAATTACCTGTTTACCTCTCGGTGAGAGCTCATCGTTTAGCATCCGTGAGCGGGACTCCTCCAGTTGCTTAATTGATCTTGGGCTCGTCCGGTCCCGGAGTGGAAGACCCGGACGATGCTCCCTTCACTTGCCACACCTTCTTTGTTTTCTTTGGTGGCGATAAATGTGGTGAAGCTTTTGCGGGGGTGTCCTTGATTTCCGTCTCCTTTTCCCCCTTAGCTTTGTTGATTGGCTTCGACTTTTTGGGTTGGTGGCGCCCATTGAATGCTTTCACCTTGGGTTTGGTCGGGGCTACCTTTTTTTCCTGCACCAGGTCAGAAAATTTTCTATCAATCACTCGTACCTGTGAGCATTGCTCCACCTTTGGTTTAAAGGTGAACCGTTCTTCTTCGCCGTTGATGTTGAGGCGAATCTCTCCAGCTCCTACATCGATGTTAGCATTGGCAGTGCTCAAGAAAGGTCTCCCGAGGATTAGAGGCGACATTCTATCGACATCCATGTCGAGGACGACGAAATCCACGGATACGAAGAAATCCCGGACTCTCATCGGAATGTCCTCCGCTATCCCCGTCGGGTAGCGGACCGATTGATCCGCTAGCTGCAAACACATGGTTGTAGGCAATAAGTAAGTATAATTGAGCTTGTCGAATACTACCTTAGGCATGACGCTAACGCTGGCTCCAAGGTCGCATATTGCATTTTCAAAGTGCTCGGGCCCGATAGAGCAGCTGATCGTAGGGCACCCGGGGTCTTTCTTCTTTAGAATGGCCGAACTACACTCCTTCGTAAGTTTGACCATATCCGTGGTGGGTAGAGGTCTCTTATTGTTGAGGATGTCTTTGAGGTACTTGGCATAGGTTGGTACCTGCATAGCTTCAAGAAATGGTATGTTGACATTGAGTTTCTTGATTACCTCAACGAACTTCCCGAATTGCTCATCCACGGCAGGCTTCTTGATCCTTCGGGGAAATGGAAGGAGCGTGGTGTCGATATATTCTTGGGGTGTCGTTTTCCTTAACCTTTCCTCTCCGGGGGATGCCTCCTCTGTGTCTACCTCTTCATCCGACTCGGTGGTCACTTCCTTCTGTTTCTTCTTTGCGGGGTTAGGATGTGGTGGATCCCGAGTGGTCTTACCACCTCTCGTGGTCACCGATTTTAAATTCTCTCAGGTAGGCTCGGGTTGCCCCGGGATTCCATGTGACAACCCGCCCAGGAAAATACCGTACTGTCGCCTAAAACCAACCTACTTTGGTCATTAAGCAATAGTAAAGTATCATCCTGTCGATAGTTGCCAGGTTAACGTCCGGTAAATCACTTGGAATTCTTACAGAGGATCGAGATATGCATTAAAACTCACATGAAGGAGAGACCAGAGTACAACACGAGTTAAATCCAATTTATTACAAACCATTGTTCAAGACATGAAGTAAAGGTTCATAGTTCGAAAAACAGCGGAAATAAAACAAACTAGCGCAACGGTAAGCATCACAGGAGGCCATCCGTGATGCCATCACTTGTCGACATCCACCTGGTCAACAGCACTTGCACAAAAGTTTTAAAGCAAGGCTGAGTATACTAATACTCAGCAAGACTTAACCATCGGGTGATACTGCATCACTAAACTCTAGATATGGAAGGCTTTATGGCTGGTGGATTTCCTTTGCTGAAAGCATCAAGAATATGTCCTTACTTTCAATATTTTAGCACAAGTTCTAGTTGATTACCGGTGCTAAATGTGCCAACTAATTCAATCAAAAATTATACAAACAATTAATCCATACAACAATATTCACCAAGTTCCATCATTACGGGATATCGTGGCCAGTTGACTAAGCAGTCTCGGATAATGGTGAGAGGACAACAATCGATTGACTTAAACCTTGCAAGGTAAACCTAAGCACACGGTAGGTCGCCCCCGCGAGGACAGCCATCCAGGCGGTTCCCAAAAATCCTCGGGTTGGGATCAAATATTACAGTCATGGGTACAAGGCTAACTGGCACACCCCGAGAGGCATCCAGTCTCGCACATGCACCCCCCTTCCCGGTAGCTAGCCGGTTAGGTGATTCCTCAGGAGTAGTAATATTAAGTTTCCGCACCGTCTCATTAAGGTACTAGGCTTACCGGTCTCATTCCCGACAAGTGCTTAGTACGTTCAAAAGCTTAGCCCACGAAAGCCACTGGACCAGAGCCAAAATCCCATGCTCTTACCACATAAGCAATCCATTTATAAAGATCTTATGATTCCAACATAAGCACCTAATCTCACGAGTGAAGAACATAACTCGACTTCTACCGGTCCTATAGCATAGCAGCTATCGACCTACCATACTAGTGACAGAGTGTTGACGGTTAATAGTTGTATCAAAGTTCGTTTAGACTTGCAAGCGGACAAGTCTCCCGTCGTAGTCAAGGGACCCTTCTTCCCTCAGTGGTGAACCCAAGGTATCGAATCCGTGGAACAAATAGGTGACACAAAAGATGATCTAGTAAAGCCAAGTAACTTCAATCTTTGGTAAAGAGAAACCCTAATGCATCTAGATAAAGAACACAAAATGAATCTAATCTACTAAAGACCGGAGGTAACAAAGATAGATAGGGTAGATAAACCGATCTCGAGAGATCGGGTTAAGCCTTTTGTTGAAGTTCCAAGCAAGAGAAGAAGTAGCAAATCGAATCTTATTAGAAGCTTCTTTAAATTGTGGTATCCCGTCCGACTCCGAAAACGCCCGCCTTTCGGAACCCCCGTTCTGTCACAACGTATTCCTATTCATGCGGGTAGTCTAGGGCGAGTCCAAGGACAAATCGAGTTCTTTCGGAAGATCCGGCGTGTACCTCTAGCCACCGCGGCTACAAGAACACCCTATGTGATCTATCTCGAGAATAGATCTAGAATAAGCAAAGCCGATCGAAAAACGAAATCATCGAAGAAACGCTTGATCACTAGAAATAGATTCAACTTGATAATTCAACTAATACAATGATACATAAACAAGATCACCACCGGGATCCTACCTTGATCTTGCTTCTAGCTCCGGGAACTCCGACGTGGTCTTCCTTGCAAGGTTCCCACGTCGGCTAGGGAGACCCTAGTCAACTAGCTCGACCCTCTCCTCTCCGGGATGGTGTCCCTCTCTTCTCTGCTCCTCGGCGGCCGATGACGAATTGATTGATGCGTGGCTCTCGACCCCGGGGCTATAAATAGCCCGAATGGCAGCTAGGTCAAAGGAGGGGGCAAATGGGCCCTGGACTGGGCTGGGCCGACCGGCCTGGGCCCATCCAGGCCCAGTCCCGGCCTCCTTCGCGTGGTGTCGGTTCCCGAGTCTTCTAGATCCTTCCCCCTTCTGCATGTAGGCCCTTGTCGTCAGTTTCTCTCCGAGTTGTACGTAGCTCCTTGTCCCGCAAGATTCGACACTTTTCTGGTTAGGTCCTCGGAGTTTGTCATCTTCTCGGGTTAAGTCCCTGGCTTCTTGGAGTTAAGTTTGCTTCATTGCATGACTTGTACGGGGCTTCAAGGTCTTGTCACAAGGTGCTTGATGAACTTATCCCAGAAGTCTTGCTTTCAACGCTAGAACCCTGCATAAACACTAAACTCCAAAACCGACATGCACAAGTGAACTTGTTATACCACGGGGGTTAGTACCAATGGATAAGGTATAAAACTTATGCCAACACCGAAGGTAAACTCATGGCTAGGTTGACGGATTTTCACCGTCAACATCTCCCCCATGCTTAAACCTTGCTCGTCCTCGAGTAAGCCTTCGATGGATATCATTGTTGCCCATCAATGTTTAAACCTTGCACTTGATCATACATGAGAAAACATAATGCTCTCGAAATTTTAATTCGTTAAAGTTCCATAATGTACTAGCCTTCATCTCTACGGAGGGTAGATTCTTAATTAAGCTTACCCCACAAGTATTAACATGCTCCAAAAATTTAAATAGATCTCAGAAATTTTGAAATAAAGAACGGGATGAAAAAGAGCTAAACCAAGTTCACAAATTTAAATCACCTTGCATATTGCTTATGAACTCTCATCTCATCTTGTCTCTCAAGCCTATATATACTACTCCTTTCCCTCTCATAACATATATGTGGTGTAGGCTTTATATGGAGCTTTTTGGGAAAGTTTAGTCCTACCAAGATTTTATAAATGAGGTGTTGTCAAAAAAGGATAAGCTTCTCATGGTCTTACCGAGACTCATCAAAAAGGTCATTGGAAAATGATGTTATATCAAGGAGGGGAAAGAGAAAAATACACAAACTTGAGATAGGTGGACATGTGCAAATGGCAAAGAGTGATCCCGAGGCACAAAGGAAGTCCTTGTTATCGGATTGCACATGGTTGGAAAATGAGTATGGATCTTTTAATCTTGAAGCCTTGAAATTCATAATGCACTTTAGAGAACCGGGGAGTTCACTTTATTTTTATTTTTACACATACTGATATTTTTCCTTTTTCTCACATATATATTTCTTTCTTTCTTTCTTTCTTTTTTTTAATTTTTTTTATTTGTTCCACTTTGAACTCTAAAATTACATCGTACCTACCTCCTCCCCCATGCTTAGACGTTGTTCGTCCTCGGGCAAAGAGGTGATAAATAACGTAGGTACCGGAAATGCTTTTCCTTTGGAGAGATACTTGAGACCTTTAATCGTGGCACCGTCTTGCAATCTTCCTTGAATTGATGATCCATCCCCAACAATAGGTTGTGGTCAAGGAGGTAATCACAAAAGATGTTATTTGGTTTTAAGGGTGGGTATCCGGCGAGGTTTGTGAGATCTCCAATGTGGGGATACACAATGCACTGATAAAAGGCTAGCAAAAAGATAGATACGCAAAAACGGAATGACCAGCTTCTTAGTCTCGGGCCAAAGAAATCATGGCCTGCAATAACTCACTCAAAAATAAATCTTGTACACTAATGTTTATGCACTCAAATATATATAAGGCTCTGGATAGGTTGAGCAAGACACAAGCGATATTCATGACAAGGTTAGCGATATTTTTGGGCATAAAAACCATCTTTAATCTATCTACAACTTTAGAGCACATAAAACACTATGGGTCTTTATTTTAATCATAACCTCCGCTAAAGATTAATCTAGCATTTAAATAAATTTAGATTCGTATTTTAAGAGAGCACTAGCTTTAACATGCATAAATCAATTACAAAGATAAATAAAGCGACAATTATAATCATATATCATCATGGCACAAATTTTGTAACTTTTCCAATGATGTAAACAAGGTGGTGTCTTTATTAATGATGAAAACAAACTAAAATACATGCTGAAAATAAACTAACACACTTGCTGAAATTTAAATGAAAACTGAAAACATTACGCAAACACAAGCAAACAAAAGCTGAAATTACAGAAAAAGGGAAAAGAAAAGAAAACTAAAGTTCCTCCTTCATCCTAATCCTCCACCGGTGGTTGGTGCTGATAATCCTGGTAGTTGTACCCTTGCTCGTAGTAGGGTTGGACATCCCCTCCAACGAATTGATCCGGCTGTACTAGGTGAAGGCGCCCAAGCTCATAGGCAATATTTGCACTGCCCTCACCAAGTTGAGCCGCGTTGGATTGGATGGCTGCGACGTTTTGCATGTTTCTTGCAACATACCCTCCAATTATGGCCATGCTTTGTTGTGGTTGGGGATATTGTGCGTAGGGCTCTGCGAAGGTTACGTTGGGCACCACATAATTTGGTGGGGGCACCGGTGCACCACCCCCCATGCTTGCATTTGTGGCCCTCCGCAATAACTTGGCGGAGTAGGGATCCCGCCGAATGGTGGCACATAGTTAGGTTGTGCATCACCCGCTTGTGCGGAGGAAGATCCCTCCTCTAAAATTCTTCCTCTTTTATTTTTCTTTGCCGGGACAAGGAGTCCCTCCTCCAACCAATCCTCCTTCCCTTGAATGAAAAGCCTAAGCCTTGCGTCCGGAAGGGGTAGGTTCACCTTGGCCACATGAAAGCCTCCTCTCTCTCATCTCCACTAATATATTTTCCTTGTTTCAAATACTTAAAACCGAGAGGGGTTCCACGTAAAA
This sequence comes from Cenchrus americanus, assembly GCA_947561735.1. NCBI lineage: Eukaryota > Viridiplantae > Streptophyta > Magnoliopsida > Poales > Poaceae > Cenchrus > Cenchrus americanus. The sequence continues at coordinate 25,701,728 of OX387244.1, read as the reverse complement.
GATGTTCGGGATTCCTTGTAATCCCCGGCCTTAAGGAGATGGCCAACATAGAGAGGTAGCACCCCGAACCAATATCTCCCGATCCTGATGTTGCCTCGCAACACCATCGGTTGATCATAAGGTATGAGGGGTCTATTGGCTGCTTGGCAATTAAAGCCGAGTAGAGCCAATTCAACTCCGTGTCGGTCACCTTCGTCTCCCTCATCCTCCCCATAATCCTCATGCACATCCAAGAGTGGAATACTTGGATAATGGGGTTGCGGATGCAATTGCGTTGTTGATGGGCTTCTCCGGAGGTTAAATTTCAAAATCCATCTAACAAGCCGTCCGGCACGTCGACTTTCTCTGGAGCTCCCTTTTGGAACCCAATAGCTCCGTAACATACTCGTAGGGAACTGAAGCGTCCCCTGATCACAGGTGACTAAATGTGACACAAATACCAGTCCCAGGAGGCTGGTAACACATTTATTACAACAGGTGGATCAGTCTTTTACATCACGGCGACACAAAGGGCACGGAAGTGCCAACGCTACAAGGAACAACACCAACGCTAACGACCACACTACGATAGCAAAGGCTTCCAAAGCCTCATCAGAGTACCACACCATGGAAGCTCTCTGTGGAGGCCCTGGGTACACAGGCACGGTTGGGTGTAGGGCAGCGACCTACTTGACATCTTCGGGAATGTAATCGGGATCCTCCTCTGAAAAATAGTTAGTAAAACAAGGGTGAGCACATACATACTCAGCAAATCCAACCCCACCCATGGAGGGGCTTATAAGCAGAATCATGCATAGAGTATAACAAGGATCAGGATAAGGTTCATTTTGCAAACTTACTCATGTAGGGGTTTATTTCAAAAGGTTTTCACAAATCATTTTCATAACCAAGGTGACTCAATTGTTTTAGGAGAACCCCTCTGGAACTACCGGACTCCCCATCCGCAGTAGTCCAGGCACACAGCCATACACTTCACCCGGAAAACAACTCACACCGAAACATCCCAAACCCAAACACTAGTTTTTGTGACCACACCGTGACTCGTCCAATACCGTGGACACGGCTCTTCGAATAGGTTTGACACTCTGCAGAGGTTGTACATCTTTACCCACAAGTAGGGTACCGTCACACGGACACCTTAGTGCTAGTGCGGATCCTATCAAAGCCATTACCCACCTTAGCTAACCCTATGAGCCATCACGGAAGCAACCAAGGGGTTATCCCACATAACCAGGGCGTACCTCACACAGAGCGTACCCCTACTCCTTTGTCTCCCGCCGCTCACCTGCACACCAGATGGCAAGTAGATTAACTAGTGGGGTTTATGCTAAGCCGTTGCCACATACAACGGTCGAGTGGTTGTACGATGATTTGGGTCAGGTGAGATGTCACGCAACCCGGTCCTTAACCGACAAGATGGACAACTCCCAACACGCTCAACCACACATGTACGAGCTCACCCATACTCCTGACACACACGTCCATCCCGTCTACCCAGTTCTTTACTCATTTTCCAAACATATCACATTTCCATTTTTAAAGCACTCACACATTTTGAAAGCACTCACACATTTTTAAAGCACTCATTTAGGCCAAAACAAGGTTCAATCATAGCAATCAAGGGTGGCTATCCTACCATGTTTTTGCAGTAAAACAATATGCAATTTATAAAATGGGTATAGGGTTATATTTATAAAACTAGGACCAAAGCATGCATCAAAGGATGAGATTGAACTTACCGTCTTCGAAGTCTTCGGGGAGTGCCGGCTCGGCGTTCGGGATCTCGGGCTCCTGCTCGCAGTAGTCGACTCCGATCTCCGGTCGGGGTACCTTCCTTCGTCTACTCCGTCAGCTATAGCGCACACACAGGCAAGCAAGCAATCAATAAAAGCATACACATTTTCTCCGGCTGAGCTCACGGAAGGTAATTAAATAAATATTACGCAGGGGTTTTGGGTGACGGATGGGTGGCGGTATACCCGGCACGGGCGTGGGGAAGGTTGGGCACGATTTGGATTAAAATCGCGCATGAAATGTCGGGTTAAAAGAGATGTTTAGAATTAACTAGGGCCGGTTAGTAATTTATTTTAAAACGAAAGGACCTAAATATAATTTTTAGGTAGGGTGGGGGTTTAACTAAAATAGCCTCGGGGTTTGTTTGTAAAAGGGCAGGGGGTTTTGGTGTAGTTTGTCTAAAGGGTAGGGGTTAAATGAAAGAAGGGAGAGAGAGAGGGAATAGGGACAGGGTTTGGTAGGGAAAAGGAGAAAGGTGGGGGGGGGGGGGGTTGGCCAAAAGGCCTTCTTCTTCCTTTCTCCCCCCCACGATTCAGACAGAGGCAGGGGAGGGGTCGCTGGGGCGGCCGACCGGCGCCAAATCCCGGCGAACCGGGCCACGGCGGCGGACGGGCGGTGGGGCAAAACGGAGAGGGCGCCGAGGGGGTTCTATTCCCGTACTCACCTCAAGTTGGGGCGACGTAGGGAGATGGATCGGCGGCGGCGGCGGTTTGCGTGTTGGTGGCTCTGGTGGCGGTGCGGTGAGGTGCAGGGAGGGCTGTGGAGGCTCGGTTGGCGAGGTGTGGGGCGGCGAGGGGGGTGGTGCTGGCCCTTTATAGGCGGCTAAAGGTGGTTCGGGGGAGATTTTTCGGCGGGGAGGTCGCCGGCGGGGCGGTGCTGGGGCCGGCCGGGCCCGATCGCCGGGCGACGGGACGGCTCGGGTAGGGGCGGAGGTCGTCGGGCGGCCGTTGGATCTCTTGAAGCACGTAGTTTAGGGGGGATGGGACGAGTCGGCCCGGGCGCGGCGGTGACGGGCGATGGGTCGCGGCGGCGGTGTTCCGCGGAGGCGACGGCTCGGCGTCGGGGAGGGGTCTTGTCGCGGCCCGTGCTCGAGCGACTAGGTGTGGTAGGGCACCGGCCGCGGTGGCGTGTGGGTGCGGGCGTGCCGCCGGCCCGCACGGGCCCGCAGCGGCGCAGGGGTCAGAGGCGCCAGGCGCGGAATGTCGGGGGGGCGCGGCGTGGTCGCGGGAGGAAGAAGGAGGAGGGGAAAAAGAAGAAAGGGAGAAAGAAAGGAAAGAAAAGAAAGAAAAGGAAAAAGGAAGGAAGGAAAGAAAGGAAGGAGAAAAGAAAAGGAACATAGGAAAAGAAAAGGAAAGGAAATAGGGAAAAAGTTTGGAAAATTAGGAAAATTGTTAGGGAAATTAGGGGGAAGGGTTTTGCGGGGTTTTCCGATTTCCGGCGTCGGCGTGATTTTCGGGACGGTGGTGATGGCGAGGCGGACCGGCCAGCGGGACCGCGGCGTGCGCGGGATTCCCGGCACGGTGGCCGACCACGGCGCTAGGGAGGCATGCGTGGGTGCTGGCCCGAGTGCGGGCGGTGTCGGCGGGATTCGCGGCACGTGCGCCGAGGGAGAGAGAGAGAGGGGCGGTGACTAGGGTTTTGAGAGGGGATAATTGAGCTCAGCTGGATAGTTTTGAAAACATGTATGATTTATTAGGTGATTTATTAGGAGTTAAAAACGCGGGCGTTACAGGAACCACTTGTTGGATTCCCTCCAAACGGAATGATAAACTTTGCACCCCCTCATCAAGGATAGGCGCAATAGTCATCAAGATTTCCAAGGAAAACTCCTTGTGGGTGTTTGCCGACACCCCGTTGGAGAATTGCACCCATCCAAGGTGCCCCAACATATAATATATGTCTGTGCCGAAACCCAAATAGTTGAGTGCTTGATCGTCGAAATCGACGTTTGCCACAAGCCTCTTCTCAAGACGAGAGAGTTTCTTCTCCTCCTCCTCCGACAATGTGATGAAGCCATATGTGGAATACCGCGGAGTGTATGGAGGTGGTGCGGATGAACGGGTCGATCGACGAGGTGGGACGGGCGGCTCCTTCATACGCCCTTGAGGTTCGGTAAACCTCATGGACGTGCTCCTTGTTGCCCTCATGCCATCGAGGAGGAGAGTGTCGTTCCTCCTTGGCGGTGCCGTGTCCTCCTCCATGCTCCGAGGAGACTCGAAAACCGAGTGCCTCCTCGAAGACGTCGTCAAAGATGGCTTGGATGACGATGACCCCTTCTTCCTGGTGAAAAGACTTGTGGTTTTCTTCCACATGATTGCAGCACTCTTCTCTCTACTAAAATTCCGGGTTGCAACCGGTAGCTAGGTACTTAAGAACTTACTTCGGAATGTGGACTTCGAGTGCATTAAGGGTGTGTATTGTTGAGCTATCAAGCTTGGGAAGTTTGGCTATGTCTACGGTGGTTTTGGGCACAAAAACTTGAGCACACAAACTGAGGAAGGGGAGGGATGCTTGCCTGCAGAAGACGGGAGCCGGGGGGCTCCTTTTGTAGGGGAGGCCGGCCGGCCTGGGCCGACCAGCCTGGGTGTCTGCGTGCCTCTCCCCGCCTCGGCTTTCTTCCAACACGATCATTTCTCCTCCATGACCTCCTTGCCCGCGTGCTCCACGAGTTGCACCGCCCAAACGCTCTCGTCCACTCCTTTTCTTACATTATTGGTCCTTCCACTTGATGCTTCATGCTTTGAGTCATGTCCATGCTCCCTTGCTCCACTTGCTTCACATGCCACCATGAATTCCTACAAAGTCATGCTTGTTGCCCACCCATGCTTGTCCTTTGCATGTGGTCTTGATGAAAGTTGATGAAAGGGCATCCAATGGTGCATGCATGATTAACTTAAACTAGATTGCCTCCCTTTAAGTATGTTTAAGGCTAAGCACTCCTCTAATTTCGAAAATTAAAAATATTTTTAGAGCTACGGAAAAGCTCAAGAATAAATTTAGAGAAGTTTTTAAGATATTAAAAACAAGTGTAAGTCCAAAATATTTTCTGACTACGTTGATATCGGTCTCACCGGTATAGTTTGCCTTCATTGGTTGAGAGCAAACTTTTCCCGGCTTGATCACGGGGGCATAAGTTTAGGTTCTAATTTTGGCCAAATGAGAGAGATTTTGAATAAAATTAAATTAAATGAGGCTTAGAAAAATTCTAATCTTAGAGAAACCAAGGATATAGATTTTTAAACCAACCAAAAGTTTAGTTTCTATGTTCACGCGAGTCCTACCACGTGCTGAAATTTAATTAACACCTAAGTATAAGTCGTGGCTCTACTCATGTGTTTTTAGCATGAAAAATAAGTCAACCACAACATCATAATGAGGATGAATGGTTGAGTTAGGTTCTGAATTTATTTTGTTGTGGTTCCTCGAAAAGAAACAAACACACACATAAGAGGGTTCATGTAAAGCAAAATATTCAACCAAGAATTATGTCTCTAATATTGTTCAACCACTTCTAAGTCTAATGTCTTTGCGTAATAAAATTCAAAACTAAATTATTAAAAAGACTCGAAAAACCTGGAATCAGGTTGTCCTCCCGGTAGCTTATTCTTGACTCGACGAAATGGGTTGCCTCCCGCCTAGCGCTTCGCTTATAGTACATAGTTAGACTTCTTCACTTGATTACTTCGGATCAACGCTCTTTGCGGGTGTTGCAATCTTGGGTACCCACTTCCGCACCGTCTTAGGCACGGACTTATCTTCTGGCTTAGTCATTTTTTGGTCTTCACAGGCGGCTTTTCTTCATTTGTCTTGACAAATGCAACATCTTCCTTGACTTTCTTCACGTCCTTCTTCTTCGGCTCTTTCTTCTTTTTCAGCCCTTCCTTCTTCCTTGGTTCTTCCTTAATAATGCGACGATGAGGTGGAACATCTTTAACTCCAATCATATTGCATGCCTCGAGTCGTGGTCGGAACTTGAAGGAACTCCTTTCTCCATTAATATCGAACATGATCTCCCCCTTGCCAACATCAATAGTGGCTCCCACGGTCTTGAGGAAAGGCCTCCCGAGGATGAGCGGTGGCTTCTCCCTCTCTCCCATCTTGAGCACCACGAAGTCGACAGGGATGAAGTGGTGTCCGACCTTCACGGGTACGTCTTCGGCAATGCCCAAGGGATAGCGAATGGAGTTATCTCCCAACTCCAAACACATACCCGTAGGCTCCAATGGTAGGCGTAGCTTCTCGAACACATCTCTTGGCATGACGCTCACACTTGCTCCAAGGTTGCACAACGCCTTCTCGAAATTGAATGAACCAACGGAACATGGAATCTTAGGGCATCCGGGGTCCTTTTGCTTCTCTAGCCCATTAGCAATAGCGGCACTACACTCCTCGGACATCTTGACATGATCTACCCCGAGTGTTGCTATCTCATGTTTATTTGCAAGTATGTCTTTAAAATAACGAGAATATGTAGGTACTTGTAGGGCATCTAATAATGGCATGTTGATGCTAAGTCTATGCACAACCTCCACAAACTTCTCAAAGTGGTTGTCAAGTTTACCTCGGAAGTAGCATGGCTTGAGTTGTGGTATCCTCGTGTCATCTTCCGGCATCTCAAATTCGGGCTCTTCGGTGACGATCCCCGTAACCTTCTCCTTAGCAATTCCTTCCGTCTGTTGGATGGTTAAGGCTTCCTTGCTCCCGCGGGACGTTCCGGATCTTCGGTCTCCTTTCCCGAACACGTTTGAATGGCCTTCGCCGATTCGGGACCTTTAGGTTGTCCCGGAAGCTTCCCTTCATCATTAGTGAGGCGCCCGGCAAGTTGTCCCACTTGCGTCTCGAGCATCTTCATCATGTTGAGCACTTGATGGTTGGAGCTGCCGACCTCCGTCACTTTTCTATCGATGTTCTCCAACACCTTATCTATGGTCTTGAACTTGGTGATGGTGTCCTTGTTGATCTTGGCTTGCTCGTTCATGAATTCCTTCAATTGTATATGAAGCGGAACCGAATTCGGAATGGATGAGCTTGCATTGAATTGAGGTCTACCTTGCCCGTAGCGGAAGTTTGGCAATTCTCCCTTCCTCATGTAGTCGAGCACTTTGGCTTCCTCCGAACAATCTTTGTGGACATGGTCGTACTCTCCGCATTCTTCGCATGTGGATCTTGCTTCAGCGGCCTTCAAGTCTTGAGCCTCTTTCTTTTCTATCTCCATCTTCTCCAACCTGCTCATGAGTGAATCAATCTTGCCTTCAAGTATGTTCTCCTTCTCCACTTGCAAGACTCCTTTGACGTTCCCCGTGGGTTGAACCGGATGTAGGCGTCCGGATGACGCCCACGTGTCATTATCCGTGACCTTCTTGAATAGAGTGAAAGCTTCTGTCGGTGTAAGCTCGATGATAGATCCTCCCGCTGATGCGTCGATGATCGTCCTTGACGCCATGGTGAGTCCTTGATAGAACTTTTGCACGAGGTCTTCCTTCGGGAACTTGTGATGTCGAACCGCCCGAGTGTACTCATTGAAGTGCTCAAATGCCTCTAAGATAGTCTCCGTAGGATATTGAACAAAGGTGGCAATCTTATTACGCAAGCTTTGAGTTTTACCCGGCGAGTAGTATTCCTTCATGAAAGCCTTCATCAACGTGTTCCAATTTTGCACTGTCTCAGAGGGTTGAGAGTGGAACTATTGTAAAACCTTCCTGAGTAGCGAGAACGGAAAAAGCCTTGCCCTCATTTGATCTTGAGTCACCCCATCCATGTTGAAAGTTTGACATAGTTGAATGAATGCTTGGAGGTGAAGGTTCGGATCCTCTTTACCGGTGAAGGGTGAATGTTGCACCATGCGGATTGTTGAGGTCTTGATCTTGAACGGTCTTCCGATCTCCTCAAGATTCAAGATTGCTTGGTAGGTCGATGATATCCGGGGTGCATAGCTCCCCAATCTTGCGCTCTTGCGGTTGGTCACCCATCGGTGGATGTCGATTCTCCCGAGGACTTTGAGGTGGTGAATTCTTCAGAGATTCCTTCGATCCTTTGTATTCTGACTTCGAATCTACAAAATCCAGCTTTTTAGCTTGATGTGCTTCGCGTCTCCTTAGCCTATAAAGTTTTTCTGGATCATCCACAAAATTATCGGGTTTGTTGGAGAGGTAGCCGTCCATCTCCTGTTAGGGTTAGCAATGAACAAAATATGCAAAAACTAGAAAGTAAAAACAAATCTATGAAAACTAGGGTTAGACAAACTAGATTAGATTTATTTTGAGGATGATCAAAGTTTAGTACATGCAAAAAGAAAAACTAAAAGAAAACTGAAAATCACAAAAAAGCAATAAAAGATCAAATCTTGATCACTTGTTCCCCGTCAACGGCGCCAGAAAAAGGGGCTTGTTGACAGTTAATAGTTGTATCAAAGTTCGTTTAGACTTGAAAGTGGACAAGTCTCCCGTCGTAGTCAAGGGACCCTTCTTCCCTCGAGTGGTGAACCCAAGGTATCGAATCCGTGAAACAAATATGTGACGCAAAAGATCATCTAGTAAAGCCAAGTAACTTCATTGTTCGGTAAAGAGAAACCCTAATGCATCTAGATAAAGAACACAAAACGAATCTAATCTAATCTACTAAAGATCGGAGGTAACAAAGATAGATAGGGTAGATAAACCGATCTCGAGAGATCAGGTTAAGCCTTTTGTTGAAGTTCCAAGCAAGAGAAGAAGTAGCAAATCAAATATTATTAGAAGCTTCTTTAAATCGTGGTTTCCCGTCCGACTCCGAAAACGCCCGCGTTTTGGAACCCCCGTTCTATCACAACGTATTCTTATTCATGCGGGTAGTCTAGGGTGAGTCCAAGGACAAGTCGAGTTCTTTCGGAAAATCCGGCGTGTACCTCTAGCCACCGCGGCTACAAGAACACCCTATGTGATCTATCTCGAGAATAAATCTAGAATAAGCAAAGCCGATCGAAAAACGAAATCATCGATGAAACGCTTGATCGCTAGAAATAGATTCAACTAATACAATGATACATAAACAAGATCACCACCGGGATCCTACCTTGATCTTGCTTCTAGCTCCGGGAACTCCGATGTGGTCTTCCTTGCAAGGTTCCCACGTCGGCTAGGGAGACCCTAGTCAACTAGCTCGACCCTCTCCTCTCTGGGATGGTGTCCCTCTCTTCTCTGCTCCTCGGCGGCCGATGACGAATTGATTGATGCGTGGCTCTCGACCCCGGGGCTATAAATAGCTCGAATGGTGGCTAGGTCAAAGGAGGGGGCAAATGGGCCCTGGACTGGGCTGGGCCGGCCAGCTTGGGCCGACCGGCCTGGGCCCATCCAGGCCCAGTTCCCGACCTCCTTCGCGTGGTGTCGGTTCCCGAGTCTTCTATATCATTCCCCTTCTACATGTAGGCCCTTGTCGCCTGTTTCTCTCCGAGTTTGATGTAGCTCGTCCCGCAAGATTTGGCACTTTTCTGGTTAGGTCCTCGGAGTTTGTCATCTTCTCGAGTTAAGTCCCTGGCTTCTTGGAGTTAAGTTTGCTTCATTGCATGACTTGTACGGGGCTTCAAGGTCTTGTCACAAGGTGCTTGATGAACTTATCCCGGAAGTCTTGCTTTCAACGCTAAAACCCTACATAAACACTAAACTCCAAAACCGACATGCACAAGTGAACTTGTTATACCACGGGGGTTAGTACCAATGGATAAGGTATAAAACTTATGCCAACACCGAAGGTAATCTCATGGCTAGGTTGACGGATTTTCACCGTCAACATCTCCCCCATGCTTAAACCTTGCTCGTCCTCAAGTAAGCCTTCGATGGATATCATCGTTGCCCATCAATGTTTAAACCTTGCACTTGATCATACATGAGAAAACATAATGCTCTCGAAATTTTAATTCGTTAAAGTTACATAATGTACTAGACTACATCTCTACGGAGGGTAGATTCTTAATTAAGCTTACCCCACAAGTATTAACATGCTCCAAAATTTAAATAGATCTCAGAAATTTTGAAATAAAGAACAATATGAAAAAGATCTAAACCAAGTTCACAAATTTAAATCACCTTGCATATTGCTCATGAACTCTCATCTCATCTTGTCTCTCAAGCCTATATATTCTACTCCTTTCCCTCTCATAACATATATGTGGTGTAGGCTTTATATGGAGCTTTTTGGGAAAGTTTAGTCCTACCAAGATTTTATAAATGAGGTGTTGTCAAAACAAGACAATCTTCTCATGGTCTAACCGAGACTCGTCAAAAAGGTCATTGGAAAATGATGTTATATCAAGGAGGGGAAAGAGAAAAATACACACACTTGAGATAGGTGGACATGTGCAAATGGCAAAGAGTGATCCCGAGGCACAAAGGAAGTCCTCGTTATCAGATTGCACAAGGTTGGAAAATGAGTATGGATCTTTTAATCTTGAAGCCTTGAAATTCATAATGCACTTTAGAGAACCCGAGAGTTCACTTTATTTTTATTTTTACACATACTAATATTTTTTCCTTTTCCTCACATATATATTTTTTTCTTTCTTTCTTTTTTTTAATTTTTTTTATTTGCTCCCCTTTGAACTCTAAAATTACATCGTACCTACCTCATCCCCCATGCTTAGACGTTGCTCGTCCTCGGGCAAAGAGGTGATAAATAAGGTAGGTACCGGAAATGCTTTTCCTTTGGAGAGATACTTGAGACCTTTAATCGTGGCACCGTCTTGCAATCTTCCTTGAATTGATGATCCATCCCCAATGATAGGTTGTGGTCAAGGAGGTAATCACAAAAGATGATATTTGGTTTTAAGGGTGGGTATCCGGCGAGGTTTGTGAGATCTCCAATGTGGGGATACACAATGCACGGATAAAAGGCTAGCAAAAAGATAGATACGCAAAAACGGAATGACCAGCTTCTTAGTCTCGGGCCAAAGAAATCATGGCCTGCAATAACTCACTCAAAAATAAATCTTGTACACTAAGGTTTATGCACTCAAATATATATAAGGCTCTGGATAGGTTGAGCAACACACAAGCGATATTCATGACAAGGTTAGCGATATTTTTGGGCATAAAAACGATCTTTAATCTATCTACAACTTGAGAGCACATAAAACACTATGGGTCTTTATTTTAATCATAACCTCCACTAAAGATTAAGCTAGCATTTAAATAAATTCAGATTCGTATTTTAAGAGAGCACTAGCTTTAACATGCATAAATCAATTACAAAGATAAACAAAGCGGCAATTATAATCATATATCATCATGACACAAATTTTGTAACTTTTCCAATGATGTAAACAAGGTGGTGTCTTTATTAATGACGAAAACAAACTAAAATACATGCTGAAAATAAACTAACACACTTGCTGAAATTTAAATGAAAACTGAAAACATTACGCAAACACAAGCAAACAAAAGCTGAAAATTACAGAAAAAGGGAAAAGAAAAGAAAACTAAAGTTCCTCCTTCATCCTAATCCTCCGCCGGTGGTTGGTGTTGATAATCTTGGTAGTTGTACCCTTGCTAGTAGTAGGGTTTGACATCCCCTCCAACGAATTGATCCGGCTGTACTAGGTGAAGGCGCCTAAGCTCATAGGCAATATTTGCATTGCCCTCACCAAGTTGAGCCGCGTTGGATTGGATGGCTGCGACGTTTTGCATGTTTCTTGCAACATACCCTCCAATTATGGCCATGCTTTGTTGTGGTTGGGGATATTGTGCGTAGGGCTCTGCGAAGGTTACGTTGGGCACCACATAATTTGGTGGGGGCACCGGTGCACCACCCCCCATGCTTGCATTTGTGGCCCTCCGTAATAACTTGGCGGAGTAGGGATCCCGCCGAATGGTGGCACATAGTTAGGTTGTGCATCACCCGCTTGTGCGGAGGAAGATCCCTCCTCTAAAATTCTTCCTCTTTTATTTTTCTTTGCCGGGACAAGGAGTCCCTCCTCCAACCAATCCTCCTTCCCTTGAATGAAAAGCCTAAGCCTTGCGTCCGGAAGGGGTAGGTTCACCTTGGCCACATGAAAGCCTCCTCTCTCTCAACTCCACTAATATATTTTCCTTGTTTCAAATACTTAAAACCGAGAGGGGTTCCACGTAAAAGATGTTCGGGATTCCTTGTAATCCCCGGCCTTAAGGAGATGGCCAACATAGAGAGGTAGCACCCCGAACCAATATCTCCCGATCCTGATGTTGCCTCACAACACCATCGGTTGATCATAAGGTATGAGGAGTCTATTGGCTGCTTGGCAATTAAAGCCGAGTAGAGCCAATTCAACTCCGTGTCGGTCACCTTCGTCTCCCTCATCCTCCCCATAATCCTCTTGCACATCCAAGAGTGGAATACTTGGATAATGGGGTTGCAAATGCAATTGCGTTGTTGGTGGGCTTCTTCGAAGATTAAATTCCAAAATCCATCTAACAAGCCGTTCGACACGTCGACTTTCTCTGGAGCTCCCTTTTGGAACCCAATAGTTCCCTAACATACTCGTAGGGAACCACTTGTTGGATTCCCTCCAAACGGAATGATAAACTTTGCACCCCCTCATCAAGGATAGGCGCAATAGTCATCAAGATTTCCAAGGCAAACTCCTTGTGGGTGTTTGCCGACACCCCGTTGGAGAATTGCACCCATCCAAGGTGCCCCAACATATAATATTTGTCTGTGCCGAAACCCAAATAGTTGAGTGCTTGATCGTCGAAATCGACGTTTGCCACAAGCCTCTTCTCAAGATGAGAGAGTTTCTTCTCCTCCTCCTCTGACAATATGATGAAGCCATATGTGGAATACCGCGGAGTGTATGGAGGTGGTGCGAATGAACGGGTCGATCGACGAGGTGGGACGGGCGGCTCCTCCGTACGCCCTTGAGGTTCGGTAAACCTCATGGACGTGCTTCTGCTTGCCCTCATGCCACCGAGGAGGAGAGTGTCGTTCCCCCTTGGCGGTGCCGTGTCCTCCTCCATGCTCCAAGGAGACTCGGAAACTGAGTGCCTCCTCGAAGATGTCGTCGAAGACGGCTTGGATGACGATGACCCCTTCTTCTTGGTGTAGAGACTTGTGGTTTTCTTCCACATGATTGCAGCACTCTTCTCTCTACTAAAATTCCGGGTTGCAACTGGTAGCTAGGTACTTAAGAACTTACTTCGGAATGTGGACTTCGATTGGATTAAGGGTGTGTATTGTTGAGCTATCAAGCTTGGGAAGTTTGGCTATGTCTACGGTGGTTCTGGGCACAAAAACTTGAGCACACAAACTGAGGAAGGGGAGGGATGCTTGCCTGCAGAAGACGGGAGCCGGGGGGCTCCTTTTGTAGGGGAGGCCGGCCGGCCTGGGCCGACCGGCCTGGGTGTCTGCGTGCCTCTCCCCGCCTCGGCTTTCTTCCAACATGATCATTTCTCCTCCATGACCTCCTTGCCCGCGTGCTCCACGAGTTGCACCGCCCAAACGCTCTCGTCCACTCCTTTTCTTGCATTATTGGTCCTTCCACTTGATGCTTCATGCTTTGAGTCATGTCCATGCTCCCTTGCTCCACTTGCTTCACATGCCACCATGAATTCCTGCAAAGTCATGCTTGTTGCCCACCCATGCTTGTCCTTTGCATGTGGTCTTGATGAAAGTTGATGAAAGGGCATCCAATGGTGCATGCATGATTAACTTAAACTAGATTGCCTCCCTTTAAGTATGTTTAAGGCTAAGCACTCCTCTAATTTCGAAAATTAAAAATATTTTCAGAGCTATGGAAAATCTCAAGCATAAATTTATAGAAGTTTTTAAGCTATTAAAAACAAGTGTAACTCGAAAATATTTTCCGACTACGTTGATATCGGTCTCACCGGTATAGTTTGCCTTCATTGGTTGAGAGCAAACATTTCCCGGCTTGATCACGGGGGCATAGGTTTAGGTTCTAATTTTGGCCAAATGAGAGAGATTTTGAATAAAATAAAATTAAATGGGCTTAGAAAAATTCTAATCTTAGAGAAACCAAGGATATAGATTTTTAAACCAACCAAAAGTTTAGTTTCTATGTTCACGCGAGTCCTACCACGTGCTGAAATTTAATTTACACCTAAGTATAAGTCGTGGCTCTACTCGTGTGTTTTTAGCATGAAAAACAAGTCAACCACAATATCATAATGAGGATGAATGGTTGAGTTAGTTTCTGAATTTATTTGGTTGTGGTTCCTCGAAAAGAAACAAACACACACATCGGAGGGTTCATGTAAAGCAAAATATTCAACCAAGAATTATGTCTCTAATATTGTTCAACCACTTCTAAGTCTAATGTCTTTGCGTAATAAAATTCAAAACTGAATTATTAAAAAGACTCAAAAAACCTGGAATCGGGTTGTCCTCCCGGTAGCTTATTCTTGACTCGACGAAACGGGTTGCCTCCCGCCTAGCGCTTCGTTTATAGTCCATAGTTAGACTTCTTCACTTGATTACTTTGGATCAACGCTCTTTGCAGGTGTTGCAATCTTGGGTACCCACTTCCGCACCATCTTGGGCATGGACTTATCTTCCGGCTTAGTCATTTTTTTGGTCTTCACAGGCGGCTTTTCTTCCTTTGTCTTGACGGATGCAACATCTTCCTTGACTTTCTTCACGTCCTTCGTCGGCTCTTTCTTCTTTTTCAGCCCTTTCTTCTTCCTTGGTTCTTCCTTAACAACGCGACAATGAGGTGGAACATCTTTAACTCCAATCATATTGCATGCCTCGAGTCGTGGTCGGAACTTGAAGGAACTCCTTTCTCCGTTAATATCGAACATGATCTCCCCCTTGCCAACATCAATAGTGGCTCCCACGGTCTTGAGGAAAGGCCTCCCGAGGAGGAGCGGTGGCTTCTCCCTCTCTCCCATCTCGAGCACCACGAAGTCGACGGGTATGAAGTGGTGTCCGACCTTCACGGGTACATCTTCGACAATGCCCAAGGGATAGCGAATGGAGTTATCTCCCAACTCCAAACACATACCCGTAGGCTCCAATGGTAGGCATAGCTTCTCGAACACATCCCTTGGCATGACGCTCACACTTGCTCCAAGGTTGCACAACGCCTTCTCGAAATTGAATGAACCAACGGAACATGGAATCTTAGGGCATCCGGGGTCCTTTTGCTTCTCTAGCCCATTAGCAATAGCGGCACTACACTCCTCGGACATCTTGACATGATCTACCCCGAGTGTTGCTATCTCATATTTATTTGCAAGTATGTCTTTAAAGTAACGAGAATATGTAGGTACTTGTAGGGCATCTAATAATGGCATGTTGATGCTAAGTCTACGCACAACCTCCACAAACTTAGAAAAATCATTAAATATCGTAGAACAATCAGAAAAATGCAAATCCAATTTTGTTGTGTTCCTGGTGAAGAAACCTATCTTTTCTAGAAAACATATATAGGGTTTTTCTGTACAGTTTTTAAATTAAAAATTCAAACTCAGTTTGAAGTGTTTTTAGTGTAGTTTGAAAAATACAAATGCTATGAACTTGAATTTTGGATATGTTACTCTTTATGGCATGTCTAGATCTGTGGAAAAAGTTAGTATGATTTTGATGTATATAATTTCAGTTATGAATTATGTAAGCTTTATGCTAGATTAAGTTTGATGCTTTTTATAGCCTCTTTAATGAACTTTTCTTTGAGCACAAGTGCACCCTAGGCCTTTTCCTTGTTGATTAGTACCTCTGGTAGGATGGATGTGATTTTAGGGAATTTTTTAATAGATGATTTGTATTTAACCTTATGTAGGCGTTTAAATTCAAAATCTGAAAAATAATTTGAATCTGCACTCATGCTTTGGTCAGAAACTCATTTCTTGCATACATGACCTGTAGGAGAAAGTTTAGATCAAAAAGTTTATTAAATCGTTTTATATGAATTAATGGTGTGTTACTAGGCTGAATTTTGTCTTTTCGTATAAATTAATGTATAAATGATCTTAAGCTAAATTTTGGTTTGAGAGCTTAAATTAAGCATATGTTGCTGTGTGCAAAAGATTAGGCTCATTTGAAGTGTTTTTGATTTAATTTGGATTTATGGTTGAAAGGCTTGTTTTGAGTAATTAAAGAAAGAAATGGAAATTAAAGTGTTAAATTGTGAAATCATGTTTGTTTCTGTTTTTATTAATTTAAACACACCCCCTTACTGTTTGGTGAAGTTAAATAACTTAATTTGCTTATATGTACATAGTCACCATCAAGATTAACTTTAATTAATGCATATGCATGTTTACGTGTAGATTTACCAGACGGGACGTACACGCTCACCCAGGAGGAGGAGGAGGGAGCAGCTAGCGGAGAGTTGAATCAAGTTAGTGTGCAGCAAGACCTGGTCCTGTCGGTGTTTTAGACCGGCAAACCTACCAAGGTGGTACCCGAGGTAGTAGATTGTGCGGTGAGGATCGTGATCGGGAGACCGAGAACTCGAAGGTATGCGCAAGGACACGGGACACTAGATTTATACAGGTTCGGGCCGCCAAGGTGGCGAGCCCTACGTCCTGTTTGGGGGATCAAGTATGGCGTCTGCGCTTGGTGTTGGTTGAGATCAGGTCAGGTGCCCGACTAGGTACCCGGCCCTCCTTTATATAGTCCAGGGGGCGAGTTCCTAGTCGGTTACAAGGCAGGAGTCCTAGTAGGATTACACTGAACGAGTCCTAGTAGGATTACAGGGGAATTCTAGTAGGAGTCCGTCTTCATCCTTCCTTGCATGAGTACCCGGGGAGTATGCCCGACAAGCCCCCGAGCACGTTATAGTCGAGAGTAGTAGTTCGAGTAGTCTTGAAGCCTCTGCGAGTAGTTCTTGAGCGTCCTCGAGTACTGCTTGGAGAAGTCTTCAATAGTACTTGAACTGCCACGAGGCTGGAAGGTGGTCCAGCTCATCAGTCTTGAAGTCGAGATTATATGGAAGTACGGTTGCAAAATTGCACTCCATATGGAGTAGCCCCCGAGCCTTAGGTTGAGTTGCAGACTCTAGCTGAGGGTCAATCTTGATTCCGAATCTTCCGTCTTGAAAAATTTGAATGATGGGTGTAGCATAGCAGCCCCCGAGCCTTGAAATGACTAGGTAATCAATCCAAGGGTCTTCAGTGTTCGCAAAAGCCACCATCCGAGCACTCTTGCAGCGTGTAACCCTCGAGATAAGAGAGCCATATGTGCCACGTCGAGTAGTTGTTGGTACAGAGCCCCCGAGCTTGAGAGCAAGCGAAGTCTACTGGAGTCATCCTCGAGTAGTAATTTGAGTGCAGCCCCCGAGCTGGAGAGATTCCGAATAGTAGTTTGGCGTCGAGCCGTGGAGCTTGAGAAGTAGTCGTGCCGTTAGATCGGACTTTAGATGCGACCGAAGTCGACTTTAAATGCCGGCAGTGCGGACTTTAGAATGCGACTTGAAAACCGAAGTCGACTTTGTGCCGCGCGGAGCGGACCTTGAGATGCGACTTGAAAACCGAAGTCGACTTTGTGCCGCGCGGAGCGGACTTTGAGATGCGACTTGAAAACCGAAGTCGACTTTAGTTGCCGCACAGGGCGGACTTTGATATGCAACTGAAGAAGTCGACTTTAGATTGCCGCGTAAAGCGGACTTTAGATGCGACTGCAGTAGTCGACTTTGTGCCACGCGGGGTGGACTTAAGATGCAAAAAACGAAAAGCACTTTCCGGAAAGCAAAAGCAAAAAAATCAGAGAAAATGAGTAGTTTTGTCGCTGGAGCGGGCTTAAAATTGCGACCAAAGTCAGCTTGTGCCAGCGGAGTGGGCTTGGATGCGACCATTAGCGTCGACTTGTGCCACCGGAGTGGGCTTGGGTGCGACCGTTAGCGTCGACTTGTGCCATCGGAGTGGGCTTGGGTGCGACCGTTAGCGTCGACTTGTGCCACCGAAGTGGGCTTGGGTGCGACCGTTAGCGTCGACTTGTGCCACCGGAGTGGGCTTGGGTGCGACCGTTAGCGTCGACTTGTGCCACCGGAGTGGGCTTGGGTACGACCGGAGTCGACTTGTGTACTTGGGCCATGGATTTCAGACCCAAGGTACAGAGCGCGAGTACTTAGGGTACTTGGACCCATGGTACAGAGCGTGAAGACCACGTGAGCTAGGTTCCATCGTCACCAGGACCCGAGGGCCACTTACAGCTATGTTCCATCGAAGCTTACACACGTAGTGTGCCACCGAAGCAGGTGAAGATGCGACCGGAGTCGATTTTAAGTTGCCACACGGAGCGGACTTTAGAATGCGACTTTAGAAGTCGACTTTAGATTGCCGCGTGTAGCGGACTTTAGAAGCTGCCTCCTTGGGTAGCCCCCGAGTTGATGAAGTAGGCTCGTGGTGACTTGATTGATATAACCCAAGAGTAGTCAGTAGAGTGTAGCTTTCGTGAAAACCCGTCGAGAAGCGTACACAAATGAGTAGTCGGCAAGTAGTCCTACATGATGAGGAGAACAAGACAAGAAAAGAAAACAGTAATCATTTAAATAAATGACTTAGCTGTTGCTGCCTGGGCAGACTGTTGATGAAACCGTGGCGGTCGGCGATGGAGCCGCGACGGTTGTTGCTGAAGTTGACTAGTCAGAGTTGATTCCGACTAGTTGTTGGGGGCGTGACTGCCGTTCTCGACTAGTTTGGAAAACTAGTCGAGATGAATGGTCGACGCGATGCGACCAGAAGACGACGTCATGGCGGCGTGCGGCATACTCGAAGTAGAGCCAGTGTTGCCGCGAGACAAGTAGTCACGACGCACGGCGTGGCTGAAGTAGAGCCAGCGTGGCCGCAAGACGAAGTCGCGGCGCACGGAGTAGTCGACGATGAGCCGTGTGACGGGCCGCGTGACGAGTCGAGGCACCTGGACGCGCGGCATAGGCAAAGTAGTCGACGACGAGCAGCGCAACGAGCCACACGACGAGCCGCGCGAGGTGCCAAGGCACCCCGCCACGCGACGTAGGCGAAGTAGTCGACGACAAGCGATGAGCCGCGCGACGTGCCGAGGCACCCAGACGTGCGGCGTAGGCGAAGTAGTCGACGACGAGCCGCGTGACGATCCGCGGGACGAGCCGCGCGACGTGCCGAGGCACCCGAACGCGTGGCGGAGGCGAAGTAGTCGACGACAAGCCTGCGTGAGGCGGAGTAGTCGACGACGAGCAGCGCAACGAGCCACGCGATGAGTCGCGCGGCGTAGGCGAAGTAGTCGACGACAAGCGATGAGCCGCACGACGTGCCAAAGCACCCAAACGCGTGGCGTAGGTGAAGTAGTCGACGACGAGCCGCGCGACGATCCGCGTGATGAGCCGCGCGACGTGCCGAGGCACCCGGACGCGCGGTGGAGGCGAAGTACTCGACGAAGAGCCTGTGCGAGGCGGAGTAGTCGACGACGAGCCTGCGCGACGTGGAGTAGTCGACGACGAGCGGCATGACAAGCCGCATGATGATCCGTGCGACGTGCCGAGGCACCTGGACGCGCGGCGGAGGCGAAGTAGTCGACGACGAGCCTGCGCGAGGCGGAGTAGTCGACGACGAGCCTGCACGAGGCGGAGTAGTCGACGACGGGCCTGCGCGAGGCGGAGTAGTCGACGACGAGCGGCGCGACGAGCCGCGTGACGTGCCGAAGCAACCGTAAGCGCGGCGTAGGAAAATTGATTCCGCTTTGACAAGAGCAAGGCGACTTGCACCAATGGATCTCGGCGAGTCGACGAGTAGATTGATCTTGTTGACGAGGGTCCTTCGAATTCGCCCGGTGGTGATGATCACCCCTACCTAGCGCGCCAGCTGTTTGTGTTTTAGACCGGCAAACCTACCAAGGGGGTACCCGAGGTAGTAGATTGTGCGGTGAGGATCGTGATCGGGAGACCGAGAACTCGAAGGTATGGGCAAGGACACGGGACACAAGATTTATACAGGTTCGGGCCGCCAAGGTGGCGAGCCCTACTTCCTGTTTGGGGGATCAAGTATGGCGCCCTGCGCTTGGTGTTGGTTGAGATCATGTCAGGTACCCGATTAGGTACCCGGCCCTCCTTTATATAGCCCAGGAGGCGAGTTCCTAGTCGGTTACAAGGCAGGAGTCCTAGTAGGATTACATGGAACGAGTCCTAGTAGGGTTACAGGGGAATTCTAGTAGGAGTCCGTCTTCATCCTTCCTTGCATGGGTACCCGGGGAGTATGCCCGACAGGACCAAAGTCCAGAAGAGCCCAAGGCTTGTGTTGGTGCTGAGTCTGAGGAAGGCAAGCACCGGTTTCATCTAACCCATTTTATAAATTAAAATCATGTCCTTTACCTTTTAGTACTTATGCTTTACTTTGTGCATTTAAGTTTCAGGAGTTGTTTTGAAACCTAGTTGCATGATCCTTAGGACTCCTATGCTCTTTTACTAGTATGTTAGGAACGCTAGTGCCATGCTCTAAGGTTACGGTAGAAGTCGAGTAATGACTCATTGCTCGCGAGATATAGGATGCTTATGTTGGAATCATAAGTTGGTTAAATTGACTCGCTCATGTGGTAAGAGCAATGGGTTCGGTCTCGACCGAGTAGCATTGTGCTGGTTTAAGCTATTGAACGTACCAAGTGCTTGTCGGGAATGGGACCGGTAAGCCTAGTACCTAATGAACCAGTGCGGGAATTTTATCGCTACTACTCTTGAGATGTGTCTCCCGGTTTGCTCCCGGAAGTGCAAGTGTGATCCTGGACGGGCCGTGTGAGGGCGTTCCAGTAACCTTGTACTTAGGACTGTAGCATCTTTTCCTAATCTGGGGAATGACGGGAACCGCCTGGTCGGGGTAGATCCCGCATTTGCTTTTATTTGAATTCTTGGGGTCTACTTCTTCCGTGTATCTTGGGTTTACCTTGCAAGGATATAAATCGATCGATCGTCGGTCACTCGCCGTTATCTGAGTCGGCTTGACCACTGGCTACCCCATGTTTATTCATGGAACATTTTGGATTAATACTGTTACCTGTTTAATATTGTTTGCACAACATGCTTGTTTAGTGCAGGTGCTCACATAGAATGGTTAACATACTAGAACTTGAGCTAAAACATGAAAGTAAGGATCAACTCTTAGTCGCTTTTGGCAAAACAAACCCACAAGCCAAAAAGCTTTGCATGCCTAGTCTTACTTTATTTTGTCGGGTAAGTCTTGCTGAGTATTAGTACTCAGCCTTGCTTAATTTGTGGTTTTCAAGTAACCCCATCCGGCCTGGCTCTATTCCAGATGGTTGGGAGCTTGAGTGGGAGAACGATGTTGATGAGTGATACTCTATGGATGGCCTCCCATGTGTATCTTCTGCTAGTTTTATTTCCGCTGTTTAAACTCTGATCACCTTTACTTTTATGTATGAAAAACCTGGTTTGTAATATTAAGTACTTATGAACTTGTGGACTTTTATGTAATGTAATGTAATGCAATGTAATGTAATGTTGTACTCTGGTCCCGCCTTCGTGTGGGCTTAGCGCATATCTCAATCCTATTGTAAGTGATTCACCGGGCTTTACCCGGCGGAAGCGACTTAATAATTCTTTATTATTGCTTAATGGCCACGTGGACAGGCTTAGGCGATAATATGGAATTATTTTGGGCGGTTCGTCACAAATTTCGGTACCGCAGCGATGATATGCACCAGAGTAATTAAAATACCTTAACAAACTTGTT
The DNA here is from genome assembly GCA_947561735.1 of Cenchrus americanus. Lineage (NCBI taxonomy): Eukaryota > Viridiplantae > Streptophyta > Magnoliopsida > Poales > Poaceae > Cenchrus > Cenchrus americanus. The sequence goes on along the minus strand of OX387244.1, from coordinate 25,680,312 downwards.
TTTGGAATAAAATTTGCCAAGATTACTAATCTTACTAAAAGAGAAGGACGTTAAGGTCTAACCTAGTCCGAGAGGCCCTAGAGGGAATTTTGGGTTCTTTCAGGTGGCTAGTATTCTATGATGTATTTAGTCTGACTTCCAGCACATTTATTTTTTTGTCAAAACTTACTTTCTTGCACAACCATACTAGTTCATCACGTGTTCCATACGTGGTGGTACCACAGGAAAGTCCTGTGAGGGACTAGTGGGACCTATTCCAATGGGTGCCACATCGCGTCTGAGTCTCGTCACGTGTTTCATACGTGATGGTACTACGGGAAAGTCCGTGAGGGATGAGTGAGGCATATTTCAATGGGCACTCACGTCGCGTCAGAGTCTTAATTAGGACGCTATCCATGCAGCGGCTTTATGCATGGATACTGTTTCTATAGTGAACGGTAATGAATGTGGACGCTTTCGTAAGTGCTGGCACGAAAGGTTCTGAATGTTCTGTGATTTTCTGCAGGTACACTAACCACGATTGTTAGGCGCGGTAATTTAAGAAACGAATAGCTTCCGATTAGTTATTATAGGGAGAGACGTATATATATGCCTTGCCACCGGCACTAACTTCGATTGTAAGCTTAAATGCTTGGTAAGGACGTTTAGGACACTTTTTGCATTATGTAAAAGCTATCAAACCAAAACTGAACTTAAATCATGTGTTGCTTGGTCTCTATTTAACTTGTGTTTCTTAAGGACCAATCATGCTAGTTTGATAAATTGTGTGTTGTGAAAAAAATGTCTAGTTGCTGTACTAATTTTTCTAAGGATGATCTAGAAAGTTTTTGGCTAGGTGATCTTTAGTAAAATTGCTCATTAGCTAGTTAATATTCTTCCATGATATTTTCATGATTTTAGGATGAATAAAACTGAAGTTAGGATCAAAATTGCTAGGCTAAGTCATGCTGAAATGCTGTCAAAATCCAGAGTTAGGCAGAAAGCTCGAATTTTTACCTATAGTTCCCATCAGAATCTTCCTAGACAATCTATACCAAAAGTGTTTCTTTTATAGCACACTTTGTGCTTTCAAAATCTCATGGTCATCGGGTTCTTAATCTTTGAGATATGATCTTTTTAGTGAAGTGCTGCCTTGCTGAAATTTCTGGGCAACAACACTCTGAAAATGGACCTTTTGCGCCCTTTTCCAATCCGATTTGATTCGATCTTTGAATACCAAAAATGCTTATTAGGTATCTATCTACCTCCTGTAGAAATCTCAAGGTCACTAGATTTTTAGTTTGGGAGTTATGCCCAAAACTTTAGGTCTCTGTCCTGCTGAATTTCAGCACTAATAATCTCTGACTTTCAAATTTTTAGGTCATCTTCCTTTTGGACATAGAGCAAACCTTGAATACCAGATTAGGTCATAATTTTGTTATGGCAATGCTCACAAAATTTCAGCATGTATGCATGTGTATATTGAGAAAGATCGAATTTTTAAATAAGCTCCTGTTTGCTGTCAAAACTGCTAGACAGAGCTTTGGTAAATGAGTTTTTCGGCCTCTGTAAAAGTTGAATCTGTCCTGAGGTTGAATACCAAAGTTGAACACTATGAAATTATACACATGCTGACCAAAATTCATAATTTTTCGACGCTTGAGCTGAGAGATATGGAATTTTTAGTGACCCTCGGCCTGCTGTCCAACAACCCTGACAGCAAAGCGTTATCTGAATTTTCGGGCATGATAGCCTCAGTTTTATCCTTAAGTTGAATACCAATATTGGAAGGCACGAGATTTTACATCCCCTGCCTAAAGATGATGATATTTAGGTGGTGGAAGAATGTTCCATGTATGTTTTTGAAGTTTCTATCCACAGATGAACACAATCAATGCAAGATCCATCTATCTCCATCTTCTTTTAGGATGGCTTCTAATAGAAGCATACCCATATCCTTGCCGAGTCAAGTGGAACCCCGTTGTACTCTCCTAATTGCTTATACGCATTTTCTTCAATTTAGAGGCGATCCACCAACTTCCTATGGCTATGTAAAGATGATCACTCCACTTTCCTTGCATCGATACTCCTACATTGATCACTAACAATTCTCAGCCCTCCATATACTTGCTCACAAACAAATAAAAGAGAACATGGTTACATGGCATCAAAAATCTGTTGGTAAGCATATAAGCATCATCACCGCATGCATATCTTGCAACCTTAATAACATAAATCATGAGCATGGGAAATGCATTGCACAACATGTGCATTTGGGACATTGGATGAACTAACATGCATATGTCCTGACGGTTTCCCATCTTTCTACTCTATCACCCTTTTTGTTGTTGATATTATTGTTCCATAAACGAAGGCGACGCAACGGAACCTAGGGTATCATGTGTGCTGCAGCCATGTGATTACCACTAGGAGCGTGCTAGGTATCTTGGTTTTTGAGAATGCGACTCACCATACCTATTACTTCTCAACTCTATGTTTATCCTCTCTACCTTGACTAACCTCATGGGTGAAACAAGTCATGCTGACATTGTATCATGAGCACCATACCTCATAAGCATAAGCATATGCATCACGCATTCATCAACATATGCATCATCATGCACACTACATCAAGCACATATTCTGTGCATCGCTCACTATGCATATGCACCATAAGTCATATGCATAAGCATCATATGCTCATATACATGTACATCATACTATATGCACTTCATCATGAACATCCACATGTGCACCATCCCATTGTTGCACGAGTCATTTCCCATATGCATAAGCATTGTCATCCCATGACTCATCAAGTGCATGAGTTTCAGCTCAAAATCATTACACCCTGGTGTGGTGCATAAAGTAATTAAAATACTTTAGTAAGAAATAACCTTGAGCAAGAGTAAAATTCCTAGCTCCCAGCACAACATTCTCCAAAGTTTTGTTCTTGCCACTTGACAATTTATATAGCCAAAGACAATCCCAGAGTTGAAATCCTTGTAGCTCTTCTAAAAGTAAAGTTCAGAAATCTTAGTAAATGAGCTTTACAACATGATTGTGTAACAGACTTCGTCTTCAGAAACATCTCTATGGAACCTTCCGATTGGTCTCTTTCTTTCCAAAATCTCAGAGTTTGCTTAATACCTAATCCAGTCAGCCGAGTTAAATCGAAAGAGGATGAGCAAAGTTTTTCATAAACATTCAAGGTTCTCTATAAGTCAAGACATGAAGAGTTTTCTATCGATCAGCGATCCATGATCCTTTCACACATTTCTTCCAAATTCAAGGAATCGAGATTTAAGCAAGCAATAGATAGACAAAAATCCTTCGTTAATTTCTCCTCGATAAATCTCATTCCTAGGTGGCGGATACCCAATCTCTTATCGTTTACCTCAAAGTCACGATCCTTTCTGTCGAGTCATTTGACCCCATCATATTTAGCGCCATGTCTGCATTGCACAGCACAGCTCTGCCACCTTCTTACTGCAGCAGCTGATCGCTGCTTCTGCACATGCCACCATGGCTACAGTCACATCGCCGAGGCATCTCGATGACAGCCACTACTGTGCCACGCGCCAATACCACCGCATCGATCAACCGACCCCTCCTCCAAGTGGCCTTGAGCACCATCGCCACTGCGCCACGGTGACGGCCCATAAAAAGGAAGCCCCCCCCTCGCCGTCTGTCCACCACGGAGCCTTGTCTCCATTTGAGTTTTACCTTTCCATCGCTCCCCCTCCCTTCGGCTGCTCTTAGCCTGCAAGCCACGTATGCCATTCCTCGCTGAGCAAGCTTTCCCTCGTCTCCTCGGTGTCCCAAAGAAGAAGTTTAGAAGAAGACCACAAGAAGAATCCAACCTGATGTCGCCAAACCTGACTCATTTTCTGGAGATGTTTGATTCCATCTGTTGGACTCTAGTAGGACTGTACGTCTGCTTTGTATTCCAGTTCTTGATGGTTTTAGCTTTTCATGTGTACATTCATCGCCGCTCCAGCATGAGCGACATTGATATCCTCATCAAGCCTACTATATCCCCTGGAGACTTCCCTCTAATCTTGTTGTCAAATCTCGGGACGAGATTTCTTTTAACGGGGGTATATTGTAACACCCCAGGTGTTTATTAAAGATAAATACCTCAATTAGTTGTGTTAATCAGGGTTAATTAGCTCCTAAACATGTTTGACATGATTGAGCACACATTTGCACAAAAGACCTTGGTCAAAATCCCAAATCGTGGTCAAAACCCTAGATCTCAAAAAGGCTGATTCAGTTTTCTTGCGCGTTCTCCAAATTTCACTATAGAAGTTCAAAATCGGCCAATATGAAAGTTGTTCATTATTTTCGGGAACACATTTTTTGTAATTGGCGGACATTCCAATTTTGAGTGCAAATTGGCCAAAAATAGAGTTGACTGCGCTGTGAACAGTAACCCGAGCCGTGGAAAATCTGCAACTTCGGCCGACGTTCCCAAACAAACCGTTGATCAAAACATATGTCACCCTTTGGAAAAGTTGTAGATCTATAGCTCCTCTACAACTTTTGTTTTTTTGGAGATTTTCAAGTTTGTTGACAATTTTTGGATTTTTGCAATTTTGCAAAGGCTTAAACGAAATAAACTTGTGACGGGCGACATCGTCCCCGCGCCTAGCGCGTCGCGCGCGTCTGGACTGCGCCGGCCACGTGGCTTCCGCGCATTGCCCCAGCGTACGGATGTCCCGGGAGTCTCCGCTATGGACCCACGAACCGCCGTGGACCCTCCACCTGTGTTCCTCCTGTGCGCCGCGCCTACTCGGCCGAACGCACCGCAGGCAGAGCCACGTGCTCGCGTGAGCGCGCGTCCGCGCACATGCAGCGGCCAGCTTGCCCCATCTCGCGGTCGAGCGTCTTAAGCCCTTCCCGTCGTGTGCTTCGTCGAAGTCGTCACCCAAGAATCGAGCCGCGCACGCGCCGTCATCTCTTTCTGCCCGAGCTCGGTCATCCGTCGGCCGCCGACGTGATTCGAGGGCGCTTGCCTCGTTGCCTGTCCAGCTCGCGTCCTTCCCGTCCGGCGCCCGTCCCTTCTCCTCCTCAACCCCGCCGCGTCGCCGCCGCACGCCGGGGCGTGCCGTCGCCGGCCGCCGCGGCTGCAGTGGGCTCGCACCGAGCTCCTCGCCGCCGGCACCCGGCGAGGCCGCCCCCGGTCCAATCTTCGGCAAGAATCGGTCAAGAGTGAGCTCCCTAACCTTCCTAGACCCTCGGCCGGCCAAGTCCAGTGCTCACCGGCCGGGAATTCCGACCGTCAGTGCGGGCAGTCCGCCCAAGTACTACATTGCAGCGATTTCGTTCTTTCTAGGGGCTGGAACGCAAAACCCAGGGACCTGTTCGTAAGAAATCATTTTTCAGATCTAGGGTGTCCAGGCTGAACCTGAGAAAAATCATTAAAAATCAGAGAAAAATCAGAAAAATGCAAATCCAATTTTTCTGTGTTCCTGGTGAAGAAACCTATATTTTCTAGAAAACATGTATAGGGTTTTTCTGTACAGTTTTTGAATTAAAAATTCAAACTCAGTTTGAAGTGTTTTTAGTGTAGTTTGAAAAATACAAATGCTATGAACTTGAATTTTGGATATGTTACTCTTTATGGCATGTCTAGATCTGTGGAAACAGTTTGCATGATTTTGATGTATATAATTTCAGTTATGAATTATGTAAGCTTTATGCTAGATTAAGTTTGATGCCTTTTATAACCTCTTTAATGAACTTTTCTTTGAGCACAAGTGCACCCTAGGCCTTTGCCTTGTTGATTAGTACCTCTGGTAGGATGGATGTGATTTTAGGGAATTTTTTAATAGATGATTTGTATTTAACCTTGTGTAGGCGTTTAAATTCAAAATCTGAAAAATAATTTGAATCTGCACTCATGCTTTGGTCAGAAACTCATTTCTTGCATACATGACATGTAGGAGAAAGTTTAGATCAAAAAGTTTATTAAATCTTTTTATATGAATTAATGGTGTGTTACTAGGCTGAATTTTGTCTTTTTAGTATAAATTAATGTATAAATGATCTTAAGCTAAATTTTGGTTTGAGAGCTTAAATTAAACATATGTTGCTGTGTGCAAAAGATTAGGCTCATTTGAAGTGTTTTTTATTTAATTTGGATTTATGGTTGAAAGGCTTGTTTTGAGTAATTAAAGAAAGAAATGGAAATTAAAGTGTTAAATTGTGAAATCATGTTTGTTTCTGTTTTTATTAATTTAAACACACCCCCTTACTGTTTGGTGAAATTAAATAACTTAATTTGCTTATATGTACACAGTCACCATCAAGATTAACTTTAATTAATGCATATGCATGTTTACGTGTAGGTTTACCGGACGGGACATACACGCTCACCCAGGAGGAGGAGGGAGCAGCTAGCGGAGAGTTGAATCAAGTTAGTGTGCAGCAAGACCTGGACCAAAGTCCAGAAGAGCCCAAGGCTTGTGTTGGTGCTGAGTCTGAGGAAGGCAAGCACCGGTTTCATCTAACCCATTTTATAAATTAAAATCATGTCCTTTACCTTTTAGTACTTATGCTTTACTTTGTGCATTTAAGTTTCAGGAGTTGTTTTGAAACCTAGTTGCATGATCCTTAGGACTCCTATGCTCTTTTACTAGTATGTTAGGAACGCTAGTGCCATGCTCTAAGGTTACAGTAGAAGTCGAGTAATGACTCATTGCTCGCGAGATATAGGATGCTTATGTTGGAATCATAAGTTGGTTAAATTGACTCGCTCATGTGGTAAGAGCAATGGGTTCGGTCTCGACCGAGTAAGCCTAGTACCTAATGAACCAGTGCGGGAATTTTATCGCTACTACTCTTGAGATGTGTCTCCCGGTTTGCTCCCGGAAGTGCAAGTGTGATTCTGGACAGGCCGTGTCAGGGCGTTCCAGTAACCTTGTACTTAGGACTGTAGCATCTTTTCCTAATCTGGGGAATGACGGGAACCGCCTGGTCGGGGTAGATCCCGCATTTGCTTTTATTTGAATTCTTGGGGTCTACTTCTTCCGTGTATCTTGGGTTTACCTTGCAAGGATATAAATCGATCGATCGTCGGTCACTCGCCGTTATCTGAGTCGGCTTGACCACTGGCTACCCCAGTTTATTTATGGAACATTTTGGATTAATACTGTTACCTGTTTAATATTGTTTGCACAACATGCTTGTTTAGTGCAGGTGCTCACATAGAATGGTTAACATACTAGAACTTGAGCTAAAACATGAAAGTAAGGATCAACTCTTAGTCGCTTTTGGCAAAACAAACCCACAAGCCAAAAAGCCTTGCATGCCTAGTCTTACTTTATTTTTGTCGGGTAAGTCTTGCTGAGTATTAGTACTCAGCCTTGCTTAATTTGTGGTTTTCAGGTAACCCCATCCGTCCTGGCTCTATTCCAGATGGTTGGGAGCTTGAGTGGGAGAACGATGTTGATGAGTGATACTCTATGGATGGCCTCCCATGTGTATCTTCCGCTAGTTTTATTTCCGTTGTTTAAACTCTGATCACCTTTACTTTTATGTATGAAAAACCTGGTTTGTAATATTAAGTACTTATGAACTTGTGGACTTTTATGTAATGTAATGTAATGTTGTACTCTGGTCCCGCCTTCGTGTGGGCTTAGCGCATATCTCGATCCTGTTGTAAGTGATTCACTGGGCTTTACCCGGCGGAAGTGACTTAATAATTCTTTATTATTGCTTAATGGCCACGTGGACAGGCTTAGGCGATAATACAGAATTAATTTGGGCGGTTCTGTCACAATCTTCTCCAACCTCCTCATGAGTGAATCAATCTTGCCTTCAAGTATGTTCTCCTTCTCCACTTGCAAGACTCCTTTGACGTTCCCCGTGGGTTGAACCGGATGTAGGCGTCTGGATGATGCCCATGTGTCATTATCTGCGACCTTCTTGAATAGAGTGAAAGCTTCTGTTGGTGTAAGCTCGATGATAGATCCTCCCGCCGATGCGTCGATGATCGTCCTTGACGCCATGGTGAGTCCTTGATAGAACTTTTGCACGAGATCTTCCTTCGGGAACTTGTGATGTGGAACCGCCCGAGTGTACTCATTGAAGCGCTCGAATACCTCTGAGATAGTCTCCGTAGGATATTGAACAAAGGTGGCAATCTTATTACGCAAGCTTTGAGTTTTACCCGGCGAGTAGTATTCCTTCATGAAAGCCTTCATCAACGTGTTTCAATTTTGCACCGTCTCCGCCGGTTGAGAGTGGAACCATTGTAAAGCCTTCCCGAGTAGCGAGAACGGAAAAAGCCTTGCCCTCATTTGATCTTGAGTCACCCCATCCATGTTGAAAGTTTGACATAGTTGAATGAATGCTTGGAGGTGAAGGTTCGGATCCTCTTTACCGGTGAAGGGTGAATGTTGCACCATGCGGATTGTTGAGGTCTTGATCTCGAACGGTCTTCCGATCTCCTCAAGATTCAAGATTGGTAGGTCGATGATATTCGGGGTGCATAGCTCCCCAATCTTGCTCTCTTGCGGTTGGTCACCCATCGGTGGAAGTCGATTCTCCCAAGGACTTTGAGGTGGTGAATTCTTCGGAGATTTCTTCGATCCTTTGTCTTCTGACTTTGAATCTACAAAATCCATCTTTTTAGCTTGATGTGCTTCGCATCTCCTTAGCCTGTAAAGTTTTTCTGGATCATCCACAAAATTATCGGGTTTGTTGGAGAGGTAGCCGTCCATCTCCTGTTAGGGTTAGCAATAAACAAAATATGCAAAAACTAGAAAGTAAAAAGAAATCTATGAAAACTAGGGTTAGACATAGTAGATTAGATTTATTTTGCGGATGATCAAAGTTTAGTAGATGCAAAAAAAACTAAAAGAAAAACTGAAAATCACAAAAAAGCAATAAAAGATCAAATCTTGATCACTTGTTCCCCAGCAACGGCGCCAGAAAAAGGGGCTTGTTGACGGTTAATAGTTGTATCAAAGTTCGTTTAGACTTGCAAACGGACAAGTCTCCCGTCGTAGTCAAGGGACCCTTCTTCCCTCGAGTGGTGAACCCAAGGTATCGAATCCATGGAACAAATATGTGACGCAAAAGATGATATAGTAAAGCCAAGTAACTTCAATCTTCGGTAAAGAGAAACCCTAATGCATCTAGATAAAGAACACAAAACGAATCTAATCTACTAAAGACCGGAGGTAACAAAGATAGATAGGGTAGATAAACCGATCTCGAGAGATCGGGTTAAGCCTTTTGTTGAAGTTCCAAGAAAGAGAAGAAGTAGCAAATCGAATCTTATTAGAAGTTTCTTTAAATCGTGGTTTCCCGTCCGACTCCGAAAACGCCCGCCTTCCGAACCCCCGTTCTGTCACAATGTATTCCTATTCATGCGGGTAGTCTAGGGCGAGTCCAAGGACAAGTCGAGTTCTTTCGGAAGATCCGGTGTGTACCTCTAGCCACCGCAGCTACAAGAACACCCTATGTGATCTATCTCGAGAATAGATCTAGAATAAGCAAAGCCGATCGAAAAACGAAATCATCGAAGAAACGCTTGATCGCTAGAAATAGATTCAACTTGATAATTCAACTAATACAATGATACATAAACAAGATCACCACCGGGATCCTACCTTGATCTTGCTTCTAGCTCCGGGAACTCCGATGTGGTCTTCCTTGCAAGGTTCCCACGTCGGCTAGGGAGACCCTAGTCAACTAGCTCGACCCTCTCCTCTCCGGGATGGTGTCCCTCTCTTCTCTGCTCCTCGGTGGCTGATGACGAATTGATTGATGCGTGGCTCTCGACCCCGGAGCTATAAATAGCCCGAGTGGCGGCTAGGTCAAAGGAGGGGGCAAATGGGCCCTGGACTGGGCTGGGCCGACCGGCCTGGGCCCATCCAGGCCCAGTTCCCGACCTCCTTCGCGTGGTGTCGGTTCCCGAGTCTTCTAGATCCTTCCCCCTTCTGCATGTAGGCCCTTGTTGTAAAACCCCAGATTTTCATAGAAAACCCGAATCCCTGTACCATCGCGATAGTCCCTGGATCCGTGGCTATCGCGTACATAACGTCTCACAGATAGATACACAAAGTCATACATCGCATCACATTACGTTAATAGTACATGAATTTATTACAAGTCCATTATGGAGTACATCATTACAAGCCTCTTGGCTGAATCAGAGTGAAAATTCTACGCAATAGTAGCTATCTTCTCAGAAGGGACTCCATCTTTATTCTTCCCTCCACAGGCAAACTCGAGCGAAGCGACGTATCCCTCAGTCGTACCATCCGTCGGCGTTGCAGTCGAACTCGGACTCGTACCCTGCACACCCAAAGTCTATCCCCAAGGAGTGGGATAGGTCCACGTCACCAACCGTATGCAGCTTTAAGTGGCCTAACATCTAAAGGGAAAAGAGAGTAGGCAAGGAAGCGGCTGTGGTTTCCTAAGCAGTAGCAGCAGAGTAAAAACACGGTATCTCCATCAATATCCCGAAACCCAAGTCTCTCAACACAGCTCGGATCCACCTGGTCACCCAGAAGACCCGTCACCACCTCCTACTCCTGTCTAGGGTCGATGCGAGAATTTCCTCTCCTCGCACCTCAATGATTACAACCGGATCGACGAGGTAGATGGAGCCTCTCTCCTCTAGCCGGCTGTAACCACGGCTCACCACACTCTCACCTATAGGGGGAAGGTAGAAATCCCAAAACATGAGGAACGAACATGTCTTCTAGGCGGTGTCCATAACCGAGGACGCGGCTATAGCTATAGATCGAACAACTCGCAGCGTGTACACCGTACCCATCCCGGAATGGTACCCGGCCGGTGTACGGCCGACCGAGCCCATCCTACCGCGAACTCTCGGTAGTTACGAACCCACCCCCGCATCCGCCCTCAAAGCGGTCCTCTCCGCAGTGAAGACAGCACCAAAACTGTGAAATGCTCCCGTGTGGCCACACGGGAGACGCTCTGAGAGGGTGGTCTCACCTCCACCGCTCCCCCACAGATACCCTCTATCCTTCCTAGGCAGGTATGGCTCCGCACTTACCGAGCAGAACACGGCCCTATCCCCACTCTCGGCGGGGTGGTGTGTACGATGTCCTATAAACAAGTTGATCCACTCGGTTTCAGACCGGGGCGAGCTCATGTCCTCCAAGCGCACGTAAAACCCCAACACCTAGGCTCCGAAAACCGTAACAGGAGGGATGCACTGAGGAGTGCACCCCTATCCCCGATCCCAGATCGGTTGTTTCGAGCTCACCCCCGCCAAAGTACCCAAAATGCCTTCTCCTGCCGGTTTTTACCCCACACACGCCAAGAACCACTATTCCCATCCCAACACATGCATCGCGAAGCTCGGCGTATATACACGCTCACATAAACATATATAGTAGTGGTAGGACAATCAAGGACAGGGTAAACAAAGAGGCAGTGCAAGGTTCATCAACATGCATATATAAAGTAAAGCACTATCAATACTACTCAGCAATGTCTAATGGGTATTTCAGAATCAGTCGGGCGTGAACCTGGGGTCGGGTAGTCCTCTGCAGCGAAGTCGTCGGCGTAGTCGTACTCCTGGCTCAGCTCTCCGGCTCCTGCTGCTCCTAATAGCGTGAAAGGAAAAATAAATAGTGGTCCTAAAGCAACTTAAATCCAAATAAGAGCATTGGAGAACCAAAAGAGAGCAAACACCAACCCAACCCGGATTTAAGATTTTAGAAATTTTCTGGAAGAGGTTTCACAATTTTTGGAGTTAAAATGGATTTTCTAGGATTTTTCAAAGGGAAAAACTAATTTCTGGAAATAAAAATACGTTTAACCCCTTAAGACTCAGCCACACTGGATCCCCAGACCCGGATCCGATGCAGTCAGCCCTCCCGCGGCCCGCGTGTGGCTGGCCCGCCATTGGTGGCCGCAGGCGATCCCGAGGGAAACCGTGCGGCCTGGCGCGGTGTGGGCTGGCGTGTAGCCGAGCTGAGGACGACCGAGCCGCAGCGGATCCCGGCGGATCTACTGTGGCTACGCCTGCATGTGGTCACCGGTACACAACCCCAAGCAGTGAAACCAATCGTGCCCCAAGTGTTCGATGAAATGCGCAGGAGAGGGAGACGGCGGCGTGGGATGACCTCGCCGGCGGCGGCCTCCACGGCGCCTGGGCGATCGGCCAGAACGGGGTAACCTCAAGGAAACTCCTAGGCCGCCGGGCTCGAAGGGGCGCAAGACCGGGGTGATGACCGTCGCGCGAGGCCATCGCCGGCGTGGGCGCGCCGGCGCCGCGCGCGGCGGCGGTGCCGGTGACCTATCCCGTGCGGGGGCGCGTGTGCGACGGCGTGCGCGGGGAAGTGTGCGCGCGTGCAAGGTGACCTCCACGGCCGGTGGAGAGGTTGGCCGCGATAGGGGCGACGGGGCGGCGTCACGGCGGAGCCCGGCTCGACGCCATGGGCGGCGGCGTGCGCGGCGTCCGCGGTTGGCCGGCGTGTACGTGACGGTGCATGGCGTGGTGTTTAGGGCGTCTCGAACGCGACGTGCTACCCTTTGGCGACCGTGTGCGCGTTCTAAGGCCACGGCGACACGGCCATCCCGTGCGCGGCGGCGGCGGCGCGGGCGAGCACGGCGGGCTCGGTGATCACGGCGGGGGCACGAAAAAGGGGCCCAAGGCCCGGCCTTGCCCCTCACGGCCGCGGCGCACGCGCGTGCCGGGGTGCACGCTTGCGAGCGCCGAGGCCCGCACGGCGCGCGCGCGCGGGCACGCACGCGTTGCGAACGTGACGCGGCGCTCCGCTGTCACGGCGCGGCGGCGACGGACGGTCGCAGCGTCCTACGACAAGGGAGAAAAAGCTAGGCGGCGGCACGCACGTCGTCGAAGGCAGCGACACCTGTAGAAAACGGCATCCCAGCCTGGCTCGAAGGCCGGCCTCACCAGCAGCGGCGCAGCGGCGCGGTGGCGTTCCACCTTGGCTCGAAGGCCGGGGCATCCACATGGGGGGGAAAGAGATCGTCCTCACCTCGGTGGCCACGGGCCGTAGTGCAGGCGTCGGCGTAGAGTGGTGGTGCGGCTCACCGGCGAGGAGGAAGAAGAGGAAGTCGGCGGTGCGACGTCGAGGAGGAAGGGGAAGTAGAGGATGTAGGCGTTCACGGCGGGTCCGGCTCCTCCCACGGGCGGCTCCGGTCTTCGCGGAGTACAGCTCTACCACGGGCGGCTCCTCTCCACCTCCTTCACCTCCTTCCCTCCTTCTCCTCCGGCGGAACGGTGAGGGCGGTCAAAGGCGACTCCCCCGGTGCGGCTAGGGTTGGGAGCTCGCGGGGGCTCGGCGGCGGCTTAAATAAGGCGGTGCGGCACGGGACACGCGGACGGCCCGGATGCGCCGGGGGAGCGCGGGGCACGCCGCGACGGCGAGGCCCGCGGCCGGTGCGCCGCTTTTGCTTTGGGCGTCGCCCAAAGCGGCGAGGTAGGGGATGACGCGGTGGCGTCGGCGCGGGGCCGGGTGACGCGGTGAGCGGGGCCCGCTTGCCGGCCGGCCCGGCGGCGCGCGCGCGTAGGTGGCGGTGGCGGGGTTAGTCGTTGGGCCGTAGGCGGGGCCGAAGCGGGGCTAGGCTGGATGGGAGGTTGGCGGCCTGCTAGGTACAGTGTCGTTTGCCAATAACCTTAAGGCTATAAAGTGGATTCAAATTTGAATTTAAATTCAAATTTGAATCTACCCCAAATAAAATCCAAATAAGATTCAAATAAAGAACCAAATTTTCACACTAGCAGGTTATAAGTCCTAAAAGTATCGTGGAAGCCAAAATTAAATCTAGGAATTTTGGGGAAAGAAACAGGAAGACACTCTTATTCGAATTACGAGCACTCAACTTCAATTCAAGTTTTTGAAATTTACCATTTTGAACTCAAGTCAAAACTAAGGATGTTACAGAACTCCCCCCTCACAAGAATCTCGTCCCCGAGATTAAGAAGTTACCTCCGTTTCGAAGAGATGAGGGTATTTCTCCCTCAACGCTGACTCCTTCTCCCACGTAGCTTCGCGCTCGGAGTGATTACTCCATAGCACCTTGCAGAAGCGCGTGGTGGAGTTCCTGGTCGACTTCTCCGCCCAGTCCAGGATCCGAACTGGGTACTCCAGGTACTCCAGGGTTTCCTGGACGTTGAGTGCCTGAGCTGGAACTCTCTTCTCGACGACCACACACTTCCGAAGTTGGGATACATGGAACACCGGATGTACTCCCGTAAGCTCCGGAGGTAGCTCGAGTCGGTAAGCTACCTTCCCGACCCTACTCACAATAGGGTAGGGACCGACGTACCTAGGGGACAGCTTCCCCCTGATGTGGAACCTCTTCGTACCTCGGAGGGGTGACACCTTCAAGTAAACGTGATCCCCCACTTCAAACGAGACATCCCTCCGTTTCGGGTTGGCGTAGCTCTTCTGCCTGCTCTGAGCTATCTTCAGGTTCTCCCTGACCTTGGCCACATTTTCCTCGGCCTCAAAAATGGTGGCGGGACCAAAAAAGGTCCGTTCCCCCACCTCGGACCACATCAACGGTGTCCGACACTTCCCCGCCGTACGGGGCTTCGAAAGGAGCCATCTTCAAGCTGGCCTGGTAGCCGTTGTTGTATGAGAACTCGGCATATGATAGACTCTTTTCCCAATCGGACCCGTAGGTCAACACACAAGCTCTCAGCAAGTCTTCTAGTACTTGATTCACCCTCTCTGTCTGACCGTCAGTCTGTGGGTGGAACGCTGTGCTGTAGTTCAGCTTGGTGCCCATGGAAGCGTGCAAACTTTTCCAGGGCGGGCGATGAACTGAGGCCCTCTGTCTGACACAATGCTCCTCAGAGCCCCATGAAGCTTTAGGATATTGTTCACATACAGTTCTGCAAGTCGGCTCACACTGTAGTTCGTCTTCACTGGCAAGAAATGTGCTACCTTGGTTAATCGATCAACAATCACCCAAATGGAGTCATTTCCTTTCTGAGTGCACGGCAAACCCACAATGAAGTCCATACTGATGTCGTCCCATTTCCACGTGGGTATCTTGAGTGGTTGTAGCAGTCCGGCAGGCCTCTGGTGTTCGGCCTTCACTCGCTGACACGTGTCACATCGAGCGACGTACTCAGCAATATCTTCCCTCATCTTTTCCCACCAGAACCGTACCTTCAAGTCTTTGTACATCTTGGTACAGCCAGGGTGGATCGAGTATCGAGAATCGTGGGTGTCTTTAAGGATAGAGTCCCGAATTTCCTTGTCCTGAGGCACGCAGATGCGGTCCTTCAGCCACAGTGTACCCTGTTCATCGAGGCGATAGTCAGCTGCTTTGCCACTCTCCATCAGGCGTTTTACCTCTTGAATCTCTGGGAACTCCTTCTGAGCTTGTCGGATGTGGTCTTCGAGTGTGTATTTCACCCGCAATTGGTTCAACTGCCCTTCTTCCACTATCTCCAAACTCAGCTTCTCCAGCTCTTCATGCAAGGCCGGTTGTTCCTCTCGCACCATCAAAGTTGTTGCGGTAGTGCTTGCGGCTCAGAGCGTCGGCTACGACGTTTGCCTTACCAGGGTGGTAGTGAATGTTCAGGTCGTAGTCCTTGATCGCTCTAGCCATCTCCTTTGCCTCGTGTTCAACTCCGACCGGGTGAAGATATACTTCGTACTCTTGTGATCGCTATAGATGTCGCACTTGTTCCCCATCAGATAGTGCCTCCATATCTTCAAGGCATGAATGACAGCGGCTAGCTCGAGGTCGTGCGTAGGGTAGTTCTCCTCATGCTTCCTTAGCTGTTGTGAGGCGTAGGCCACTACTTTGCCTCCTTGCATCAACACGCAGCCGAGTCCTTGTCTCGACGCGTCACAGTACACCATGAAGTCCTTGCTCGCATCGGGCAGGGTTAGGACCGGCGTAGTGGTGAGACGAGTCTTGAGCTCCTGGAAGCTGGCTTCACACTTGTCCGACCACACATATGGCGTGTTGCTCTTCAACAGTTCTGTCATGGGCTTGGCGATCTTCGAGAAGTTCTCGATGAACCGGCAGTAGTATCCGGCCAAACCGAGAAAACTGCGGATCTCTGTCACGGACTTCGGTGACTGCCACTTGGACACGGCCTCAATTTTGCTCGGGTCTACGGCAACTCCTTTGGCTGACAACACATGACCCAAAAACGCGACTTCCTCCATCCAGAACTCACACTTGCTGAACTTGGCGTACAACCGGTGCCGCTCCGAGCTTCCCCAACACGATCCTCAGGTGCTCCTCGTGCTCTTCTCGCCGTCCGGGGAGTAGACTAGTATATCGTCGATGAAGACGACGACACACTTGTCCAAATTTCTCGGCCATGAAGACCTTGTTCATCATGTTCATGAAGTATGCCGGGGCATTGGTCAGGCCAAACGACACGACTGTGTACTCGTACTGCCCATACCTGGTTACGAACGCCGTCTTATGGATGTCCTCGGGGCGAATCTTCATCTGGTGATAACCTGACCGGAGATCAATCTTGCTGAAGTACTTGGCTTGCCTTAGCTGATCCATCAGATCATCAATCCTGGGCAGTGGGTACTTGTTCTTGATGGTTACCGCGTTCAGGGCGCGGTAGTCGACGCACAGACGTTGAGTCCCATCCTTCTTCGGAACGAATAGTGCCGGTGAACCCCGTGGTGAAGCACTTGGTCGAATGAACCCTTTCTCGAGTAGTGAGTCTAGCTCGCTTTCAACGCTTCGGCTCAACCTCTCGCCATACGGTATGGACTCTGGGCTATCGGCGCCGTTCCCGGCACCAAGTTAATCACGAACTCCACATCACGATCAGGAGGCAACCCGGGCAACTCCTCTGGGAACACATCCTCATACTCACAGACTACCGGTACGTCCAATATGCCCTTCGTGTGAAGACTGTACACTGCCGGTATGTCTCGAGACTTCATCGGCTCGAAGGTAACCCTCGTCCCGTCAGGGTGCACTAGAGTCACCAGTCTCGGCGAAGTGGAGATGACACCTTTGTGGGCAGTGATCCAATCCATCCCCAGTATCACGTCGATACCATGGGAAGGCAGCACGATAAGATCCCCATAGAATGCGTGATCTTGGATGACCACTTCCACTCCTTTGCACAGCAGGGTGCATCGGATATCCCCGAGCGGAGAGCTCGTGATAATGGGCATCGTTCGGATGGTTGTAGGAGGGAAAGTTTATTTACAAACCGAGAGGTGATATACGACCCGGTGGCACCGGTGTCGAAAAGAACCAGAGCAGAGGTACCACAAACCAAAAACTTACCGATCACAACGTCGGGGGCATCGGCAGCCTCCTCCTCAGTGAGGTGGTTCAGCCTCCCACGGCCGGCGGCCGGGGGCGGCGCGGCCTAAGGAGGTCGGCCTCCTGGAGCAGGTGCCCTCGCGGGGGTGGCAGCCGTCTTCTTGTCGGGGCACTCGAAGGACTTGTGGCCTGGCTTGCCACACGCGAAGCAGGTGACGGTGAAGCCTCCTGCGGCGGGTCTCGCGGTGTTCGGTGGAGCGCGAGTGTAGCCTCCAGTCTACTGGGGGTAGCCGGGGTTCCTCCCTCTGGGGAATGGGCTACGTCCACTTCCTCCGAAGCCACGCCCAGGCTGGTTGTGCCCCGGCGGTAGCTCCCCCTCGACGCATGTTGCTCTGTCCGCTCCTCGGCTTCGGAAGGATCGGTCGGGGCCGGTCCCGATCTCCCATCCTCTTCTTGCCCCTCATGCGTTCCTCGTGGCCCCTCCTCTCGTCCTCGACCGCGATGGCGCGGTTGACGAGATGGCGCGAGGACTTGTGCTCACTTGCCTTCGCGCCCGGCGAAGGCCGTGGTGGAGGCCTCGCAGGAACCGAGAGAGCGTTTCTTCCGGTCGGTGTTGGTGTCGTCGGGGGCGTACCACATCATCTTCATGAAGTGACGCTCGTACTCCTCGACCCTCATCGCACCCTGAGTCATGGTGCGGAACTCCTGCGCCTTCTGGACCAGCAGCTCATCGGGAAGGTACTGCTCGCGGAACGCCCTCGCGAACTCCGGCCCGGGTGATGAAAGCTGGGTTCGGGTGGGTGGCAGTGTAGTTGTCCCACCATGCCTTGGCAGGACCCTCCGGGCCGGTGCGCGGCGATAGCGACGCACTCCTCGTCGGAGCGAGACGGTGAGGTCGAGCTTGGTCTCGATCACCCTCGGCCAGGTCGTCGGCCTCGAGCGGGTCATCCGAGTAGCTGAAGGTGGGGGCCTTCAGGCGGATGAACCTCTCGATCTTCCTCGTGAGGTCCTCGTCTGCGGAGCGACGCGGTTCCCACCGTTGCCACGGTGCTCCATGGCTTCCGCCATCCTCTGCATCAGCTGAGTCTGGAGCGCCATCACTTCCACCAAGTTAGGTGGGGGTGGTGGTGGGCTGGTCCGGCTCAGGCTGGCCTTGCTCGGCCGCTCCTTGCTCAACCTCGGCCTCAGGGTCCTCGGGCAGTGGTGGCGGTGCTCCGTCACCTCGGGCCCTAGCTCCCAAAGCTCCTCCACGCAGGGGTGGGCGGCCACGGCCACGCCCGCGTCCACGCCCCTGCTGGGCTTCTTCCTCAGCAGCTACCTCCTCGAGGCGGGCTATCAGCTGGTTGGAGCGGCGGATCGACATCCTTCTGAAAACATAAGGAAAAAGGGGAAAGCTTACACACGTCACTCACCAACCCACACATGAGTCTTTAGCAATCAAGAAAATAGTTCTAATTATAACCTACACTCAAGTGGAAGAAGCATTAAGACACAAATAACACCATTAATATCCAAGCACACATCAAACATGATTATTACACTTGCTCCCCTGAGGCTGACTCAGACCTTGGGGTAGCAGCAACAAGTCAACGATCTAATACATCGGTACAATCTCAAAAGGGTAGTGTCTACATGGTGTGACATGACTCTCTTCATGCACCGGAACATGCTCGCGACCGCATGGAACAACTCATGGAAACTACTAGCATAAAACACTACTCTAGGTCATGCCTCTCGCTCGCCCTCACTACTCAGTGCGTGCCCTCTGGTACGTGACGGGGTAGCGGTCCTCGGTGGGGTAGTCCGGCGGAAAGATCCGGGACACCAAGGCGTGAGCCTCTCGAACCTCCTCGGTCTCGACGGGGGTCGGCAGACGGGCCATCGGGCACAGGTGAAGCTTGAGGCATGACTGGTGCAGCTCGAAGGTCTCGGTGCGGATCGCACGCTGAGACTCGGGGGGTAGCTCTCCGTTGAGCTCGAAGAGCTCGTCCACGCGGAGCGAGTCGGCGTCCTCCCAAGTCCTCCTCAGCCTCTCGGCCTTGTCCCTCAGGTAGACGGCCGTGCGCGTGAGCCACGCGATGTTGGCGACGTTGTCTGCTCGGCTCTTCTCCAGCTTCTCCACCTTGAGCCGCTCACACCCGAGCAGGTGAGCGCGCACCGTGAGCAGGTTGTCCTTGCGCTCGAGCTTGTCCTTCAGCCTGTTCTGACTCACTGTCAGCCTGCACAGGTCCTCCTTGGCGTGCAGCATCTCCTCCTGGGTGTCCACCCTCTCCCTCTCGGACTGCAGCAGAACAGTGATCGCGCGGTCGAGGCTCAGCTCGAGCTGGAGAACACGGTGGCGTAGAGTGGTGTTCTCTCTCTCCAGCTCGGCACAGCGGGGCTGGTACTAGAGCGCGTCGATGGTGGCGTCCCTGACCTGGCCGTAGAGGGTACGCGACTCGTCCTCCAGTCGGCGTGCGTACTTGTCGAGGTCGACCAAGTAGCTGGCGGTCTCCACCAGGGTCTCGTCGGACTCGCGGAAGGGAGAAGCGTCGACGTCGTCCTGGATCCCCTCGTACGAAGGAACTCCGTCCACGAGCGGTGCGAGGCGCCAGTAGTCCCGGGGTAGCAGCCGAAGAGTCCCGGTCTCGAAGGAGGCGCGTTACTGTGCGAGAAGGCAGCCCGTGGCCACGGCGGCGGGCGACGTCCGGCGCGGTCGCGACGGTGAGTGCGGCGGCCGTAGCGCACCTCTCCCTTGAACCCGGGAGACTCGGGTGAGGGAGCACAACGACCGTGCAGAGCACCATCCGCCCAGTCACGGCGGGTACGTACTCGGCGCGGTACGTGACGTAGGTCGGAGGGACTCCAAGCCTGAGAAGGGCCCTCTCCATCCAGTGGCAGATCGCCCCGCACGTCTCGGGGGTGATCTCCGCGACCTGGTACTCCATCTCCTGTGAAACGCAAGAAATTTCTGTCAGCGCAGGTGAGTAAGAAGTTTTCAAAGGAGAAACGAGTTTTATAACATAGCTCAAGGGTATAACTATAAAGGTAGAGCGTATAGAGTCCTATCTCTATCGACCTTTCCTAGGGATACGTGCTACGGTCAAGCATGGCTCTGGTACCACCTGTAAAACCCCGGATTTTCATAGAAAACCCGAATCCCTGTACCATCGCGATAGTCCCAGGATCCATGGCTATCGCGTACAGAACGTCTCACCGATAGATACACAAAGTCATACATCCCATCACATAACGTTAATAGTACATGAATTTATTACAAGTCCATTATGGAGTACATCATTACAAGCCTCTTGGCTGAATCAGAGTGAAAATTCTACGCAACGGTAGCTATCTTCTCAGAAGGGACTCCATCTTTATTCTTCCCGCCACAGGCAAACTCGAGCGAAGCGACGTATCCCTCAGTCGTACCATCCGTCGGCGTTGCAGTCGAACTCGGACTCGTACCCTGCACACCCAAAGTCTATCCCCAAGGAGTGGGATAGGTCCACGTCACCAACCGTATGCAGCTTTAAGTGGCCTAACATCTAAAGGGAAAAGAGAGTAGGCAAGGAAGCGGCTGTGGTTTCCTAAGCAGCAGCAGCAGAGTAAAAACAAGGTATCTCCATCAATATCCCGAAACCCCAGTCTCTCAACACAGCTCGGATCCACCTGGTCACCCAGAAGACCCGTCACCACCTCCTACTCCTGTCTAGGGTCGATGCGAGAACTTCCTCTCCTCGCACCTCAATGATTACAACCGGATCGACGAGGTAGATGGAGCCTCTCTCCTCTAGCCGGCTATAACCACGGCTCACCACACTCTCACCTATAGCGGGAAGGTAGAAATCCCAAAACATGAGGAACGAACATGTCTTCTAGGCAGTGTCCATAACCGAGGACGCGGCTATAGCTATAGATCGAACAACTCTGCAGAGCGTGTACACCTGTACCCATCCCGGAATGGTACCCGGCCGGTGTACGGCCGACCGAGCCCATCCTACCGGCGAACTCTCGGTAGTTACGAACCCACCCTGCATCCGGCCCTCAAAGCGGTCCTCTCCGCAGTGAAGACAGCACCGGAACTGTGAAATGCTCCCGTGTGGCCACACGGGAGACGCTCTGAGAGGGTGGTCTCACCTCCACCACTCCCCCACAGATACCCTCTATCCTTCCTAGGCAGGTATGGTTCCGCACTTGCCGAGCTCAACACGGCCCTATCCCCACTCTCGGCGGGGTGGTGTGTACGATGTCCCATAAACAAGTTGATCCACTCGGTTTCAGACCGGGGCGAGCTCATGTCCTCCAAGCGCACGTAAAACCCCAACACCTAGGCTCCGAAAACCGTAATAGGAGGGATGCACTGAGGAGTGCACCCCTATCCCCGATCCCAGATCGGTTGTTTCGAGCTCACCCCCGCCAAAGTACCCAAAACGCCTTCTCCTGCCGGTTTTTACCCCACACACGCCAAGAACCACTATTCCCATCCCAACACATGCATCGCGAAGCTCGGCGTATACACACGCTCACATAAACATATATAGTAGTGGTAGGACAATCAAGGACAGGGTAAACAAAGAGGCAGTGCAAGGTTCATCAACATGCATATATAAAGTAAAGCACTAGCAATACTACTCAGCAATGTCTAATGGGTATTTCAGAATCAGTCGGGCGTGAACCTGGGGTCGGGTATTCCTCTGCAGCGAAGTCGTCGGCGTAGTCGTACTCCTGGCTCAGCTCTCCGGCTCCTGCTGCTTCTAATAGCGTGAAAGGAAAAATAAATAGCGGTCCTAAAGCAACTTAAATCCAAATAAGAGCATTGGAGAACCAAAAGAGAGCAAACACCAACCCAACCTGGAGTTTAAGATTTTAGAAATTTTCTGGAAGAGGTTTCAAAATTTTTGGAGTTAAAATGGATTTTCTAGGATTTTTCAAAGGGAAAAACTAATTTCTGGAAATAAAAATACGTTTAACCCCTTAAGACTCAGCCACACCGGATCCCCAGACCCGGATCCAATGCGGTCAGCCCTCCCGCGGCCCGCGTGTGGCTGGCCCGCCATTGATGGCCGCAGGCGATCCCGAGGGACACCGTGCGGCCTGGCGCGGTGTGGGCTGGCGTGTGGCCGAGCTGAGGACGGCCGAGCCGCAGCGGATCCCGGCGGATCTACTGTGGCTACGCCCGCATGTGGTCACCGGTACACAACCCCAAGCAGTGAAACCAATCGTGCCCCCAAGTGTTCGATGAAATGCGCAGGAGAGGGAGACGGCGGCGTGGGATGACCTCGCCGGCGGCGGCCTCCACGGCGCCTGGGCGATCGGCCAAAACGGGGTAACCTCAAGGAAACTCCTAGGCTGCTGGGCTCGAAGGGGCGCAAGACCAGGGTGATGACCGTCGCGTGAGGCCATCGCCGGCGTGGGCGCAGCGGCGTCGGCGCGGCGGCGGTGCCGGTGACCTATCCCGTGCGGGGGCGCGTGTGCGACGGCGTGCGCGGGGAAGTGTGCGTGCGTGCAAGGTGACCTCCACGGCCGGTGGAGAGGTTGGCCGCGATAGGGGCGACGGGGCGGCGTCACGGCGGAGCCTCGGCTCGACGCCATGGGCGGCGGCGTGCGCGGCGTCCGCGGTTGGCCGGTGTGTACGTGACGGTGCACGGCGTGGTGTTTAGGGCGTCTCAGAACGCGATGTGCTACCCTTTGGCGACCGTGCGCGCGTTCTAAGGCCACGGCGACACGGCCATCCGTGCGCGGCGGCGGCGCGGCGAGCACGGCGGGCTCGGTGATCACGGCGGGGGCACGAAAAAGGGGCCCAAGGCCCGGCCTTGCCCTCACGGCCGCGACGCACGCGTGCCGGGGTGCACGCTTGCGAGCGCCGTGGCCCGCACGGCGCGCGCGCGCGCGGGCACGCACGCGTCGCGAACGCGACGCGGCGCTCTATCACGGCGCGGCGGCGACGGACGGTCGCGGCGTCCTACGCGTAAGGGAGAAAAAGCTAGGCGGCGGCGCGCGTGTCGTCGAAGGCAGCGGCACCTGCAGAAAACGGCATCCCATCCTGGCTCGAAGGCCGGCCTCACCAGCAGCGGCGCGGCAGCGCGGTGGCGTTCTGCCTCGGCTCGAAGGCCGGGGCATCCACATGGGGGGAAAGAGGTCGTCCTCACCTCGGTGGCCACGGGCCGTAGTGCAGGCGTTGGCGTAGAGTGGTGGTGCGGCTCGCCGGCGAGGAGGAAGAAGAGGAAGGTGGCGGCGCGACGTCGAGGAGGAAGGGGAAGTAGAGGATGTAGGCATTCACGGCGGGTCCGGCTCCTCCCACGAGCGGCTCCGGTCTTCGCGGCGTACAGCTCTCCCACAGGCGGCTCCTCTCCACCTCCTTCACCTCCTTCCCTCCTTCTCCTCCGGCGGAACGGTGAGGGCGGTCAGGGGCGACTCCCCTGGTGCGGCTAGGGTTGGGAGCTCTGCCGGGGGCTCGGCGGCGGCTTAAATAAGGCAGCGCGGCACGGGACACGCGGACGGCCTGGATGCGCCGGGGGAGCGCGGGGCACACCGCGACGGCGAGGCCCGCGGCCGGTGCGCGCTTTTGCTTTGGGCGTCGGCCAAAGCGGCGAGGTAGGGGATGACGCGGTGGCGTCGGCGCGGGGCCGGGTGACGCGGTGAGCGGGGCCCGCTTGCCGGCGGCCCGGGCGGCGCGCGCGGTAGGTGGCGGTGGCGGGGTTAGCTGTTGGGCCGTAGTTGGGCCGGAAGCGGGGCTAGGCTGGATGGGAGGTTGGCGGCCTGCTAGGTACAGTGTCGTTTGCCAATAACCTTAAGGCTATAAAGTGGATTCAAATTTGAATCTACCCCAAATAAAATCCAAATAAGATTCAAATAAAGAACCAAATTTTCACACTAGCAGGTTATAAGTCCTAAAAGTATCGTGGAAGCCAAAATTAAATCTAGGAATTTTGGGGAAAGAAACAGGAAGACACTCTTATTCGAATTACGAGCACTCAACTTCAATTCAAGTTTTTGAAATTTACCATTTTGAACTCAAGTCAAAACTAAGGATGTTACACTTGTCGTCAGTTTCTCTCCGAGTTGGACGTAGCTCCTTGTCCCGCAAGATTCGGCACTTTTCTGGTTAGGTCCTTGGAGTTTGTCATCTTCTCGGGTTAAGTCCCTGGCTTCTTGGAGTTAAGTTTGATTCATTGCATGACTTGTACGGGTCTTCAAGGTCTTGTCACAAGGTGCTTGGTGAACTTATCCCGGAAGTCTTGCTTTTAACGCTAAAACCCTGCATAAACAATAAACTCCCAAACCGACATGCACAAGTGAACTTGTTATACCACGGGGGTTAGTACCAATGGATAAGGTATAAAACTTATGCCAACACCGAAGGTAAACTCATGGCTAGCTTGACGAATTTTCACTGTCAACATAGAGCATAGGTACCTAGGGATCATGCAACTAGGGTTTCAATTCAACTCCTGAAACGTAAATGCACAATCATAGCAAAAGATAATTGCATAATTTTAAAAGACGGGTTAATGATCCGGAGCTTGCCTTCGCTGGTAAGGTTGGCCTTGGGCCCTTCTGGACTTTGGTCCAGGCTTTGAGCTACGAACACGTGCTGATCTCTTCGCTAGCACCTTTGTCTCCTTCTTCCGCCACGAGCGTACATCCAACGTCGGGAATATCTACACGAAGATGCAAATGCAAAATTTATTTGACAATTTTTAATTTAACGAACTACAATCAATAAATGACAACCATGGGGTACATGGTTGACCACATTCACCTAGATAAGAAATACATTCAGCATACTCTTCCAAAAGGAACAATATGCAGCTCTTTATTAATTATTCTTTTTGATAGTGACTGTGTATATATATGGAAATTATTTAATTTAAATTCACAAACAGCCATGGGTTGGTAACATTTAGCCTTTTATTAGGATTTACACACACACACAAGGTTACTCAAGGTGGGTTGATGATTTCCCATTTAATTGACTATTAACTCTTAAATTGCTTCCATAGCTTTTATTCAATAAATAAATTAATAAAGTTTCAGTGGAAGGGTGTATTAAGCACTAATCACCTATAACAAGCCACTAAACACACATGCATGCTTAGGATAGCTAAGAAATTAATTATTTTGAAAATAACAAAAGCTAGCTAGCAAAACAAGGTAACTGCACACAAAAATAAATAAGCATCAAAATGCTCCTAACTTTCTCACACATGTTATATGGTCCAAACCTAACCTAGTAATGCAGCATATACACCTAGAACTATTATGAATCTTGCTTTATGCAATTACTAAGAAAAACAAGCATATTTCAAGAATAAATATTTCTGGCAATTATAAAATTATGATTAATTCAACAAAGGTGCATTTTGGCACAAAAAGACAACATGCAGAAGTTGGTCACAAAAATCTAATTACTTTTAGCTACAAAAATCATCTAGGCAGATTCTGCAGAAATGGAAAACAATTTATATAAAATGATTTACAGCATACCTTTGTGCAATTTTTGGTACAGGAGCTAGTCATAATATAACACACAACATATCCAAAAATTGTATACAGAGGTATGGTATATTTTGAGATATCACAGATCTAGGTTTTTCACATTCCTATTTTTCATGCCAAAAATATTAGGAAACAACTCAGGCAAGACTAACAAAAGTTGTAGAGTTTTTCTCCAGGAGTCCAAAACCATTGGGTTTGCATTTTTCTGAATTTTCTACGATTTTCTACATAGTTTACAAGAATCAGCAAAACTGAGAACACTATTTGAGATCCACTTTCTACCTAGGTCCCTGGAAAGACTTTAGTTCTCACGGATATACCCTTGCTTTGCGCAAATCACCCTGGAAACAATCAGGGCTTCGCAATGTGGCCCTTGGGGAGGTTGGCCGGCGCGGCTCGCCGGAGTTGAGCGAGGCCGGCGGTCGTACCTGGCCGGGAGAGGGTGGAGGTTGGCCTACGGATGGCCAGGGCTCGGTTTCTTCGCTCGGGAGGGGAGGAGTGAGGACAGGTGACGGCCGCGGCGGCTTGCCGTCTGGTGAGGGGAGGCTCAAGGTGGGGCAGGGCGCGGCACGGTTCGGTCCAGGGGAGTGCAGGGAGATATCCTAGTGGTTGGGTTGAAGCTAGGCAAGAGCAGACAGGGGGTATCACCGGCGGCAGCGCGGCACTGGCGGAGGCGAGCTCAGGGAGGCGGCGGCGCTCGAGTGCGTGAGGCAAAGGATGACGACCTTTTATAGGCGACGCACGTGCTCGATGAAGGACGGTGATTAAGCGGCCGTGGTACGGCGCACAGGGGAAAAACACCGCGGCGGACCGGCGGTCCGATGCAACGTGCGTCCGGTCAGTCCGGCGCACGGCGCGATGCAAAACCCAAGGGTGTCGGTGTTTTAGACCGGCAACCTACTAAGGGGAGTACCTGAAGTAGATGAATGTGGCATCGCCGAGATCGGTAACTCGAAGGAAGAGACACGCGACACACAATTTAGACAGGTTCGGGCCGCGAGGTGCGTAATACTCTACGTCCTGTATGCTGCGTAGCTCTGGATTGATTGGGCACGATTACAAGATGGTGTAATTGTGCGCTGTGAGATGAGATTGCATGAGATGCCTAGAGAAAGGTCCCTACCTCGCCTTATATAGTCCGGGAGGCAGGGTTACAAGTCGGAGTAGGGAGAGAGTACTAGTCGAGTACGTCTAGGAGTCTTCCATACAGTGCGGGACATGTACAGCTTCTTAACCGAGTACTTCTCCTCCCTAGTCCTTGTGCTCCACGCCATCAGGTGCCGTGTAGCGCAAGCCGGGTAGTCCCAGGGACCCACCGAGTAGTCGGTCCTGGTACCCACCGAGGTAGTGGGCCCAGGGAGGTCCATACGACAAGCCCCCGAGTACTTTGTAGTCGAGAAGGATAGCTTCAAGTAATCTTGACGGCCTTAACGAGTAGTCCTCAAGCGTCCTCGAGTACTACAAGTCAAAAGTCCTCAAAAGTAGTAGAAGCATCCCGAGGCTGGAATGTACTCCAGCTGATGTTTGAGCAATCTTGAAGTCTTCTCGAGTAGTCCCAAGCGTCCTCGAGTGCTGCCCTCGAAGGTCTTCAAAAATGCCCGCCTTGTCTTGAAGCCGAAGCTGATATGGAGGTGCAATTGCAAAATCGCACTCCATATGGAGTAGCCCCCGATCCTTAGGTTGAGTCGTAGGCTCTGGCTGAGGGTCCATCTGAAGTCTTGGCAAGAATATCCCGAAAAATCCGGAGAGAAAAAACCGAAGGACACGTGGCACGGAGCCCCCGAGCCTTGCGTCGAGTACTTCCTCTCGAATTGAAATGTCATCTTGTAGAATGTGTCCTGAGATGCTCCTGAGTCTTGTCGCTTCCCAGGTAGTCGAGTAAAAGTAGCCGAGCCCCCGAGGTGAGGCGCGTCGACTAGTAGAATACGAAGAGTCACGCGCGGCCACTGAATCAGCCGAGCGCGGACTTATCCATCTGGCCGTTGGAGGGCCATTTTGACTTATAAATAGAAGCCAAAACCTTTAGGGTTTTCCACCCATCGCTGCTGTAGCCATTTCGAATAGATCTTGGCCAAATTCGCCTCCAACGCACGCCGCCGCCGCTGTAGATCTAAGCGCACCGCCACCCAGAGCTGCCAGAGTAGCCCCCGAGCGAATGTGCGTGAAGATGTCGTGTACTTGGAGAATGAAGCCGTCACCGTCCAAGTCCGCGAAGACCGCCGAGAAGAAGAGGGGCCGTGACGAGGTCGCTGTGGCTGCCGCGGGGGCAGCGCCACCGATGTCTCCACCGCGGCCAGATCCGAGCCGCGAGTGGAAAAAGTCAAAGATGAAGACCGAAGATTTGTTGGCCCTCTTCAACAGCGGATTCATCCGTGAGAAGGAGGTGGATAGTTGGAGGGCCGCCGTCGGGGATCCGTACCCCATGGAGAAGAGCGAAGATGAGATCCCGATGTTCGCGCGCTTCGCGGAGCGCGGACTCGCGCTTCCGGCCAGCGACTTCTTCAAAGGCCTCCTGGGGTACTACGATATCGAGTACCTCAACCTCAATCCCAACGGTATTTTCCATACCGCTGTCTTTGTACACTTCTGTGAGGCGTTTCTGGGGATCAAGCCCCACTGGATCCTGTTCCGGAAGTTTTTCCGGGTGAAGCCGCAGCCGAGCGCCAGCAATCCGTGAGTAGTTGGTGGAGCAAGGATTCAGATGCGGGAGGACGCTGCCGAGCAGTACGTCTCGTACAAGCTTATTGACTCCAACCAGGATTGGAAGGCGAAGTGGTTCTACATCACGAACCACCACCCAGGATTGCCGAAGCCGAGCGGGAAGCAGCCGAAACATCGCGCCTGGTGGAACACGGAGCCCACGATGCAGGAGGGGATCCAGCTCCCCGAGCTGTTGGCGCGCATCAAGGTGCTGAGAGAAGCCGGGTTGAGGGCCGAGCACGTGGCCTTCAGCTTCATGAAGCGCAGGGTGCAGCCACTGATGGCCCGCGACACCCTGGGCTTAGAGTACACCGGCGACGACGACACGTGGCGGATGCCTGGAGGCGAAGTCGACGACGACGACATCGTCGATAGGATGACGTGCATCTTCAAGGACATGCCACCGTACACGGCATGCCCAGTCCCGGAGTACTCCGCTACGCGCCCGCCAAAAGAGGTAAGTAGCCGTACCCCCTAGTCGAGTAGTCATTGCTTGTGAGTAGTCGCGCTGATGTCTTGTGTCTTGCAGGACGACTTGAAGAAGTTCGTCTCCGAGCCGCAGCCGCCCCCTCAGGAAGTCGAGATCCCGGAGGAGGGAAAAACCAAGGCCAAGGAGCGGCGGGAAGTCGGCGAAGGAGATGACACCGTCATCATGGAGGACACGTCCGACGAGGACGATGACGAGGAGACGCTGCAGGACCGCTTCCAGCTGCGGTCGAGGTTTAGCCGTCCGGGCCTACCTCACGTGCCCCTCGTACAAGATCCGCCGGCTAGCTTGGAGGCTAGTCTGGCTGCGCCGCCGCGGAAGCCGCGCAACCCCACCCGCAAGCGGGTGACGAAGAAGTTGAAGGTCTCTGAGACCACGCCCCAAGAGGTAGGACGTCTTGACTAGTGTAGTCGAGTACTAGTCTCTCGAGTTCATTTACTGATGACTGAGCTTCCTTGCTTGCAGGAGGTGCCACCGACGGAGCCCGCTGATCAGGGCGGCGAAGGTGAGTGGGACACAGTGGGGGAGCCGGTTGGGAGTCGTAGCCCAGCCCCCACTGTTGAAGAGATATTGGCGCAGCTGGAGCGCCAGCCCCTGCTCCTCAAGGGAGCATGGAGCCCGTAGCCGCTGCTACTGAAGAGGTGGTGGCCGCAGGAGCACAGGAGAGCGCTGCACCGGCTACCGTCGCTGCAAAAGAGGCAGTGGCCGCCGAGGCGCAAGAGGAAGCGCCCGCCGAGGGTGGACTAGTAGACATTGGCAGCATCCTCGGTGCCCCGACCGTGACGATAGTCCGGTCAAGCTTGTAAGTGCTGAGCCTTCCCGAGTAGTACTTGGTGTAGTAGTCGAGCTTGATTGACAACCAATTGTGTACTTCTGCAGGAAATCAACAGATCTGTCCTAGGAGGGAGATGAGCCCTCTACGGTGGTGGCGGACGAGGAAGCCGCGCCGCCCGCCGAGGAGTCCACTCCTGCCCCTCAGGCGGAGTCCGAGGCGCCGGCTGCCGGAGCTGCATTGCCCGAGGCCAGCGTGGTCGAAGGTAAGTACTCTACTGAGGCTTTAGCATTCCCCATAGAGTAGTTGTAGTCGCTGATGCACTTGTCTTCTTCTTGACAGGCGCCGAGGCCGAAGGGAGCGACATCCCTGCGGCGGTGCCCATGCAAAACTTGACACCACAGGTGCCGGAGGCTGCAGAAGGAGCCACCGAGCCAATGGAGGAGGCTGCCGAAGAGGCCGCCGTGGCGACCGGAAGAGACGAAGCCACCGTGCCGGCAGAAGTTGCTCTGGAGGTGGTTGTCCGCTCCCCGGAGATCCAGGATGCAGAGCCCATCCGCTCTGCGCCGATGACTGAAGCCGCCGCGAGTAGTCGTGGCGGGGTGGAATTGCTGGCAGACGACTTGGTCGACCCGGTGACGGTGGCCAGGCACTTGGAGGCGGTCCGCCAGGCTGAACAATGGATGAAGGTGAGTAGTCTTAACTCCTGAGTAGTCAATCCTCTGTTGTTGAGTACTCAGTTGACATGTGTTGTCTGTGTAGGACGTCGTGGAGAGGTCCCGCGAGAAGTCCAACATGCTGCAAGGCTTCGGCGACACGGTGCTCCGGGCTGAAGCGCTTGAAGATCAACTCCTGAAGTCGCAGAAGCACGCGGCCGCCATGCAGTCCAAGCTCGACGCCGCCTTTGCCAAGTATCACAATGACAACCAGGAGATGCAGGCAAAGAGCGATGACTTGGTGCGGAAGAACAAGACACTCCGCAACAAGAACAAAGGTACACCGCTTGACTTATTGGGTAGTTGTTGGAGGTCGTGAGGTAGTCTTACCCGCTGCGCCTTGTTGTTTTGCAGGGCTTGAGACCCGGGTGGAGCAGTTGAGGATCTCAGAGACAGATATGAAGAACCTCTTCTACCGGGAGCAGGAGACCCGCCAGGTACTCGAGCTTGACTACAAGGAACTTGCCTTCGAGTGTGACAAGCACATGGAGCTTCGCATTGCTTCCGATCGTGATCTCGTCAACTGCTACAAATCGTTGCAGAAGCTGAACGAGGACTGTGAGGCGCTGCGGGCCCAGCTGAAGGAACTTGAAGAAGCCGCGCTTCCGATTGCAAGACTCTTGGTGCCTCATCCTGGCGGCCCCAAGATCGCGCCGCTCGTGGATCGCCTCAAGGAAGCCCCCAGCCGGCTGGCGACGTATGTGAAGCATCTGGCGAGGTCGATCCCGAACCAGGTGCTGGCCTTCATGAAGTCTTACTTCCCGAAGGCGTCCGTGGAAGTAGTCGCTAGCGGGGTAGCCGCCAACTGTACAGACGAGCAGTATGCGAAGCTGCTGGAGCAGATGGCGCCCATTGCGGAGCAGGTCGCCGAGAAGCTTAACCTCCAGTAGCCCTGTAGTAGTTAGCTCATAGTAGCATGTGTACAAAAACATTTGCAATGTAATTGTTCAAGTGGTAATGAAAGAAAAGTTCCATCAATGAGTACTCGTAGTCGTGATCTTAGAGTGCGGAGCCTCATCGTGGAGTTGATGAGAGTAGTCGTACTCGACAGTAGTCCCGTTGTGGGAAGTAGACAGTAAAGAAGTTGATGATCGATCAAACTTTATTATTGAAGAAGTACACCTGGATGGCTAGGGCCGTAGTTACAGAGTAGTCGCCTGGACCCGAAGGCCGCTTACAGCTAAGTGGTGCTAGGGCGAGTAGCCGCTTACAGCAGTAGATCCGTAAGTAGCCGTGTAGGCTGGATCTTGGAGTACATGGTCTATCAGTAGACCGCTGCTAGAGTCCTTTGTCGCTCATCGCACCCCAGGATCCGTAGGTACCCGCATGGGCTGGATCCTGGAGAGGAGTAGTCCGGAGACTGGAGCCAGGACCCGGAGGCCGCTTACGGCAGAGGGGTGTTGATGTAGTCGTGTAGACTTGAACCCCGGAGTAGTCGTGTAGACTAGGCGTAGAACCGACAGAGCTGGTCGACGTTCCACGAGTTGTTGATGTCTTCGCCTTCAAGTGTCTGGAGGCGGTAGGAGCCCGGCCCAGTCACCTTTGCTACGGTGAAGGGACCTTCCCAGGGTGTCTTTCTTAAATCCGTAGGCCTGGTTGCTCATCAATGACAGCTTTTGAGACAGTTGGCCCAGATTATCAAACTCCATACCAAACAATTTTTCTCGTACGGCCGGCAGCATCCCTGCAACGGCCATGTCGGCCAACTGATCATCTGGCAGATTTAACGAGAAACACATGCCTTTGACCTCTCTGAACCTCCTGAGGAATTCCAAGGGCGTCTCATTGTGCCTTTGCTTCAGAGTGGTGAGATCGACGAGCTTCTTTTCCGTGCTACCACTGAAGTAATGAGCGTGGAATTTTCGCTCCAGCTCCCTCCATGTGCCAACTGATTGGGGAGGCAAAGATGTGAACCACTGGAACGTCGGGCCCGTCAGTGACATGGGAAAATACCTGACCCTAAATGCCTCCTCAGACGAGGCCTCTCCAAGCTGCATCAGATAGCGAGCAATGTGCTCAACCGTGCTCGTGTCATCCTGTCCGGAAAACTTTGTAAATTTTGTCGGAGGTTTTACCCTTGGCGGCAGGATCACTTTGTAGTACCACTCCGGGAAAGGAGGCGTGTAGGTTGGTCCCTGCATTTTAGGTTTGAGGCCGAATTGATTCTGCATCATATCGGCCATTTTCTGAACCAGGATATCGTCCTCTTGCACGCCTGCAGCTGCACCGTAGCCCGGATTCGGGAGAGCATCAATGGCCCCATAGTCCATCACTTCGTGGTATCCTCCACCGTACAAGTTCTTCTGTAATCTGTTGCTAGCTGGGGAAATTTTGTAGGTGGAAGTAAGTGGAACCCCAGACGATCCAAACGCTAGCTCCCCATACGTAGGCTGATATGGGTTCGACTGTTGAATCGGTTGACCTGTACTGCCTTGCGGAGGCGACTGGACTGGCTGCCCTCCTGTGGCCCGCAGAGGAGGTTGAACTGGTTGACCTCCAGCGCCTTGTGGAGGAGGCTGGACGGCTTGGCTTCCAATGCTCTGCGGAGGAGGCTGGACTGGCTGGCTTCGCAATGGTGGCTGAGAACTGGACTCTCCAATCTCCATGCTGTATCCCTGAGGGGGTGCTCGATTGAATACTTGCTCTATGCCCGGGCCAAAGACAACCACCATCATCTGCTTGAACACACCCAGGAAAGCTCTATGATGCTTGCCCATCACGTCTTCCGCAGTATCCCGAAACGCTTGCATGCATTCTTCTTTCTCTTGCAGAGTTGTGGCGTCGGTTTCTCCTGAGAGTAGAACCCTGGGCATCTCATTTTTGAGATACGGAACGCCGCTTCTGTTCTTTTTGAATTACATCAAGCATTTTTGTTGAAACTGATCTGTGGCATCTTTCAGCTGTTGTAGCTGCTCTGGAGAGAGATCCTCGATGACGACATCCAGAATGTCACTGATGTCAGGCATCTTGATTTTCAGCTGTTGGTCCCACTGGGCGTGCCAAAAAGTGTGTTGACGCAAAATCTGCACCTTACGCCAAGCACACAGCAAGCCGAACAAGCTAGCTTCACACGCGAAAAGATTCCAAGACGTGCCAGTCAATTTTTCCTGAAAATTAACAAAAGATAAAGTAGTTAAATTCCAAAGCTTGGAACTTGCCGGGTGGTACCAGACAGTTCCCTATTTAGGGCCATAAAGCCAAGTGAGATGACATATAGCTATAAAGAGCTATCTGCCAGCAAACTAGAAACCATTCGGGAGCTTTAAAGTGCAAAACACGACATAGCCGAACGGATGATGTAAGCATGACGAAAGATCAGTCTTTATTTGAATAAAATTACACATGCACGAAGCCATGACCGATCTTCCATGATAAATAACAATAAACAATAAAAGAAGTAAAACATGATCATAAACATGTAATAAACAAGCATGCATAGGCCCAAAGCACTAGTCTACCGCATGTCTAGGTACTTTAAAACCCGTCAAACATGATGTCAAACAAATCTATCCACCGCATGATACAACTTGTTTGAAAATCAGACCACTAACCACAAATAGATCTATCCACCGCATGATACAATCTATATATGGAAAGCTAAAAGCATACAATATTTAAAGCATAACTTACAAACACGTTTCACTCGCGAAAGCATAACCGAATACAGCTGTACAGCCGAATCGGGGTCCATGAAGAAGGAACAAACATTACCAAAGAAGATAAATCTATCAAGTTGAATCGAAACCTAATCCACCGGATGATTAGCTCCAAAACAACCCAAAAACCTGCATCTACCGCATGATACCCAGTTCTTTCAAGATTTATACAAAATTTGACAAGCTTGAACCCGCAACACGTAACAACCTAGATCGATTCGGCTTCGGCTATTAGGGAACATGTGATCCACGTGCCTTTTAAGCCAAGGATACGAACTCGAAATCGCATAAGGATCATCAAAAGAGACAAAGCCGAATCAAACCAATCTAGATTGGGCAAAGATGTGTTACATGAATTTAAACATAAAGTAAAACTCAAGGCAACGCGGGATAACTTAATGAATCTAATGGATCTTGCCAAAATCCAATAGGGCCAATAACTAGCTCCAAGCCAGATCTTAGCCCACCGCATGGCTCATTATCTAACAAGAAACCTTCTTGAACCAAGCTTAAATCTACCGCATTGTCACACCCGATTTTCTGAAAAAAATCAAGTCCTAGCTATATGTATGCCAGGATCTAGTTTCATACATATAGTGACATCATAGTGAATAACAGAAACAATATCAGGTAAAGAAAGGGAGATTATCAGAGATTTACAGCGGAATATTGGGAAACAATGGCTCCAAACTTCACAGGCAATCGACTGAGGGTTGCGTACGCCTAGCACCATCTTCTAGACATCATACACCTTCTTCTCCTTCTGATTCTTCTTCTCTGAATAGCGGTTTAGCAAGGTTGAGCACACTTATGGTTGGAGCTCAGCAAGTGGGGGAAAATGCAAGGCTATCAAGGATAGGCTAAAGTTTTACAGCGGTTAGCATTTTAAGTTGGTCAAATTTTATTATCAAACACCTATTTACTAGATGTAAGTTCATACCAACCCACTTAAGCATTTAGGAAAGCATCTCATCTCAAAACCATATGAAAACCACGATTTAATTCCATCTTTATGTTTGATTATCATGTGAGGGTCCAGGCCACTCTTGACCGTGAGCACGGCTGATCAATCAGTTTTCACTCTGCAGAGGTTGTACACTTTACCCACAGTTCGTGTTCCCCATGTCGCCCGGGTTTGCAAGGCCCTTAAACACTTCCGAGGTGAGTGGCTAGGGGTCCACTACGAAGCCTTTACAAAGGAAAGCAGAAGACCAACAGCCCGCGACAGTTACAGCAGCGGAGCGGACCATAACCCTCCCTAGTGGTCAGCACCTTAGCAAAGGCTGCTACCCCAAAAGAACCGGGCTATACCCCTTCAACTCCGCCCCCCTGTGCCCCTCTCAGAAAAGGGCTATCAGCTAACCCACTCTCCTAATTACTTGGCTAAGCCAGAGCCATGTGGACTGTGGTTGCACTGTTTTCCTGGGTGGTTCTCCATGTTCTGATTAACCCATATGATCTTGTTATTAACCATAAGCACACACATACATGTATATCATCCAAGTTATCATGATCAACATTCATCATATTGCATAAGATTCATTTTAACCATCCCAAGTTATAGCAACTAAGCATTTCTACCCAAAACATTTATTTAAAAAGGGTTGTCCAAGGTAATGAGGGTAAAAGTCTAGTCATGTCCTTAAAAAGGTGATTTCCCATCAAATTTATGCAATACAACATTTAAAAGTAAACTTAGTTATCATGCAAGTTGTGTGGGACGAAAATAGAATATGCAGGGGGAGAAGACCACTTGCCTTTCTCAACACAAAGCTACTCTTATGCTATTCCGCTCTTGCTCTCTTGAAACTTCCGAACTTCCGATCAACAGCTCGATCTTCTACTCGAATCAAACATCGGGCACAACACATGCAAAGCAGACAAACAAGAACAACTAAGAACAATACACCAATCAAGAAAAGACTTAAAAGGGGGATAGGGTTTGGTTCTAAGATCGCGAACGCAAGAAACGCTAAGAACGGAACTATCGCTGAAAAAGACACATCTATCAAGAGATTTAGATTGTAACACACAAGACTATATGCTTGATATATTTTAATGTAATAAAATCGTGTGTATAGGTTATTTCAAAGAAATACCCTATTTATAATTAAGTAGATTATAATTGTATACAAAAGGACGATGTTGAGCTTAAGAAAATTTTATTTATAAATATTCAAGTATGATTTATGCAAATTAAACATTTAGTTTTAGAAGAAGAATGTAAAGCATCTAAGCGTATAACTTTATGTTTCGAGTTCAACTAAACAGACTATAATTCAAAACACATTTATGTTTCGTATTAACCAAATTAACATTTAATTAAAAAAACTCGGGATATATCCTATGTTGCTTTTATTTAGAAAGGAGATCAAATAAATATTAACCACTTTAACATTTATATTATGAAATCCGAGGTATAACCCTAATTAACTTTTAATTGAAAGAATTATTTAAATAAGCATTAATCAAATTAACTTTAGTATGAAAAACACGAGGTTCAAGTCTAATTAGATTTTATTTATAAAACAAGTTTAGTAAGCATTAACCAAGTTAATATAGAATAAATTATTGAAATACATTGTAGAGTAAACATCATGTGTAGCGCATTATTTATGATGAGACGGAACTAACACAACGAGAACGAGCTCAAACGGGCTAAAACATGAGATCTAAATATTAAACATGGCTTAGGGATTTGATCATGAGTATATGGAGACATGTGGCTTAGATTACTAGAGTTGGCTCTTGAAGCAAAAGAATACATATGGCATAAGCATGATGTCATGCTCACATCATGCAAGGAATGGACAACTACGTGTTATACATGCACGCCATCAGTTGTATGCTACTGCTTGCATTGGTCTGCATGCTTGCAGCTAGCTTTTGATCATAACTAAACAGCATGCATGACATTGGTTTGAAACGAATGATCATGATGATTTATATAAACGGTGCAGAGGCACTACTAGTCTCACCAGTGTGCGTGATGGTCGACAGTGGAGTGATGATGGACAACAGATCAAGGGACATTAGCAAGTTTTAGTTCGTGATCACAGGTGCATGGTAAAGGATGGAAAACTATAACTATATATTGAAGTTTGCATGCAGCAGGAGCTACTGCACGTGGCGGCCAACTTGAGAATCAGAGATACCAAGCTAGATGGATATTTACAGAATGACATGATAGATATTTTTTTCAGGGTGTTTATGACATCAGTATGATTAAATGCTGACATCAAGCAAGGTAGTATGAGTTGAACGTATAAGTGAACCTACAAGTTTATTAGCTTCTGATGCTTGTCTAAAGGGAGCACATGTGCACGTACATGATTCTTAGCAAGATGATGTCAACAAGAATAAAACTATTGGAGTTAACAGATGATATTGGCATATTGCTTTGTATCCAGACAATATGTAACATGTGGTGAGATGCATGGCTTGCTTGGAACAGAGGCATGCATGTTCAGAAAGCTACTGCAAGACGACGTACGGATGGAGCTTGTACCTTGGGTGATGAAGGCAATTGGTGGTGAACAATGGCGAGGAGGAGCCTGTGAAGGGACGCCAATGATATCTTGATACAGAGACATGGCAGCAGCAGTTTCAGTCGTCGAACTGCAAACTTGCATAAATATTAGCAAGCATCCTCAAGGGTGGACGTGATGGATCAGTAGGCACTGATGCAGGAGATATGGAACGAATTAGTTTGTACATAGGCATGAAGCATGGAGGAGAAATAGGTAGAGCGGGCACTGAAGCTGCACTGCTACACTCACAGGAGGGTTCTCGTACGTGAGATCGAGTTCGAGAAAATGAAAAGGAGTCTGGGAACACGCGGTTCTCACCAGCGGCAAATTTCAAACCACGACGGACATGGGCATGTTGGCTGGGTCGTCCTAGGCTGGGACATCTAGGAGAAAACGGGATCAACACTTTGGTGTTGCGGCATGAATTATGATTACGTGATGATGGGATGGTTCCATTCATCTGCAGGAAGAGATAGCAAGCTTGGCTTAGAAATCGATAGAAGAGAAAGAAAGAAACAGAGAATGAAAAGACCAGTGCGGGATGCTCACCGGTGGGAAAAGGTGCTCAGCGATGGCCAGAACCAGATGCGGCCGGAAAACGAAGTTGAACAGATCGAGGAGATGGTGGCCGGTTCGAGCGTCAGGCTTCTTGTTGGGACGGTGCTCCGAGCCTCCGATGGCGACGGACGATAGTTTGCTACGCATGGTTGTGATGCAGCTGTGGAGAACGATGATAGGTGGATGGAAAGGAGAGTGAACAGGGAGATGGTGTTAGCCGGCGATTAGGGAAGTGACGAAGGCAGTCGGCTGGGATGCGGACGACGAGCGACGAAGGCAAGCATGTAGATCGGTGTCGTGGTTCTCTTGTTGGCGGTGTCGGCTCCGGCTCTCCTGGTGGCGATACTCCAACAGAACGGTGCAGGAGGGAATGGAGACCGGCTGGCAGAGCTGTGACCCGACTTCGCGATGCCCGTGGTGGTGTTGCTTTGGTCCGGCGGCATCCGAGCGCGGCGGACTGTCCGGGTGGAGCGTAGCAGTGGTGCTCGGCCCCAGCAGTGCGCGTTGGCGTGGTGCAGATGAGCAATATGGAGGCGAGCTAGGCATGAGCGGCGTGAGCAGAAGGAGTGCAAGGGAGCAGCAGG
Organism: Cenchrus americanus; assembly: GCA_947561735.1. NCBI lineage: Eukaryota > Viridiplantae > Streptophyta > Magnoliopsida > Poales > Poaceae > Cenchrus > Cenchrus americanus. Next base: position 25,641,620 of record OX387244.1, on the reverse strand, counting down.
GCACACCGGGTTTGGAACCTCGAGTGTTATAGGAAGCACAGACCGGCATCCAGCCATTGAAGACAAGGTGGTGTAGGTGGCCGGCCGGACATTGATGGCACGAGTGGTGATGACGGCAGTTACCAGAGGAAATGGGGGAGGGGGAAACGGAGCAGCATGGCCGGTCATCAATGGTCATGACGGGTGGCCGTTACTGGTGGAAGGGAGGGGAAATAGAAGCGGCAGCTGTTTCAATTGTGGCACGCAGGCAGGAAGGTGAGCAGGCGCGGCACACGGGCGCGGTGCAAAGCCGGCCGAAGCATGCGGCATGCTGTAGACGGGCAAGGACGTGGATGGGCGTGGGGCAGCGTCGCAGCGAGCCGGCGCAAGCGACGTGGATGGGACGATGAAGGCGAGGGCAGCCGAGCGGCGACGTGAATACGAGAGTGATCACGAGTGGTGCGGCGATGCAGGTGTCGGCCGGGTGCGAGCGGGAGGACGGTGTGAGTGAGCAAAGCGGGCCGGTCGAGGCTTGTAGCGTGTGACAGACGCGCACGAGAGCCAGAGTTGAGCGCTACGCAAGCATGCGGCTCGAGAGCGAACAAAGGGAGGGAAAGGGTAGTGACACGAGCGGCCACCCAGTGGTGGCAGTCGTTATTGATTTGGAGTGATGAAGAGGAGAAACGAGCGGGTTGTGAAGGTGAATCATGGTGCCGGCTTCACTGTGCCTCGATGGTGCGATTAAAAGAGGGAAGAGAAGAGAAAGAGACGCATGAGAAGCAAGGACGTCGAGGAGGCCGAGCGGCATGGGTGCGAGCGCGGTGCGGTGGCACATATGCAGTGCACAGGCGCGAGGCGGAGCTGGGAGAAGGGCACCTGACGGCGGGGGCCAGGCTGTCAGTGAGAGAAAGAGAGAGAGAGAAAGGAGATGGACCGGTGGAGAAAAACAGGCTGATGATCTCAGAGTTGTGAATCTGGGCCGAGTAGGGAAACTGGGTCAGAACGAGGCCGGCGGGCTACTGATGTTGTCGGGCTCGGGAAAAGAAAGAGGTCACGTTGGGCTAGATTGATTACAGAAGAAGAAAGAGAGAGAGAAGGCAAGATTTTGGAGTTTGATCTTTTATGATTTTAAAACCACAAACATCTATAAAAACCATGCAAACGAAATGAATGTGAAACTCAGCGAACCATTTTATTTAATTAGAAAAACAATCAATGATTTTCATGTACTCAATTTCCTGTAAAGAAAATAAATGTTGGGAAATTTTATAATTATAATAAACCGTTGCTTAATTATTCTTCCTATTAACATTCTGAAATCCAAAAATTTTAGGGTGTTACACGCATGATACTAAGCATGGTGACAAGACTACTTGCATCACGATCTAAATCCACCGCATGATACTAGACATGATACAAGGTTGCCGATACTTACGGAGGTCGACGGATCGATGAACCCTCTCGCAAAACTCGACGACACGACAAGGACTCAAAAGTTTGGCGTAAAGCCGGTTTGTTATGAGAATGTTTTTCGAATCTATTTACATACATCCAGGGTCTGTATTTATACCCTGTCATGACATGACTCCGAATGGACTACGAGCACAATATTTGATACCTAATTTATCTCTAAGTGCGATCACTTATCCATCCATTCGTCCCTTTCGCTCGAGCCATGTCATCACGCAATCCCACAAAATCAGCGCAAACAGATCCCTTGCCGAATGGAAGCCAACTGCCGACCGCGAGCTCCTTTGCCGAATCTTCCTGGAGAAACCTTCCTTCTTCCGGACGGATTTTTTCAACAATCTGGGCCCACAATCCAGACTCCTTCCTGTGCCAAATTTTGGTGTTAACAGATCCAAGCTTCGACAGGACGTCCGCTGCAACGTTGTTGTCGCGGACGATGTGGTGGAACTCGAGACCGTAGAACTTGTTCTCGAGCTTGCGGACTTCTAGGCAGTAGGCGTCCATGTTCTCCTTGTTGCGGTCCCAGGACTTGTTGACTTGGTTGATGACCACTGCGGAGTCGCGTAGACTAGTAGCCGCTTGATGCCCAGTGAAGCCGCGAGGCGGAGCCCGTGTAGGAGAGCTTCGTACTCGGCTTCGTTGTTTGAGACCTTCTAGAAGATCTGCAGGACGTACTTGAGTTGTTCGCCCGTTGGAGAGATCAGGAGTACCCCTGCACCTGCGCCCTCGAGGTTGAGTGAGCCGTCGAAGTACATCACCCAGTGCTCTGGTCGCATGGTTGGAGTAGGTAGCTGGTTCTCCCGCCACTCTGCCATGAAGTCGACTAGCGCCTGCGACTTGATGGCTGTGCGTGGCTTGAAGTCGATGGTGAGGGCGCCGATCTCAACTGCCCAATTGGAGATTTTTCCAGTGGCATCTTGGTTCCACAGGATGTCGCTGAGCGGGTAGTCGGTGACGACGGAGATCGAGTACTCCTGGAAGTAGTGTCGTAGCTTCCGCGAGGTGATGAGTACTGCGTACAGAAGCTTCTGTATAGGATGATAGCGTGCCTTGGACTCTGACAGGACCTCGCTGACGAAGTAGACTGGACGCTGGACTAGGTAGGCGTGGCCGTCTTCCTGCCGCTCGACGATGATGGCAGTACTGACCACGTGAGTAGTCGCAGCGAGGTAGAGCAGTAGCTTCTCGCCCTTTCGAGGAGCCGTGAGGACCGGCGGCTTCGATAGGAAGTCCTTGAGCTGGGCAAGGGCTTGATCCGCCTCTGGAGTCCACACGAACTTCTCTTGGTGCTTGAGTAGTTTGAAGAAGGGAAGCCCCCGTTCTCCAAGCTTCGAGATAAATCTGTTCAGTGCCGCCATGCACCCGGTCAGCTTCTGGACGTCTTTGATGCACGTGGGAGCTTTCATGCTGGTGATGGCGGAGATCTTCTCGGGGTTGGCTTCGATGCCGTGCTGGCTGATGATGAAGCTGAGTAGTTTGCCCGAAGGTACGCCGAAGATGCACTTATTCGGGTTGAGCTTCCAGCGGTACTCGCGCAGAGATGCGAAAGTCTCTTCAAGGTCGTCAATGAGGGTACTGGAGTTTCTGGTCTTGACGACCACGTCATCCACATAGGCTTCAACGTTCTTGTTGAGTTGCTTCTTGAAGCGGGCCTGGATAGCTCGTTGGTAGGTGGCGCCGGCGTTCTTCAACCCAAAGGACATGGTCGTGTAGCAGTAGGCGCCAAACGGGGTGATGAACGCGGTCTTCTCTTGGTCTTCTTCCTTGATCGCGATCTGGTGGTACCCGGAGTAGCAGTCGAGGAAGCAGAGCAGGTCGCAGCCCGCCGTGGAGTCGATGACTTGATCAATCCGTGGCAACCCGAAGGGGTCCTTGGGGCAGTGCTTGTTGAGGTCAGTGTAGTCGACGCACATCCTCCACTCGTTCGAGTTCTTCTTGCGGACGAGGACGGGGTTGGCGAGCCACTCAGGATGGAAGACTTCTCTGATGAAGCCAGCCACGAGTAGTTTGGCGAGTTCCTTCTTGATGGCATCCCGTCTGTCGTCGGCAAAGCGTCGGAGGTGTTGTCGCTTGGGGGTGGCCTTAGGATCGACGTTGAGGCAGTGCTCGATCAACTCCCTGGGCACTCCTGGCATGTCCACTGGCTTCCATGCGAAGATGTCACGGTTAGCCCGGAGGAAGTTGATGAGCGTGTCTTCCTATTTGGGGTCGAGGCCGGCCCCGATGGTGGTGGTCTTGCTGGGGTCGCCTGTTCCGAGGTCGATCGTCTTGCCAAGAACCTCCTCAGGTGGCTGAGGCTTGTTGGCCCTGTCAGACTTCTCCGGAATGTCGAGTTCGCTTGTAGCAAGCTTCTTCGACGCAGCGTAGACCTCCATCATAGCGTTGGGTACTTGATTCGTAGAGGCGATCTCCACGGCTTTTGTGTCGCAGTCGTGGGAGATCTTCAAGTCCCCTTGAAGAGAGAGTACACCTGCTGGGCTTGGCATCTTGAGTACCAAGTAGGTGTAGTGGGGCACCGCCATGAATTTGGCGATGGCCGGTCTGCCGAGGATGGCGTGGTATGAAGTATCGAAGTCCGCGACCTCGAACTTGATGTACTCAGTACGGTAGTTGTCCCGAGATTCCCCGAAGGTAACTGGTAGGACCACTGAGCCCAGTGGGATAGCCGCGTTACCGGGGACGATGCCGTAGAAGGGCGTGTTGCTCTTGGTGAGCATGTGGGTGATGTCAAGCTTCATCTTCTTCAAGGTCTTGGTGAAAAGGACGTTGAGCCCGCTTCCACCGTCGATAAGAACCTTGTTGAGCTTGGAGCCCGCGACCACTGGCTTCAGGATGAGGGGGAACCGTCCTGGTTCGGAGAAGCTGGTCCATTGATCCGCGCAGGAGAAGGTAATGGGTACCTCCGACCACCTGAGTGGGGTCGGGACTGCTGGTTCAATGCTCATGACTTTTCGACGGGTAGCCTTTTGCTCTCGCCTGCTGGGTAGTCCGCCGAAGAGGACGTTGACAGTCTTGTCGGGTTCCTGGAAGTCGTTGTTGTCTCTGTCATTCTTCTTCTTGCCCTTTTTGTCGTGAGGGTGCGGTGGCTCTGGAGTACCCTTGAGTGCATGCCTGAGCTGGTAGCACTGCTCGGTAGTGTGGTTGCCGTTCAGACGCCACGGGTACTTCTCCTTTAGCAAGTCTTTGAAGCCGCCGGAGTTCTTCTTCAGGTTCTCCTTCGCAGGGCGTTGGATAGCCGTGACAGTGTTGTCTGTCTTGCGCTTGCGATTGGGACCCGAGTAGTTGTTGTTGTTGTTGCGACCGCCCTGGTTCCCGTTGTTGCCGCTGCCGCCGCCCGCGTTCTGCTTGTTCTTGCCACGGATGGCGTTGTATTTGGCGTTGGCCTTGTCTTCTTCATCCGCCCAGGACGTGATCATGTCCTTGAGGTGGGGGGATGGACTTGGGGCGGCGACGACCGAAGTCTTCAAAGGTGCGGCGGTGGTAGAGGCCGTCTTGGAAGAGGTCGATGACCTCCTTGTCGGTGACGTCCACTACGGTAGCGCGCTTGTCGAAGAAGCGGCGCATGTACTTGCGGAGGGTCTCGCCTTGTTCCTGCTTGACCATGGCCAGGTCCATGCGAGTACCCGATCAGCCCATGGTGCCCGCAAAGTTGCTGGTGAACTGCTCCTTCAGCTGGTCCCACTTGTCGATCGAGTGCTTGTCCAGCGACTCGAGCCATGTGAGTGGAGCTTGGTCCAGGCATAAGGGGAAGTAGAGGCATTTGGTGTCGTTGTTGCTGCCAGCGTTCTCGATGGAAAGGGTGTAGCACCTGAGTCACTGGATGGGGTCCTGCTTCACGTTGTACTTGGTGATCCCCAAAGGCTTGAACTTGTCGGGGAGGAGCAAGTTGCGAAGTCGAGGTGCGAAGGCGGGGAAGCCATCATTGTCGCCTGCAGTGGTCGACTTCTTCCGCCGCAGCTCCTCAATCTTCTGGCGGGCATCGTAGCAGCCCTGTGAGGCACCAGAGGCGTGGCTGTTCGCGTGGCCACGGCCGCCGCGGCTCGCCGCCGCCGCCGCCGGCCCTCCTCTGTCGGCTCCATGGTTGGAGCTTCCGCCGTCGCCCCCGCCGCCGCCGTCGAGGTCGCGACCGCCGCCGCCGGCGGGGAGCACGGTGAGGGACGACGTCGCGATTCTTTCGTTGCCACCTTGTGGAGGTCCGCGGCGTTCGAGCGAGTGCGGTTGGGGGCCGAGCCGAAGCTCAGCTCGAGTAAGGTTGGGACCGTGGTTGGCACTGCGACTTGTAGCTTCATTGTCGGGGTGCCTAGCGGGAGGAGGCTGGTTGACCCTGTTGTCGACCCACATGAAGTAAGCATCTTCAGCGAGCTTGGCGATGACCTCTCCTGTGCGTATTCCCTGAGCCTGACGTGCGATCGCTTTGATCGACATGAGGCATTGCTCAGGGGTGGTGTGTACTCTGCTCTCGACCGCCTCGAGAGCTTCCGCGAGGTTGCGGATGGGGAGGTTGTCTCGGAGACGCCGGCACCGTTCGCTGCGCTTCCTGTTGCGCTCGCGTCGAGCGTCTCTGTCGACGGGGGTCTCGTTTGCCGGAGCATCGGCAGACAGCTCGTCGGAGGAGATGTCTTCAAGGTACCTGTCCTGAGCTGTCTCTGAAGGTCCTGGGGTGTCGCCGGCAGCCATGAAGACTTGGCGATCAGGGGTGCCAAGGCTGGACTCCGAAACCGCCACCTCAGTTGGGGTGTTCGAGTCAGCTCAGGCGAGTGGTGTTCCCTCTTGGAATGGGAGCGAGTCGATGTAGGCGACGTAGCGTGAGTCTCCACTTATCAGGTCAGCAGGCTCGCGGTCTGGCCAGTAGACGAATCTCCCGGTCGGTGTGGAGGTTATAACCAGCCCAGAGGCTGGCCCTGATAAGGGATGCTCAGTAGAGTTGTCCTCGGACTCGGGATCCTCTGGGTCCGACCCGAAATCGAACTCGTATGCAGAATCCGAGTAGAACCCGGAGAGAGGGTTGGAGTCCGAAGCGTGGCCGGTGGCGGTGTCGGAGTTCGAGTTGTACTCGGGTACGGGTTCCTTGCCGGCCCGGCGCGAAGACGGAGCCCCTGTGCGGACCCGGCTGACGATGCGGGGACCACGCGCGGAGCGCTCACGGGGTGAGGGACCGCTGCGATGGGCGAGCGGCCCGGCTCGCATGCGATGGCCCATGGAGACGTCGAGTTCGAGTTGGAAGCGGACTCGAGCTCGAAGTCGGCGTGATGGTTGAAGAGCGAAATTTCGCCGAACTTGCTGGCGAGTTCGCCTGTGACAACTTCAGGAAGCGTCACGAAGCCGGTCTCCGGGTTAGGCGGCATGGTGAGGCGGCACTGGAAAGAGCCCGCGCCGTCTGCAGTGCAGACCCAGGCGCCGAACATGAAGGTGTCACCACGGTTGAAGGCGACGGTTGGCTTGAAGTAGAAAGGAGCCGTCGAGTTCGCCATGTGATCTCGGGCGAGATCCCCTACCTGGCGCGCCAGCTGTCGGTGTTTTAGACCGGCAACCTACTAAGGGGAGTACCCGAAGTAGATGAATGTGGCCTCGCCGAGATCGGTAACTCGAAGGAAGAGACACGCGACACACAATTTAGACAGGTTCGGGCCGCGAGGTGCGTAATACCCTACGTCCTGTATGCTGCGTAGCTCTGGATTGATTGGGCATGATTACAAGATGGTGTAATTATGCGCCGTGAGATGAGATTGCATGAGATGCCTAGAGAAAGGTCCCTGCCTCGCCTTATATAGTCCGGGAGGCAGGGTTACAAGTCGGAGTAGGGAGAGAGTACTAGTCGAGTACGTCTAGGAGTCTTCCATACAGTGCGGGACATGTACAGCTTCCTAACCGAGTACTTCTCCTCCGTAGTCCTTGTGCTCCACGCCATCAGGTGCCGTGTAGCGCAAGCCGGGTAGTCCCAGGGGCCCACCGAGTAGTCGGTCCTGGTACCCACCGAGGTAGTGGGCCCAGGGAGGTCCATACGACAAAGGGGTCTCGGGGCACAGGACGTTGGGGAGGCGCGAGGCGGCCTTGGGAAGGTGCGTGTGGACGCGTACGCAGAGGCAGCGGGCGGCCCGAGGTGCGGTGCGCGCGGCGTCGTGCCCATCGCGAATGTTTTGACTTAGGTGACTTTGACCGAGCTTTTCTCCCAAAACTTGAACTGAAGTACACAAAGTGGTGAATAAGAAAGTGTTAGATCTCACTGCCCTCTACAACTTTTACAAAGGCTCTAGGGTGTTTTTCTCAACGGATTTTGCACAATCTGCTGCCAAACTTTGAATGTCGCCATGTCTCGGTGAACAGGAGATGCTGACAGTTGACAACGTTTTTCATCCTTTTCCACCCAAAATTTGAAATGCCAATCTACATGAAAGTTGTGTCCCTCGACAAACTGGACAACTTTCATATGGGTGGATTGTGAAGTGTTAAGGTGAATTTTGGAGAACGCGGCAAAAGTTCTGGAAGACATTCAGGGTCACTAGGGTTTAGGTGGGGTTTGACCAAGTCTTTGACCAAGGGTTGACCTCCAAGGTGTGTTGACTTGGTCAAGGGGTCAATAGGGGTTGTCGGCTCGGTTTTCGAGGTGATGACCCAGGTTGACCTAGGTTTGACCACTGTCAGCCGGTCTGAGTTGGCTGATTCGGCCATTAGCGTTAATGATGCTAATTAAAAACCTGGGGTGTCACAGCCTACCCCCCTTAAGAAGAATCTCATCCCGAGATTCGAAAAATTTAAGACAAAATAGGGAGGTGTTCTCGGATAGGGAGGTTACCCATAGAGTTAAGTTGGTCTGGCTTCCCTTGAAAGATCGACTTCTTGTCGTGATCACCTTTAGCTGCTCCGAGGTTTTGATTCTGCTGCTGGAAATTCGGGAAATTACGTATGAAATGCCCGGGTTGTCTACAATTGTAGCAAAGGCGGGGCGGAAGGTCTTTGGGCTTGGAAATTTGTTGTTGATCTTTCTTGATGAGGCAGAGCTTCTTTTTCTTTCTCTTTCCTAACATCTTGGCTTGCGAGTGGGTTTCGCCTGCGGGGAGCTGAGTGGTCTTGTCGGTGTCATAATTTCGTTTTGCTCTCACGTGGACAGGTCTCCCTATAGGTAATTTCCCACTCACTTACATCTATCTCAGCTAATACTCGCTTGTTGCTCCGACTTGTTTGCTCTTCTTTTCTAAGGTCCGTTGGTAGTTGATAAGGTGGTATTATGGAGTCGGAGGCCTGGGGTTGATCTTGATTAACATGCCCCACCAACAGATTGAACAAGTGGGCCTGCTCAACCATGGATGCAGATAAAGACTGAGAGAGATTGTCTGCCAAACTAGTTTGAGATGGCCCCCCATAACGTCCTTGGATGGTATCATACACTATCTGATTGAGCACTGAATTTTGCCCCTCCAACATCTGGATTGCGCCGACAATGGCATTTATGTCAGTCTGGGTAGGTACTCTGGGTAAACAGGGCTTGAAGGGTCGAAGCTTCTGTTGCATCGGCGGCATTTTCTATAGTTGTTGGGCCATCCGTTGTTGTGCCTGCAGGATCTGGCACAACACTTAGGTCTGTGCTGCCACGAAGGCCTCGGTTAGTGTCGTGGGCGGTGGTGGCGATAGTTTACCACTACCCAACGCACCAAAATCATTGGGGGTACTTCGTGACGGTTTGACCATCTGAAAATTGAGTTTCCATTTAATACACTTTCAGAAACTTGCTCAAAAAATTATCAAGTTAAACATGCACTATGAAACTCGTTTATGGTGGGTAAAGCGAACTAGACAGCAAAACGGTCATAAGCATAGAATTTATAAATCTCTGCTCATTCACTGAGAAATTTCTCTTTGGTCAGTCGGTGTAGAACTTCGTAACTCCATGGCAGATATTCAACTCTGAGGTGAACTCCAGGGTTACCTATGACGGCTACACCACGAGGAAACTCATGGTATCCTCCTCTAGGAATGAAGAGCATATCGGGAAGAATTTAGCACAAGCTTCCTGTTAACACCAAAATTTGGTAAGGAGTCTGACTTGTGGGTCCAGCTCGGTGAGGAATCCGTCCGGTGGAAGGAAGGTTTCTTCATATGCATTCGGCAGAAGAATCCGCGGTCGGCTATTTGCTTTCGTTCGGCAAGGGAACAGTTGAGCTGATTTTGCGGGATTGTACGGTGGCGTGTCTCAAGCAGGAAGGACGAATGGATGGATAAGCGATCAAGCTTAGAGATAAATTAGGTATCAAATCCATTCGAGGTTGTACTTGGCAGGGTATAAATATGAGCCCTGAATGTATGTAACAGATATACGTAACCATTCTCAATACAAACCGGCCTTACGCCAAACCCTAGAGTCCATTTGTCGTGTCGTTGAGTTCTTCGAGAGGGTTCATCGATCCGTCGACCTCCGTGAGTACCGGCAACCTTGTATCATATCTAGTATCATGCGGCGGATTTAGATCTGATGCAAGTAGTCTTGTTACCATGCTTAGTGTCATGCGGTAGATTCAAGCTTGGTTCAAGAGGGTTTCTTGTTAGGTCATGAGCCATGCGGTAGGCTAAGATCTAGCTTGAAGCTAGTTATCGGCTCTATTGGATTTTGGCAAGATCCAATAGATTCATTAAGTTACCTCGTGTTGCTTTGAGTTTTTGCTTTATGTTTAAATTCATGTAACATCTTTTTGCCCAATCTAGATGGGTTTGGATCGGCTTTATCCCTCTTGTGATCCTTATGCGAGTCAAGTTTCTACCTTTGGCTAATTTAACACGTGGATCACGTGCTTTTAGATAGCCGAAACCGAATCGATCTAGGTTGTTACGTGTTGCGGGTTCAAGCTTGCCAATGCTTGTATAAATCTTGAAAGAACTGAGTATCACGCGGTAGATGCAGGTTTTTGGGTTGCTTTGGAGCTAGTCATCCGGTGGATTAGATTTCAAATCAATCTAATAGATTTGTCTTGCTTGGTAATGTTCATTCCTTCTTCATGGACCCCGATTCGGCTGTTCAGCCGCATTCGGTTATGTTTCTCACGAGTAGAACACGTGCGTAATTCATGCTTTAAATAATGTATGCTTTTAAGCTTTCCATATTTAGATCGTATCATGCGGTGGATAGATCTATTTGTGGAAAGTGGTACGATTCCCATGCAAGTTGTATCATGCGGTGGATAGATTTGTTTGGTGTCGTACTCGACGAGTTTTAAAGTACCTAGACATGCGGTAGACTAGTGCTTTGGATCTATGCATGCTTGTTTATTACATGCTTATGCTCGCGCTTTACTTTATTTACTTTATTTAACGTTGATCATCACGGGGATCGGTCATGGTCTTGCGCATGTGCATCTTTGTCCAAACAGAGACCGATCGTCGTCATGCATACGTCATCCATTCGGCTATGTTACTTTTTCCTTTTATAAGCCCCCGAATGGTTTCAGTTTATTGGCAGATAGCTTTCTATAGCTATGTGTCATCCCATCTGGCTTTGTAGCCGTAAATATGGAACTATGCCGGTACCACCGGCAAGTTCCAAGTTTTGGTATTTAACTACTTTGTCTTTTGTTAATTTTCAGGGAAAATTGACTGGCACGTCTTGTGATTCTTTGCACGTGTGAAGCCAGCTTGTTCGGCTTGCTGTGTCCTTGGCGCTAGGTGCACATTTTGCGTCAACACACTTTTTGGCACGCCCAGTGGGACCACAGCCGAAAATCAAGATGCCTGGCATCGGGGATATCATGGATGTCAACATTGAAGACCTCTCTCTCGAACAACGGCAGCAGCTCCAGGACGTCGTGGACCAATTCCAGCAGAAGTGTATGCTGTCCTTCAAGAAGAACAGGAGTGGCGTCCCGTACTTGAAGAATGAGATGCCCAGGGTATTGTTGCCAGGGGAGAGCGACGCCACGACCCAGCAGGAGAGGGAAGAATGCATACAGGCGTTCCGAGATGTCGCGGGCCACGTCTTGAGCAGGCACCACAGAGCTTTCCTTGGTGCATTCAAACAAATGATGGTGGCTGTCTTCGGTCCAGGCATGGAGCAGGCATTCAGCAAGGCACCCATTCAAGGAGGCATCGTGGAGTTGGGCAAGTCCAGTTCTCAACCGCCATTGCAGAGCTAGCCAGCCCAGCCTCCTCCTCAGAGCGCTGGGAGTCAAGCTTTCCAGCCTCTTCCACAAGGTGCTGGGGGTCGACCGCTTCAACCCCCCACCTGCAGCCGCAGGAGGGCGACCGGTCCGGCCACCACCGCGGGCGGCACGGAGTCAACCCTGTGCAACGGCCCGAACCCGTACCAGCCCACGTACGGGGAGTTGGCATTCGGCTCGCCTGGGGCCCCGCTTGCTTCCGGCCACAAGATTGCTCCGGCAAGCAACTGGCTACAGAGGAATCTATACGGCGGAGGCTACCACGAGGTGGGGAACTACGGAGCCATCGACGCTTTCCCGAATCCGGGTTACACACCAGCTGCAGGCGCGCAGGAGGACGACGCCCTGGCGCAAAAGATGGCCGATTTAATGCAGAATCAGTTCGGCCTCAAACCGAAGATGCAAGGACCTGCCTACACGCCGCCGTTCCCGGAGTGGTACTACAACGTGATCCTTCCGCCAAGGGTAAAACCTCCAACGGAGTTCACAAAATTTTCCGGGCAGGACGACACGAGCACGGTGGAGCACATTGCTCGCTACCTGATGCAGCTTGGAGAGTGCTCAGCTGAAGAAGCGTTCAGAGTCAGATACTTCCCCGCGTCACTGACGGGCCCGGCGTTCTAGTGGTTTTCATCTTTGCCCCCTAAATCAGTCAGCACATGGAAGGAGCTGGAAAGGAAATTTCACACCCACTATTTCATTGGCAGCTCAGAAAAGAAGCTAATCGACCTCGCTACCCTGAAGCAGAGGCACAGTGAGACGCCCTTGGAATTTCTCAGGAGGTCCAGGGAAGTTAAGGGCATGTGCTTTTCGCTCAACCTGCCGGATGACCGGTTGGCGACATGGCCGTTGCTTGGGATGCTTTGCCGCCGTACGTGAAAAGCTGTTTGACATGGAGTTCGATAACCTGGGCCAGCTGTCCCAAAAGATGTCGTTAATGAGCAACCAAGCATATGGTTTCAAGAAGGATGCCAGGTTCGACAAACAGCACGACGTGGCGGATATCTACAACCAGTTCCTAGACAAGGCCGACCTGATGGAAGATTATGATGATGAACAGGACGTGGCTGCGGCCGAAATCATGTGGGGAAAGGAGCCATTGACGATGAATCAGTGCTGGGTCAAACAGACCAAAGGCACCTATGATTTCGACATCACAAAAGCTGACAAGCTGTTTGAGCTCCTAGTGAAGGAAGGCCGAATCAGATTGCCTAAAGAGCATTCCATGCTTCGGCCTGATGGAGTAAAGGAGAAACGTTACTGTGGTTTCCACGACAGGAACTCGCACTCCATCAACGACTGCAGGGTCTTCAGGATGAGGATCCAGAAAGCCATCCAGGAGGGACACCTCAAATTTGATAACAAGATGAAGCTGGATGGCCACCCCTTCCCTCAGAACATGGTAGGTTTTTTGGTCAACATGGTGACAGCTGAGGAGAAGGGCAAGGTCAAAGTCTTGACCTCATCCAGGGCAAGGCATGATGGAGCAGTAGACCCGGAGCATCAAGTAACTTTGGAGTAGGTGCATGGTGAAGCCCCCCGCGTTCTCAAGAGCCACGTTGAAATCGGGGAATCATCCAGGACCAAGCCCAGGGTGACCACGCGTATCCTCTTCAATAAGTGGCAGCGCCAGATGGAAAAAGAGCGCTACCAGAAGCGAAAATACGAGGAGGAGAGACGCAGGGCCGAAGAGGAAGCACGCAGAAGAGATCTGGAGCAATACACGCGCGAGCAGGAGCGCGCGCACTGGGGTTGTGCGTTCTTCAGGCACTGTTGGAACGAAGGTTTGAAGCTGCCCACGGCGAGGAACGCGCACGAGTGCAGTGATAGGTATTTCGAGTACAGGCAGGAGACTGTGAATCGCCGATCCGTCCATGATGGAATTGGAAGGATACATCCTAGCGAGGATCGGCGCCAAAAAATTGAAATCATTGATCATCCCAGGAAAAGGCAAGCTGATTTAAGGTGGGCTGATCAAGAGGAAGACGAGGATGAGTACATCTGGCAGAAGGGGCAATGGTGCCCGCCTGGCCTGAGAAAAAGTCAGAAGAGACGGGTTCAACACTTGAGGAACCGTGAGCGAGGCGGTGGGGGATCCGGACAAGGCAGGTGTGGCGTCCAAAGGATCAACCTGAAGGGTCAAAGCGTTCGGCTCCAACATGCATGGTATATTTTCTGCCGAATGAATTCATGGCTCCTGCTAATCAGGTTGTGCAGGAAGAGGCGTCCCTGGATGATGAGCAGGTTGAGGGGGTGATGGCGCAGCTGGTGCTAGCCAAGCAAGCCGTCTTCGACAAACCGGCCAAAAATCGACACATGAGGTCACTGTACTTGAAGGGATATGTCAATGGCAAGCCATTGACCAAGATGTTTGTCGACGGTGGAGCGGCGGTCAACGTAATGTCGTACACCACCTTCAGGAAACTTGGCATGGGCCCCAGCGATCTGACGCCTACAAGCATAATGCGAACGATTTCGGCGGGAATCCTTCGGACACCAAGGGATGCGCTCACGTGGATCGATGATCGGGTCCAAGACACGCTCACGACCTTCTTTGTGATCGAAGGAAAAGGAGCCTACGACCCTCGCTTGGACGGGGCCGGATTCATGCCAATTCTTGTGTCCCATCCACCATGCATCGGCGGCTCATCCGATGGATGGATGATGATATTGAGGTGGTACAAGCGGATGACTCCGTGAGCGTTGCAAACATGGAACCGACTTTTACGGGAGTATCAAGACATTGGCTTGTTTCTCGGGGAAAGGCGGGGAGAAGGTCTGTCGAACCTGTCAGCAGCGATCAACAGCCGATTCAAGCAGTCGGCTCTTATAGCAATTTTTAATGGAGAACCCCGTCGACGGTACTGATGGCAAGTTGGGGCGAGGATTCATGTCGGCTGATAAGTTGGAAGAAGTTGACATTGGAAGTGGTGACAAGCCAAGGCTGACGTTCATCAGCGCAAACTTGCAATCAGACTTCAGGGAGGGATTAATCAAGCTACTCAAGGAATATAAGGATTGCTTCGCCTGGGATTATTCGAAGATGCCTGGACTGGATCGTTCCATCGTTGAGCATCGGTTGCCAATCAAATCTGGTTTCAAACCATATAAGCAACCACCCCGGAAAATCTACAAGGATGAGGTATTGGCCGATGTGAAGAAAGAAGTTGAAAGATTACTTGATGCAAACTTCGTTCGGCCATGCAGATATGCGGAGTGGATTTCTAACATTGTCCCTGTTTACAAGAAGAATGGAAAGATGAGAGTCTGCATAGATTTCGGGGATTTGAACGAGCTACTCCGATGGATGGTTACCCCATGCACATGTTGCCGATTTGCTTTGGTTGACGCCGCTGCTGGGCACAAAGTTATCAGTTTCATGGATGGCAATGCGGGATACAACCAAATTTTTATGGCAGTAGAAGATATATCAAAGACGGCCTTCAGGTGTCTTGGTCATATAGGCCTGTTTGAATGGATAGTCATGACATTTGGGTTGAAAAATGCCGGTGCAACTTATCAGCGTGCTATGAACTACATCTTTCACGAGTTGATCGGCAAGGTTGTTGAAATTTACATTGATGATGTCGTGATCAAGTCCCTAAGTCATGACACACATTTGGAAGATGTGAAAAGGACCTTGGAGTGCACCCGAAAGCATGGTTTAAAGATGAATCCGAACAAATGCACTTTTGGGGTATCAGCTGGAGAATTCTTGGGATTTTTGGTCCACGAAGGGGGGATTGAAGTTGGCAAGAAGAGCATGAAGGCCATTGATGAAGTTGTCCCTCCAACTAATCTCAAGGAGTTACAATCACTGCTCGGCAAAATTAATTTCGTGAGGAGATTCATTTCAAATTTGTCACAGAAAGTTTTGCCGTTCTCTCCATTGCTGAGGCTAAAGAAAGATCAGAAGTTCACATGGGGCGACGAACAACAAAAGGCTTTTGATTAGATCAAGCAATACATGAAGGAGCCACCGGTCTTTGGTCCCTCCTCGTTGGGATAAGCCTTTCAAGTTGTACGTGGCGGCCGATACCCAAACCATTGGATCGGCCCTCATTCAAGAATTCGAAGGAAAGGAGCGGGTAGTAGCGTATCTTAGCCAAAAATTACTTGATCCTGAGACCAGGTATTCGGCTGCAGAGAAGCTGTGCCTATGCGTATACTACTCGTGTACAAAGTTTCGGCACTACTTGTTGAATGCCGAATGCACTGTATATTCCAAGTTTGATGTAATAAAACATATGTTATCTATGCCAATTTTGAATGGCAGGATTGGCAAATGGATCTTGGCTCTATCAGAGTTTGAGTTAAAGTTCGAATCGGCAAAAGCTATTAAGGGACAGATCATTGCCGATTTTATAACCGAACATCGCGATCCGTCAATTGATTTGCTTGAAATTACTCCTTGGGCTTTATTTTTTGATGGATCATCATGTGGTAAAGGTGGTGGAGTAGGGATCCTACTAATTTTGCCTAGAGGTGAGATGTTTGAATTTGCCATCCATATACAGCCCACTGTTACAAACAATCAGGCTGAGTACGAGGCATTGCTTCAAGGGCTTCAATATTTGAGAGAAGCTGGGGCCGTTTCGGTTGAGGTTTATGGAGATTCAGAGTTGGTGATCAAGCAATTGAACGGCCAATACGAATGCAAAAGTGAAGCACTGAGGAGTTACTACGAAGAATGCAGAGAGATCCTGAAGAGCTTTCCGTTGGTAACTCTACAGCATCTTCCTAGGGAGCATAATGAAGAAGCGAACAGGTTGGCTCAGAGCGCCTCTGGTTACAAAGAGAGTCAAGAAGCGTTTGCTGCAGATATATGTGCACTGGGAACGGATCTTGCGGAGGATGATTGGAGAAAAGAGATCGTTGACTATTTGAGAGATCCATCCCAAAAGGTCTCTAGGAAGCTCAGGTACAAGGCCATAAAATTCGTTCTTCTGGATGACAATTTGTTTTATAAATCATTAGATGGGGTATTGTTACGATGCCTGGGTCCAGAAGAAGCCAAGAAGATGATGAGTGAAGTGCATGATGGGATATGTGGAGCACACCAATCGGCCTACCGCATGAAATGGGTTATCAGGCAAGCCGGGTGCTTTTGGCCGACGATATTAGAGGATTGCTTTGAGTATTACAAGGGATGTCAAGATTGCCAGAGGTTTGGAAATATTCAAAGAGTCCCCGCGTCAGCATTGAATCCCATTATCAAGCCATGGCCATTCAGGGGCTGGGGTATAGACCTGATTGGCCAGATTAATCCACCGTCTAGCAAGGGGCATAAGTTTGTGCTTTTGGCTACAGATTATTTTACTAAATGGGTTGAGGTGATCCCACTGAAGAAGGTGACGTCAGAAAACATGGTTGAATTTGTCAAGGAGCACATCATCTATCGGTTTGGAATCCCTCAGACAATCACAACTGATCAAGGGGCCCAATTCGTGTCCCTGGAGTTCAGAGAATTTACCGAAAGCATGGGAATCAAATTGTTCAATTCTTCTCCCTATTATGCCCAAGCTAATGGTTAGGCAGAGGCTTCTAATAAGATCATGATCAAGCTTATACAAAAGAAGATCGACCAGAAGCCAAGGAGGTGGCATTCGGTACTCAGTGAGGCACTGTGGGCTTACCGAATGGCCCCTCATGGAGCTACAAAGACCTCCCCTTATGAATTGGTTTATGGACACCATGCGGTTCTACCTTGGGAGGTGCAATCAGATTCCAGGAGAGTTGTGTTACAGAAATATTTAAGCTCCAAGGATTACAGCAACCTAATGATGGATGAGCTAGAAGATTTGCACATGATCCGTCTTAGGGCCCTGGAGAACATCGAGAAGAACAAGCTGCGGGTTGCCAAGTACTATAACAAGAAGGTGAAGGTCAGGCAATTTGCAGAAGGGGATTTGGTTTGGAAAGCATTATTGCCGATTGGAACCAAATACAGCGAATTCGGCAAATGGTCCCCTAATTGGGAAGGGCCTTTTCGCGTGGTCAGATGCGTCCCTGGTAATGCATACATATTGAAAACTTTACTAGGAGAAGAATTTTCCGCTGCAATAAATGGAAGATATTTGAAGAAATATTATCCTAGTATTGAAATCGATCGATGATCACCAGCATTGGGATTACATGCATCTGACACAGGAAATAGTCGGCGCTCAAGAACGAGGCCGCCTTTAGAACAAAAAATTCACAAACAGAAGAAATGGCCAGTGCCTAGATGTGTTGCCCTTAGCACAAAACTACATTACAACTGCCTCTTGCAGGTTTACATCCAACAACCCTGGTGATCAGGACATCGAGGAGGTGGGAAGCAGAAGGCCTGGAGGAAGAAGCGGAAGTATGATTCAATCTTTTCTTTGCTTCTTCGGCTGCTCTCTCTTCAGTTCCTCCAGGACCACCGTGACGGCAACTTGGAATGCACGAGGGTGACCATGATTTGCGGCCTCTGCCAAGCTGTCCCAAGCCGCTTTCAGGTTGTTGTACCTGTTAGAGACATCTGAAACAGAGGAGTGGGTGTTAGGGGCAAGAAATCCAGATGTGAGCGCGAAGTCAAGAAGGAGTCAGAAACATTTACCTCCCACTAATGCCTCCAGAGCCATGCGGCGCTCGCGTTCGGCCTGGCAACGAGCGGTGATGTCCCTGAGGTCATGCTCCAGGTGCCGAACGCGGCGGCGCAGTTGATGGCTGGTCCTCTGTTCAGGCGTGGCGTCCTCTGCTTCGAGGGAGAAATCGGAGGAGATGTACTCAGGCATGTCTTCGGTCCCGACGATTTCTTCAGGAAGCAAATCAAGGCTGAAAGAGGAAAGGAAGAGAGGAGGTAAAACGCAAGATCATATGAGAAACAAAGAGCAAAATCAAGGGAAAACTCACCTTCAAATCGTGCGTTTCTTCGGAGTGCCGCTCTCCTGGGGCTGCTTGCCTTTGTCCATGGCCTTGGGGTTTTCTCCTCTAAGGACAGGGGAGGAAATGAGAAGTGACAGATGAGTGTGCGAGTGGATCTGCAGGGCATCTCAGTGGGCTATTTTATTGACCGAGGGGGTGCATTGGGAGTGATGACGGGCCGGCGTGCACTATTGGAATACCAAATGGCAGGGTTTTCTTCCCGGATGCGAAGGGTTTTCGCTTGAACAGTGCTTACGGATTGTCGATTCAGGGATCTTCTGTGGATTTTGCGCCAAGGGGCATCTGTTCTCGCGTGTTCGGCTCAAGGCAGTTCCCGGATACGTTCAAGGAAAAAATAAGATTCACGGATGCAAACATGAAGAAAATCATCGCAGTGCAAGCACAGAATTCAAAAGTTCTTTATTTATTGCCGATATTCAAACATCCCTAATACAATCTAGTCAAAAAGCCTGTTCAGCACAGATTGGGGATGAGTGAGTTCGGCAATGGCGTCGCCGTGGCCATCGAGGCGCTCCAAGATGAGCTCAATCTCCTCGATGTCTTCTGGCGCGCCGCCCCGGAAGCCGCGCGGCCTGGTGGAGTAGTCGATGTCGGTGTGCGTCGCCATGGCAGCCAGGCCCAGGGTGGTGCCCAAGCGGACGCCATGGGTGGCCACCTCATCAACGCGGTGCTCCACCGCAGCAAGGCGCTCCGCCGGCGTGTCTCCGCGGGCGTTCACCTTATCGGCCGGTTGCTCCACCGGCATCTTTAGGCGGTTGAGCTCGGCATCACGGGCGCAAAGTGCAAGAAAAAGGGGGGATTAGCATCAAAGGCGGATTGGATCAAAAAAAGCGGTGTCGGGGGCCGTACGTCGATGGTCTCCGGCGGTGCTTGCGGCCGGTCTTCCCATTCCAACTCGGCTATGCCAGCCTTTTTGGAGACGTCCTCCAGCTCGCGCTGGGCCGCCTCCAGTTCCGCCTTGAAGCGGAGAGCGTCGAGTTCCCCGTAGGGCACGGGGGAGTGGCCGTCAGACTCCGAGGAGTCGTCTGGTAGGGGCTGACCGGCCGACGCGGGAGATGGATTCCATTGAATCAACCTGAAAAGAGGATAATCGTCAAAACAAAAGGAGATTGAAGATGAATCAGAGAAGAGGAATTGACGATCATTGCCTCCGGCGCGCATTGGCGCTACTCCCCTCCGCCTCATCAGAGGCGCGACGTCGGTTGAGGCGGCGCACCATGCTTCTCTGGGATGTGCACTGTTTGGAAAGAAGAAGAAGACTTGAGATTGGCAAAGATTCGAGAGCTAAAGGCTTGGTGGGGAGCTAGGGGCACCTACGGTTTCATTTATAGGCCTGGCAAGACAGATCGTGGCCTCAAGTCGTGGCTCTGGATCGTGGCGCATATCCGAAGAAAATCGGAAGGTGGAAAGGTTTCCTTGACCAGTCCGCCAATGGGTCGTTTGGAGTTCTAGGCTGAGTCATATTCGGTTGACTGGCTCGGCTGAGAGGAGTCAAAGTGTCATTCGGGTATTGGCATTTCTTTGCCGAATGGGTCGTTCAGCATTGCATTTAAGGATGCGCAGAAGAAAAGAGAAACAGAATTGCAAGAACAAATGTTACAAGAGCGACCAATTCGGTTACACATCGATTCAAGCATCTAAATGTTCAAGTATTTCGCAATTACACTACGGACATTCGATGTTGCTTGGCGAAAATTGTCCAACCGCTCCTGATAATCTTTCTGGGCACTGGACAAGGTGGTAAGTTCTGCATCACATTGTTTCACCTTAGCTATAGCCGATATTGCTTCCTCTTGGGTCTTCTCTATCAATCCAGGGAGCTCGGCTATTTTCTTGTCATCGGCCTCTATTTCAGCTGACAGGCTTCTCAGTTCTGCCTCCAAAGCGGCTTTTCTGGCGATCTTTAATTCGCGAGAAGCTTGCAGATTGGCCAATGTATCTTTATGTCTCTCGGTCTGAGATTGTGCCCCTTTCACGGCTTGTTCAGCACTGGCCCTCTTCTTTTCAACAGCTGGGCGGGAGGACACCTTTCTCAAAGCTTGTCTTATGGGCACGTAATGAATTTCCAGACCGGAGATAGATGCAAGAGAGGCACTGATGTCATCAGGGAGTTCTTGGCTAATGGGTTTGAGCATTTCTTCAAAGTGGTCAAGATCTTTGAACTGATCTCGCGCATCTTTTTGCAGCCAGGCAAAAATCTCCTTGAGCTTTTCTAGCACTTCCTCTGACAGATTTTGAGGCATTCCTTCCCTTGCCTCGGCAGCTGGATTGTTCCCCATTGATGGACTTGATGATGACGGGGCTTGATCCTAAGAAAGCAATATTGCCGAGTCAGGAGTGTTGAAAGTAAAATAGCAGGGTTGAGTGCAAATAAGTACCTCATGTCTGATTTCCTGAAATAGAGCAGGATTTTGTTCGGGAGCGGCCACTGGTAAAGGAGGTGTTCCAGGCAAGGCTGAAGCTTCTGTGTGAGAAGGCGCTGATGCAGTTTCTGGCAACTCAGGAGCTTCTGGCTGAGGAGGAGATGGGTTCACCTCTACTGGGGTTGGTGTTTCTGCTTGACCAGTGGGTGATTGAGCCCTTAGAGGACTTGATGGCTCTGGTTGGATTGGGAAACTCATCTCTGGCGAGTTTGGTGCTTCTGTCTGGACAGGGGGTGATTGAGTCCCTGATGAAGATGAGATTTCCACTTGGACAGGTGGTTCAACCCTGGGTGGACTTGCTTGTTGAGACACTGGGACGTCCACAAGTTGATCCTCCATTGTTTCTTCTGCAAACGCCAAATTAAAAATAAATGCCAGTGTTCATCCTCAAGGAAAAGGACGGTAAAGGTAATACCAGTGGATGGAGCATTGGCGAGTTCGGCGAGGATTGCTGAGTTCTAGTCTGAAAATGCACAAGATATGGTTTATCAGAAACAGAGTAATCCTGTGATCAAGAAAGGAAGAAATTTTACCTCAACAAGGACTTTCTTGACGGTTCTTCTCCTCTTGGCATTTGGAGGAGCAATCGAGAGATAAGCCTTGCCTCTGTCGGCGGCAAGGGGCGGACGGAGTTGGGTCTGTTGTGGCATACCTAGCCATTAACTGAACCAGGGTTGGTGATTTGAATCCCAATGCTGAGATTGGGCCTACTGCATTGTAGGCAATATCCCTGGCCAGAGGGGCAGGCATTGTGTTCTGAGGGTAAAAGAAATAAAATCAGAATCATGATTGGAAGAGGAAATGTCTGATTTAAGGGTTAATCATATTACCTCGAAGTTGGGCGGAAATCGGGCATCAACTCATACGAGAACAAGTGTACGGAGCTCACCGAAGATGTGATCATGGAATTCTTGCCACCGGGAGTTGAAGGTGGGGTGAGCTATTGTTGTGGGTACGAAAGGCCGAGGTGTAAACGGAGGGATCTGCACACATACGAAAGACTCGCTACTTTGCATAAGTTCTTTGATTTCCTCTCGGGCTTGAGGAATTCATGCGAGAAACGATCTTGGGGGCATCCGGCCACATCCGAGTTGTCGAGCCATCGAGTTGGGGCGATAATATTCATAAGTGCTATAGTTCGGCCTTCCTCCACCGAATTCGGCGGCGAGAATGCATGGGCGGATAATGATATTGAGGATCTCCGGGAATCTTCCATCTTGGCGTTCGAGTTTCAAAGGAGAACTCACAAGGGAGAGTCAAATTGTCATTATCCAAATAAGGGAGCCGAGAGGGGATTTTGGAAACCTTTGAAGAAGAGCTCGAAGAGGCGGGCGATATTCTCGCTTGATGAGGACAGTTGAAGCAGCTTCTCCATAAGTCTGGCATCCTCTGGTGGCTTGGGTTTCCCCTTCATGATGATTGGATGAAGGGAAGAGCGGGTGTTCAAATCAACACCAACAATCGATGCATGTGCAGCTGCAGCCACATTTGAACAAACCACCAGGGACCGTTGACACATGCTATCCTCTGGCTAGTGTACATCTGGGTGACAGTTTGATGAAGCATATGATACACACTGCCCAGGAGATATTTCCCAAGAGGAAAGCGATTGCCGTTGACTAGGTGTGAAGCCATTGCAATATGATTCAGGGTAGGCTCATTGGCTTTACCACAAAAGATGAACCTGCATAGCCACATGTTCAGAAATGCCCTGTATTCAATTTCACCAAGAGGGTCGTCCTTCATATGGTTCAGGATATAGTTTTTGTATCCGCTCCCTGGTTTCACCCCTGTTTGCCTTGAGGAACCTTTGAAATCCCAGGGGTGAACAGATCCTGTAATGTCAAGGCCGGTGATCATATACACATCGGCCAGAGTGGGAGACATCGGGCCGTGACCAAAGAGGAAGGCGTTGACGCCATTTGACCAGAAGTGGCAAGCCGCTATCAAGAGGTCTTCATTCTTGGGGGTCTCGGCCAAAGATAACTCCAGGCATTGAGCAATGCGGAGGGTATCCCAATTCCCAGGGTCTCGGCACTCTTGTCTGCAAGAACCCTCTGGTACCAATTTTTCCAGCCTGCGATTGGGGGCAAGGGCCAGTTCTTGAAAGCGTCCTGCCACTGAGGAGGTGTGGACAGAGCCGCTTTGAAGGGGATCCTTTGAGATTCGGCTGCGATAAAATCTCGAGGATCAGAGTTTCCCACAGGACCAAGTGTCACACCCGACTTTCCGAAGAAAACCAAGTGCATACCTATATGCATGCCAGGATCAAGTTTCATGCATATAGTGACATATAAGTGAATACAAAAACAGTATCACGTAAGAAAAAGAAAAATTATCAGAGATTTACGCTTAATCCCGGAAACGAAGGCTCCAAACATCACAGGCAGTCGACTGGGGGTTGCGTGCGCCTAGAACCAGCAACATCTTCACAAGACTTCAAAGTAGCTTCCTCCTTCTGAGCAACATTGTTTATAGCAAGGGTGAGCACTTGTCGTACTCAGCAAGTGTGGAGAAAAGAATGAATGCAAAGGCTTTATAGTGGACTGGCTCAAAGCATTTAAGCAATTTTAGTTGGTCAAATTTTATTAGCACCTGATTACTAACTAATAAAGTATAAGTTTATACCAACCCACAATTATCACAAAGAGATAGATAAGATACGCCATAAGCATATGGCAAGCATAACCAGAGAGAACGATTTAAGTCCATCTTCAAGTTCAATTATCATGTGAGGGTCCAGACCGCCCGTGACCATGGGCACGGCTAATCGATTAGTTTTACACTCTGCAGAGGTTGTACATCTTTACCCAAAAGTCACGTAAAAGTCCCGAAGAACTTTAGACCCAACCATGCGATGCCGGCCAAGCATCATACCACACTACCGAGGTGTGATTGCATAGGGACGCTACGAGGCCGTTACAAAGATCCTCAGATGTAGGCTGCCCGCTAGGTTACCTGGTCAGTGCAACGTATAAAGCTCCCGGACGAGTACCGTGTCTTAGCCAAGCACACACCTACGCCCGAGCGAGTCCATACGCCACTACCGCAGCCCCCAACCCTTATCAGGTAAAGCATACCTAACACCTAGTTCACTAATTAATAAGCCAAGACAGAGCCATATATCTTGTGGTAGTACTGTTTTCTTGGGTGGTCGCTCCATGTTCCGATTAATGCACAGTGATCTTATATTAACCAGAGATATATAGCATCAAAGTAAAGTATGTTCATCATTGTTGTTCATTAGAACCACCATAACCCAGGTATAGCAACTAAGCATAGCTACCCAACATAAATGTAAACCCAGGTTGACAAGGAATGATGATAAAGACTAGACAAACCTTAATAGGAACCCATCAAAATTTATGCAAGCAATGCAATAGGTGATTAAATATAGTTCTTAGGACAAAAGATCAAGGACACACTTGCCTTTAACCAAAGAGTAGTTGCTCAGAATATCTTCAACCTCTTGCTCTTCAAAGCTTCTCGAACGGCGTTCACTCTAAGCGCATCAATCATCGGCCACAAACATACACAAAGCAAACAAACAAGCATACTAAGAACAAAGCACCAATCAAAAGAAAACTTTTAAAATAACGCACTAAATGATAGGCTTGATTAGATGGATCACTAAAGAACACAAAGTGTGCTTGGAAGGGAAAGGCTTGGTTAGCTTTAAAGAGATGGTTGCGGAAGATTGAGCAAGAACCGGAAAGATCACATTGAGATAGAGCTCGATTCTATGGTTACGCAACGACGAAAGAACGATAAAAACAAAACTAAGGTCGAAGCTATCGAAAGGTTATTATCAAACAACGAGAGACTATGTGCTTCATATGTTTTAATTAGAAAATAATGAGGAAAGAATATTACCAAAACAGGTTATATTTAATTAAGAAAACACGATAAGCCTAATCATATTTTATTTGCATGTTTTTAAGTAAAATTTATGTGAGATTAACAGTTAACATTAAAATGACAAAGTGTGTCAAAAAAATCTAATCGAATAACTTTATATCGCGTGTTCAACTAAGCATATTGATATTGAAAAGACATTTATAATATCATTAAGCACATTAACTTTATTATGAAAACCGATATGTAGCACTAAGCATCTTTTATTTATAAAAGCTAGTTATAAGTAAGAATTAACCAATTAAATCTTAGCTTATGAAAATCGGGATATATAGAATCTAATCACTTTTATTGAAAAAGGTATTGGAATAAATATTAGTCAAGATTAACACGCAACTTTAGTATTAAAATAAATAACAGGTGATACACATGCTAACGCACAAGTTATGGTGAAACGAACTATACAACGGCACAAACATACTATAACGGTACAAAACTAGTTAGGATGAACATGCCGATGAAAGAAATACGAGAGATCGGAATTGAATAGAATAAGATATGAATTGTGATAACAAGAAAAAGATAACTGATTGAATATGACATAAAGATGATGTATCCATAAGAAATAATCAAGAAAAGAAATTAAATGATAGATAAATTGGCTGACGTGAGCAAGGATTTTACAGATGAATAAATAATTATTCTATAGATCAAAGATTTGCAAGGCCTAGTGATGATCAATGAAGTTTCACATTACGAAAAAAAGTGTAGGAAAAGTATTGATTATTTGGTAAAGGAAAAGTCCTAGTTACCACATAAGCATGATGTCACCGTGATGTCATCACCGGCAAGAGCAAGTTTGAACGAGGATGCATGGCTTGTTTGCTTCTGTAACACATGCATGGTGCTTACGTACTTGAAGATAAAGGAAAACTGAATCATTATTGCTCAAGTATATAGGTCAGTCCTTAAAGCAATAATAAGCTACGCAAAAAGGAATTGATTGTGACCTGCGTTGCTCACGTGCGGTACGTACATGTATATACGTAACTTATCCATCATCATAGAAGTAGAAGCTATTCAAACCATTACTAAGAGCATTGCTAATTACCATGCTTCACGTGTAGATTTGCATGGCTGGAGGATGGCTTCGGAATATCTGTCTTGCCAAAACAGCGGAGGGGAAACAGCTGGATGTGTAGACAGCAGAAGCGGCCGGTCTGGCACATAGGAGAAGTATGTAAGCGATCAGGCCATGGGGCACGAGAGGCATGGATCAATAGAAAACGGACAATGAAGTGCTCACCAATAACGACTGGCGAGCGTGCGAGATAGAACTCGATGACAACGAGCAGAGATCAAACTCGCTGGGGCTGCTCGTCGTGAAGTCTTCCCCGGTGGCTGGCAGCCTTCCAAGGAACTAGGGTAGATGGCCGAAACAACAACTCGTGCAGAAGAGATTGACAGCGATGGCGAAGATTGAATCAGACGTCCGTACGAGAAGGCCGGGTTGTGGTTCGACCATCGCGTGGACGTGCTTCTCCAGCAACAGCTCGACCATGAGGGCGCGGTGATGGCTGGCAGAACGACGTACGTCTGGCTCGGCTTCTCATCACGGCGGAGCTCCAACGGTGCCTCTACGGTGCGCGTGAACGCCAAGTCGGCGACACATACAGCGCTTTGATCGAGGCCAGCGGGAGCAAGAACGGGAGCGCATGGCGACAAGCGGCGGCGCCGTAGCTTCATCTTCGACGATGGCAGCACGTACGAGGCGACGCTAGGGTTGCAGCTGCGATGTTGTTGCACAAGGAAGAGTTTGGATCGGCAACCAGGGTACTTGTAGGGGCCGGGCAAGATCCTCTGTTCTTTGGCCGTGCGTTGCTAGACCTGATAATGAATTGGGCTTAGTCCAATTCGAGTTGGACCTTGCTTGGCACATGTATTTCAACTTGATTAGCTGGACGTGGACATCCATTCATTTGGCTTGACATCCAACGACGTTGAATTTTTTTTGGATGTAGAGAAGACTAATCCAAGTCTGCTTGGACTTTATTTGATCCACATGGCATGGCATGTTTGGCCTGGGAGCAATGGCGATGGCGACGATCTCGATATGTTTGCTCGTGGCAATGCAGGACCAAGCCAATTATCTCCAGCGATGCTCATGGCCGATCTGCTGGTAGGGGGCACTCGGAGTATATATGATAGTTCGGTGATATCTTGGGGAACCATGAATCCAAATATAATATTTGGAGCTCACAAGGAGAATTTTAGAGCTTTCTAATTAATATATAGATTTAGCTCAAGAAATAGGAGAATAAATTCCAGAAAAAGTTGGAAAATTCTCAGAAGGATTTGGTCAGCATCTAGACACATTTCAAAAGCTTTTGCGTTGAAGAAACATCAAATGCATCGACATGAATGAAACACACATAACTTTTTATTTAATTTAGAAAATCAAACAAAGACTTTTTCCTATACTATATTTCCTGTAAACAAAACAAATGTTGAGAAAATTTTAAAATTATGCGAAAATCATTGTTTAATTATTCTTTCTATTCACATCCTGAAATTGGAAATTTCAGGGTGTGACAAATCTACCCCCCTTAAACAGAATCTCGTCCCGAGATTCAAAGAAAGAAAAAGCAAGGAGGAGGGAGATAAACAAAAACATTGCTCCCAAGGTAGGTAGGCGGTCTTCCACCTTTGTCGATCGGTGTGGAGTCTCCAATCTTTTTCTTCAATGATTGTTGGGGTCTTCATCATAATGAGCTAGGTGGGACAAAAGCAAGCACAAGGTGGGAAGGAAGGTAGAGTGATGACTTCTTTTCTTCATCTTGCATCTGCCTTAACTTCCTTCTGGTAATGCCTCCAGCAAGTTGAAACAAAGAAAGATGACAAGGATGTGGGAGGTACAAAAGAGAAACCCAACTAGGCAACTGATGTCACTGCAGATATATGATCCACAATACACCAACACTCACTTAAAAGGAACCAACTCAAACAAGGTCATAAAACCAAGCATCATCTTGCAAGCACAGAACTTCACCAAACAAGACATGGTTAAGGGAACGATACTACACGTCGTTATTAAAGTCAGAGGGTATCCTCCTAATAGATCAGATGTCGCTCCCAGCAAGGAATCTCCGTAAATAATGCATTTTTCCCAGATCAAGGAGGCCAAAATTATGAGTTCATCCCAACTGGAATCACCTCAATCGGAGGTTTAGAACTCGAGATTTGAATTAAACAAGATGACCATGTCAGCAGTGTTGGCAGATTCTGAATGCTCCACTAATTCGTATGTATCTCCATGGATACAAAACGAATACTGCTGAATTTCGAACAGAAATAATACATGAAATTCTGGAACTAACCCAACTGATTTCATGTCAATCGGAGTTCGGTAGCTCAAGATAAAATTAAAACAACACTGATGTGTCGGGGAGCTGCGCGAGCAGATAGATTGTTAAGGGTAACGGTTCTACCAATGAATCAAGGTGGTGTTTATTGCTTGAGGGAATGGACAGGCGAGATCGAAGAAATGTTCAAGGAGAGTGAAGATAAATATATAAGAATTCATGGTATGGAGAAAAGAAGATGGTTAAGATGTGAGATCCTTCATCAGAGAGGTCAAGGATAAGGTAAGAAGGGACTTTAGATCAAAGAGACATTAAGAAACGACCAGTGCTAACTAGGCTTACGTCCTACAGTCGATACAGCTCTGATACCACTCTGTCACACCCGACTTTCCGAAGAAAACCAAGTGCATACCTACATGCATGCCAGGATCAAGTTTCATGCATATAGTGACATATAAGTGAATACAAAAACAGTATCACGTAAGAAAAAGAAAGATTATCAGAGATTTACGCTTAATCCCGGAAACGAAGGCTCCAAACATCACAGGCAGTCGACTGGGGGTTGCGTACGCCTAGAACCAGCAACATCTTCACAAGACTTCAAAGTAGCTTCCTCCTTCTGAGCAACATTGTTTATAGCAAGGGTGAGCACTTGTCGTACTCAGCAAGTGTGGAGAAAAGAATGAATGCAAAGGCTTTATAGTGGACTGGCTCAAAGCATTTAAGCAATTTTAGTTGGTCAAATTTTATTAGCACCTGATTACTAACTAATAAAGTATAAGTTTATACCAACCCACAATTATCACAAAGAGATAGATAAGATACGCCATAAGCATATGGCAAGCATAACCAGAGAGAACGATTTAAGTCCATCTTCAAGTTCAATTATCATGTGATGGTCCAGGCCGCCCGTGACCGTGGGCACGGCTAATCGATTAGTTTTACACTCTGCAGAGGTTGTACATCTTTACCCAAAAGTCGCGTAAAAGTCCCGAAGAACTTTAGACCCAACCATGCGATGCCGGCCAAGCATCATACCACACTACCGAGGTGTGATTGCATAGGGACGCTACGAGGCCGTTACAAAGATCCCCAGATGTAGGCCGCCCGCTAGGTTACACCGGTCAGTGCAACGTATAAAGCTCCCGGACGAGTACCGTGTCTTAGCCAAGCACACACCTACGCCCGAGCAGGTCCATACGCCACTACCCGCCAGCCCCCAACCCTTATCAGGTAAAGCATACCTAACACCTATTTCACTAATTAATAAGCCAAGACAGAGCCATATATCTTGTGGTAGTACTGTTTTCTTGGGTGGTCGCTCCATGTTCCGATTAATGCGCAGTGATCTTGTATTAACCAGAGATATATAGCATCAAAGTAAAGTATGTTCATCATTGTTGTTCATTAGAACCACCATAACCCAGGTATAGCAACTAAGCATAGCTACCCAACATAAATGTAAACCCAGGTTGACAAGGAATGATGATAAAGACTAGACAAACCTTAATAGGAACCCATCAAAATTTATGCAAGCAATGCAATAGGTGATTAAATATAGTTCTTAGGACAAAAGATCAAGGACACACTTGCCTTTAACCAAAGAGTAGTTGCTCAGAATATCTTCAACCTCTTGCTCTTCAAAGCTTCTCGAACGGCGTTCACTCTAAGCGCATCAATCATCGGCCACAAACATACACAAAGCAAACAAACAAGCATACTAAGAACAAAGCACCAATCAAAAGAAAACTTTTAAAATAACGCACTAAATGATAGGCTTGATTAGATGGATCACTAAAGAACACAAAGTGTGCTTGGAAGGGAAAGGCTTGGTTAGCTTTAAAGAGATGGTTGCGGAAGATTGAGCAAGAACCGGAAAGATCACATTGAGATAGAGCTCGATTCTATGGTTACGCAACGACGAAAGAACGATAAAAACAAAACTAAGGTCAAAGCTATCGAAAGGTTATTATCAAACAACGAGAGACTACGTGCTTCATATGTTTTAATTAGAAAATAATGTGGCAAGAATATTACCAAAATAGGTTATATTTAATTAAGAAAACACGATAAGCCTAATCATATTTTATTTGCATGTTTTTAAGTAAAATTTATGTGAGATTAACAGTTAACATTAAAATGACAAAGCGTGTCAAAAAAAATCTAATCGAATAACTTTATATCGCGTGTTCAACTAAGCATATTGATATTGAAAAGACATTTATAATATCATTAAGCACATTAACTTTATTATGAAAACCGATATGTAGCACTAAGCATCTTTTATTTATAAAAGCTAGTTATAAGTAAGAATTAACCAATTAAATCTTAGCTTATGAAAATCGGGATATATAGAATCTAATCACTTTTATTGAAAAAGGTATTGGAATAAATATTAGTCAAGATTAACACGCAACTTTAGTATTAAAATAAATAACAGGTGATACACATGCTAACGCACAAGTTATGGTGAAACGAACTATACAACGGCACAAACATACTATAACGGTACAAAACTAGTTAGGATGAACATGCCAGTGAAAGAAATACAGAGATCGGAATTGAATAGAATAAGATATGATTTGTGATAACAAGAAAAAGATAACTGATTGAATATGACATAAAGATGATGTATCCATAAGAAATAATCAAGAAAAGAAATTAAATGATAGATAAATTGGCTGACGTGAGCAAGGATTTTACAGATGAATAAATAATTATTCTATAGATCAAAGATTTGCAAGGCCTAGTGATGATCAATGAAGTTTCACATTACGGAAAAGAAGTGTAGGAAAAGTATTGATTATTTGGTAAAGGAAAAGTCCTAGTTACCACATAAGCATGATGTCACCGTGATGTCATCACCGGCAAGAGCAAGTTTGAACGAGGATGCATGGCTTGTTTGCTTCTGTAACACATGCATGGTGCTTACGTACTTGAAGATAAAGGAAAACTGAATCATTATTGCTCAAGTATATAGGTCAGTCCTTAAAGCAATAATAAGCTACGCAAAAAGGAATTGATTGTGACCTGCGTTGCTCACGTGCGGTACGTACATGTATATACGTAACTTATCCATCATCATAGAAGTAGAAGCTATTCAAACCATTACTAAGAGCATTGCTAATTACCATGCTTCACGTGTAGATTTGCATGGTCGGAGGATGGCTTCGGAAGATCCGTCTTGCCAAAACGGCGGAGGGGAAACGGTGGATGTGTAGACGAGCGAAGCGGCCGTCCGGCACATAGGAGAAGTATGTAAGCGATCGAGGCCATGGGGAACGAGAGGCATGGATCAATAGAAAAACGGACAATGAAGTGCTCACCAATAACGACGGCGAGCGTGCGAGATAGAACTCGATGACAACGAGCAGAGATCAAACTCGGCCGGGGTCGCTCGTCGTGAAGTCTTCCCCGGCGGCTGGCAGCCTTCCAAGGAACTAGGGTAGATGGTCGAAACAACAACTCGTGCAGAAGAGATTGACGGCGATGGCGAAGATTGAATCAGATGTCCGTACGAGAAGGCCGGGCTGTGGTTCGACCATCGCGTGGACGTGCTTCTCCAGCAACAGCTCGACCATGAGGGCGAGGTGATGGCTGGCAGAACGACGTACGTCTGGCTCGGCTTCTCATCACGGCGGAGCTCCAACAGCTGCCTCTACGGTCTGCGTGAACGCCAAGTCGGTGACACATACAGCGCTTTGATCGAGGCCAGCGGGGAGCGACGCGGGGAGCGCATGGCGACAAGCGGCGACGCCGGTAGCTTCATCTTCGACGATGGCAGCACGTACGAGGCGACGCTAGGGTTGCGGCTGCGATGTTGTTGCACAAGGAAGAGTTTGGATCGGCAACCAGGGTACTTGTAGGGGCCGGGCAAGATCCTCTGTTGTTTGGCCGTGCGTTGCTAGACCTGATAATGAATTGGGCTTAGTCCAATTCGAGTTGGACCTTGCTTGGCACATGTATTTCAACTTGATTAGCTGGACGTGGACATCCATTCATTTGGCTTGACATCCAACGACGTTGAATTTTTTTTTGGTGTAGAGAAGACTAATCCAAGTCTGCTTGGACTTTATTTGATCCACATGGCATGGCATGTTTGGCCTGGGAGCAATGGCGATGGCGACGATCTTGATATGTTTGCTCGTGGCAATGCAGAACCAAGCCAAGTATCTCCAGCGATGCTCATGGCCGATCTGCTGGTAGGGGGGCACTCGGAGTATATATGATAGTTCGATGATATCTTGGGGAACCATGAATCCAAATATAATATTTGGAGCTCACAAGGAGAATTTTAGAGCTTTCTAATTAATATATAGATTTAGCTCAAGAAATAGGAGAATAAATTCCAGAAAAAGTTGGAAAATTCTCAGAAGGATTTGGTCAGCATCTAGACACATTTCAAAAGCTTTTGCGTTGAAGAAACATCAAATGCATCGACATGAATGCAACACACATAACTTTTTATTTAATTTAGAAAATCAAACAAAGGATTTTTCCTATACTATATTCCCTGTAAAGAAAAATAAATGTTGGAAAAATTTTAAAATTATGAGAAAATTGTTATTTAATTATTCTTTCTATTCACATCCTGAAATTGGAAATTTCAGGGTGTGACACCAAGGTAGTAGGATCTTGAATTGGCCTCGGTGCGAATCAAAAGCTCAGTGGAAGGCTCCTGAAGGAAAGCGGAAGAGAAATCTCAGGTAAAAATTGTAAACCTAAATGCCGAATGAAGCTTATGGAGGGGGAATTTACCTGAGTAGCTTGATTTTGAGCCTCCATTGGGGATTCAAGCTCAGAACAAGGGGATCTAGGGTTTGGATCTAGAAGAAGATTCCGGCGGATTGCGAAGAGGGAGAATAGGTGTTGACAGATTCGATTTGAAGACGGTGGTGGCTAGAGTCAATTCCGGAATAAAATTACTTTTATCCCGTAATTGAAGGGGCATGTGTTAACACCAAAATTTGGTAAGGAGTCTGACTTGTGGGTCCAGCTCGGTGAGGAATCCGTCCGGTGGAAGGAAGGTTTTTTCATATGCATTCGGTAGAAGAATCCGCGGTCGGCTATTTGCTTTCGTTCGGCAAGGGAACAGTTGAGCTGATTTTGCGGGATTGTACGGTGACGTGGCTCAAGCAGGAAGGATGAATGGATGGATAAGCGATCAAGCTTAGAGATAAATTAGGTATCAAATCCATTCGAGGTTGTACTTGGCAGGGTATAAATATGAGCCCTGAATGTATGTAACAGATATATGTAACCATTCTCAATACAAACCGGCCTTACGCCAAACCCTAGAGTCCATTTGTCGTGTCGTCGAGTTCTTCGAGAGGGTTCATCGATCCGTCGACCTCCGTGAGTACCGGCAACCTTGTATCATATCTAGTATCATGCGGTAGATTTAGATCTGATGCAAGTACTCTTGTTACCATGCTTAGTGTCATGCGGTAGATTCAAGCTTGGTTCAAGAGGGTTTCTTGTTAGGTCATGAGCCATGCGGTAGGCTAAGATCTAGCTTGAAGCTAGTTATCGGCTCTATTGGATTTTGGCAAGATCCAATAGATTCATTAAGTTACCTCGTGTTGCTTTGAGTTTTTGCTTTATGTTTAAATTCATGTAACACCTTTTTGCCCAATCTAGATGGGTTTGGATCGGCTTTATCCCTCTTGTGATCCTTATGCGAGTCAAGTTTGTACCTTTGGCTAATTTAACACGTGGATCACGTGCTTTTCGATAGCCGAAACTGAATCGATCTAGGTTGTTACGTGTTGCGGGTTCAAGCTTTCCAATGCTTGTATAAATCTTGAAAGAACTGAGTATCATGCGGTAGATGCAGGTTTTTGGGTTGCTTTGGAGCTAGTCATCCGGTGGATTAGATTTCAAATCAATCTGATAGATTTGTCTTGCTTGGTAATGTTCGTTCCTTCTTCATGGACCCCGATTCGGCTGTTCAGCCGCATTCGGTTATGTTTCTCACGAGTAGAACACGTGCGTAATTCATGCTTTAAATAATGTATGCTTTTAAGCTTTCCATATTTAGATCGTATCATGCGGTGGATAGATCTATTTGTGGAAAGTGGTACGATCCCCATGCAAGTTGTATCATGCGGTGGATAGATTTGTTTGGTGTCGTACTCGACGGGTTTTAAAGTACCTAGACATGCGGTAGACTAGTGCTTTGGATCTATGCATGCTTGTTTATTACATGCTTATGCTCGCGCTTTACTTTATTTACATTATTTAACGTTGATCATCACGGGGATCGGTCATGGTCTTGCGCATGTGCATGTGCATCTTTGTCCAAACAGAGACCGATCGTCGTCATGCATACGTCATCCATTCGGCTATGTTACTTTTTCCTTTTATAAGCCCCCGAATGGTTTCAGTTTATTGGCAGATATCTTTCTATAGCTATGTGTCATCCCATCTGGCTTTGTAGCCGTAAATATGGAACTGTCTGGTACCACCCGGCAAGTTCCAAGTTTTGGTATTTAACTACTTTGTCTTTTGTTAATTTTCAGGGAAAATTGACTAGCACGTCTTGTGATTCTTTGCACGTGTGAAGCCAGCTTGTTCGGCTTGCTGTGTGCTTGGCGCTAGGTGCACATTTTGCGTCAACACTTCCAACGATCCTGAGTTTGCTCCTTTCTCGATTCTGAGGATTGGGAGGTTATGAGCACGGATCACGGACGAATAAACGATGGATGACTTCTCGACATTGACTTTTCGAGATCCTTGACTGCTCAAGAAAACTTTACTTCTACTTCTACAACTTATCTGATTGGAAGGAGTAGATGTTAAGAGGTTGTCGAGTTTGGCGGCAAGGGACTAAGTCGACACAAATTATCAAAACAGACTTTTACGAAGAAAAGGAAGGCTAGTAACAGAGTTCTGTAATTTCTTGTACGGAAGATAATTTAGTGTGGGAACTTCAGAACAATCTTGCTCACACTTTTACTTAACTTGTGAATCTGAGGTGTTGACGACTCATTATATTACGGTGCAATGATTTTAAAAGTTGGTGCGATGCACGTGCTTGTGAAGACACGGTGCACTTGCTCATGCGGTATGATGCTCATGATGCACATTATTACGACTCAGTTACCCACATGATGAGTTAGTGATTGCGAGGGCAATCACCGGCAGATAGAGAATATGTGTGGCGAGTCGCATTCTCACAACCAAGATACCTAGCGCGCTCCTAGTGGCAGTCATGTGGCTGCAGCACAAATGATTCCCTAGGTTCCGTCGTGGCACCTTCGGTTATGGGATAACAACAACACCAACAAGAGAGGTAGAGTATGAGTACGGGGTTTTCATGCGAATGCATGTGAGTATGCCCAAGGTTCCCAAATGCATATGCTATGTAATGCATGCCCAAAAGTGACATTTATTTTAATTCAAAAAGTCGTGAGCAAGACCAAAAAGAAATAAGTTCAGGATTGCGGAATCGATTGGATCTTGATTGGCACGAACTTTTTGGACGAGTTTGAGATTCACC
This sequence comes from Cenchrus americanus, assembly GCA_947561735.1. Classification (NCBI taxonomy): domain Eukaryota; kingdom Viridiplantae; phylum Streptophyta; class Magnoliopsida; order Poales; family Poaceae; genus Cenchrus; species Cenchrus americanus. The sequence goes on along the minus strand of OX387244.1, from coordinate 25,605,976 downwards.
ACAGAACTTTTGATTTGATCATAACTAGCATAAATAATGCCTCACGAAATTACTGCTGAAGGAGGTTCAATCAAGATGTTACATCGATGAAGGATTTGGAAATTACCCACAACAACGTTTGGGATTACAATGCAGACTAGCTGCACCGAAGGAAGGCTCTCTATTTCAGCCAACCACAACGACTACCCAACACGGCTGCACAACTAGGGTTCCTTAAAACTACCACACTCATACGACTCCGAAATTTATTTTCAACACACCAACTTCCTAGGGTTGGATCTTTCATGCCGAAGAACTATGGTGACTCAGGTCCAGACTCTATTCTAGATTCTCCTTGGACGTCCTCAACATCTTCTTCTTCTTCTAGTCCGAGAAGGACAGGTTCCGGGGGTGGAGCTGCTATAGCTTCCAGTTGATTCTCTAGTTCAAGCATATACTGGTCATTATGCTGCAACAGGAAGTTCTGCTCATGGATAACTTCACTCAGTTCTCGTATCTTCACCTTGTCCCTGCGTCTTTCCTTCTTGAGAGTTGCTATCATTTCTCGAGCTTCCTTCAACGCTTGAGTTGTATTCTCCATTTCTTTAACTCGGTACCTATAGATTTGGTGTCTGTAGAATATACTTTCTCCCACCATCCGTCGGTAGGTGTCGTACATGGCTTCTGAAAAGCGGACTGAGGTGACGAGATTGGAACTGTAGTGAGAGCTGCCCTGAGCTAAAAAGAAGGCTTCGCATTCGACACAAGGTACGGTGTGTCGCTCAGGTATCGGAATCAATTTGGCTACAGTGCTGGCTATCTCGTCAGGGTGCTTCCCACAAAAATTTGTGAGCACTTCGAGAGCAGCCTTCTGCACGGTGTCAGCCAAGTTCCATCCTTGTGGCTTACACTCCCACTCTTCCCAAGCAGGATTGGTCGGGCACACAAAAATCTTCACCTTCACTTCACAACGAAGGAGCTGGCCTGTGGTCATGATCTCACGTGTCGAGTACTCTGGGTAAGCAGTGTACCCAAAGTCCTTTAGGGTGTCCCACAAAAATGCAGGAAACCACCCTCCTCGAGGTAGTTCACGAGAGTCCATGCTTCCACATTTGCCGACGCAGATCCAATGTTGTCTATCTGGACATAACAACAGAAGTGAGAACCAGATGAGTATGAGTGTACCAGGATAGACTCAATCCATGATGAAAGAGTACGTGGTCAAGAAATGGGGAATCATGTGTACTAAGGTACAATCGTATGTAGGACTCGAAACGAGTAGGCATACCTAATGATATAATGCTCCGGCGGCTATGAACAAACATTCATAACTTAAAACCAGAGCCCCAAAATTTCTCAAATTTGTGCGGCAACTCATTAAGGTTATGAGACACATGTTTGGGTATGCAAGATTGAGCTAGAAGTTTAGGGAGGTGCTTAACTAAGCAAGAATTTCAGCAGGACAGAGGTTCACAAATCTGTGTATAACTTGAGATAGACGAAAGCTATAGTCGTGAGCTTTTGCGAGCAGGATCTAGATTAGATGTGGGGAAACTTGGGTGGAGATCTACTAGGCAAAAGATTCTTGGACAAGGGACAACAATCTAAGAAACAACTCTAATAGATTTATGCACAACAACACATCTACACCTAAGAGGCTAGGCAGGACAAAACATACTAACAATATGCTACCTTAGAGAGCACACAAACAAGGACGGGTTCCGTTTTAAGTTGTCACGATTTTTAGCATGATGCAAGACGTCTTATTCATCCTCACAAGGCAATCAAGCCAAAACTCGAAGTTAGCGCCGGTGGCAAGGCACATACACGTTTCTCCCCATAATAGCTAGTCGATAACTAGTCGATACTCTCTTAGCGACTTACGAAACGGGGTTAGTGTACCTGCAGAAGATCACCGAACACAACGAACCTTTCATGCCAGCACTCATGAAAGCGTCCACATAGATTACCGTTCACAATAGAAACGGCACCCATGCATTTATCACTGCATGGACAGCGTCCAACCTCGGACACCCTCCATTTGAATGGAGTGTATCCTTGCCTCGCATATTCGTCATGCGGAATGCTCATGTATGAAACACGTGGGGACACACAACTCTTAACCAGACGCGAAGATGGGATCCGTGGAATGGATCACTCCATCAACCCTCGCAATTCCCGTGATGCGGCACAACACACGTATAAAACACGTGGCTCATCTAGTTTGGTTATGCCAGAAAGTAAGTCTGACATAAAGTAAATGTGATGGAAGTTAGCAAAATAAACCATAGGTTAATAAGCCACCTGAAGAACCCAAAATTCCCTCTAGGGCCTCTCGGTCTATTTTATCCTAAACGGACCAACGTATTTTGCAAATTCAAACAATCTTGGCAAATTTTATTCAAAAACCAGTGATTAAGGTTATTAATTAAACTCTAGTGCATGCAATCGCTCTGATACCAGTTGTGACAACCCGCCCAGGAAAATACCGTACTATCGCCTAAAACCAACCTACTTTGGTCATTAAGCAATAGTAAAGTATCATCCTGCCGATAGTTGTCGGGTTAACGCCCGGTAAATCACTTGGAATTCTTACAGAGGATCGACATATGCATTAAAACTCACGCGAAGGTGAGTCCAGAGTACAACACGAGTTAAACTCAATTTATTACAAACCATTGTTCAAGACATGAAGTAAAGGTTCAGAGTTCGAAAAACAGCGGAAATAAAATAAACTAGCGCAACGGTAAGCATCACAGGAGGCCCTCCATGATGCCATCAGTTGTCGACATCCACCCGGTCAACAGAACCTGCACAACAGTTTTAAAGCAAGGCTGAGTATACTAATACTCAACAAGACTTAACCGTCGGGTGATACTGCATCACTAAACTCTAGACATGGGAGGCTTTATGGCTGGTGGATTTCCTTTGCTGAAAGCATCAAGAATATGTCCTTACTTTCAATATTTTAGCACAAGTTCTAGTTGATTACCGGTTCTAAATGTGCCAACTAATTCAATCAAGAATTAGACAAGCAATTAATCCATACAACAATATTCACCAAGTTCCATCATTACGGGATATCATGGCCAGTTGATTAAGCAGTATCGGATAACGGTGAGAGGACGACAATCGATTGATTTAAGCCTTGCAAGGTAAACCTAAGCACACGGTAGGTCGCCCCCGCGAAGACAGCCATCCAGGCGGTTCCCAAAAATCCTCGGGTTGTTATCAAATCTTACAGTCTTGGGTACAAGGCTAACTGGCACACCCCGCGAGGCATCCAGTCTCGCACATGGTGCCCCCCCTTCCCGGTAGCTAGCCGGTTAGGTGATTCCTCAGGAGTAGTAATAGTAAGTTCCCGCACCGTCTCATTAAGGTACTAGGCTTACTGGTCCTATTCCCGACAAGTGCTTAGTACGTTCAAAAGCTTATCCCACGAAAGCCACTGGACCGGAGCCCAAATCCCATGCTCTTACCACATGAGCAATCCATTTATAAAGATATTATGATTCCAACATAAGCACCTAATCTCGCGAGTGACGAACATCACTCGACTTCTACCGGTCCTATAGCATAGCAGCTATCGACCTACCATACTAGTGATAGAGCATAGGTACCTAGGGATCATGCAACTAGGGTTTCAATTCAACTCCTAAAACGTAAATACACAATCATAGCAAAAGATAATTGCATAATTTTAAAAGACGGGTGAATGATTCAGGGCTTGTCTTCGCTGGCAAGGTTGGCCTCGGGCCCTTCTGGACTTTGGTCCAGGCTTTGAGCTACGAACACGTGTTGAGCTCTTCGCTAGCACCTTCGTCTCCTCCTTCCGGCACGAGCGTACATCTAACGTCGGGAAGATCTACATGAAGATGCAAATGCAAGATTTATTTGACAATTTTTAATTTAACTAACTACAGTCAATAAATGACAACCATGGGGTACATGGTTGACCACATTCACCTAGATAAGAAATACATTCAGCATACTCTTCCAAAAGGAACAATATGCAGCTCTTTATTAATTATTCTTTTTGATAGTGACTGTGTACATATATATGGAAATAATTGAATTTAAATTCACAAATAGCCATGAGTTGGTAACATTTAGCTTTTTATTAGGATTTACACACACACACACACACAAGGTTATTCAAGGTGGGTTGATGATTTCCCATTTAATTGACTATTAACTCTTAAATTGCTTCCATAGCTTTTATTCAATAAATTAATTAATAAAATTTCAGTGGAAGGGTGCATTAAGCACTAATCGCCTATAATAGGCCACTGAACACACATGCATGCTTAGGCTAGCTAAGAAATTAATTATTTTGAAAATAACAAAAGCTATCTAGCAAAACAAGGTAAATGCACACAAAAATAAATAAGCATCAAAATGCTCCTAACTTTCTCACACATGTTATATGGTCCAAAACTAACCTAGTAATGCAGCATATACACCTAGAACTATTATGAATCTTGCTTTATGCAATTACCAAGAAAAACAAGCATATTTCAAGAATAAATATTCTTGTCTTCTGTTAGTTTTTCATGTACACATCCATCGCCCGCTTCCTCATGAACTGCGTTGAGGCAGTGAGGAGAGCCCCATGTATCTTTTGCCCCATATGAATTCTCGCTACATTAAAATATAAGCGATTATGTCATCCACTTGTAACCCATGCTTAGTAGAAAGTGTTGCTCTAATCTTGTTGTCGAATCTCGGGACGAGATTCTGTTTAAGGGGGGTAGGCTGTGACGCCCCAGGTTTTCAGCCGGAGTTGTTAACCCTAATGAGCAGGTCAACAGTGTTGACTTTGGTCAAATGACGGTCAACCTGGGCCATCATCTCGAAAACATCCCCGACAACCCCTAATGACACCCCTTGGTCAACTCATGGTCAAGGTTGGGTCAAAACCCTAGTCAAACCCCTTAAACACCCCTTTACCCTCCAGTGTCGCTCGGAACTTTTGCCGCGTTCTCCAAATTTCACCTAAACACTTCAAAATCTCCCAATGTAAGAGTTGTCTGTTTTGTCGAGGGACACAACTTTTATGTTGAGTGGCATTTGAGATTTGAAGTTTAAATAGGTGAAAAACTCAAGTCAACGCTTCTGATTACTATTCCCCGGCGCCCAGAAAATTGCTGACTTGGCATAGCCTTTGTGCTCAACTGGTTGAGAAAAAGACCCTAGGGCTTTTGGCAAAGTTGTAGAGGGTAGTGTGGTGTACAACTTTGGTATAGAAACCTTGGACCACTTCTGTTGAAAAATTTGGAGGAAACGCTCATGAACAGGGTTACTTGGAATTGTTTCACTGAAGCATGGAGCTCTCGGACACCGGCCGCCCGACGCCGGTGCGCCCGCCGCGCGCGCCCGCCGCGGTTTTCACTGGGCCCGCACGCCGTACACGCACGCCGAGGCCGACCCGCATCTGTTGGTCCATGCGTCGCGCCCTCTTCTCCCCTGTGCGTGACGCGAGCAGGCCCGTGGTCGGCGCCACGCGGCAAGTCCCCACTCGCCGGCGAATGCCACTGCCAGACGCCATTGGACCGCCGCTCCTGCACATCATCGCTCCGTGTGAGCCCATCCCGAGCCGTAGCTCTGACTGGTCGACCGCAAACCGCCTCACCCCTCCCCGAGCAGGCTTTAAAAAGTCACCGCCTTCCACTCGCGTGAGCACACCGTGCCCCGCCGTGCGCCATTGAAGGCCCGCCGCCGAGCGTCTCCTCCCACTTGCTCTCTGAGCCAAGGCACGCTCCTAACCCGTACTCTAGGCCACCCTGAAGCTCGCACGCTTGCTTGTTGCCCTGGCCGTGCTACCCCCTCGTCGGCGCTCGAGTTCCAGCGGCGTCCACCGCCGGTCTCCGCCGAGCCCCATCACCGGCGCCATCCCGACCCCGATTTCAGCCACCATCGGACCCGTGGTGAGCCCCTGCTCGATTTTCCCCACCTCCCTGACCTGCTCCGCCGCCGGTCTTGCCGGATTCCGGTGAGGACCACTGAAGGATCAGATGGCGACTAGAGAGGGGGGGAGTGAATAGGAGCCGGTAAAAATATTCTTCTCGAAGAACTCGGCCTATACCCTAGTCAAATCCCGATCACACACAAGCGATGGGTCGAATCACACACCAATCGTCAAGACAATGAGGTTATGGATCAACCTCTAGCCCTAGGAACAATTCCTTGAAGCACACGCGGAAGCACGAAAGAAGGAAGGGAGGAATCGAACCAAGAAGCAAAGCACACAGCCTCTGGCGGACCGTCCGGCCACACAGGGCGGACCGTCCGCGATGGGCCGCGCGGATCGTCCCGCAGGGTACTACGGACTGTCCGCACCCTTGCCATGGACTGTCCGGCCTGAGCCGCGGACCGTCCGTTAAAGCGAACAGAACCTCCAGTGGCACACCGCAAACCACGGACCGTCCGCGGGGAGCACGTGGACAGTCCGCCAGGCACCCGTGGACCGTCCGCCCAACACACGCGGACCGTCCGAAACGTCGTCCAACCAAAACTCAAAACCACGACAGATCGAAACGAAAGGCGGGCAAGAACTCGAAGAACACGGGATGAACACGTGCGGCGCGGACCGTCCGCCAAGAGGGCGCGGACCGTCCGCGAGGCACGGACAGAGCAGAAAAACGCCCGACCTCGAAGATCAACTACCTCAAATCATCATCGGATTTCCCAAACGGTAGAAGCTGTGGAGACAAGGGTTTGGGAACTTGAAAAGCGTCACACAAGGATGCTATAGCCCAAAAATCTTGCCTCCTAACTCCCTAAATCACCGGGAATCGCGAATCCTTTGAGCACCACCAAAAGCTAGAGCACCGAACAAAAATCCTCGAATCGAAGTGGTTTCCCGGCGTTTGAGGACACAAGATCAATCACAAAGATGTACGAGACATCCATCCATGTTTCCCTCAAAGAAATCCAGGGAGAAACCCACTCAAATCCGCGGAATCACACCGGGAACAAAGGCACAAAAACAAGCACAAAAAGACCACGAAAAACACAACTCCGAATCTTCTATACAAACCAGGAAAGATTCACAAGGTCTAGCATGCCGCCCTAGCATCCATCCCTCTCAACAAATCTCTCATGAAGCTCTCATGCTAGCCTAGAGAAAAATAGAGAAGAAAATAGCTACGAAAATGAGAAAGAGGAGGGGGAAATGAAACCCTAAGTCGCGGAGAGAGAGAGCCACTCACACACCCTCATGGCTTACATATCGGGTCCCGCCGGAGAGGTAAATGACTCGACTACCACTAACTTAACTACTGGCGATACAACCCACGCAGGGGCATTTAGGTAATGTTTGTGGGTCTTATCATCGGACGGCCACGCCTTTGCCGCACCCCGCGTCCTCCCGATGCAAGCCATGCGATCCCGCTGCGTGTGACGCCCCAGGTTTTTAAGTACCGTCATTAACGCTAATGACCGGGTTAGCCGGTCAAATGGTCAACCGAGGTCAACCCTAAGTCAACCAGGGCCCTCACCCACGAAAACTCCCTAACACACCCTAGTGACCCTTAATGAATAGTAAACACACTTGTGGGGCCAACCCATGGTCAAAGGGTGGGTCAAACCCCTTGTCATCCCAGTGTTCACAGGTGTCTGCCGGAATTTTTGCCGCGTTCTCCAAAATTCACCTAAACACTTAAAATTCTACCTTTAGGAAAGTTGTAGGTCTTGTTGAGGGACACAACTTTCATGTAGATTGGCATTTCAAATTTGGAGGGGAAAATTGTGAAAAAACCCTTGCAAGACAGGATTCACTGTTACCAGAAACAGGCGACATTCAAAGTTGGCACTCAAATAGATTCAAATCTAGGAAGAAAAACCCTATACAGCCTTTGTAAAAACTGTAGCTGGTAACTAGATCTACAACTTTGGTATTCATCACGTGGTCCAGTTATGTTTGAAAATTTTGAGAAAACCCCACTTGAACACAGCACTAGCAACACGGGTGGAGCCAGAGCGCGCCGCGCACGACGTCGTGCGCACCCGTGCGCCGCCGCCGCCGGCCATGCCCCGCGTCCACGCCCGCGCCACCCGAGACCTCGCCACCCGCGCCATGCCCCGTCCCGAGGTCACGCGCCCCAACGAGCGCCCGCCCGAGGCGCCCGGCGTCGCCGCCGTCGTACGCGCGCGCACGCCGCGACCGCCGGTCCGTCGGCCGTGTCGCCACCGTACGCGCGCCGTCCGAGTGCCGTAGCACGGCGAGGGCAACTCCGCCGTCACCTTCCGTCACCACTAGATGCGTTGCGCAGCATATAAAAGCCCCCCTTTGTTCCCCGGCGCGCCACCCCGAGCCGCCCGCCGCCATCGTCGCCGCCGCCGGTGCTAGAGCCCGTTGCTCGCGCTCGCCGCCGTCCAAACCCACAGCTAGCTTCCTTAGCACCCAGGATAGCTCACATGTGCGCTTGTTTGCCCCCATTTATCCTCCACGCCGCAGCACTCTGAGCCGCCGTGAGCGCCGCCGCCGCCACCGCCGTGCGCGCGTCGCCGGAGCACACCCCGACCCCGCCACCACCGCCAAACGACCCGTGGTGAGCTCAATTGCAACCCCGTGCCGCTTGTTGCCGTCTCCCGTCCCCACATCGCCGCCGGCGACCCCTCCCGCCGTCGCGAGGGCATGGTTGTGATTTCTGAGGCCTGGTTGCAAGGAAACCTAACTAAGTTTATTTGCAGATCAGTCCAGTGGCTTGTAAAATCCCTAGAAATTCACAGAAAAATCAGAAAACTCCCAAACCAATTTTGTAGGGTTCAGGATGCTAAACCCCACCTCTTTTGTTGTATACTCATGGCTAGATTCAAAATAGTTTTGGCAGGAAAAATACAAATGTGTTATACATGGATCTGTCATAACTTGAAAAATGTAACTCCTCTATAGCCAAATTTTGTATATGCTGTTTTTTAAGATATGACTAGATGCTGTGCCAAAAATTGCACAAAGTTATGCAGTAGATTTTGCTAGACAAATTCTTTTCCATTCCTGCAGTAACTGCCTAGATGATTTTTCCTGTTACATATATTTATGTTCTTGAGCCCAACTTGTGCACACTATCTTGTAATGCTAAAAGACACATCCTGTGAATTAATCATGAATTTTGGATTAACAGAAGCAATTATTCTTGAATTATGCATGTTTTCCTTTCTAAAATAATAAACCAAGTTCAGTAAGGTTTCCATGTGAATGTGCTTGTTCTTTAGGCTTGTTTAGGTCCAGAGAGCATGCACAAGAAAATTTGGATCATTTTGATGCTTATTTGTTTTTATATGCATTTAAGTTGAATCACTAGTTAGCCTTTGTTATTTTCCACAATATTTAATTTCCTAGCATCCAACACTTACATGTGGGTCCAATGGACCAGGATGGGTGCTAGTAGGCTTAAGAAACACTCATGTCATTTTTGGTAATTTAATTGATTAATAAATGGCTTAAATGCCCTTTAATATTAAAGGGAAATTAAATAAAGAAAAATCCTTAATTAAATCTTTTTCCTTTTTTGAAAGTATTATTTAATATAAATAAAAGATGATTAATTATCATCACTGATAAGGAATTAATTCATAAATAAAAATATTAATTACACCTTTGTTCGTAAAGGTAAAATGAAATGGAGCTTTCACATGAAATGATAGGCTTAATGAAAACCTTTATTCGAATGTGGAATAAAAGAGTAACCCATGTACAGCCAATAACCTTCCTAAAGGAGAAACCTTAGATGAATGCTTGTTAAGGTGAATATGACCAACTAGAGTTGGATAAGACAACAAACTATCACATCACCTAAAGTGCATTGCATTCCGTGTAGATCTTCCAGACGGAGATTACTCCCTGGTCCCGGAAACCGAGGAAGGCGGAGCGGAAGGTTCTCTGCAATACGTGGACGTACTCGACACCGAGGGTGCCCAAGCTAACCTAGTCGACGAAGGCAAGCTCCGGTGCATCTAACCTAGTTTTAAGTTCTTTATTCAATTATCTATGAATGATTGTGCATTTACGTACAGGAGTTGAATGAAACCCTAGATGCTTGATCCATAGGTACCTTTGGTCCCTACTAGTATGATAGGTCGGTAGCTGCTAAGCTATAGGACCGTTACAAGTCGAGTGATGACCTCACTCGCGAGAATAGGTTCCTAGATAGGAATCATACTATATCCTTAAATGGATTGATCACGTGGTAAGAGCATGGGATCTAGGTTCCGGTCCAGTGGTTATGTGGGTTAAGTTTTTGAACGTACTAAGCACATGCCGGTTATGGGGCCGGTAAGCCTAGTACCTTAATGAGGCGGCGAGGGATCCTACTATTACTACTCTTGGGATTCGCTCTCACGGCTAGCTACCGGTGGTGTATGGTGACTCCGGGTATCTCGCGGGGTATGCCGGATAGCCTGCACCAAAGATTGTAAGATTCGATCCCAACCCGAGGATTTATGGGGACGGCTCGGGAAGTTGTCCTCGCGGGGGGGCAGCCTACCGTGTGTTTGGGTCTACCTTGCAAGGTTTAAATCAATCGATTGTCGGCCTCTCACCGTTATCCGAGACTACTTACTCCACTAGTCATGAGATCCCTAATGATGGAAGTTGATGAATATTATGTTTGATTAATTGAATTGTACAACTTTGCTTGTACTAGTTGGCTAATGTAGTAAAGACTAAACCACTAGAACTTGTGCTAAAATCTTGAAAGTAAGGACCTACTCTTTGTTACTTTTTAGCAAAAGCAACCCAGTAGCCAAAAAGCCTTTCATGGTCTAGAATTGGTGAAGTAGTTATCCCCGATGGGTAAGTCTTGCTGAGTATTAGTATACTCAGCCTTGCTATAATGTGTTGATCCAGGTAATGCCTTCAGTGATGTGTTGCCCGGAGGGATCCCGCCCGGCTGGGAGCTGGAGTGGGTGGAGGACGACTGCTGAAAGCATCATGGATGGCCTCCCGTGGTGTCTTCGCTTCCGTTAGTTTAATTCCGCTGCTTTTTGAAAACTCTGAACTATCTCATCATGGCAAAAACTATGGTTTGTAATAATTAAACCCCTCGGGGTACGAATTTGGATTTGAATGTTGTTGTATCTCTGGACTCGCCTTCGAGTGAGTTTTAATGCATATATTCGATCCTTGTGCTCTCAAGTGATTTACCGGGCGTTAACCCGGCAACTTACGACAGGATGGTACTTTATTATTGCTTAATGACCAAAGTGGATCGGTCTTAGGCGATAGTACGGTATTTTCCCCGGGCGGGTTGTCACGATTGGCATCGTAGCTTATATGCACCGTAGATTAATTAATAAACCTTAATCACTGATTTTTGAATAAAATATGCCAAGATTTTCCGATTTTCCAAAATACGTTGGTCCGCTAAGGATAAACTAGACCGAGAGGCCCTAGAGGGAATTTTGGGTTCTTCAGGTGGCTTATTAACCTATGGTTTATTTTGCTAACTCCCGAAGACATTACTTTATGTCGACTTACTTTCTCGCACAACCATACTAGTTCATCACGTTTTGCCATACGTGGTGGTACCACAGGGAAGTCCTGTGAGGGACTAGTGGGACCTATTCCAATGGGTGCCACGTCGCATTTGAGTCTCGTCACGTTTTGCCATACGTGATGGTACCACGGGAAAGTCCGTGAGGGATGAGTGAGGCCTATTCCAGTGGGCACTCACGTCGCGTCAGAGTCTTAAATAGGACGCTGTCCATACAGCGGCTTAACGCATGGATATCATTTCTATAGTGAACGGTAATGAATGTGCACGCTTTCGTGACGTGCTGGCACGAAAGGTTCGTTTTCTGCAGGTACATAACAGCGCTTTGTTAGTTGTTAAGCAAGTACCGTATAGCTCTCGACTAGATATTATAGGGAGAGACGAATATGAGCCTTGCCACCGGCACTAACTTCGATTTTGGCTTGATTGCCATGTGAGGTCGAATAGGACGTCTTGCATGCATATTAAAAATCGAAATAACTAAAATGGACCCAAAAATCGGAATTCCATATGTTCTCTAAGGAAGTTTATGCTAGTGTGTGTTTTTTATAAACTAGAGTACCTTCCATACCTAGCTGTCATGCTGCCGAAATTTTACAAAAAATTGTTTACCATGTGATAGGTTAATTAAACCAAATTGTTGAATATAATGGCTCCTCAACCAGCTGTCTTGTAATAAGCAAATCTCAAACCTAGTTTCAATGGGTTGGTTCACTTTTTCCCTAGGCACTTTCAGGTTAAGGACCTTTCATCTTGTCTCCTTAATCGATGTTCAACCTTAAAAAGGGCTAATTAAAGGTATTAAAGGTTTCATTTAAAACTTGGGGAATTTTTGAGGTTTCTGGATTTTTAGTTATGAAGTTATCTCACAGCTGCCAGAACTTCACCATTTGACATGCCGTTCTCTTTGAGATCTGACATGAGTTACATTTGTGTACAGATGGATTTCCCCGTATTCCACCAGTTCGACGCTGACGGTACAATCCGTACCAACAGGTTGCACTAGGAGGGTTTTCCGCGCTTGGCGTGGGAAGCACTCAGTGCCGCAGGCTACCTTACCCCACCGACGTACGAGGTGAAGGAGTTTGAGTGCTTTGGCGTTCCCCGCTGCAGGGTGATCGTTACTGTGCTGCCGCACCCAGACCACGCCGACTGGTTTGACCTGAGCTTTATCTACTGGGGATTTATCACGCACGAGTCCGTGGAGTCAGCCGCCCTCAGAGTGCTGACAGACTTTTGTGACCACAACCCTACCGTGGTAGCTCTTTCCCCGTTTGGACTGTTTCCTGCTATGAGTCCTCACGACCCAGCTTGGTTGGACCGTATGGACCATCTACGAGAGCTACTGACCCTAGCAGAGCCGTTGGATGTTACCCAGACACTTGCCCGTTGTCTGAACGTGGTGTTCACACTCCAGGGGCTGCGTTATAACACCGCAGCGATCATTGCACAGCGCTTGGAGGCATCTAGGCGCGATTGGGAGCAGCTTTCAGCAGCACACCAGCAGCTGAACTTCACGCTTACCCAGGTGCAGCAGGAGAACGACAGGCTGCGTGCTAGGAGGTTCCAGCTGGAGCTTGAGAGAGGTGACCGCCTACAGAGGATCGTGGATCTGGAGGCGGAGAACCATGCACTAGAGGAGGATGCCGACGCACACGAGATAGAGAGGCTGACACTGCTGCAGAACATTGCTGAGATGCAGGAGCACGTGCAGGAGGCCGACGTACAGGTGGCCGCCTTACAGGCTATAGTGGCCTTACAGCCACTGCCCCCAGTACAGGCACACCCGGAGGAGCAGCAGGCTGTGTCCGGTCTGGATCAGACGAGCCAGGCAGGACCACCGCTACCGACTCCCCCAGCTTCGCCTTCGTACAGTGGTGCTTCAGTGGGCAACTAGGTTGCCGACAGCGGGAGCAGCAGGATATCGATCTTATCGAGTTGTCTTCGAGATGTTAGAGTAGTTGGCTTGACAGCACGTCTTCGTGCCAAGCAACTATTGTATCGTGTATTGTCATGATGTTTCGAAATCGAGTTGTAATGTCGTTGAACCTTGTTCTGTCATGTTGTAATAAGAATGCTTAAGCTTGTATGCTTTAAGTGAATCTTGTTGTCTTCCAAATTGAAATTTTCTTGTGTTGAACACCAGATCCTTGGATAAACCGTTGCAAATGACCATGCTTGTCAATTTTGCATTCGCACCTAAAAACGTTGGTAAACCAAAGCATTTCTAGAGGCATCACTCGTTGCCAGCAAATAAGTGCTCGTTCGGATACCACCTTCTTTGGTATCCGGGATGACGATGATCGTTCGAAAATAATGATGAGCCGCGCAATTGAGTAAACGTCGTCCTAACCATGTTGAGAAGAACGATTCTATGAATCTTGGTGGCTATAGAATATTGTTGCCTGTTGTTGTCTTCGTTGTTTAAGTACTAATGAGATGTGATTATGCTTGATCGTGCTTGTCATCATTTGGAGTAAGCTTTCGGTTATCTCACTAATAAAGCTCACTTTTCAGATGGTGGGAACCACGCGCAGCTCTCCCAACGGTTTTGGAGCGAGTGGTAATGGTGACTTGCCACCACCCCCGCCCATGACACCGACGGAGGCCTTCATGGCCACCCAAACGAGGTGCCTTGCGCCGCATCCCGCGGACGCAAAGCAGCAGATCGCCCAGCAGATGAACCGAGGGCCGCCACATGGGGCCAACCACGAGGGGCCTAACCAGGTCACCACGTACGCCCAGTTCATCGCCATGAAGCCGCCAACCTTCACTAAAGCAGAAGACCCTCTGGAGGCTGAGGCTTGGGTCAAGGCCATAGAGGCGAAATTCTCTGCCTTTGTGCTGCCTTGCTCCGAGGAGAACAAAGCGAACTTCACAGCGCTGCAACTGCGAGGGGAAGCTTTGATGTGGTGGGACCACTTCAAGTCCATGCAGCGAGGCCACGCTGTGACTTGGGAAGAGTTCAAGCAGGCTTTCAAAAGCCACCACATCCCTAAGGGTCTGATGGACAGGAAGATGAGGGAGCTGTTAGCCCTCCGTCAAGGATCTGACTCCGTGTACCGCTATGCTCAGAAGTTCAATAGCTTATGCCAGTACGGTGGGCATCATGTTGATACTGATGCCAAGAAGATGGAGAGGTTCCGCGACGGGCTTGATGGCAAGCTGTATGAACGCCTGAATCTGCTCGAGCCCGCAAACTTCCATGAGCTAGTGAACAAGGCTATCTCGCAAGAGGATGCTATGAAGAAAGCCCATGGGGACAACAAGAGGATGTCCGGTTTCACCCCAGGCAGCGGAACAAGCAAGAAGTTTCGCTTTGTGAAGAAGGAAGCTCCAGGCCCATCCCAGCAATCTTCAACTGGACGCTTGACGATGAAGCCACTCCAGGGCAAACCTGCCGGGAACTTCCAGTTCCGCCGTGCCTAGCAGCAGGCTCCAAAGCCTATTGCACCCCCTCGTGATGTTGGAGATCGTCGTTGCTACAACTGTGGCCAGCCAGGGCACTACATTAATGAGTGCCCCAAGCCCAGGCAGATCAAGCCCAACCCGTAGAATCAGAGTACGGGAAACAAGCCTGCCACTCCGGCCAAGAAGCCTATGGTGCAAGTGTGCCAGGGCAAGCTGAACTTCACTACCATGAGTGACATTCCAAACAGAGCTCCGGTACTCACGGGTACATTCTCTATCAATAACACTCCCGTTAGGGTCTTATTTGATTCGGGAGCCACCCATAGTTTCATAAATGAGAGTCTCGTTAGACAAATTGGGTCTAAGAGGAGTACAAACCAAATCGCTTATAAAATTACCACACCGGTGGAAACATCACGTCTCAGTTAGTGACTTTTGGAGTTCCTCTAAGACTAGGAAGTCGGGTTATTCAATCTAATCTGATAGTCATCAAATTAGGAAGCATGGATGTTATTTTGGGTATGGAATGGATGAATCAACATAAGGTGGTTCTAGATATATCAGATAGGGTCGTAGAGATCAACTCTCCTACGGTCGGGCACACTACCTTGTACCTGCCTTTCCGGGACGGTACTGACTCTTGTGCCTATGCGACCATTATCTCCTCCCTTGATGAAATTCCAGTAGTGTGTGAGTACCCGGATGTATTTCCTGACGAGTTGCCTGGTATGCCACCAGACAGAGATGTCGAGTTTGTGATCGAACTCCAGCCCGGTACCGCACCCATTTCCAAAAGACCCTATCGCATGCCACCCAAAGAGTTAGCTGAACTAAAAACCCAACTCCAAGAATTGTTAGATAAGGGTTACATTCGCCCGAGCTCTTCTCCTTGGGGTTGCCCTGCCCTCTTTGTCAAAAAGAAAGATGGTAGCTTGAGAATGTGCGTAGATTACCGACCACTCAATGCAGTCACCATCAAAAACAAATACCCGCTTCCTCGAATTGATGTTCGTTTGATCAATTGGTCGGTGCCAAAGTCTTCTCTAAGATCGACCTTCGTTCGGCTACCACCAAATCAAGATTCGACCATGCGACATTCCTAAAACCGCTTTTTCCACTCGTTATGGTCTTTACGAGTTCTTGGTCATGTCCTTCGGACTCACTAATGCACCTGCCTACTTCATGTACCTCATGAACTCCGTATTCATGACAGAGCTCGATAAATTTGTCGTGGTCTTTATCGATGATATCCTCATCTATTCTAAGAGTGAGGAAGAACACGCCAAACATCTCCGAGTTGTCCTTCAGCGTTTGCGAGATCACAAGCTTTATGCTAAGTTCTCCAAATGCGAATTCTGGTTGAAAAGTGTCAAATTCTTAGGGCACACCATTTCCCACGATGGTATCTCCGTAGATCCTAGCAAAGTTCAAGAGGTGATGGATTGGAAACCACCCAAATCCGTACATCAAATCCGCAGTTTCCTAGGATTGGCGGGATATTACCGTTGATTCATTCCTGACTTTTCTAGAATCGCAAAACCCATGACCGAATTGCTCAAGAAGGGAGTGAAATTCGTGTGGAGTGAAGCATGTGAGAAAGCTTTTCACACCCTCAGACAACATCTAACTTCAGCCCTAGTGCTAGCTCAACCCGATAATTCCAAACCATTTGAAGTCTTCTGTGACGCATCAGGCACAGGTCTCGGCTATGTTCTCATGCAAGAAGGCCGAGTCATTGCCTACGCTTCACGGGCCCTTCTACCCCATGAGCTCAACTATCCTACCCATGATCTTGAGTTAGCTGCCGTTGTTCATGCCCTCAAGATATGGAGACATTATCTAATGGGCAATCATTGCAATATCTTCACTGATCACAAGAGCCTCAAATATATCTTCACCCAGTCAGAATTGAATATGAGGCAGAGAAGATGGCTTGAGTTGATCAAGGATTATGATTTAGAAGTGCACTATCATCCCGTCAAAGCAAATGTTGTTGTGGATGCTCTTAGCCGCAAGGATCATTGCAACCACCTAGAGTTAGAGCCAGTCAGTGAACCCTTGTGTGAAGAAATGAGAAGGCTCAACTTAGAAGTGGCACCACAGGGAATTCTTTATGCCTTGACGGCAGAGTCAAGCCTTTATGACAGGATTGTCACTTCCCAGCGCAATGATGCAGATATTCAAACCATCAGGCAGAAACTAGTGGAAGGAGACCCAAAGTACACTTGTTTTCAGAAAGATCACCAAGATGTGGTCTGGTTTGGGAAGCGTCTAGTGGTCCCCGTTGACCCAGAAATCAAGAAAATCATTCTAGATGAAGCTCACAAGTCCAAGTTCTCTATTCATCCCGGTAGTACCAAGATGTACCAAGATCTAAAGCAGAACTTTTGGTGGTCCAATATGAAGGTGGATGTAGCCAAGTATGTAGTCGAGTGTGATACTTGCCACCGGATGAAAGCAAGTCATTTGAAGTCGGCAGGAGTACTCCAACCCCTGTCGATACCTATGTGGAAATGGGACGACATTAGTATGGATTTTATTGTGGGTTTACCCCTGACCCCTAGAAAGAAGGACTCTATTTGGGTAATCGTGGATAGACTCACCAAGACCGCTCACTTCATTGCCGTGCATACCACTTACTCCGTACAACAATATGCAGAGTTGTACGTAGACCACATAGTTCGTCTGCATGGAATCCCAAAGACTATAATCTCTGATAGAGGGACTCAGTTTGTGGCCCGTTTTTGGGAGCAATTGCATGAGTGTTTGGGAACTCAGCTACTCCGTAGTTCCAGTTATCATCCACAGACCGATGGTCAGATGGAGAGGATAAATCAGATCCTAGAAGACAAGAGTTGGGACAAGTGTTTGTCCTTGGCAGAGTTCTCTTACAATAACAGCTATCAGGCCAGCTTGAAAATGGCACCGTTCGATGCTCTATACGGACGTAGATGCCGCACACCACTGAACTGGTCAGAGACCGGAGAAAGAACACTTTTTGGCCCAGAGTTAGTTAGAGAGGCCGAAGAAAAGGTGCAAGTGATAAGAGAGAATTTGAAGATGACCCAGATGAGACAAAAGAGTTACCATGATAAGGGAACCGCACCTCGACACTTTGAAGTGGGAGATCATGTATACTTGAAAGTATCCCCCACCAAAGGTGTGCAAAGGTTCGGAGTCAAGGGAAAGTTAGCCCCGCGCTACATTGGACCCTATGAAGTAATAGAAGCCTGTGGAGCCGTGGCTTACCATATCCGATTGCCAGAACGGTTTTCCGCGGTTCACAATGTGTTCCATGTAACTCAGTTGAAGAAGGGACTGCCTGTTCCGGAGAACGAGATCATCACAGAAGCTAATGCTTGGATCGAGCCGGATTTCTCGCTCGTCGAGCATCCATTGAAGGTAGTAGACCAAAAAGAGGGAAAGACCCGGAGGCAGACTGTGCGAATGTACAAGATCCAATGGAGCCATCACACGGAAGAAGAAGCCACGTGGGAGACGGAGGATTATCTTAACACCAAGTATACGGGCTTCCTCCAATCCCGAAACAGTGAGTCTTTTTCCCCATATCTTCGTTGTCAAATCGAATCTCGGGACGAGATTCCGTTTAAGGGGGGTAGGCTGTGACGCCCCAGGTTTTTAAGTACCGTCATTAACGCTAATGACCGGGTTAGCCGGTCAAATGGTCAACCCTAGGTCAACCAGGGCCCTCACCCACGAAAACTCCCTAACACACCCTAGTGACCATTAATGAATAGTAAACACACTTGTGGGGCCAACCCACGGTCAAAGGGTGGGTCAAACCCCTTGCCATCCTAGTGTCCACAGGTGTCTGCCGGAATTTTTGCCGCGTTCTCCAAAATTCACCTAAACACTTAAAATTCTACCTTTAGGAAAGTTGTAGGTCTTGTTGAGGGACACAACTTTCATGTAGATTGGCATTTCAAATTTGGAGAGGAAAATTGTGAAAAACCCCTTGCAAGACAGGATTCACTGTTACCAGAAACAGGCTGACATTCAAAGTTGGCATTCAAATAGATTCAAATCTAGGAAGAAAAACCCTATACAGCCTTTGTAAAAATTGTAGCTGGTACCTAGATCTACAACTTTGGTATTCATCACTTGGTCCAGTTATGTTTGAAAATTTTGAGAAAAACCCACTTGAACACAGCACCAGCAACACGGGTGGAGCCAGAGCGCGCCGCGCGCGACGTCGTGCGCACCCGCGCGCCGCCGCCGCCGCCCGCCGCCGGCCATGCCCCGGCGTCCACGCCCGCGCCGCCCGAGACCTCGCCACCCGCGCCACGCCCCGGTCCCGAGGTCACGCGCCCCAAAGCGCGCCCGCCCGAGGCACCCGGCGTCGCCGCCGCCGCACGCGCGCGCGCGCGGACCGCCGGTCCGTCGACCGTGTCGCCGCCGTACGCGCGCCGCCCGAGCGCCGTAGCACGGTGAGGGCATCTCCGCCGTCACCTTCCGTCACCCCTAGATGCGCCGTGCGGCATATAAAAGCCCCCCCCCCCTTCGTTCCCGCGCGCCACCCCCGAGCCGCCCGCCGCCATCGTCGTCGCCGCCGGCGGCTAGAGCCCGTTGCTCGCGCTCGCCGCCGTCCAAACCCACGGCCTAGCTTCCTTAGCACCCGGGATAGCTCACACGTGCGCTTGTTTTCCCCCATTTAGCCTCCACGCCGCAGCACCCCGAGCCGCCGTGAGCGCCGCCGCCGCCACCGCCGTGCGCGCGTCGGCCGGAGCACACCCCGACCCCTGCCACCACCGCCAAACGACCCGTGGTGAGCTCAATTGCAACCCCGTGCCGCTTGTTGCCGTGGCCCGGCCCCACATCGCCGCCGGCGAGCCCTCCCGCCGCCGCGAGGGCATGGTTGTGATTTCTGAGGGCCTGGTTGCAAGGAAACCTAACTAAGTTTATTTGCAGATCAGTCCAGTGGCTTGTAAAATCCCTAGAAATTCACAGAAAAATCGGAAAAATCCCAAACAAATTTTGTAGGGTTCAGGATGCTAAACCCCACCTCTTTTGTTGTATACTCATGGCTAGATTCAAAATAGTTTTGGCAGGAAAAATACAAATGTGTTATACATGGATCTGTCATAACTTGAAAAATGTAACTCCTCTGTAGCCAAATTTTGTATATGTTGTGTGTTAGGATATGACTAGATGTTGTGCCAAAAATTGCACAATGTTATGCAGTAGATTTTGCTAGACAAATTCTTTTCCATTCCTCCAGTAACTGCCTAGATGATTTTTCCTGTTAAATATATTTATGTTCTTGAGCCCAACTTGTGCACACTGTCTTGTAATGCCAAAACACACATCCTGTGAATTAATAATGAATTTTGGATTAACAGAAGCAATTATTCTTGAATTATGCATGTTTTCCTTTCTAAATTAATAAACCAAGTTCGGTAAGGTTTCCATGTGAATGTGCTGGTTCTTTAGGCTTCTTTAGGTCCAGAGAGCATGCACAAGAAAATTTGGATCATTTTGATGCTTATTTGTTTTTATATGCATTTAAGTTGAATCACTAGTTAGCCTTTGTTATTTTCCACAATATTTAATTTCCTAGCATCCAACACTTACATGTGGGTCCAATGGACCAGGATGGGTGCTAGTAGGCTTAAGAAACACTCATGTAATTTTTAGTAATTTAATTGATTAATGAATGGCTTAAATGCCCTTTAATATTAAAGGGAAATTAAATAAAGAAAAATCCTTAATTAAATCTTTTTCCTTTTTTGAAAGTATTATTTAATATAAATAAAAGATGATTAATTATCATCACTGATAAGGAATTAATTCCAATATTAATTACACCTTTGTTCGTAAAGGTAAAATGAAATGGAGCTTTCACATGAAACGATAGGCTTAATGAAAACCTTTATTCAAATGTGGAATAAAAGAGTAACCCATGTACAACCAATAACCTTCCTAAAGGAGAAACCTTAGATGAATGCTTGTTAAGGTGAATATGACCAACTAGAGTTGGATAAGACAACAAACTATCACATCACCTAAAGTGCATTGCATTCCGTGTAGATCTTCCGGACGGAGATTACTCCCTGGTCCCGGAAACCGAGGAAGGCGGAGCGGAAGGTTCTCTGCAATACGTGGACGTACTTGACACCGAGGGTGCCCAAGCTAACCTAGTCGACGAAGGCAAGCTCCGGTGCATCTAACCTAGTTTTAAGTTCTTTATTCAATTATCTATGAATGATTGTGCATTTACGTACAGGAGTTGAATGAAACCCTAGATGCATGATCCATAGGTACCTTTGGTCCCTACTAGTATGATAGGTCGGTAGCTGCTAAGCTATAGGACCGTTACAAGTCGAGTGATGACCTCACTCGCGAGAATAGGTTCCTAGATAGGAATCATACTATATCCTTAAATGGATTGCTCACGTGGTAAGAGCATGGGATCTGGGCTCCGGTCCAGTGGTTATGTGGGTTAAGTTTTTGAACGTACTAAGCACATGCCGGTTATGGGACCGGTAAGCCTAGTACCTTAATGAGGCGGCGAGGGATCCTACTATTACTACTCTTGGGATTCGCTCTCACGGCTAGCTACCGGTGGTGTATGGTGACTCCGGGTATCTCGCGGGGTATGCCGGATAGCCTGCACCAAAGACTGTAAGATTCGATCCCAACCCGAGGATTTATGGGGACGGCCTGGGAAGTTGTCCTCGCGGGGGCAGCCTACCGTGTGTTTGGGTCTACCTTGCAAGGTTTAAATCAATCGATTGCCGGCCTCTCACCGTTATCCGAGACTACTTACTCCACTAGTCATGAGATCCCTAATGATGGAAGTTGATGAATATCATGCTTGATTAATTGTATTGTACAACTTTGCTTGTACTAGTTGGCTAATGTAGTAAAGGCTAAACCACTAGAACTTGTGCTAAAAACTTGAAAATAAGGACCTACTCTTTGTTACTTTTTAGCAAAAGCAACCCAGTAGCCAAAAAGCCTTTTATGGTCTAGAATTGGTGAAGTAGTTATCACCGACGGGTAAGTCTTGCTGAGTATTAGTATACTCAGCCTTGCTATAATGTGTTGATCCAGGTAATGCCTTCAGTGATGTGTGGCCCGGGGGGATCCCGCCTGGCTGGGAGCTGGAGTGGGTGGAGGACGACTGCTGAAAGCATCATGGATGGCCTCTCGTGGTGTCTTCGCTTCCGTTAGTTTAATTCCGCTGCTTTTTGAAAACTCTGAACTATCTCATCATGGCAAAAACTATGGTTTGTAATAATTAAACCCCTCGAGGTACGAATTTGGATTTGAATGTTGTTGTATCTCTGGACTCGCCTTCGAGTGAGTTTTAATGCATATATACGATCCTTGTGCTCTCAAGTGATTTACCGGACGTTAACCCGGCAACTTACGACAAGATGGTACTTTATTATTGCTTAATGACCAAAGTGGATAGGTCTTAGGCGATAGTACGGTATTTTCCTGGGCGGGTTGTCACACCGCGTGTCCTCCGCCTCGAAGCTTCCCGACACGCCCGGATCCCGCCCCGCGTGCTCGGTCCGACCTCCCGCCAAACCACTTGACTCGACCGCCACCGTGCACCGGCTCGATTGTCCATGACTTCGTCTTGCTCGTGTCGCCACCATGTGGCCCGCACCCCGGTCCCCGCCGTCCACCTGGTCCCTCGAACCGAGCCTACTTGTCTCTCCATCTCCCGGAGGCCCCTCAAGGCTGAAGACCTTTCGCGCCCATTCTTCACCTACAACAACACGAACTAGGCCGCAGCCTACACCAGCGCACTGAGCCAAGAGTCAGTCCAACACCCGTTGTCAATCACTCATCACTGAGGAGCGGTCATCCATCGACCACTGGGACGCTCCTGGTCCTCAATCTCCCCCTTGATGAGTGCATTGACAACACACAACGCGAAATAAAATTCAGAGAAAGAGAGAAAAGAAGAAAAAGCAAAACAAAGAAGCTCAACTCATGACCAAAACCAAAGAAAGGCAAAGAAAGGTCACAAGCCAAGCAAAGCACAAACTCCACACTGAAATCAGCAAGAAAGCTCCCCCTGAACAAATGCAAGCTCCCCCTGAACATGCGGTCACAAGCCAAGCAAAGCACAAACTCCACACTGAAATCAGCAAGAAAGCTCCCTCTGAACAAATGCAAGCTCCCCCTGAACATGCGGATGCAAACTTCCAAATTTTAGCTCACCTCTTCTGAATTTTCATTAAGCTCACCTCTTCTCCCCCTTGTTGACAATGTATGAATCAAGGTGAAAATGCAGAAATGCAAAACAAAGCATATAAACATCTACATGAGCTTCTCAAATAGGCCAAATCTAGTGTCAAAGGCTAGAAATGAGACAAAAATCACACATAGGAATCATAGCATAGTCAAAGCATTGCCACAAGTAATATATGAAAATACAAGCATGTGACAAGGCAAAATTTTCAGATTTAAGCAGTTTTACCAAAAGAAGGCTCGCTTCACATGTAAAAGCCTATCCATGTCACACTTGAGCCACAAATATGCATACCATTCAAAGATCATACAAGGATAGCAAATTCTCAGCAAAAGATCATGGCAAACACCCATAAAGCAAAGCATGTCATGTCAAAGCTCATGAGCCATGTGTCCACTTCGGGGAGACTTCTCCACTGGTGAACATCATGCAACATGTTTTGCACCCATATGTGAAAGATAAGACATTTTAAGCACAGACGTGATGGATGGAGCATTTTTCAAGCATTATACACTTCTTTTCAAGATTAAATCATTTCATGGTACATGAAGTGCCTTTGCGGCAAAAAGAAGCTTATGCTCCCCCATGAATGCAATATAGGCTAAACATTCACAATGATATTCGGCCTTTGGCCCAAATGCAAGAAAAGGCATCCAAGCACAATCTAAGCATAGAAAGCACATTTAGACCAAAACGTGACATGGATACACTACTACATACGAGTGGAGCACATTTCACCAAAAATTAGTCAAAATTAGCATTTATTTCAAAAAGGGCTATCTCACCACACATATATCTCAAATATTCCAAGAGCATAGCCTCACATCGCCATTTCTCCACACATATGACCAATATCTCACAAATAGCCAAAGAGACTCAAATAAGGCATATGAAAGAAGCTCATCATCCTAAAATGCAATATGATACAAATGCAACATGATATATGACAAGATGGCTATCCTACCATGGTTCATACATCAAGCAAAGCATGTATATACATCAAAGTAAACCATGGTATGATACATATGGTACAAGAGAAAATCCCCCAAGAATCAACTCGAAAGGGCAACAAACCCCAAGTTCCCCCCGCAAGCGCACAAATGTAGCTTGGTCGAGAGGCTTTGTGAAAATGTCTGCAAGCTGATCTTGGGTAGGTACATGGCTCAACACAATGGTTCCTTTCTCCACATTGTCTTTCAAGAAATGATACCTCACTTCTATGTGTTTGGTTCTGGAGTGAAGCACTGGGTTTTTGGCTACGCTTATGGCACTGGTGCTATCACAAAGAAGTGGAATCTGGGTGCACTCCTCACCAAAGTCTCTCAAAGTGTATTAAATCCACAACAGCTGGGAACAACAACTCGCGGCAGCAACATACTCCGCCTCGGTGGTAGACTGAGCTACACTAGATCGCTTGCGGGAAGACCATGAAACCAACGAAGAACCAAGAAACCGGCAAGTACCGAAGTAGACTTCCTCTCGACTCGACAACCGGCAAAAATCCGCATCGGAAAAACATGAAGAGAAAGAGTCGATGAGGAAGAATACCAAAGGCCAAGACCAAAGGCGGGCGTAGGTACACGAAAATCCTCTTGACGGCCCGTCGATGTGATGTCCTCGGCGAAGCTCGAAAACGAGCGCACGGACACACGCCGAACCGTATGTCTGGCCTCGTCGCCGTCAAGTAGAGGAGGGAGCCGATCATGCTCCTGTACTCCCGCTGGTCCACTGGTTCTCCGTCCTCGTCCGCATCCAAAGTGGTCGTACTCCCCATGGGAGTCGACATCGTCTTCACATCTTGCATCTGGAACTTCCTCAGCATGTCTTTCGTGTACTTGGTCTGGTGCACGAATGTTCCATCCTTCACTTGCTTGATCTGCAGCCCGAGAAAATACTGCAACTCGCCCATCATGCTCATCTCGAACTCCCTGCTCATCTCATCTGCAAACTTGGCAACAAGGTTATGTGACGAGCCACCAAAGACAATATCATCCACGTATATTTGAACAATCAACAAGTCATTTACATGCTTGAGGAGAAACAAGGTCCTATCCACGGTACCCATCACAAACCCTCTGCTCAACAGAAAACCTCTCAATCTCCCATACCAAGCACGGGCGCCCGTTTCAACCCATACGAGCCCTTTTCAACTCCGTACACCCCGTGAGGGTACAACTCACTCTCAAACCCGTGTGGTCGTTTCACATACACCTCCTCCTCTATGACCCCATTCGGAAAGGCACTCTTCACATCCATCCGAAACAACTTGAACCCTTTAGCCATGGCAAAGGCTAGAAGGATCCGAATTGCCTCAAGACGGGCCACGGGGAGCAAAGGTCTCCTCATAGTCGATCCCCTCCTTCGACTAAACCCCCGAGCAACAAGTCCGGACTTGTTCCTCACAACCATCCCATTCTCTCCCTCTTTGTTCTTCCAAACCCACTTGGTTCCTATGGGATGGCAATTTGGAGGTGGTTCAACTAACTCCCACACCCGGTTCCTCTCAAAGTTTTCCAACTCCTCATGCATAGAATGGACCCAGTTTGCATCAGATAAAGCATGTCCAATGTCCTTGGGCTCAAAGGTGGCAACAAAAGCAGCATGAGCAAAATGAGAGGAATTCCTGGACCTTGACCGTGTAGTGCGTTCGTCGATGTTCCCAATGATCTTCGATAGGGGATGTACTTCTTGAATCCGCCGGGGAGCCTCACGCCTCGAGACTACCTCCCCCTCAACTTCAGCTTCTCTCGCCTGGTCCTCTTGTCGCACCGTCGTTGTCCATGAAGTAGACGGTCCACGCTCCGTAGTGGTCATAGGGGAAGTAGTGGGTACACACTCAGCTTCAGGCGCATGGTTCTCTCCATCATCATCTCCAGCTTCATCCTTCTCCTCTTCAAAGAGGTCCTCGGCCATCTCTTCATCATCTGCACATTCAAAGCCAAGAGAGGTACATGGCATTGTCTCGTCGAAGGTTACCTCGCAAGTCTCCATGATTTTGTTAGTCTCAAGGTTAAGCACCCTATAGGCTCTAGAGTGGTTAGCATATCCAAAGAAAATACCATCACTAGACCTAGCCTCAAACTTGTCGAGTTTTCCCTTCTTAAGAATAAAGCACTTGCAGCCAAAGACTCGGAAATGACTCACCTTGGGTGCCCGACCATGCATAAGCTCATAACAGGTCTTCTTCTTGAAAGCTCGCAATAAAATCCTGTTGGAAACATGACAAGCCGTATTGACCACCTCAGCCTAATACCTCCTAGGAGTCCTGTGCTCATCGAGCATCGTCCTAGCCATCTCACAAAGAGTCCAATTTTTCCTTTCCACAACTCCATTTTGAGGGGGCACATAAGGGGTCGAATATTGATGTTCAAGACCTAGATCACGACAAAAGGCATCAAAACGAGAGTTCTTGAACTCTGAGACATTATCACTGCGGATAGCTCGAATAGCATTCCCATGCCCTCGTTTTTCAACCTCACGATCAGATCTCGAACAAAACCAAATGTCTCACTCTTGTCTTCCAAGAAAAACACCCAGGCATAGCGAGAGTAATCGTCCACCACAACAAGGACATACCACTTCCCACCCACCGAGCGAACTCGAGCTGGCCCAACAAGGTCCATATGCAACAGCTCTGTCGGACGCTCGGTCATGACATCGGTCAGGGGTGGATGGGGAGTGGCTACCATCTTGACATGCCTACACGGAGCACAAACCAAATCCTTCTCAAGCTTCAACCTCGGCAATCCTCGGACAAGGTCAAGACCACTCAAGTGGGAAACCAAATCAAAGCTCAAGTGTCTCAACCGCCTATGCCATTTCCACAAATTAGAAGAAGGACCGTCCATCAAACAGTGAGCAGGACCCAAAGAACGAGAGAAATCAGCCCTGAAAATCTGACCCTCGGGGATGATCATACAGACAAGATCACCTCGAGAATCCAGCAAACGAGACTCGCCAGACTTGAAACGCACCTCAAAACCCTCATCAAGCAACTAAGAAACCGAAAGCAAATTGAAACCCAAAGACTTCACAAGAGCAACCCTTTTCAACGTTACCTTGTCACTCACATGTACAACACCCTCAGAAATCACCCTTCCTCGTGCATTGTCCCCAAATGTGATGTACATCTTTTCCTTCACTGGGGTGAGGCTGGAGAACCACTTCTTATCTCCGGTCATGTGTCGAGAACACCCGGAGTCGATCAACCAAATGTCCTCCAAGCCTCCCGCTGCCGCAAAGAAACAAGAACGAGAATGAGCTAGCGACTCGACACTGGGGTTAGCACAAAGAAAGTTAAACCAATGTCGAGCCATCTGCTCAAAAGAGGGGTTAGCAAACATCATTCCCTTGCCACCAAACTTCCCATGTCCCATGGGAGGAGTACGAGCACCACGAGGGGGAAAACATGGTCCATAGTTCCTCTGGAACCCAAAGCTACGATCATCTCCCCTAAACCCGTATTGAGGACGAGTAGGGGGACGTCCAGCAAAACCACCACGAGCCCGACCAAACCTCTCACCAGCACGCACACCATCATCTCTCCTAACAAACCTCTCACCACCACCTCTCTGTGGGAACCTACCACCCTGAGCTGCAACTCCACCAACACTCCTCACACTTCCCACACCCCGTGGGAGTGGCACTCTAGGCTCAGGAATACCATGAGACTGGCGATACCTGTCCTGGTTTGCTTGCTCCCTAGCAAGCCTCTCATCCCTCTTCTTCTTGTAGCAAAACTATGCAAGATGCCTCTCCTTGCCACAATACTCACACCTGAAGGGGATGGGCTTTGGTTTTGGCTCTGGCTTCTCTCCAGGCTTCTCACCCTTCTCACTCACAAACCTCACCGGTTTTTGGAAGTCATTTGTCTTAGGTGGGAATTTGGGTGGATCTTGGGTTGTGTCAAGCTTGTTGCAAAGGTGGTTGGGCTTTGGTGTCAAAGAGTTCTTGGGTGCTTTTGGAAGTGGGACTTGGATGTCTCCGATCACCTCAAACTCGGGGTTAGACTCAACACACTTCTCATACACACTCTCCCCACTGTTCTCTCCCACTTTCTCACCCAACTTCTCAAAACCCAAACCACGACCATCCGCTCTCTTGAACTCCTCAATCATGATTTTCAATTGAGGTTCCCGCCTGCACAAGCAACCCAACACCTTCCTCAAATATTCATTCTCCTCATAGATGACATCCAAACGGGAAGTAAGTTCAAGATTGCGCAAAGTAACTTCATCACAACTAGAGCATGTATTTGCAACAGAGATTTCAAAGATGCTTCCAAAGAACTAATGGTAGAACGAGCATCAACAAGCTTAGCATGCATAGTAGGACATGATTTACAAGCACCAAGCAAAGTAGGTCTAGCCTTAAGCTCATCATACTCAGTCCTAAGAGCATCTAGTTTAGCCAAAGTGGAAGCATTCTTCTCATTAAGCAACTTGATCTAATTCAACCATGCATCACACTCAAGACACTCAACATCATCAGGAGTAGTAGGAGCAAGTTTCAAAGAGTCATTCTCAAGTTTCAATTCAAGCAATTTGGACTCCAACTCTCCTACTTTCTCACTAGCATTCTCAAGTTGAGCCCTAAGATCTTTCCTCATCTTTTTGGCATCTCTTAGCACACTATCACTGTTATCAATCAAGCCATTCAACCTAGTGATCTCAGCAAGCAAAGAGTCGGGATCACGATTTACCTCATCCTCCGAGTCGGAGTCGTTGTCTTCCTTCTCGCTCTTCTTGCTGCTTGAGCTATGGGCCATTCCACAAAAGCCTTCAAGTGCCACACAGCTCAAACCACTGAGGTTCCGGCTTGCACTCTTCTTGCCCTTGCGCCTCTCGGCGTCTTCATCTTCACTGCTTGAACTTGACTGCTCGTCGCTTGAGCTTGAGTCGACGTCACTCGCACCGGCCACCATGGCTCTTGCCTTGTTCTTCTTGTAGCCGCCCTTGCTCGGTCGCCGCTTGTCCTTGTCCTTGCTCTTGGACTTGCTGAAGTGTTTGCCCTTGGAGGACCGTCCGCGAGCACGGACAGAGCAGAAAAACGCCCGACCTCGAAGGTCAACTACCCCAAATCATCATCAGATTTCCCAAACGGTAGAAGCTGTGGAGACAAGGGTTTGGGAACTTGAAAAGCGTCACACAAGGGTGCTATAGCCCAAAAATCTTGCCTCCTAACTCCCTAAATCACCGGGAATCGCGAATCCTTTGAGCACCACCAAAAGCTAGAGCACCGAACGAAAATCCTCGAATTGAAGTGGTTTCCCGGCGTTTGAGGACACAAGATCAATCACAAAGATGTATGAGACATCCATCCATGTTTCCCTCAAAGAAATCCGGGGAGAAACCCACTCAAATCCGCGGAATCACACCGGGAACAAAGGCACGAAAACAAGCACAAAAAGACCACGAAAAACACAACTCCGAATCTTCTATACAAACCAGGAAAGATTCACAAGGTCTAGCATGCCACCCTAGCATCTATCCCTCTCAACAAATCTCTCATGAAGCTCTCATGCTAGCCTAGATAAAAATAGAGAAGAAAATAGCTACGGAAATGAGAAAGAGGAGGGGGGAAATGAAACCCTAAGTCGCTGAGAGAGAGAGCCACTCACACACCCTCATGGCTTATATATTGGGTCCCGCCGGAGAGGTAAATGACTCGACTACCCCTAACTTAACTACTGGCGATACAACCCACGCAAGGGCATTTAGGTAATGTTTGTGGGTCTTGTCATTGGACGGCCACGCCTTTGCCGCACCCCGCGTCCTCCCGACGCAAGCCATGCGATCCCGCCGCGTGTCCTCCGCCTCGAAGCTTCCCGACACGCCCGGATCCCGTCTCCGTCGTGTTGGGCCCTCGGACTTGGTTTTGAGGCCCAAACCAAGAAACCGTCCTCCGATGGTTTTGTGGGCAAACCACCAAACCCCGCTTGCTCGGTCCGGCCTCCCGCCAAACCACTTGACTCGACCGCCACCGTGCACCGGCTCGATTGTCCATGACTTCGTCTTGCTCGTGTCGCCACCATGTGGCCCGCACCCAGTCCCGCTGTCCACCGGGTCCCTCGAACCGAGCCTACTTGTCTCTCCATCTCCCGGAGGCCCCTCAAGGCTGAAGACCATTTGCGCCCATTCTTCACCTGCAACAACACGAACTAGGCCGCAGCCTACACCTACGCACTATGCCAAGAGTCAGTCCAACACCCGTTGTCAATCTCTCATCACTGAGGAGCGGTCATCCATCGACCACTGGGACGCTCCTGGTCCTCAACCGCCGCCGGCGGGAGCCTAGGACCCAATTGCTTGGGGGTTGTTCTTTCCTGGGTTGTAACTGTAAACTAGGGGCCGGTCTGTGATCTTTTGAAAAGTTCCAGGGGGGCTTTCACAAAATGAATCTTCACTCCTATGGGTGTTATAGCTGCAACTTGTAAATTAAATATAAAATCGTAGAAAATCCAAAAATAGCAAACTCAATTTTGTTGTGCTCAGTGTAACAATAACTACAACTTTCTCCAAATATGTATATACTTTTGAGCTATAATTTTTGCTTGAAAAATTGAAAAGTAAAATACCTAGATCTGTGATTCTGCAAAATCGTCACATGATCTTGAGCTGGATTTTGGATATGTTATGAGCACTAGTATGTGTAGGCCCTGTGACAAAAATTACACAAAGTTACTGAAGGAATCTTTTTATATAAATTATCTTGGGTTATTGACAAATCTGCTCAAATGATTTTTGTAGCTTAAAATATAAATATTCTTGAGCCCAACTTCTGGCTATGGTCTTTTAATGTTGAAATGCATCTCTGGTGAATTTATCATGATTTTATCACTGTTAGAAATATTTATTCCTGATTTATGCTTGTTTTAATCATAAATGTGTAGATCAAGATCTATAAAGGCTATAGATGTGTTTGTTGGTTTCCTAGGCTTTTTTTGGACCATAGAAATAGTGAGAAAAATTTTGGGTTCAGAAGTGTTTTAATTATTTTTTATATGCATTTATCTTGTTTTCGGTGAATAGAAATGCCATAATTGATATATTTATTTTTCTTGCTTCAGCAAGTGTGTATGTGTGATCAATATCTTGTCTTAGACTTATTGAGTCCAGGGAGTACCACTCTTGGTGTTTTATGATTTATTTTTGTGCATTAATGTGAAAGAACCATTGTAGGTTTAATAGTGAAATTGATTGGAAAATCACAAATGTCACCTAAGGGTTATGTGTTGGTGTGGTGAAACTTGCTAAAAAGTTTGTAACCAACCCATTGCTGTTTTTGTGAGAATTAAATTAATTTACTTGTATATATATGTACACATTCACTATTAAAAAGTCTAGATAATAAAGCAACGCATATTGTTCCTTTATAGGAAGAGTCTGCTGAATGTATTATTACCTAGATGAATGTGATCAACCAAGCACCCCATGGTTGTCATAAGTTGTTTTGAAATTAATTAAATGAAATGGTCACTTAAGTCTTGCATTTGCATCCTCCGTGTAGAAGTCCCCGACGGTAGCTACACGCTTGTGCCAGTGGACGTGAACGAGGGAGCTGGAGGAGACGTGCACTACGTCACCGTAGAGCAAGATCCGGGCCAAAGTTCGGAAGTTTGTCTAACTGCTTGTGCCAACGAAGGCAAGCCCCGGTTTATCAT
This sequence comes from Cenchrus americanus, assembly GCA_947561735.1. Taxonomy (NCBI): domain Eukaryota; kingdom Viridiplantae; phylum Streptophyta; class Magnoliopsida; order Poales; family Poaceae; genus Cenchrus; species Cenchrus americanus. Next base: position 25,574,199 of record OX387244.1, on the reverse strand, counting down.
TAACCCATGTTTTATTTAAATTTATGCAACTATCTTTGTTATTCTATGTGCATTTACGTTCAGGAATTGAATGAAACCCTAGTTGCATGATCCCTAGGTGCCTATGTTCTTTTACTAGTATGCTAGGTCGTTAGATGCTATGCTCTAAGGACCCGGTAAAAGTCGAGTGATGTTCATCACTCGTGAGAATAGGATCTCCTTTTTGGAATCACCCCTTTTTATAAATGGATTGCTCATGTGGTAAGAGCATGGGATTCGTCTCCTGCCCGGCTTGCAATCGGGAGGAGGGTACTTGTGTGAGGCTGGGTGTACTAGGTGGGGCATGCCAGATAGCCTTGTACCCGGGACTGTAGGCTACTATCCCAACCTGAGGATTTTTGGGAACCGTTTGGTCGGTGTCGGCTCTGTTGGGGCACCGCTCCGTGTGTTTAGGTTTACCTTGCAAGGTTTATGAATCAATCGATTATCGGCCTCTCACCATTATCCGAGACTGCTTAATGAGCTGGCCATGATATCCCTTAATGATGGAATTATGTGAAATCTTCTGCGTGAATTAATTGTATTGTACAATTCTTGATTGTATTAGTTGCTCATGGTAGTAATGGTAATCTCACTAGAATTTGAGCTAAAATATTGAAAGTAAGGATCCATGATCCTAGTCGCTTTTTGGCAAAACAAACCCACCAGCCGAAAGCCTACATGTCTAGAGGTAACTTTTTTCGGGTAAGTCTTGCTGAGTATTAGTATACTCAGCCTTGCTTAAATTGTTGTCTTCAGGTGAAGTTGTTTGGCCTGGTGAGATTCCACCCGGCTGGGAGCTGGAATGGGTGGATGATGACGCCGAGTAATGGCATCACGGATGGCCTCCAGTGATGTCATATCGTATCGCTTTTAGTACTTCCGCTGTTTTAATAAAACTCTGAACCATTTACTTTCTTGTCAAAGTACCATGTTGTAATAATGGGCCCTACGGGGATTTGATATTAACTTGTAAGGCACTCTGGACTCTCCTTTGTGAGAGTTTTATGCATATGTTTGATCCTCTCTGTGTTTCCAAGTGATTTACCGGGTGTAAACCTGACAACACTCAACGGGATGATTCTTTATTGTTGCTTAATGACCAAATGGAGTGGTTTAGGCGATAGTACGGAATTATCTCGGATGGGTTGTCACAGCTGGTATCAGAGCATCTGTATGCACCGGAGTGATTAGAATAATACTAATCACATGATTTACAATAAAACTTGCCAAGATTGATTGGATTGTGAAAGATTCTATGGTGGAATTAAGATTTTCAAGAACTTTCTCATTGGCGGCTAGCTTCTTGTTTAAACTTTCATTAATTCTACTTGGCCAAAGACAAGATCTTTAATAGAAGGTTGATTATTGAAAGAATTAGAATAGTTGCCTCCATTTTCATTGTTGAACGGGAAGTTGGGCCTCGAGTTCCACCCTTGATTGTTGTAGTTGTTGTTGCAGAACCTGTTGTTGTTGCCATTGTTGATGAAGCTGGCTTCTTCTCTTGTTTCGAGACAATCATTGCCCGAATGACCAACATTACCGCAAACCTCGCACGTCATGTGCGTGTCCATAATCTTAGCGGTTTCCATGTTGCTCGATGCCTCCAATTTCATCATGAGGAGGTCCATCTTAGCGGCGATCATGTCGATTCCATCGACTTGGTGTACACCGCGGGTACGGGGTTGGAGACGATCTCCATCCCAACCTTGATTTGCCACCATCTTCTCGATTAATTCCTTAGTGGCTGGTACTTGTAGCGAGAAGAAGGCTCCTCCAACAGCTGCATCTAGGTGCTCACGGGATGTACGCTTGAGCCCGTGATAGAAGGTCTGAATTAAGAACCACACGTGCATGCCATGGTGTGGGCACGTGGTGATGTACTCCTGGAAGCGTTCCCATGCTTCCGGGATACTCTCATCATTCTGCTGCTGGAAACCCGAAATTCTTGCGCGGAGGGCATTGGTTTTGCCCACCGGGAAGAACTTTGCGAGAAATGCCTTTGAGCACTTATCTCGTGTGTTTTATGGCATCTCGCTCCGCATAAAACCATTGCTTCACCTTCCCGAGCAATGAGAACGGGAATAGGCGAAGACAGATGGCATCATCTGTCACTCCACGGATAGTGAAAGTCCTACACACCTCCAGAAAGTGCTGGAGATGTGCATTGGCATCTTCATTAGGCTTGCCAGAGAACGGATTTGCTTGCACCATGTTGATCAACGTTGGCTTGAGTTCAAAGTTTCCGTCTCCCACCGTTGTGGTTGGTCCGGTAGGGACATTAGTGTTGGAGGGGGCGGAAAACTCGAGGACGTCCTCTCGACCATTGGTGCTGACAAGGTGCTGTCTACGGGATCGATTGTGTTCGTCTCTTGAGTCGAGAGAAACTTCTGAGGGGTGAGGACACGGGGGCGTACTCTCCTCACAAGTGACTCCGGATTGTCGTTAAAGTTGGACGGTAGGTCGAAACCGGTCATGCACTACTCTGCGTACACGAGAGTAGAGCAAGGGTAAACCCGCTTAACTAGCGGTTCTCTGAACCTTGATAATTCTACCATGATGTTTAAACGATATCTTTATGCCTATTCCCTCCCCGGCAACGGTGCCAGAAATGCTTGTTGGCACTCCTTAGCCTCACCACTAGGCTGGCACGAACAGCGACAGAAATGCTTGTTGGCGCCTACAAGCGTCGCCGGCGGGTTCACACCTCTAGTAACGGGGCTAGGGAACGCCTGGGGTAAAACACACAATCACAGAAAGGTCCGCAAGCGCATGGATTACCGTTGTAGCACTTCACCCGGTGGTATTCGGGTTGTCAATTTATATTTTCCCGTGGGAGGCACGACGACAAAGATGATCGAGTAAATGGTGGAAATAACCAAGACTTGGTAAAGAGCTATAGCGGGGGATAACGAATAAAGATATTTGGGGATAACTTGACACACGCTAGGAGATATAGATAAAAGACTAGAGAGGATAGCGAGCTGGGAGGACAACGAGACGAGAAAGGATCCTAACACAATCTATCTATTCTTATCAACTCTAGGCAAAAGGCTAAAGCGAAGGATAACCAGGGTAAGCTAACTCAACAAGCTCTTCTAGCGCTACAGGGGCATGCAAAGTCGTGCCCTCAGACTGGGATAAGAAGGGAGGACTACGACGCGCTGAATCCTACCGGCCGGAACTAACGTGGTGGACTACAGAGCCCGTCCAGAGCTGTCACCTCATTAGGGTACCACAACTATTCCGTTGTGCGGGACACCAATTTAAGAATAAGGTAAGCTCTGAGCACTGCGCTCAAAACGAACCAAAGAACCTTTCCCCGGATATCACGAAGGAAGGTCTCTCTCCGGTGAAACACCGGAGATCAAGCGAAGAACGACCACAACACTATAGGGTTCAAGAGAGCTATGCTAACCAAGACTAAACTAATTTTAGTCTAAATTAAGAATAAAGCTTCTAGAGCAAAGTAAAAGTTGAATGTAATTGACTCGAAAAGTAAGATAGAAAGACAACTTGAATTGTACTTGAGTATAAACAAAGAAAGGATACCAGAGCAATACCAGAACTCTGAAGAAGACTCCTCCGGGACCCTGAGACTTGCTCGACTCGACTCTAACTCCCAAGCTACACTAATAATCCTACTCTAAGTGAACAAAAGAGTGGAAATGAGATGCTCCTGTGTTGTGTGTTCAATCCAGCGGGTGTGAGGTGCCTTTTATTGGAAGGGAGGTCGGTTGAGCGCGTGGGCCCAATGTCACAGGTGCGGCCGGATCAAGGGATGCGTCCGACTCTGTGATCCACTGCCTCTAGCCTTGGACGCTCCTAATCACTACTCTTGAGGTGGTTGAGGGTCGGTTCCTTGGGTCGGTTTCGCCAGGTATGACGGTTGAAAGGTGCGACCGGCCCTCTAGGTGCGTCTGGCCCTACCCCGAGCCGTGTGATGAACCGCTTTCGCTCAGGGACGTTGAGGATTGCCTTGGAATGACGGTTGTGGCGGTTGATCGGCCGGAGAGGTGGACCCATTGATCCAAGTGATCACAACTTCATCCATTCGATCAAATCGACGTTTCCTTGATCAATCTTGTTCATCCAAGTTGTGCATGCGGGGAAGGACTTGATTGGAACCGAGGATGTGGCACGGGGCAGGTGCGGCCGCACCTACAGGGCCGCCCGTGCCTGGTGTTGCGGCCGTGCCTGGCTCATGTGGCACGTTGGTTCCTTTTCTCCCCCAAATGTGTACCTGTCCATAAAAATTTTAACAAAACTCGTGGAACTTTATTAGTATCAGAAATGTGCATGAAACTTGTTGTATACTCATCTCGAACCCGAGGTTTTGACAGTCGGATCTTTGTTGTAAGGACCGTCAACAGTGTTCGGCTCCGACGACCACATTGGGGCGTTCTACGGCGGCAGCGTCAGGTCACATGGCAATTGGCAGCCAACGACGGCCGAAGCTCCGAGCGGGCGACAAATGGCTGCGTTGTCCGTCGATGACTAATGCGGCGCAAACTACTTCGTTGGCGTAGATGGTACGAACCGGTTTGGCACTAACAGGCTCAGCGTGTTCGACTCCGACGACCACATTGGGGCGTTCTACGGCGGCTAGTGGCGGAGCCAGGACCAAAATTTACCTATGGCAAAGTTGTATAAATACAGTCATCAAATATGTATAAATATAGTTAAGATCATTAGTGAATTGCAAGTGTACGAAAATATGCATAAATATAGTCACATGATATACATACATATACTAAAAATCATCATATAAATTATGAAAATATGTATAAATGTAGTTGGATTTACATGAGGCTAGGTATGGTAATAGCCATACCTTGCCAGATAGGTGGCTCCGACACTGACGGCGGCGGCGCCGGGTCACATAGCTACCGACAGCCAGCAATGGTCGAAGATCCGAGCGCACAACAAATGGCGGCGCTACCCGGCTATGACTACCGCGGCGCAAAGTACTTCGTTGGCGCAGATGGTTCGAACTGGTCACCCTCCGTCCCAAAATATTTGCACTTGTTGACTTTATAGAGAACGTTTGACCATTCGTCTTATTCAAAAAATTTGTGCAAATACAAAAACAATTATGATATACTTAAAATATATATGATGATAAAACATGTAATAGCAAAATAAATAATATTTTCACAATTTTTTCAAATAAGACGAATGCTCAAACGTGAATCGAAGAAGTCAACAAGTCAATTATTTTGGGATGGAGGGACTATTTGGCTCCGACCACCACATTGGGGCGTTCTACGGCAGTGCGCAGCGCGCGAGCCACTGGCAAGAAGCGTCGTCGGGTGGTGGTGCCGGGTCATCGCCGGACGAGCAACAGCAACCGACGCCAGAAGCTCCGAACTGGGGAGCTGCGGCGGCTATCGGTGCAGCTTCACAACAATCGGCGCCCAGGGTGCCATAACTTCTGCAGATTTTGCTGGTAGTAGTTAGGTAATCATTTGGACGATCTTTGCCGTAAGCCCGTGACAATTGGGAGAATAGTTTGCTTTTTGTTCTTTTGATTTGAGGTAGCTCTGGTTATTTTCATTTTCGTGCAACTGTGCTCCGATTTCTCTTTTTAAACCTTGCTGCAATGGGCAAAATTTTGAAAACGTGAGGTTTGAACAAATTCCAAATGGTGTCACGTCATGCAAGTCATTCGTTGGGTAAATTTTCAGCAACTCACGGAAAATCCTAGCAAGTTGCAAGGTTGGGATGATAATTTGATACATGTACTTCCCCCGCATTGCGGAAACCTCTGCCGTTTGGCAAGCATCATCGGCCCAGCAACCTCGGGTGCATTTGATTTTAATTAAACGGCAAGGCAAAAGGCTACGCCCTCAAAATCTGAAAATCATAAAGTTTTCTGCACTTTGATAAATACAAAGTACAGTTACAATAGATACGGTGCACTTTGCCGATACACTAGAAACTTGCGCGGCTGTTGCCGCGCTTAACCGGAGTTAGCCAGTGTGCGGGGCGTTAGATGTGTGTATCTTTTTATCTGTAGCTTTTCCTTCGATCTATTGTGAAATTAGTTAGAAACAAAGAAGATAAACGCCACCGGCTCCATGTATAGTTACAACTTTACATGTTTATATCACTGTGGATGGATCATAAATAAAAAATCACAACTAAATCTGCAAATACATTTTATGTTTTACATTCTAACTGAGTTATGCTTATCCGGGCTTCTACTGAAAATGGTACATACAAATTGGTAAAAAATGGATATATGACAAGCATTCAGCACTGCAAATGGCATTTAAAAATTGGTAAAAAAAAAAGTATATGACAAACATTCAGCACCGTAGATGAACAGACATTTGCATCTCGCTAATATACTCTTGTTTTTTTTTCGAGAATAACTAATATACTCTTGTTACCAGAACCAGTGCTGGTGTGGAGCTGATGATTTGAGAGCATATGCTTTGCTGAACACAAAGGGCCAGGAGCGGTCTCTATCTTAAACTAACACAACGCAAACTCCTTACAGACATTTCATCGAGCAACTCGTAGGCGCAACTGCTGCTGCCGCTTTTCTTCTTCTCTGTGTCATCTTAATTCTTCTGGCTACCGTTGTTCTCGTACTCATCGCTTCCACCTTAGCTCAGGGCGCGGTTTGAATCCTTGGTATGGAAACCACAGATGATCTAAGGCTCTAAACTTGTACTGATACGAAGCATAATGCAGTTTTCAAACAACTCTATCCAATTTTTGTCTTGAACTGCAATAAAGATCATTTTTATTTAAAGAAGCTACGAATACTGACCACAACATGAGCAGAAGACAACGGTAGCTCAGATGCGTTGCGGTAATGCGGTCAGCGAACACTGAGACTCTGACGCACCACGGCACCACGCCTTGAGCACCTGCGCATTGTTCTACCTCACTCCTAATTTTGTCTTTGGCTTTTCGATGAGTAAACTCCTGTAGCAACATTGGCAAAGTTAGGAATCCATTGCTCGTCGAACTCGAGCTTCCCGGGCTTGTCCGCCGCCGTTGCGTCGGAGGTCAGGTCTCCGTTGGGTTGCGGAACTCACTTAAGACGCTGCTCACGGCGGCCAGCAAGGTAGCAACAGACAATTCTTGGCAGGGACGGGTTTCATGGGCTTGGCATGGGTGTGTCTTCGGCTGCGGGTCGCGCGCGGGGATCATGGGCATCAGCATTGTATGTATCTGCGGCGATGGCAAGTCTCGAAGGAGGAACGCGACCTGGTCGGGGACAGGGAACGGTAGGGGGAGATGAAACCAGTCGGGGTCGTCGGTGACGCTGGGAAGGCGCCGCCTTCGGCCCCCTGGCGGCGGGGATGATAGAGGGGAAACAGAGGCGAGCAACGCTGCAGCCTCATTGTGCGTTGGGGCGCTTCTACTGTATGCGTGTGGGGTCCACTACTGCCGGCTACCCGGTCCCGATGAATGAACAAGGCGAAGGTGAGTGGCGCAAGGAATCGCGAGGCATGAGACGAGACGGCGGTGGAAGTCTGCGTGGGAGACCACCTTGGCCACGGCGGTGTCGACGAGTGTGGGGGCGTCGGGACGGGTGGCGGCGTGCAGGAGGGTGGTGAGGGACGTCCGGGGCGAGGAGGCACGTCGGTGGGGTGCGTGCACTCGTGGACGGCGTAGGTGATGGCGATCGGAGGTTCTAGAAACTTAGTTGATGCGTCCACTCGTGAATGGTCCCATCATATCAATACACAGGCGACGTGACCCAGCAACGTGCCGGAGCTTGCACCCCGGATTCGTATTATAGAGATAGAGATTTCTAACAGCAGGAAAATTTGCATTTATTGTTTGATTGAAACAATCAGCACATAACAAAACACACAAAACTGAAACCATCCCCACAATGTAATAATGTGCAAATAATACATGGTCTGAAATGAAATAATAATGAACACATACAAATAGATTGAAGTGACACGATCGAGGAAAGAATAATAGCTCAAACATAAACGTACTTTGCCCCCAACAATTTTCAAAAACATGATATCTGAAGTTTCAGAAACAGGCTGACAAAACAGAGTAATGAAGAAAACCCATGCAAAACGATGAGCTTCACTGATACCACAACGATTTGCGTGGAAGACTCCCAAGTGAGCCCATAGCAGCAAACTGATGATTAGGAAGCCAGTTGGTTTTGGCTCCAAAAGGAGAACATGCCCTTGTACCTTGCTGGGGAAAACTGGCGTGACAGCAATGCAAATGGCTTCTCCTTACCGCAGCTTGTAGCACATTTGATTGGTTCCATAGCCTTGAGTACAGGAACTATCTCTGGCAGTGGGGCGGCACTTTCAGCTAGCATCAATGGAGATACCTTAGCAGATTCTGGAACACAAGTCACAGTTCTGCTGCTGCTAATCCCACCACCACTGTGTGCCTTGTGATAATGCGAGCTACTGGTATCAGTTCTATTGCTGCCACTACTATTGGCACTGCGGTGAGAATGCTTCCTATCCTTTTTGCTGTTGCTGTTGCTGCTATGACGAGAATGCTTCTTGTCCTTTTTGCTGCCACTGCTACTGCGACTGCTGCTGCTGCTGCTCTTGGAGGGCTTGTATTTGTAATGGCCCTTCCTTGAACTCCTCTGGTGCCCTCTCACAGTATGCGAGTCAGAAGTTACAGGAGGATCATACACATCAGGAGCCCATGAAACGCTCAACTTTGTCATGATTCCCTGCTTTGCACGGGTTCCCTTCATTGCAGAAACCAACCTTGGAACGCACTGCATGGAAAGATAATACATGTTAACAAAACAAATTTGGTCCGTGATTTTAAATTTTTTCCACAGTCAAGCAGATACAATATGTACTATAGTTACCCCATAAGGTGCTAAACCATGATGGCTGGCAGCAATAATGAACTAAGAAATTATAATTCCAATAACACCAAACCCATATACCCTGCAAATATTAAGGTTCACAAAAATGGAATCAACACCATCAATTTGTTGGCAAGCAACCATACCACCAGCTACCACGAAAAAGGAATTAAACCTCTATTGTTCTATTATCAAAGAGACCAAATCACAGGCAGAATAATACAGAACTAGCACATATGCCTAAATTAAGTCCCTAATAATTGCAAAGCTACATAGATACTGACAATTTGGTATCAGAACAATATGAATGTGAGGCAAATATATTACCAGGTATGCAAAAAAAACACATTTTAAACTTAAAATTAGAAACTTACATGAATTGAAGACTTGTCATCAACTGATTTACTAAGTGATGCTTCCAATGCATCACCACTTGGAGAGGCTGGTGATATGACCAATTCTGAGTCAATATCCACAAAATCATCAGTTGAATCTGATTCCATAGAAAGAACTGGGTCATCATCATCATTGCTAGAATCTTCATCCAGATCTGACCCTTCATCGTTGTCCTCATTACCATAGTTTTGCATCACTTCAGTAAGAGCCATTCCAATTTCCTCAACCACCAAATCATCTTTCCAGCTAGCATAGCTGTGTTCACAACCTGACTTTTCAGAGGTGTTGCAGCAGAGACATGAGCTGCTGCTAACACCTTCAGCACTGAAGTCTGCTAAAGGCTCGCCCATCCACAACCTTAATCCCCAATTACAAAGAGAAGATTCTGTTGCAAGGAGCATGGGCACAAGTAATAAGCAAAATTTTCATGCAAATTTTAGCAACATAAGGGTATTGGATACAATTACAAAAACTAATGCATAGATAGATGATGTCACACCATATGCATGGCATATGTCACAGCCTAGGAGAACAGCTATGGGAACATAAGATCCATAAAAAGTATTTTGTTACTCACTCATTTTTGGGTGTTACTATTTTTGGAAACAACTACACATACCACCTCAAACAATGAACACTAGTATGCAAGGGGCAGAATAATAATTGAAAAATAAGTTGGCTTAAAGCACTTGAAAAAGGGGTAAAAATTGTTTGTCTTTTTATAAAATGGCTAAGTGAAATTGGTATGCATGTCACAATTCGTATGATAATTGGATCACACATACAATTATCTCCTACAAAATGTCCTAAGCATCGAACTTCAGAATATATTTACATGATCGTAATCTAAACTCTAAATCCATGGTGCTGTATAGCATAATTTCAGGGAAAACATGAACGGTAAACTAAATTTTCATACCTCTTGTAGGAATGACGATCACCACGATCGGCACCCCAAATTGCTTTCCTTTCGGACCTGCAGTTCGGATCCGGCCAAGAAACCGGGACGAGGTCGAGCACGGAACTCGCAGGAGCAAACAAGCCTCGGATCGAGCACAACCAGATCGAGACCGAAACCTCAAACAACACGAGGTAAGGACTGAGGGGCGTGTGCGACGAGGGGAAGGCAAAGGTCAAAGAAAATTACTACTACTACTAAAATTACTACTAATAAAACGATGCTTGAGGCGGTGGGAGCTGGGGAAGGACGAGTTCCCGGAGGCGATGGCTGCTGCCGCGCGGAGGCTGGCGAACGCGGCGAGCACCGCAGGCATCGTATCCTCGCCGGACGCCCGCAACGCTGTTTTATGCCGAGAGATCCAACTCGGCTGATCCCGGCGACCAGAAACGGCGGTGAAGGGAGGCGACGGCGAGATGATCACCCGAGGCTACCACGCTCCGCGCATGCACAGGATCACGCCTTCGCTTCGATCGATTTGGCTCCGAGGAGAGGACGGGCGACGAAGGCGAAGGATTTGGGAACCGGATCAGGCGAGGTGGCCGGGAGATAGATGCGCGAGGTGGGGATTGGCTCTTGGTGAGGCGAGAGGCCGGCTCGGGGGTTGGTCTTATACTATTTTTCGCCCCCTGACATGTGGGTCCCAGTACGCGATGAGTCGGGTACTGGGACTCGGAACCGGACAAACGGGAGTGGCTTTTATAGGTGGGGTTGGATGACAGGTGGGACCGCTCTGCGTGGGCCTCGGCCGGGGAAGAAACGTTCGGGTCAAAGGCGCGCGCGCGCGGCTGGCGGGAGGGTGCGGCACGGAAGGCGCGCCACGTCAGCCGGGCGGTTCAAGACGAATTCAGGTGTGATCGGGAGAGGTGTGGTGGTGTTCATCTTTGGTTCTGGTCCAATCTTTTACATACGAAACCTGGCCAATATCCAGCTCAGCCAGCGTAGCCACGTCGCTGGCTGCTCTCGGCCATCGGATCAGGCGCGTGGGCGGCTTGGATCGGGCTAGTAGCGTTTTTTACCAAAAAAAAGCCCGTGACCTTTCTCGATATCATCCAGCAAATAGAGCAAAGGGCTCGAGCGAGCAGCGGTGCAGCGACCGAAGAGGAGGGGAGGGAGGAGAAAGGGGTGGCGACGGATTACAGATCGAAGGGCCGAGAAGTGAGAAGAGTAGAGGAAGGAGAAAGAGGCGCCACCAAAGAGGAAGCCATCGCGGCAGGAAGACAAACGCCTACCTCCCTGTTGACCTCGCTGCGACTAGCGCTCTACCTAGATCTCGAGGATGGCAAGGTCGGGCACGCCCGCGACCGACGAGGAGGAAGAAGGAAGACAGCCCCGCCGCGAGGAAGTCGTCCGACTCCTCAAACCTTCCGCTCCTCGCATCTACGCCCTTCCCGGACCGCTTCAACCACCTCCGACCGCCGCCATCGCTGGACAGGGCGGGTACCACGCCGCCACTGCCGCATCTAGATAGACCGGGCCCAACGCGCCTCCAAGCTCGCCGCAGGCTATGCTCCCCGTTGCGGCCCCGTCCAACGTCGGCGAGCCATGCACAGCCAGGCCGCAACACCCCTGCCAGCGAGGCCGTGTGCTTCCAAGGTATTGCCCCCCTCCCCACATGGATCTTCGACCTCGTAACGAGGAGCCCCAAGCAGGCCACGCGCCGCCGGCCGCAACGCTCCCGGCAGGCATCCGCGTGATAGAAAAGAAAGAGAGAGAGGTAGCTATCACGGAGCCACGGGCGAACAGATAAGCTTCGAGATAAAGATCTGATAAAAAGAAGTTGGAGATAAAGATGCAATTTTTTTCAAAAAAAGCCCTTTAAACCAAACAAATCTCATCCAAAATTTATTCCTCCAAAATCTTGTATAAAACACCCTGTTAAGATTCCCTCCATGCGATCCAGCCCGATCCCTATTTTTTCATAACTAAACTCCTCAGTTCCACTTATTCGTGTCGCATGTCTACTGCATGTAGCAACACTTCTTTAGTAACCCCTAATTTTTACTAATAATTGCATATAAACATTAAATCTTCAATTCTACACTGTTGGTTCATTTAAAATCCAAATCAGTTAATTATTTTTCTAAAACTAGCGATAAACCAAACATCTCAAAACGCTTCCAAATCAACCAAGTGCTGGCATTCTAGAAAAAAACACCTTTGTATTAAAAAAGTGATATTGAAATCCACATAATTCTGCAAGAGCTCCCAATTTCTTGGAGAAATAATCTTGACGTCCAAGATTTTACTAAAGGAACACTATACTTTAAAACAAATAACTCCAAACTTAAACTTTAAAAAAACATCTATTTTTTCCAAAAATGTAAACACACCAAGCAATAGTTTAATTAACTTCTCCTAGCTCGAGCGAGCAGCGGTGCAGCGACAGAAGAGGAGGGGAGGGAGGAGAAAGGGGTGGCGACGGATTACAGATCGAAGGGCCGAGAAGGGAGAAGAGTAGAGGAAGGAGAAAGAGGCGCCACCAAAGAGGAAGCCATCGCGGCAGGAAGACAAACGCCTACCTCCCTGTTGACCTCGCTGCGACTAGCGCTCTACCTAGATCTCGAGGATGGCAAGGTCGGGCACGCCCGCGACCAACGAGGAGGAAGAAGGAAGACAGCCCCGCCGCGAGGAAGTCGTCCGACTCCTCAAACCTTCCGCTCCTCGCATCTGCGCCCTTCCCGGACTGCTTCAACCACCTCCGGGCCGCCGCCATCGCTGGACAAGGCGGGTACCACGCCGCCACTGTCGCATCTAGATAGATCGGGCCCAACGCGCCTCCAAGCTCGCCGCAGGCTGCGCTCCCCGTTGCGGCCCCGTCCAACGTCAGCGAGCCATGCACAGCCAGGCCGCAACACCCCTGCCAGCGAGGCCGTGTGCTTCCAAGGTATTGCCCCCCTCCCCACATGGATCTTCAACCTCGTAACGAGGAGGCCCACGCAGGCCACGCGCCGCCGGCCGCAACGCTCCCGGCAGGCATCCGCGTGATAGAAAAGAAAGGGAGAGAGGTAGCTGTCACGGAGCCACGGACGAACAGATAAGCTTCGAGATAAAGATCTGCTAAAAAGAAGTTGGAGATAAAGATGCAATTTTTTTTCAAAAAAGCCCTTTAAACCAAACAATCTCATCCAAAATTTATTCCTCCAAAATCTTGTATAAAACACCCTGTTAAGATTCCCTCCATGCGATCCAGCCCAATCCCTATATTTTTCATAACTAAACTCCTCAGTTCCACTTATTCGTGTCGCATGTCTACTGCATGTAGCAACACTTATTTAGTAACCCCTAATTTTTACTAATAATTGCATATAAACATTAAATCTTCAATTCTACACTGTTGGTTCATTTAAAATCCAAATCAGTTAATTATTTTTCTAAAACTAGCGATAAACCAAACATCTCAAAACGCTTCCAAATCAACCAAGTGTTGGCATTCTAGAAAAAAAACACCTTTGTATTAAAAAAGTGATATTGCAATCCACATAATTCTGCAAGAGCTCCCAATTTCTTGCAGAAATAATCTTGACGTCCAAGATTTTACTAAAGGAACACTATACTTTAAAACAAATAACTCCAAACTTAAACTTTAAAAAAACATCTATTTTTTCCAAAAATGTAAACACACCAAGCAATAGTTTAATTAACTTCTCCTAGCTCGAGCGAGCAGGCGGTGCAAACGAGAAGAGGAGGGGAGGGAGGAGAAAGGGGTGGAGACGGATTACAGATCGAAGGGCCGAGAAGGGAGAAGATTAGAGGAAGGAGAAAGAGGCGCCACCAAAGAGGAAGCCATCGCGGCAGGAAGACAAACGCCTACCTCCCTGTTGACCTCGCTGCGACTAGCGCTCTACCTAGATCTCGAGGATGGCAAGGTCGGGCACGCCCGCAACCAACGAGGAGGAAGAAGGAAGACAGCCCCGCCGCGAGGAAGTCGTCCGACTCCTCAAACCTTCCGCTCCTCGCATCTGCGCCCTTCCCGGACCGCTTCAACCACCTCCGGCCGCCGCCATCGCTGGACAGGGCGGGTACCACGCCGCCACTGCCGCATCTAGATAGACCGGGCCCAACGCGCCTCCAAGCTCACCGCAGGCTGCGCTCCCCATTGCGGCCCCGTCCAACGTCGGCGAGCCATGCACGGCCAAAGCCGCAACACCCCCGCCCGGCGAGGCCCCCGTGCTTCCAAGGTATTGCCCCCCTCCCCACATGGATCTTCGACCTCGTAACGAGGAGGCCCACGCAGGCCACGCGCCGCCGGCCGCAACGCTCCCGGCAGGCATCCGCGTGATAGAAAAGAAAGAGAGAGAGGTAGCTGTCACGGAGCCACGGACGAACAAATAAGCTTCGAGATAAAGATCTGATAAAAAGAAGTTGGAGATAAAGATGCAATTTTTTTCAAAAAAGCCCTTTAAACCAAACAAATCTCATCCAAAATTTATTCTTCCAAAATCTTGGCCATGTTTGGATGGTATATGTTAGTGTTAGTGGTAGTGGTAGTTTTTAACACCTCCAAACTAACACATAAAAAACTAACACCTTGGATGTTTGGATGGAGGTGTTAGTTTGCATTTAAAGTAACTTTTCCAATCATTTGAAAAAGGAGAGGGAGAGAGAAAAGGGGTGGGGTCCACCAAACTAACACCAATTACCACCTCTTGGAGGTGTTAGTTTTTTGGGGGTGTTAGTTCCAACTAACACCAAACTAACACATGTGTTTGGATGAAAAGTGTTAGTTTTGGTGTTAGTTTACTTCAAACTAACACTAACACCCCCATCCAAACATGCCCCTTGTATAAAACACCCTGTTAAGATTCCCTCCATGCGATCCAGCCCAATCCCTATTTTTTCATAACTAAACTCCTCAGTTCCACTTATTCGTGTCGCATGTCTACTGCATGTAGCAACACTTCTTTACTAACCCCTAATTTTTACTAATAATTGCATATAAACATTAAATCTTCAATTCTACACTGTTGGTTCATTTAAAATCCAAATCAGTTAATTATTTTTCTAAAACTAGCGATAAACCAAACATCTCAAAACGCTTCCAAATCAACCAAGTGCTGGCATTCTAGAAAAAAAACACATTTGTATTAAAAAAGTGATATTGCAATCCACATAATTCTGCAAGAGCTCCCAATTTCTTGGAGAAATAATCTTGACGTCCAAGATTTTACTAAAGGAACACTATACTTTAAAACAAATAACTCCAAACTGAAACTTTAAAAAAACATCTATTTTTTCCAAAAATGTAAACACACCAAGCAATAGTTTAATTAACTTCTCCTAGATCCATTAGGTGTAAAAAAATCAGTTTCATGATTACTCTCACAACCATACTACTTTTACTTTACGGGCTTCAAGTATAAAAAAATGTGAATGGAGGAGATGCGGCAACCATAGACTCCCTATCAATTTTATAGAAATATAACAAAAAAAATTAACATAACTTCCATCAACCTGTGAAAAAATTTAAATCAAAACATTTTCCCTATTGAATTAGTTCGGATCATATCCAAGGTCAAATTGATAATCACGATGCTCTTGACTCAAATTCTCAAATACAAGTTCTCTATGGAGTATACAACTAGATATACTACCTATCATATCAAGTGGCATCGAATTAAAATTATCTTCGTCCACAACACTCAACCACTGGCCATTCGCGGCAAGTCCGCGAGGCTTTCTAGTCAAAACTGAAAACTGGTGCTGAGCAGCCATGCAGGCAGCAGCGACACCATTGTCCGTTTCTTCTTCATTCAATGGTTGTTTTGGTAATCTTAGATTTATATTGATTTACTATTATATACCTCAAATATGATCTATGTATTTAGAAAACTTGACATATAATTTGAAATGAAGGGGCATTTTATCTTTTGCCGTTCGATCCTTCAGAATTTGAGTCCAACGAAAAAATTTAAAGTTTTGTGCTCGCGGGAAACCGAAAAGGAACTTCACCGTGAAGCTCGCGCCTAAACAGGAAAATTTACAAGAACAGATGCTGAGACTGAGAGAGAGGCAACTTCCCCTTTTCTTCTACGTAAGCACAATCTTTGGAGATCTGTTTTGCCGGTTTTGACACTATGCTTAACAACAGACTTTGACGCTTTGCCCAGATCCAGTAATGAATGAAAGGTACGTGAGGATACGAACAAACAATTCGTTCACTTTTCTAATAAGCCCAAGAGCATATAAAGCGAGAGATACATACAGCCAAAGCTATTTTTAAATCCCAAGGAATGGAAAATAAATAGGTACCGAATACAAGATGCATAGTTGCTTACAAGTCACACTTTTCAAAGTCAAATCTGGCAGCTCCAGCCCACAGCTTCGCAAAGGGATAACCGGATAAGCATCAAGGCCAGCCAGACTATTCAGGGATAGAATAGTCGACAACTTTCTACAACAGAATCATCCAGCCGGTGGACGGTGTGCAACATACACATACGTGAACGAGATTCTTTCAGCAACATGGAAACACCAGAGCATCTTCGTGCCTGTCAAAGTGGCAAAGGAAGTATGCCACGGCCACATCTTTGCATCATGTACAAATGCACATGGACAGCAAACCGAACACACATGAACCTTGGTGTGCTGTCCAATCTGGGAGACACAAGCACCTTCCTCCTAGATGGGTGCATTCGCTTGGTGCCGTCACTGCCGTGCAGGTGTTGCAATCTGGGAAACATATAGGCATATAGCATTACCAGTTATCCATTCTGACGATGGCAATATCTGGTGATGTAAGCAATCAACTAATATTAGGTTCACGTGCATATATACATAAAAGTATCAAAATACAGGTCTTCATCAGGAACAGGCTTAAGCTTACTGTGAAAGTAAAACGTGTCAAGTATATTCTATAAATCTTCTCCTAGAATTTAGAACAAGAGAACAATTAAGAGTTATTGGTAGGACCTGAAGGCAAACAGTTCGTTTACTTCAGTTTCTTCCTTTTTGCACGTGGCTCCTTGATAATTCCGCTTCCGCTTGTATGACCATCCTGCACCGGATGATATTTTGCTCGTTTCAATGCTTCCTCGTACTCATTCAGCTTGTGCTTCTCCTTGTTCTGACGGTGGCAGAAAAAGCACAACTATGGTTAGTCTAGCCTTTTTCATCTCGCTCATTTGAAGTGAAATAAGTGATCACATACATAACTGTTCTTATAAGTTGCTATTTGTTGCTTACAAACTTTTAGCTCCATGTTTAGATCACTAAGACGAGAATCAACCGGAACCGTGCATTGCTGAACCAACTGCTTCTGGCGACCATGAACAACTTGTGGTTGCCATACATTTGATGCCACAGAAGTTCTCCTGCAAATATTTCAGAAAGCAAGATTGTGAAATCAGAATACACTAATGATAAAGAAATACACATTGATGAAGCAGAAATACAGATCTCAGCTCTCCAAGCCATGGATGCTTTACCCACAAAAAAAGCCATGGATGCTTGAACATAGGCCAAACGATGCAGTGATAAAGGAACATCAACTGTGACATGGAACAACCATATACCAAGCAAAATATTGCTTCCATTGTTCTTTGTTCATGATAGGCAATGAAGCAAGCAGTGAACTATACAGGATCCATCCCATTGCCAAATGGTAGAGATGCTACTACATGGTATCCTCTCAAATCAAATAGTGATTGCTAAGGTGGCCCCCTCCCCTCTCCAGAGGATAGATGAAAAGGAAAAAAGAAAAAAGAAAAGAGTTCAATACACTCAAGAGGTGGTGGAGAGGATTGAGTTGCAACTTTACTTTCCAATTCAATTTTGTTGTGTTAAAGACTATTTATTCTTGATGTTTCTACGCACTAATATAAGATATGGCTTGCTTTTTCTAGTCACCGTGCCATTTGGACCACGTTGCTTCATGTGCACAAACAACAATCTGAACGCTGGGAGATAAGCAATGAATTTAATTGTGCACCATTTGAATGCTTCCCCTGATAATTGGATAAATAGTGTTGCCCTATCCCAGAAATAACAGGACAATGGTCCATGGAACAAACATATCAGATAACCGAATTCTACTGTTCCGGTTGAAAAGATATCACGTGCAGCTATTTTTTGTTGAAGATATGAGACAAGAGAACAATCAGGCCAGAAACATATCATATAGTTATAACTTGTAACAAAATCCACCTGCTGAACACTGGTGTAAGACATGGTGCATGGAGGTCGGAGGACACCAGGAGGCTATCAATTTGTACAGATAGAACAAATGCCAGCAATAACGACATGATCTAACCAATGTGGTCTAAAAAAACTCTTACCTGGCTATTGTGCAAACAAGCTGCTCAATGTATCATGAAATCAAATATTTATCAATATTTTCTGCTCGTGCACTGCCATTTAGATTACCAATCTGCTGAAATTGATGGTTAGCTGTGAGCAAATTACCAATCTGCTGAAATTGATGGTTAGCTGTGAGCAAATGAGCACCTCATACTCTATAGGTTCGAAAATCAATGCATGTTTTCTAATCACATTTGTAGTGGTAAAAAGTAATAACGCATACAGCACCGAAAAAAACTGCGGTCCATTTTTGGAGAATTCAGTGATATTTTATTGAACATAAGAAATTGTTTGGAAGTTGAAACCTAACGAACCGACCTGACCCTCTCGAGGTTATCCAGCTCCTGCGCAGCAGCTTTCATCCTCTCCCCCTCTGCCCGCATCGACTCCTCCAGCTCCGACAGCCGCCTCCTGCACGCAAGGACCCGCGCCTCCGCCTCGAAGACCGCTCGCCGCCTCGCCTCCGCGATCCGAACCTTGTGCCTCTCGAACCTGCATCAGATAGCATCAGTCAAGCACATACTCCCGCACGAGATGAACAGTAGCGGTTGGCGGAAAAGGACGGGCGTGGGAAATTACTTGGTTTTGTAGAGGGATTTGGGGTGAAGCTGCTGCTGCTGCTGCTGCTGCTGCTGGGAGGTGGTGATGGAGGAGGAGGGTTGGGATTGGGAGGGGAAGTCGCGGGAGAGGAGCTCCGACCAGAGGGCGGGGTGGAGGGAGAGGCGCCCGAGGCGGCGGGAGGCTATGGCGAGGCAGCAGAGGTCGCGGAACCCCAGCGCGGACGACGCGGCGCCCAGCTCCAGGACGCGCGCCCACAGCTCGTCGGGAAGATCCGACGCCGACATGTCCCCCTTTAGCTGGGTCAGGAACGCACGAACGCAAATGCTACGACAGCGAGGCGGGACAGTGGGAGAGCTACGCCGTTGCGCAGGCGCCGCCGCCGCCGCCTCTCTTCTCCTTTGGACGCGCGCGTTCAGGATTCGCGACGGACTAGAGGAATCAGGAAGGCAGGAGGGAGAAGCCGAATTGGTCCCTGCCACTGGGCCCGCCTACGACCTCAGACCTTTCTTTTTTCCAAGGGCAATCTGACCCGCGCGTTGTTACATGAATTTAGAAAAATGCAATAATCATATGAGAGAATTTCCGCAACCTCACGCGTCTGATCATAAGATAGAATTTTGGCGACCTCGGCAACCTCGTCGCCGTCGTTGGTAATTCTTTGATCTAGGTTTGAACACCACGCGTGTTGATGCGACCCTAAACCCTAGAGTAATCGGTATTACCGTGTGTTAGCAAGATGATATAATAAAGTCACGGTGGCACTTCACCAAAATCCACCTAGCTTCATTTGGAGTTTGCATGATTTCTCTTACAGTAACCTATCTCTCTTACAATAACATTTCCCTTTCACGGATTGTCAGCGTCTAAAAGGAACTTTAGAAACCATAACTTACACTTTTTAAAGGGTAGTTTAGGGGTGGTGCCAGCCTACTTACGTGTTAAATAGCTATTTAGTATAAAAATGTATATATTTCATGATGTCAAATGAAAAAAGATCTTATCGTTATGTTTCTGCTAGGACTATCTACGCTGTTATTCCTTTATATTACTCAATTCCCTAAGCGTTGTCGTAAGTATATAGGAGAAATTTATGAGTTAGAACATTACTATCACCCTCCTATTCTTTTTCTTTCTTATTTTTCCTTTTCCTTTTCCATTTTTCATTCTTTTTTTATTTTTCAGTTTACTCTATACTAACTACCATCGATGGGGCTTATTTGTCATTTTATCAAAATATATTCATACAAGATCTTTTTTCGAAGAATTTATTAAAAGGAACCCAATGGTGCAATCAGAATTTAATTTGGTTTTTTATTTTTGAGTTATAACATTTTTTTAGCTAGTTCAAAAAATGAGGCCCACCACTGGATGTCATGGTCTTAGTGTTTAGTTGTTGAGGTGGCATGCTTGCATGTTGAGAGAACTCCCTAGTGGGGAGCTTCTATATAGGAGTTATTATAGATGACACAATACAATGCAGACGCTCACAATACGCACGCACACTTACCTCTATGAATGCACGGCAAACCCCGCCATAGAAGCACCTTTTGTTCAGACACGGTTGTCTCTGAAAGGCGAAAGCTTCCCGCTTCGACCAGAGAAGACCTGAATACCACCTGATCCTGAGCTTCAGCCTGTTCGGTTGGCTGGTGGCTGATGGCTGGTGCTGGTTTGTTCTGAGAGAAGAGTACTGCTGGCTAGTTGCTGGTGGCTGGTTTGTTGTGAGAGAAAAGTACTGTTGGCTGGTGGCTGATAAGCCAAGCGAACAGGGCGCTTGTCTGCATTCGTCAACCTCAAAACTCATCCTAAAAAGAATATTCCTTCTTACTCATCCAAATTTTTCATTCCAATTTCAATTTCTCTACCCGTCATCCCCCTATATTTCAAACTAAAAAAACTACACGCCGTGGGGCCACTCGTCCGATTTACGTCTTCCTCCCTCTTTCTCTAGTACTTTCCTGGCTCGCTCCATCCGCCCCCCCCTCCCCATGGCGCATGCTCTCCTCTCCACTAACGGCCCAGCACCTCCTCCCCGAGCTCCCCATCTCCGCGGCGGCGGCGACAAGCAGGGGCGGTCGGCGTGCCGAATCTTGGCCGAGCTTCCGCGGACCTCAACAAGCACGGCGGCGCGGGGTGGAGCTTGGATCCCGGCGGCCGCGGGGCGGCTCCACGGCGCGGGGAGCGAGGAGTGCGGGGCGGCATCGCGGCGCGGGGAGCGGGGAGTGCGGGGGCTCCACCTTGCGCGAGGATCCACGGTCCCCTTCTCCCTCACGGCGGCGTAGCCTTTCTCGTGGCCGAGCCGTGGATTTGCGGCGGCCGGCCTCCCTCCTCCTCCGGCCGACGGAGCTCGCGACGAGGCGCGCGGGGGCACGACGGCGGTGGGCGTCGATTTCGGGCGGTGGATCTCGAGCTCGGGCCGGCCGGCCTCCCTCCTCCGACGGACGGAGCTCGCGACGAGGCGCGCGAGGCACGGCGGCCTCCTCGGGCCCGTGGATCTCGAGCTCGGGGCCGGCCTCCCTCCTCCGGCCGAGGGAGCTCGCGACGAGGCGCGCAGGAGCACGGCGGCAGGCGGGCGTCGATTTCGGGCCTCCTCCTCGCAGCTCCCTCCGCGGTGTCCTTCTCTTCTCTTCCCTTCCGAGCTCCGCGCGAAGGCGTAGTGGTTGGGGGCAGGCGTCGCAGAAGGCGATACCGTTCGTCCCGGCCGACGCTGGATTTGGCGTCGAGGCAGGCGAACGGAACCATCCCGTCCGTTTTACAGACCCCCGCTGCAGGGAAATAAATGGAAAAAGCGAACTACAGTTCGCTTTGCAGTCGCATTGCGTTCGCCGGTGCGGACAGCCTGATGCTGGTAGCACTCGTCATCGACATTCTTCGGTACGAGTTTCTCCACACTCGTCATCCTCCCCTGTATCTCGTACTCCACACCACCAACCCACCCGTAGGACCCATATGTCAGCCTCCATTCCTCCTTCCCCGGTCTCTCTCCTCCCACTCCCTCCTCTGCCCAACAGCCCGAGCGTCGCCGCCCCTGCTCTCCCTCCCTCCCGGCGGCGGTCCTGGAGCTCGCGCGCGCCAAGCTCGGCCCGCGGCAAACCCCCCCCCCCCCGGCTCGCGCGTCCGGAGGTTGGAGGCGTGCGGTTTCCCTGCCCGCCATAGCCGCCTCGACCCCGCCGCCCCATTCCTCTTCTCCGTGCTCGGTGACGTCGTCCATGGAGGACAAGGGGGCGGCGCGGCGTGCCCTCCTCTTGGGGGCGTGCGCGGCGGGCCCGCTCACCGCGGCGGCGGTCCTCTCCTCCGGCTTCGCCCCCAAATCCATCGAACTCGGAGGTGGCGGCGGCCAAAATCTCGGAGGCGGAAGCGGAGGCGTCGTGGGGTCGGGGATGATGGGCATCACCCCCAAGTCGGAGATTTGCGGCGGCCCTCTCCATTTCCCTCTCCTCCGCCGTCCCACGGAGCTCCCGAGATGGCGAGCGGGTTTCTCGCTCATGCGCGAGGTGGAGGAACAGGGGCAGCCTTCATCCCCATCGCGGCGGAGTAGGGGCAGCCTTCATCCCCATCGCGGCGGAGTAGGAGCAGCAGCGCCGGTGCGGGTGTCCGCTGGCCTTTCTCCACGACGGCGACCCCTCCTCGGCGACCTCGACGGCGGGCCACCTCCCTCCCTTCCGGCGAGCTCCCTCCCTCCCCATCTGACCATCTCCTTCCGACTTCACGCGCGAGCTGCGGATCCGTTGCTCTGGCCGCGCGAGGTGGGGTCGGCGCGGGGCGTAGCGCACGTCCGGAAGAGCGCTGGATTTGGGGTATACGGGCTCCGTGCGGGACGTCGCGTACGCCTCCCAAGTACCCCGGTGCAGGGGAAAACGTCAATGGCGTACTGGAGTGGGCCGTGGCGTACCCCTCCCAGGACCCAGTGCGACCAGCCTGAAGGGAGATGCTATTTCGTTCTGCAGGTTCTTGTCAGATTTGTACGGTAGGTTCTTTCAGAGAGAGAAGTACTACGTGTTGATTTGTTCGGCATAAGCAAACGGAGTCAAATTCGGTTTCCGTTTGGCCTGAGCTCCGCAGATAATCCCCATGTACAGAAACAAAAAAAAAGCAACTGTGGACTGTGGTTCACGAGAACTAATTGCAAACTAGAGGCCCAACGAGGGAAGAAATAATCAAAATTCAAAAGGAACAAATAATGTGCACACAGTAGTTTGCTAGGTTCAGCTCAAGTGCGTATCAGATTACAAGCCTGCGGTTTGTCCCTAGTCCTAGGCTATGAAAGGAAGAGTCTAAGCTAACTTCAGCATCAATTTCTGCATGTCTCACCGAGGTTGTAGGAGGGAGGTTCTAAACATGTGAGGCACTCTGTCCTGAACCAAGCTGCGGCCTGCAGCTCAATCGGCAGAAACTCTGTGCAGCTTCAAAGTTCTACGACTGACCCTCTCAGCGGGAGCATTTCAAAACTCCGAACCCTGCTTGTTGCAATCTACCAAGGTCTTCACTCTTTCATGTTTGTCATGCCATGGAAGCCTGTTAAGTTTAGAGAAGGAATTGCTGTGCGCTTGAAGTTGTAAAAGGTTGGCTATTTCTTCCTCATTCTTCGAACCGAGTCATATATTGGACGGAATAGAATGCTGGAAAGGTACCTTTCTCCAAAGCTGGGGAAAATGACCTGCAAATGTATGTGCTTAGTTAATTGCCTGAGTCATAGCAAAATGCCATAGATGAAATCAACTTGCTGCCATGCCCTCACCGCAATCAGCTTTCCAGCATTTTCAGGTCTTTTGGCAACATTAATAGCAGCAACAGCTGCTGCACCTGAAGAAATACCAACCTGCAAATAAACCCCGTACACGAATCACAGAACATATAAAAGAGAAATTGAAGTCAATGCTATAAGAGATTCATTTTACTGTGCACTACTCACCAGCAAGCCCTCTTTTAGTGCAAGTTCCCTAGCAGAATCGACGGCTTGTGCAGTGCTAACCTGCAAAGTCAAGAATCGTAATGATCAGCCGAATGTAAAATTGGCAACATGATCTGCTGACATGAAAAAGTTCTAAAGTTAGCATTGCAGACCTTCACAACCTCATCAATCAACTGAACATCTAATATACTTGGAATGTAACCTGTTGTTTATTGACAACAACCAGCAGTATGTCAGTGGCAAGGGAAAGGTATTCAACAAGTCTGTTTCCCGGTATTTGAATTGCTTATAACAAAGGGAGAAAGGGTAAAGCATTACCTGGGATGTCACCAGATATCACACTAGTTTCAGCTGGTTCTACCCCAATGACCTAAAATGATAGGTGTAAAGTTATATAAACAAAATCAAACCGTTGTTTGGGTATCAAATATTAAGTCATTCTCCTGGTTACAAAGATCACAGATAAATTGGCATTGTGGAAATCAACTGTATTTCCCAAAATTATGATAGTTGAACAACTTTAAATTTGAAATAATAGAACATAATGACGGCACCTATATACTTTTCCTAAAACTAGTTCGATGATAGTGCCTATGTTCCCATAAAAGCAACTACTTTGCACATATTTTAAAGCAGTACAACTAATAGTGGCAAAGAGCAAGTTGTTACAAGCAAGCCTCATTTCTGTTAGAAATTAAGATCTTTACTTTAATATGAAGGCTTCGAACAGTTCAAAAAGAAATAAAATCAAAGTCCAACAGTATCGGACAAGATACACAGAATTATTAAGCTGAAATAATACAAGACAAACCAATTAATCAAAGAAAAAGTAGGGACCTTAATATCTTTGTTCATCCTTTTCAAGTAACGCCCTGTGCCAGAAATGGTACCACCTGTCCCTATGCTTGCAACAAGTATGTCAACAGTACCCAATGTGTCTTCCCATATTTCTGGGCCTGTGGTTTGAAAGTGGATCTGTAATTACCCAAATGGCTTCTCAATAGATCTTTAAATAAAAAGCAAATGAATTTCACATTTGCCGCATTACAGATATTATATGAGTAAACGATAAAAGATTGAGTTTCAACCTCACTATTTGCTTCATTGTTGAACTGCTGAAACATATATGCATTTGGTGTCCTCAACACTATTTCCTCAGCTTTATCAAAAGCTCCTTTCAGTCCTTTGATAGGATCAGTCAGCACAATCTCCGCCCCAAATGCACGCAGAAGAATCCGTCTCTCAACATCTATTGATGAAGGCATAGTAGCTATTAGCTTGTATCCTCTAGCTGCAGCCACAGAAGCAATGGCTGTGCCAGTATTTCCAGTTGTTGGTTCTACCAAGATGGTCTGCAGAGGTAGAAACTATCTGTGTAAATTACAATCTTGGTGACAGTAGCATTGAACATAATATAAGAATGGCATATGACCTTATTTGGACAAATTAATCCCTTCTCTTCAGCATCATTAATCATGCTTAACCCAATCCTGTAATCATACGCATGAGTTAGCATAGCACACAAATAATTGCATCGAGGCCATCAAGCATCAAATTATGCTGCAATCCCAGTTCTCTACCTGTCTTTGACACTTCGGCAAGGTCCCATATACTCGAGTTTTGCGGCAATGTTAGCAACGCAACCATCAACAACACTATTAAGATACACCATTGGTGTTTTTCCAATTAGCTGGTTAACATGAAATAAATGTTTTATCAGAAACGAAATTAGGCATACTGAAAGTGGGATAAAACTATAGATCTAGCCAAGTACCCTCTATACCGTTGCCAATTCATGAAAAGTAGGAAGCGACCTATTTTTTACCAAGAAATTCAGCAACATCTTCTATTCTGAATCATATTCTGGGAAATTAAACAGTATTCGAACTCCAGAAAAGTATGCATATTCATAAGCTGATTCAATAGCAATTACAAGACACCTTCGGCTTCCCCTGGGCACTGGAATGCAATACAGTTCCCATGCCCAAAGCATGGGGAAAAGGTAAGCAAGGAAAGAGCTCATGCACCTGAGTCACGTCCTGCGCAATGTTCACCGCGTCTATCTCATCCGCGTACTCATCCTGGATTTCGACAGAAGCGGAGGCCGCGGCCTTCGGAGGCCATGCCGCGGTGCGGTGGCGGCGGGCGGTAGCGGAACGTGAGGAAGGGAGGAAATTGGGGGCCCGCGGGGTGGAAAGGGAGGTGGAGGCGGAAGAAATGGGCGCAGAGGCCGCGACCGGAAGGAGCGAGCAGGCGGGAGGCGGCGCCATCGCCATGGCCGCGTCTCTCTCGTGCTTTGCTGGTGTGTCGGCTGCTCTGGGTCTGGGGTTTTAGTTGTTTTCACTTTTCTGGATAAGGGAAGCGGGGATTAGGTTACCGGGTTCGGGTCCTCCAGCCCGGTACCGATCCGCTCTCCTGGCAAAGCTGTGGATTGTTGCTCTGAAACGCGTCTTCTCCGAGATGTGGGCCTGTGTAGATGGCAAATTTTTAGCAAAAATAACTTCTGAAATTCCTGTAGCACATTTCATTTGTTTGAGGTAAATATTGTCCAATCATGAACTACCGAGGCTCAAAAGATTCGTCTCGTGATGTACAACAGAACTGTGTGATTAATTAATTTTTTTACCTACATTTACTACTTCGAATATATGTCTTTTGGTGTATTTAATGTGATGTGATGGAGAGAGATGAAAATTTAGCATTTTTTAACAAATTTCTAGCCAACTAAACAGGCCCGCTCCATACTTGATACTTCTGCAATTTTCCAGAATTCCTCTTGGAACTTTTTGAATAGCCATCCCTCTTGGAACTGAAATCACCGTTTACAAAGTCACCCTAAAACCTAAATTGGCCTGTTAACAAGATCAATCCCGTATCCCATCTAGTTCGGTGATTTCTAGCGAGTGCACAAACAAATACTGCATGTTACTCCACTATGTGAACAGTGGCATTATTATCTCAGGCCGCACATCATGAACATGAACCTGAATTCTGAAAGTACAAGACCCCCTCTGCACTGCTCAACTGTGGTATTGTGAAGTTTCTTTCTTATAGTATCCAATGTTACACATTTCAAATCAATAACAGTAACAATGGAGTCTATGCCAACATGGGCTGCTTAGGGAGATAACCTTTGCCCTCAAAAAATGGGGATTGCACGAGTTGCTGGCACAATACTAGTTGATTATGCAATCCTTAACTCCTGATGACAACTAACGAGCAGGGTGTCAGAAACAGTTCCTGGTGCCCGAAGAACCATGCCGGTCACCACTTATTGTTGGTGAGCTCATCGTTGCTTAGAACTGGAACTGCATCTCCTTCTTGTAGTTGAGCTCGTCAAGGTGCGCAGCCATGGCCTTGTTCATCGGAGGAGGACCACATCTCAGGATCTGAAATAAGCAAATGCATGTCTCTATAAGCCTCCAGGCTGGCTGGATACATGAATTTAGGAGTACGACAGAAGCCATCAACCCCCAGTTAACCAAATAAGGAAACAACTGACCAAGACTCAAGATTTAGTGATTTACCTGAATGTCTTCAGCAGGCGCTGGGCAATGGGATTGGATCATTTCCTTCGACACAAACCCGACACCACCATTCCAGTTTTCGGGAGGCTGTGGGTAAGAAATAAATGAGAATACATGACAAATGTCTTTGAAAACTATACCCGATAACTAGATTGCAAAAACAATTCTCAGTGACCAACTCTGGAGGTCATAAGAAAAAAACTTAACACCTATGATTGATTACTTCAAAAATAGGACATCAGTCATTTAAATTTTAAACTACCTTAAGTGGTCATCACTATGTATGTATATTAGTTGCATGCAATTGTTTAAGCATGCTCTGCTGTTTGTCATAACACGAATTATGTAGTCAGTTCTAATAATTCACAATTATAAATGAGGTCCCACTTTTTCTCAATAAAGTTTCAGATTCCTATGCACGAAATCCAGACTGCATATAGAGTAATATCTTTGAAATTTTAAAGGTATTTGATGTAAACCTGATTCAAGACATAGTAGATCTTAAAGCGGTCAGGATAGGTCTTGGCCATGTTATCCAGCTCTTCCTGCATAAATTGAACAAAAATATTAAAATCAGCAACCAATCTAACAGATCCCAAAGTGAAATATATACAATGAAGAACCTTTTGCAAGCATGTATTGCTGCCACAGATTAGTACCAAACTATCATATATATCCGCTATAGAATCTTCAACATGACGTCTAAGAAAATTCTCAGAAAGCTATGTGTTAACTCCTGATCTTCATCCTGAATACCTGGGTGCAATTCATTGCCATTGCTACTTTGTGCAGAACAATTTGCAAAAGTTCAATGGTGTAGTAACCCAAAGTGAGAAACAATTGTGCTGAAAATTACGTAAAAGAGCACTCATGCTGAAAATATCCTAAGAATTAAGTAGAGCAGGTAAGAGAAAATTCATAATTGAACAACACCGGTTCTCATCAGGAACTAAATGATATTAAGTACTTATAGAATGGTAAACATCCCCCCCACAGCCAACTAAATCATGAGCAATACAGAAAGTACGGTTTGATGACATAAACTAACTGGTCATTAATCAACGAGACAAGTATCATGTCTTTATCATTATCATTATTTATGAACCAGACTGCACCAAATCAAAACAAAAGAAAATAAAGCTGATTCTACCTTCAGAAGAATATCTTCATATGTCACATTAGCGTAGATTAAGTGAACCTTTGTGCTGTCGTTAGGGTTCTCAAGAATTGCTCTTGCAACCTGTGAGAACAAAAAGGAACCATTAGTCAATAGGAAAAAATGTTTTGTGGCATTAAGAATCGCAATATAGAACTCTGGGTTAAGTTTTACTTGGAACATTGGAGTAATGCCTGATCCACCAGCCAGCATTCCAAATGCTCTAACTTGGCCAACTTGGTACTTGAAACGACCCTATATCAGAAATCATGTTAACCTCCGAATCAAAGGTAAATGTGCATGGAACAGAGTGTTCCTCACAAATTTCGGGGGAAAGCATTTAAAATTCCCTTGATAACTCAAAGAACTAATGTTATACTTTGATGACCAAAAACGTAGAATGGATAAGCCTGAAGCTCAGAAGTTAGCAAATGATGTCACCTTAGGTCCCTTCACGGACAAATAATCACCAACTTTCATCTCACGGAAATGGTGGGACATTCTCCCTTGAGGATACATCTGCATCATGGAAAGGGTAGAAGCACTCATGAGTTGACACATGAGCACAAACCAAGAAAAAACCAAGAAAGGTAACCGGACAATTGTCAAATAATATGCCCCACAGTGGGAAGTATCTGAAGAAAGAAAATAGAAACAAATACCTTTATAACAAGCTCAAAATATCCTAAATCAGAATCCAATGTAGTTGGAGTATAAGGTTTGATTACTTCTTCGCCAGTAGCATCTTGTCCTCTGCATTAACAAGGAACAGAGATATGGTTATTGTTTGAAAAATATGCACTCTAAAAAAGGAAAAATTCAGGAGGAATGTAGAATCGAAACCTGCAGCTAATATGTTGACCGATGGGGAGTCCTAGTGCAGAAGTTGGAGTTGGAAGAGCGAATTTGAACTTTGCGACATTATGACTTATTTGCTTCTTTTCAACAAGTTTGAACTTCCTGAAGTTATCAGGATCCAAGCAGCCTGGAGGGAAAATGGCATAGCAACAATCAAATTGGGCTCTAACGAATTAACCTTCGATTGCACAGAGCACACTTAAGCACAGATAACTTTTTAGGGTGATAAACAAAAGATAATGCATGACATGAATAAATAACCAGGTACTGCAAACAACTAATACTCCCAGGTACTTCACAAGCATGACTACACAATAAAATTACAACAATATTGCAGACAATCAGGCTCTTAGTCATTAAATCACATGAGAACCAATAATTTTAATAAGGAAGGCAGAGATTTCCTACTACACACTTCAAACAGACCATTTGTTTATATCATGTGGTTAGAGCTAACAGGCAACACTGCAACAGTTGTTGCTTATATCCTGCGGTTAGAGCTGTCAGTCAACATTTCTTCTTTTTTTTTAGGTAGTCAACATTTCTTTCGTCAGTATCTTTCTCATAATATCATACTGGGATCAGAGCTACCAAGACAAGATAAGAAAATTCATCTGAAAGCTCTACCTCAACCATTCAGTAATGGAGCAGACGAAACAACAGAACCGGAAAACTGGCTACCAACACATGAAAACAGGTAAGGACAAACTGCAACTTATGTGTGCTCAATGAAAACTAGTAATTGTTCGACAGCTTGATACAAGGTGCAAGCATGGATAAATACTTCAATCCAGGATAATAATAAACTTAGCTGTTTTCCTTTACTTTTGATTTTGGTCCTAACGAGTTACAGCCTGGAGGCTGCAAGTAGCACCTCTAGAGATCGTGACCAACTAACAGCAAATGAATAAACTACCCTGCACTCCAATCACTTTCCAAAATTGGTAACTGAAGTGCCACGCTAACGCACCCGGAGCAAATGAAGGGCGTGGTGCCAGTCAGCAACCAGATCTAAACGCAAACCAGATTGCATCTGTCTGGCGTACGCACACGACGGGGGATAGGGGGGAGGGGGGGTGCGTATGCATGTCCGTACCCTTGGGCTTCTTGGATCGGAGGAGGAGGAAGGCGCCGCCCGCGGCGACCGCGACGACGGCGACGGCCACCATGGTCTCGGTGCTCTGCCCCTGCAGGAAATCCATGGCTGCGCGCGGCCTCCCTCGCCTAGCACGCCTGGCAAATCAGTGGGCGGGGTTTGGTTGGGCCGCTGGGGGATTTTAGAGGTGGCGGGGCGGAGGTAGGTGCGAGGAGGAGGTAGAAGAAAGACGGGAGGGCGGGTGGGAGTGGATGGCTGCAGGCGGAGATCGCGAGGTTTTTCGTATTGCCCGTTTTGCCCTTGCCAACGTTTGAACTGACTCTAAAATGAAAAATGACGACACCCTAAACACTCCAGATACAAATAAAAATTGGTTGAATAACCAATTTCGTTCTCAAATTATCGCTCAAGACTTAATTTCGTTCTCAAATTATCGTTCAAGACTTAATTTCGTTCCTACACTACAAAACGCTCGTTTTGTCAAACTCTCACTACCGCGGGAAAAGGGGAGGTTTGATCGCGCCAGGTGATTTCGTTCTCAAATTATCGCTCAAGGCTTAATTTCGTTCCTACACTAAAAAATGCTCGTTTTGTCAAACTCTCACTACCGCGGGAAAAGGGGAGGTTTGACCGCGCCGGTGCGTCCACCGGCGCTGGTGCTGCCGCCGGTCGATCTCCCTATTCCGGCAATCTCCCTCTCATCTGAGCTTAGGGTCTGTTCTTTTAGGTGAAAAGAAATAGTGAAATTACAAATAAATAGTGTTAGAATAGTGTTTCTTGTGAGAGAAGATGTGATAGGTGAATAATACTATTCAATATTCATTTCGAAGCAAAAGAACAAACCCTTATATCCGGAACTTTCTCCTTGTAGCCTACCCAGTCATCCATCTCGCATCTCTTTCAGTAAGCTCTTTATAGTATTGGGTGTATCCCGTGTTCATCTTCTCCTTCTCCCTAATTCTTCCCAATCTACCTTTCTTGTTGTTCCTCTACCCTTTGAATCACCGATCCATACTTCGATCTGATCAATCTCCACTTCTTTTGGTCTTGTTGGTTTTATTCACTATTGATTCAAGTTGGTGTTGCCATGCTCTACTTTGACGACACAATAGGGTCTGGCTTTCTTGCTCTCCGCTCCTTCTTACCAATCTCCACCATGGTTTAGAGCTGCATATCGAGCCTGGCTCATTAAGGCTCGGCTCGTTAGAGCTCTGTTTGTTTTAGCTCCTTATCTTAGCAAGTTAGGGACCTAGCTTAGCTCGGCTCGTTAAGAAGCTCGAGCTGGCACGTTAAGCTCGCGAGCCAGCTCATTAACGGTTACAAATTCAAAAAATCATAGTTAACAGGAAAGTATGGAATCAACAAATGCAACATGTTTACAAGCCAACCAACAATGAAACCAAGTAGTCGACAAGCAATCTAGTACTCCAAGTTATTAGGTTGTGATATAAAGTTGGACCTATTAGTTTGTTTGCTGGCTGCTGTAACCCTGGCTTGTTATCATGGCGAGCTAAAACATGAGATCGGCTCGTTACAAGTTTACTAATGAGCCGAGCCGAGCCACTAACGAGCGAGTTCGAGGAAGCTAACGAGCTTCGAGCTTTTCGTCCAGCCCTAACCATGGTCAGTGAAGGCCCGATTCTCGTATCCCAAAAACAACGGATGATGTGCACCATCCTCCTCCTCCACCCTCCGCCCCTCCTGATCCAACCCATGCCGCCTCCATCTTATGACGTGCCCGCCAGAGCCAACCGTTCACGCGGGCGCTTCCACGTCGCTTGTGGCGGGCCCTGCGGATCCCACAATCGGTGCAAAATCTCCACCGATCACCTCGTGACGCGCATCTTCACACAAACATGCAATAGTACGATAACTCCCAAGAGTTCAGGACTTCAACACTTTACCCCACGCACAAGTCTTCGACTTGTCCGTGGGCTCGGGGCTATCACTCTCGGGTGCGCTCGCGCACCCCCATCGGAAGAAACATATCCAACCTCTTCGTCTCCATGGCCGTTGAACCTGGGAGCGAGTCCTTGACTCCCTCACTAGGCTCGAAGGCTACTGACGAGGCCCTGGACCAGGGCCCACCACGACCTCTGAAAAACTTAATACGTACTGACACACAACATACTTAGCGGCTAGTACAACGAGTACTATGCCTCCGAGTAGCTGGTAGTCCGTAAGACTAGTTCCCGTCATGGGCCAGGAGCTGGGCGGCCCATGAACCCCGCCACCTCTTCCTCCGAGTACATGACGGCCCACGCGACAAGTCGTCGACCGCGTGGCAGTTCGCACGACAAGTTTCCGTCTCCTTCCCCGACTACTCGCTCGCACGAGTAGTTTCTGTCACCGACCAGTTCAAGCTTCCCACCGAAGGCAACGACGGCGTGGGTCCCCCCGCTGAGATCCCGGGATATCCCCACGCGATCGCCCATGCGCCGCCACGTGCCCGCTCCTCCACGACGGGCCGCCCTGACCAGGCCGATCTGGTGTCAGAGGGCGGATCCGTCCACCCTGCCACGAGCGACACAGTGCATGTTGTACCACGAACAGCACAATGCGCACTACGCCATGAACGACATAGTGTGCGCTACTCTCTGAGCATCGAAAGGCATGCGTAGACTACCTGCTCGCACGAGTAGTTTTCCGCCCCCGACAAGCTCAAGGCTTCACAACGAGGACTGCATCGATGTGGACCCCCTACCGATATCCTATGATATCTGAGCACGCTAACCCACAGGACGCCACGTGTCAACCCCTCCGCACGGGGCCTCCCTAACCATGCCGATCTGGTGTTAGAGGATTGTTGACACTTCTGAACGTTGGTCACTTAAGAACAGATTTAGAATCCATCCACAGCGCCAAGCGTCAGCGCTAGAAGCGTCTTGTCGACATTTCCCAATGTCACAACTAATAACGTCGAGTATCAGCGTGAACATTGGGAGTTGCCTTAGGTTTAATCTAAACGATCGTGAACGAATTCGCAAGCGCACAGATAAATCATTGTAGCATTTCCCAACGAAGGAGAGTATTCCAAGGGTATCGAATCCAAGGAAGGCAATGGCGGATATCTTAGACTTATGCTTTTACTCTGAATGTAAACCAAGAGATAGATATATGGAAAAACACACTCAAAGGCAGGGGTAAGATAAATGGTATAAAGGGGTAGTGTGACACATACACCTCAGATCTACCTCTACTCTAGAACACTACGGCTTATGGGGAACATACGAGTTAGCTCTAGGTTTTAATGTACTAAACATACAAAGCTACAAGATACATGAGATAGGCATGAGTATTGCATGAGGGAAACATAGTTCAGCACCCAGGTACAATCGGGGAGCTAGCCCGCGACGACCAGCACTCTGCGAAACTATACTTTAGACTCCTACAGCAGATACCCCAATGCGGAGGTTGCCCTAGGATTTAACAGGGCGGTCACCACCTGAGGACCGACCTCTCGTTACCGGGGGGTACACTCATAACCGTAGCCAGACAAACCAGACACCATGCCTACGTTGCTGCTAGACTTCACCCGGCCCGGGCTATTATGACCCAGGGTGAAAGCCACCAGAAGCCTGGTCAACTAGACCGAGTACTGTAGCATGAACACAGACCTCATGCAATACTCTCATGCCATCTACAAAGATCTACTAAGGCTAGACATATGAATAGATATGAACTCTCTTATGTTTAATCAACAAGATCAAAGGGTCGTGTTCGTGAAGAACACGAGCCTCTAACTTATGAACAAACACATAAGGAAGGAGTTTATCATCCATCAAGTGGATCAAAAGGTAGTGTTCACGAAGAACACTAGCCTCTAAATGATGAACAGAGGATGAACTCAAGAACATATCTAAAATATGATCTACCATGACTTTATATGAAATAGCTGAATAACTGAAGTAGATCAAAGTCATACAAAGAAATAAAGATAAAAGAGAACTCATACCTAAACTTCCAAGAGGACTTGGAACCTGAAGAAGAGCTACTCTAACCTACCCCCTAGCCTTGGAAACTAAAAGTGAGAGGAGAATGAGAGAGTGGTGTGTGAGAAATGGGAGCCCCTCCCCTCCTATTTATAGAGGAAGGCAAGGCTTGCTCGAACGCCCAAATTACCCCTAAACACCCGGAAGCGAACCAAGTGACCAATAGGGAGCTGCCACGTGGAGGGCCAGGATGGGGCCCCCTAGGTCGGTTCGGCCGATCCCAGGGTCGACCGGCCCCCTAGGGTGGTCCCACCTGGTAGTTTTCCACTGGGTGGCTGCCCTGTGGGCCCTCTGGTCCATCCCCCGTGCATGGCTCGATTTGGTATCCGAGATGGGCCCTTTGATCCATGTGAAGTCCATGTGGCGTCCTCTGATTCGTCGGTGAGTGCCTCCCCTGGATCGGTGATGTGTCTTGCCATGTTGTCCTTGGGTGGCAGCCACCTCCTCAGCTGAATTGGCATGGTTGCTTCATAGGAGTGAAGTTTCCTTCTCTTTTAAAGGGTATTTCACCTACATACAAATAATCTCCAAAGGCAAGTAGAACTACATTATTCAAATCTAAATGCTTGTAAATAATGCATATGCCTCCATTTATGTGAGAACATTGATGGTTGGAAATGGTGAATTTCCACCGTCAACAAACTCCACCAAGCTAACCTCTTGCTCATCTCGAAGCAAGACATTAGAGACTTAGGTTGGTTGATCAAGAGTTTCTACAATGTTGTATTTTCAACTTATGGCAAACATACAACAAAGTACTCTACCAAGAGTTGAACAAGTTGGCAATGTTCTTACCTTTTACCTGATACGTGGTCCATATAGCTTCACCTGCCTTAGGCGGTTGAGAGACAGAATGGTTATATAGCATGTGCATAATCACTCATACCTTGATCAACTTAGCAATCCAGAGGTTTTGCAAATTTTTCAAAAGAAAATCAGAGTTCCTCAAATGATACTCTCGAATCGCTCAAAGGTGTATGATTCCTCACTAAGGCATCAATGCTGCCTTTCTTCACATCCTACTCCTAATAGGCTTTATGTGGAGCTGTAGGTAGGTGTCGATGTTTTAGATCGGCAACCTACCAAGGGGAGTACCCAAGGTAGATGAATGTGGCCTCGCCGAGATCGGTAACTCGAAGGAAGAGACACGTGGCACACAATTTAGACAGGTTCGGGCCGCGAGGTGCGTAATACCCTACGTCATGTATGTTGCGTAGCTCTGGGTTGATTGGGTGTGTTTACAAGATGATGTGTATGAGAGAGAGGAGTCCCTGCCTCGCCTTATATAGCCAGGGAGGCAGGGTTACAAGTCGGTTTGAGGAGAGAGTACTAGTCGGGTACGTCTATGAGTTCTCTACATAGTACAGGACATGTATAGCTTCCTATCCAAGTACTTCACCATAGTCCTTGTGCCCCACGCCAATCAGGTGCCGTGTGGCACAAGCCGAGTAGTCCCAGGGGCCCACCGAGTAGTCGGTCCTGGTACCCACTGAGGTAGTGGGCCCAGGGAGGTCCATACGACAAGCCCCCGAGTACTTTGTAGTCGAGCAGGATAGTTTCGAGTACTCTTGATGGCCTTGACGAGTAGTCCTCAGGCGTCCCCGAGTACTACAAGCCAAAGGTCCTCAAGAGTACTTGAAGCATCCCGAGACTGGAAGGTACTCCAGCTGATCCTTGAGTAGTCTTGAAGTCTTCTCGAGTAGTTCCCAAGCGTCCTCGAGTTCTTCTTTCGAAGATCTTCAATGGTACTCGCCTTGTCTTGAAGAAGAAACCATATGGAAAATGCGATTCGAAGAATCGCATTCCATATGGAATGTAGCCCCCGAGCCTTAGGTCGAATCGCAGATTGAAGCTGAGGGTCAATCTGAAATTCCGCCAAGATTATCCCGTAAAATCCGGAGAAAAAACCGAAGGACATGTGGCACGGAGCCCCCGAGCCTTGAGTAGAGTACTTCCTCTCGAATTGAAGGGTCATCTTGATTGTAGAATGTGTCCTGAGTTGCTCTTGAACCTTGTCGCCACCCAGGAAATCTAGCATATGTAACCGAGCCCCCGAGATGGAGTGCGTCGACTACTGGAAGACGAAGAGTCAGACGGCCGCCGCTGAGTCAGCTGCCGATACTTATCCATTTGGCCGTTGCAGCGCCGCTGGTTAGGTTATAAATAGGGACCGAAACCCTTAGGGTTTTCCATTTCCCACAGTCGCCGCCACTAGAGTAGATCTAGCCAAGAGTCCAGCCACTCGTGCCACTGCTGCCGTGCCGTAATCTGCAGATCTACACGCGCCGCCGCTGCTCGCCACCAGTAAAGCCCCCAAGCGGATGCGAGTGAAGACCCAGTGCACTTGGAGGATGAAGTCTTCTCCGTCCAAGGGCGCGAAGGCTGGAGCCGGTGCCGGGAAGAAGAGATCCCGCAACGAGAAGGAAGGATCTACCCGGGATTCATCGCTGCCGACGTCTCCCCCACGCCCCAATCCGAACAAGCAGTGGAAGAAATCCAAGGCGAAGACTGAAGATTTGCTGGCACTGGTGAACAACGAGTTCCTCCGGGAGAAGGAGATGGACATGTGGCGCGCCGCCGCGGGCGACCCATACCCGATGGAGAAGAACCCCGACGAGGTCCCCATGTTCGCCCGGTTCGTGGAGCGCGGACTAGCACTCCCAGCGAGCGACTTCTTCAAGGGTCTCCTCAAGTACTATGGTATCGAGTACTTGAACTTGAACCCTAATGGAATTTTTCACGTCTCCGTCTTCGTCCACTTCTGCAAAGCCTTCGTGGGGATCAAACCCCACTGGATATTGTTCCGGAAATTCTTCCGTGTGAAACCGCAGCCGAGCGCCAATGACCCGCGAGTAGTCAGAGGAGCTGGCATTCAGATGCGTGAAGACGCCACTGACTAGTACTTGTTGTATAAGCTCATCGACTCGAACCAAGACTGGAAGGCCAAGTGGTTTTACGTCACGAACCACCATCCGGAGCTGCCGAAGCCCAGCGGGAAGCAGCCAAAGCATCGGGCGTGGTGGAATACCGAGCCAATGATGCAGGAGGGTATCCCACTACCCGAGCTGTTGCAGAAGATTAAGGCTTTGAGAGAAGCCGAGCTAAGGGCCGAACACATGGCCTTCAGCTTCATGAAGAGGAGGGTGCAGCCGTTGATGGCACGCGACACCCTCGGGTACCAGTACACCGGCGGTGAGCACACGTCGAGGATGCCCGGCAACGAAGTCGACGATGAAGACATTGTCGAGAGGCTGGGCAGGATATTCAAGGATATGCCGCCGTACACACCCTGCCCAGTCCCCGAGTACTCCGCAGCTCGTTCGCCGAACAAGGTTAGTAGCCGATGACCTCTATCTCCGAGTACTGATTATATTGAAGCAGTCGCACTAACCCAAGTCGTTTGTTGCAAGATGACATTGCGAAGTTTGTCTCCGACCCAACTCCCCCTCCTCGACTTGTAGATATTCCAGAGGAGGGAAAGAGCAAGGCCAAAGAACGTCGTGAAGTCAGCGCAGGTGACGACACCGTCACCATTGAAGATACCACCAACGAGGAGGATGGGGAAACGCTGCAGGAGCGATTTCAACTGCGGTCAAGGTTCAGCCGACCTGGGCTGCCCAATGTCCCCCTTATCGAGGATCCACCGACTAGCCTGGAGGCTAGTCTCCCTGCGCCGCCGAGGAAGCCGCGCAATGTGGCGCGCGAATGTGTCGCCAAGAAGTTAAAGGTGACAGAGACGACATCCCAAGAGGTAAGTTCCTCGAGTAGAGTAGTCGAGTACTTGTCTTGAAGTATTGTATGCTGACAATTTGAATTCTGAGTTGTCACAGGAGATTCCATCATCTGGCCCTGTTGATCTAGGAGAAGGAGATGACTGGGACACGGTGGGCGATCCGACTGAAAGAAGCCGCAGTCCAGCCCCCACCGTAGAAGAGCTTGTGTCGCAGATGACACAGCGGACAACTAGAGTTGTCGAGCCGCTGGTGTCGGCCGTGGAGAGTAGGCCAGAGCCGAGCGCGACTACTGGGGCCAAAGAACCAGTAGCAGCTCAGGTTGAAGAAGAGGCGCCCGCGGAAGCCGGGCTTGTCGACATTGCCAGCATACTTGGCGCTCCGACAGTGACTGTTGTCCGGTCTAGCTTGTAAGTAAAAACCGATCCCGAGTAGTACTTGTAACTTGGTGATCTTACTTGGTTGACCACCGATTTTGTACTATGCAGGAAGTCGACCAATCTGTCCTGGGAAGGAGATGAACCCAGCACAGCAGCAGCTGAAGAAAATCCGACGCTCACTGTCGAGGAGTCCACCCCCTTCCCCAGGCTGAAACAGTGGAGCCGGGCGCAGAAGCTATGCCGCCGGAGGCCACTGTGGTAGAAGGTAAGTACTCAACGATGGT
Source organism: Cenchrus americanus (assembly GCA_947561735.1). Lineage (NCBI taxonomy): Eukaryota > Viridiplantae > Streptophyta > Magnoliopsida > Poales > Poaceae > Cenchrus > Cenchrus americanus. The sequence goes on along the minus strand of OX387244.1, from coordinate 25,535,202 downwards.
GCCATCTGCCCCGTGTAGTAGTCATAGCCCCCGGGTACTGATATCGTGTGGTTTGTGTTTGATAGGGGCACAAGTCGAGGGGACTGCAATCCCCGAAGCCGTGCCGGTAGAAGGCGCCGTGCCTGAAGACGAGGTGATCACAGGATCAGCATCCGAGCCGGCAGAGACACCAGCCCCCGGGATCACAGGAGAAGTGCATGACGATGTACTGCCGGAGACGAGCATGGACGTAGTCGTCCGGTCGCCGGAGATCCTGAGGACCATGTGTGGTTCGAGGGCCGGTGGATGGTCGCTTCCTTGTGTGATGAGTGATTGACAACGTTGTGTGGACTGATTCTTGGCTAAGTATTGCAGGTGCAGGTTGTGGCTTGACTCGTGTTGGTGCAGGTGAAGAACAAGCGCGAAAGGTCGTCACCTTAGGTGAGGCCTCCGGGTGTGGAGAAGACAAGTAGGCTTCGTTCGAGGGACCGGTGGCCGGCGGGGTCAAGTGCGGACCGCATGGTGGCATGAACAGCAAGATGAAGTCGTGGACGGTTTCTTGGTTGAGCCTCAAAACCAAGGTCGAGCCGGGACTACATGGGAGCCAATTCATGAGTGGAGATTGGCGGAGGCTACACCGAGTTCGCGGGGTTTCCGGTGGTTCACCAGAAAACCACTGGGTTCCTTGGTTGATCCACAAAGCCAAGACCGGAGAACCGAAGACGGAGGCACGCCGCGCGCGGACCGGTCGACCGGTGGGGACCGATCGGCCGGTGAGGAGCACCGGTCGACCGGCGTGCGACGACGCGGTCCGAATCTTCGAAGCGGAGGACACGCGTCGGGATCGCATGGCTTGCGTCGAGGCTACGCATGGTGCGGTCACCGGGCATCCGTCCGATGGTGAAGACATCAAGAATTCCAAATCCGCCCTTGAGGGGCTTGTATCCCTAGTTAGTAGAGAAGGGCGTTTTAGACATTCGGTTGCCTCCATATAACCCAAGAGGTGAGAGGATGGCAGCCAACTCTTGGAACCCTAGCTCATTAGTTTTCCTATTTTCCACCTATTTTCCTTAGGTTTTCTTTAGGACTAGAAAGAGAGCTTCACTGAGAGATCTTGTTGAGAGGGATGGATGATCGGGCGGCTTGCTAGACCTTGTACGAACCTTTGTTTCATGTATAGATGATTCGACGTGGTTCCTCAAGGTTTGGATGTGTTTTCCCCGGTTGTTCTTGGTGGTGATTTTCGGAGCCTTCTCTCGGTGATTTCTTTGGGTTGTTTTCGGGACTTTTCTCTTGGGGTTTTGATGGGGGAAATTTGTGGGAACCCTTCGTGGTTCTTTGGGCTGTGATTCCCCTCCCAAATCCGTGAGTATAAGTGCTCGTTTTTGGGGTTTCTTGAGTTGTTGGGTTGGAAGTGCTTTCGGCGGGATTTCTTCGATTCCTCCTTTCGGACGAGTTTTTGTGGGATTAAACTTGGCTATGGACTCCTCATGAGGTGTTCCTGATATCCCTAAAGTCTTGTTCAAGTCCGTGGAGTGATTCGGGAGATCGAGATTTGGATTTGGGGGAGTTGACCCGCGGGTGCTGTTCATCCCGAGTCGCCCGTGCTACACTGTCCCGACCGGTGCTCCCGACCGGTCGACCGGTGCGAGCCCTTGTGGGTTTTTGCTCGGGTGAACGTCTTGGTGCGTTTCTTTGTTGTCCCGTGTTGCTGCTTGTTTTGAGTTTGGGTCGGTTTGGTGGTCGGTTGGCTCTGTTTGGTGCCTTGGGGGCTTTCGGTGCCATCGGTCCCGGCCGTGTGTCTCACCGGTCGACCGGTGTAGAGCCACTTAGTGGAAGTTGCTCGGTTTCACCGGCGGGGGACCGGTCGGCGGTGGTGCTCACCGGTCTGACCGGTGTGGGTCTGTAGACTCGAGGTTTGGTTTTTCCGCTGCGTTTCTCGGGTCGGAAGGTGGTGTGTTGGTTCCTAGGTCCAGTGGCACTCCAGTGGCTACGTGGGCTTGACCAACCTTGGTAGTGAGTCGGAGACGTGTGTTGGAAGCCGTGTTCATCTTGTTGGAGTTTCAATCTCCTTCGAGAAGAATTTTTATCGGCTCCCATTCACTCCCCCCCCTCTCGGTTCGCCGTATCGGTCCTTCAAGTGGTATCAGAGCCTGTTCGGGTCTTTGTTGACTCTAACCGATCTAAGATCCAAGGATGGCGTACCGAGAACGGGGTTCGGGTCCTCCACACTTCGATGGCAAGAACTACCGGATGTGGAGCAAGCGGATGGGTGCGTTCCTCCGCGGAAAGGGTCGGCTTCTTTGGGATGTCACGGTGGACATAGGCTATGTCCACGCCGATGGATTTCCTTGCTCCGGGGTCAAGGGACGATTTGACGCCAACAATAAGGCGGTCGACTACTTGTTTCGTGCTTTGTGTCGGCTGAGTTCGATCGGGTGCACACCGAGCACTTGGCTTGTAGGATTTGGGCGGTGTTGAAGGAGGCTCATGTTGGGAACGCCCGAGTTCGAGCACCGATGTATGCGACCTACGGAGAGAGTACGAGAACTTCACTCATCTCCCCGGTGAGTCCATCGATGCCTTGTTTCAGAGGTTCACGGTGGTTGTGAACAACATGAGGGCCAATGTGGACGTGCTCCCGTACGATGATCATGATAGAGCAATCAAGCTCTTACACTCTTTGGATCGTACGATATGGGGCGGAAAGTTCGAGGCCATAGTCGAGTCGGAGAGGTATGAAACTCTGACGGTGAACGAGCTGTTCTCGAAGCTCAAGTCGGCTGAGGTGGATAGGGGCATGACTGCCAAGCTCGAGGGACCGACTGATTCCCATAGTCTTGCCCTCGTTGGTGGTTCCAAAGGAAAGACTAACTCTAACCCATCCACCAGGATGTTCTCGTTTTCCTCTTTGATGTCTATGCCAGATGAGGAGTTTGATGACCTTGGAGAGTACGAGCTGGCGCTGTTGACGAGGCGGTTCGAGAGGCTGCACGAGAACCGCGTGAACATGAGGAGGAACACGAGGACTTGCTTCCAGTGCGGCAAGCCGGGACACTTCGTCGCCGACTGCCCGGAGAAGGCCGAGAATAAGGACAGCTACAAGCACAAGCCGAGGATGAACGATGGCAAGTACCGTTCGAGGCGCGACCACAAGAGCAAGCACAAGAACAAGTACAAGGACGAGCGACGATCGAGGAAGAAGGAGAGCCGAGGCAAGGCCCGAGCGATGGTTGGAGCGAGCGACGTCGACTCCAGTTCCGCGTACTCCACCTCGAGCTCGAGCAGCAGTGAAGATGAGGGTGATCGTCGCAAGAACAAGAAGTTGTCCAAGAACCTGAGCGGGCTGAGCTGCTTCGCGAGAGATGGCTTCTGCACCATGGCGCTGAGTTCCGGCAGCAAGAAGAGCACACAGAGCGACTCGGACTCTGAGTCCGACGACGAGGTGCGTGATGAACTTCCCTTCTTGCGCCAGGAGAATGAGAGGCTTGGCTCTTTGCTTGATAACCGTGATGACATGCTTAGAGAGGCCAAGAAAATGAGGAAAGAGCTTAGGGCTTCACTCGAGGATGCTAGGACTAGAGTGGTTGAGCTAGAGACACGGGTGCTTGATAGCAAGCTTGAGATTGATTCGCTTAAGGCTAGCCCCGTTGTTTCGGATGAGAATGATTGTCTTGATTGCTCCATATTCCTTGTCGATCTTGCTTTGTTTAAGGAGAAGCATGCCTCCAAGTGTGAGGAACTAGATGTGCTTAGGGTTGAAGTGGCTGAGCTTAAGTCTAGACCTGCTTTGCTAGGTGCTTGCACTTCTTGTCCTGTTTTGCATGCTAAGATTGATGAGATGCATGCTTACACTAGTTCGCTCGAGGCTAAATTGAAGGAACCCATGCCTACATCTTTCTCTACCTGTGAATTGCATGCATTGAAAAATTTGGAGCTTGCACATTATGTTGATCGTTTGCAGGATGAGAATGATGACTTGAGGAAGTTGATGGGTTGGTTGTCTGGTCATGAGCCTCAGTTGAGGATGATGATCGAGGCCTTTAAGAGGTAAGATGGTGAGGGGCTTGGGGCAAACAAGGTTGGTGAGGGAAGTGGAGAGAATATCCCGGAGCCACCAAAAACCCACCACAAAAATGATTTTCCTCCAAAACCTAATCATCTAAGGAACCGACTAGACACAACCCCAGCTCCACCCGTGTTTCCTACACCCACAAATGACCTACAAAAGCCTATCAAGTTTGTGAGCACTTCGGGGAAAGTGTTCTTTGGGAAGGAGAGTGAGAAGGCTAGTGGTGAGAAACCGGTGGAGGGTTTGAGTGGAGAGAAACCAAGTGAGCAGCCACATCCCAAGCCTAAGCCTAAGCTTGTGAGGTTCCATTGTGGCTATTGTGGGAGAGATGGCCATAAGGAGGAGTTTTGCTTCAAGAGGAAGCGTGAGGAGAGAATGGAGAAGGAGTGGGCTAACAAGGACAAGTACCACCCTTCCGATGGTGTGCTTGAGCCTCGTATGCAGATGCCCAGGGGCAAGGCGAGTGTGAGGACAGTTCGGGCTTGGGGAGAGCGGAAGGGGCGCAGGTGGTGCTGTCGCCCGTGTCACACCGGTCGGACCGGTGTGGGGCACCGGTCGGACCGGTGCGGGCACTGACAGGATAGCTGTTCGGGTTTCGAGCTCGTACAGGTGCGAGGGTTGTTTCTGGTGGTCGTGGTTCTGGTGGTTGGGCTGGAAAGGGTGCAGGTGGTCAGTTTGCTAGGCGTTCTCCTTCTCGTGCTCAATACGGGGATCGGAGGAGTCATGGCTTTGAGTTGGAGAGGAAGGACGTTCCACGAGCTTTCTTGCGTGGATTTGGTCCTCCTCCAGGCAGAGAGGGGTGGTTCCCTCAGGGTGGTTACCATGGTGGTGTCCGTGGAGGTAGTTTTGGTAGGAGAGATGCTTTGGTTGGTGCTAACCCCACTTTCGAGCAAATGGCTCGGCACTGGTTTTCCTCCTTTGGTACTAACCCCAGTGCTGAGTCGTTTGTTCGCTCACGTGCTTATTTTTGAATTTCAGGTGGGAGACTTGAAGAACATTTGGTTGATTGACTCCGGTTGTTCGAGGCATATGACCGGAGACAGGGGGTGGTTCTCAAGTCTCGTCCCGGTGGTGACGAAGAGGTACATCACCTTTGGGGACAATGGGCGTGGGCGTGTGCTTTCAGAAGGTGAGATCAAAGTGAGTGACAAGATCACTCTGAGGCGTGTTGCTCACACATATGATACAAAGATCACACATATGAATCATAGCATAGTCAAAGCATTGCCACAAGTAATATATGAAAATACAAGCATGTGACAAAGCAAAATTTTCAGATTTAAGCAGTTTTACCAAAAGAAGGCTCGCTTCACATGTAAAAGCCTATCCATGTCACACTTGAGCCACAAACATGCATACCGTTCAGAGATCATACAAGGATACCAAATTCTCAGCAAAAGATCATTGTAAACACCCATAAAACAAAGCATGTCATGTCAAAGCTCATGAGCCACGTGTCCACTTCGGGGAGACTTCTCCACTGGTGAACATCATGCAACATGTTTTGCACCCATATGTGAAAGATAAGACATTTTAAGTATAGACATGATGGATGGAGCATTTTTCAAGCATACACACTTCTTTTCAAGATTAATTCATTTCATGGTACATGAAGTGCCTTTGCGGCAAAAAGAAGCTTATGCTCCCCCATGAATGCAACATAGGCTAAACATTCACAATGATATTCGACCTTTGGCCCAAATGCAAGAAAAAGACATCCAAGCACAATCTAAGCATGAAAGCACATTTAGACCAAAACGTGACATGGATACACTACTACACATGAGTGGAGCACATTTCACCAAAAGTTAGTCAAGATTAGCATTTATTTCAAAAAGGGCTATTTCACCACACATATATCTCAAATATTCCAAGAGCATAGCCTCACATCACCATTTCTCCACACATATGACCAATATCTCACAAATAGCCAAAGAGACTCAAATAAGGCATATGAAAGAAGCTCATCATCCTAAAATGCAATATGATACAAATGCAACATGATATATGACAAGATGGCTATCCTACCATGGTTTATACAGCAAGCAAAGCATGTATATACATCAAAATAAACATGGTATGATACATATGATACAAAAGAAAAACCCCCAAGACTCAACTAGAAAGGGCAACAAATCCCAAGTTCCCCCCGCAAGCGCACAAATGTAGCTTGGTCGAGAGGCTTTGTAAAGATGTCGGCTAGCTGATCTTGGGTAGGGACATGACTCAACACAATGGTTCCTTTTTCCACATTGTCCCTCAAGAAATGATACCTCATTTCTATGTGTTTGGTTCTGGAGTGAAGCACTGGGCTTTTAGCTACGCTTATGGTACTGGTGCTATCACAAAGAAGTGGGATCTGGGTGCACTCCTCACCAAAGTCTCTCAAAGTGTATGAAATCCACAACAGCTGGGAACAACAACTCGCGGCTGCAACATACTCTGCCTCAGTGGTAGACTGAGCTACACTAGACTGCTTGCGGGAAGACCATGAAACCAACGAAGACCCAAGAAAGTGGCAAGTACCAGAAGTAGACTTACTCTCGACTCGACAACCAACAAAATCCGCATCGGAAAAACCATGAAGAGAAAGAGTCGAGGAGGAAGAATACCAAAGGCCAAGACCAGGGGCAGACTGTTGGTACCTAAAAATCCTCTTGACAGCCTGTCGATGTGATGTCCTCGACGAAGCCTGAAAACGAGCGCACAGACACACACTGAACTGTATGTCTGGCCTCGTCGCCGTCAGGTAGAGGAGGGAGCCGATCACGCTCCTGTACTCCCGCTGGTCCACTGGTTCTCCGTCCTCGTCCGCATCCAAAGTGGCCATACTCCCCATGGGAGTCGACATCGGCTTCACATCTTGCATCTGGAACTTCCTCAGCATGTCTTTCGTGTACTTGGTCTGGTGCACAAAAGTTCCGTCCTTCACTTGCTTGATCTGCAGCCCGAGAAAGTACTGCAACTCCCCATCATGCGCATCTCGAACTCCCTGCTCATCTCATCTGCAAACTTGGCAACAAGGTTATGTGACGAGCCACCAAAGACAATATCATCCACGTATATGTGAACAATCAACAAGTCATTTCCATGCTTGAGGAGAAACAGGATCCTATCCACGGTACCCATCACAAACCCTCTGCTCAACAGAAAACCTCTCAATCTCCCATACCAAGCACGGGGCGCCTGTTTCAAGCCATACAGAGCCCTTTTCAACCCGTACACCCCGTGTGGGTACAACTCGCTCTCAAACCCGTGTGGTCGCTTCACATACACCTCCTCCTCTATGACCCCATTCAGAAAGGCACTCTTCACATCCATCTGAAACAACTTGAACCCTTTAGCCACGGCAAAGGCTAGAAGGATCCGAATTGCCTCAAGACGGGCCACAGGAGCAAAGGTCTCCTCATAGTCGATCCCCTCCTTCTGACTAAACCCCTGAGCAACAAGTCTAGACTTGTTCCTCACAACCATCCCATTCTCATCCTCTTTGTTCTTCCAAACCCACTTGGTTCCTATAGGATGGCAATTTGGAGGTGGTTCAACTAACTCCCACACCTGGTTCCTCTCAAAGTTTTCCAACTCCTCATGCATAGAATTGACCCGGCCTTGCATCGGATAAAGCGTGTCCAATATCCTTGGGCTCAAAAGTGGCAACAAAAGCGAGCATGAGCAAAATGAGAGGAATTCCTCCGGACCTTGACCGTGTAGTACGTTCGTCGATGTCCCCAATGATCTTCGACGGGGGATGCACTTCTTGAATCCGCCGGGGAGCCTCACGCCTCGAGACTACCTCCCCCCTCAACTTCGCTTCTCTCGCCCGGTCCTCTTGTCGCACCGTCGTTGTCCATGAAGTAGACGGTCCACGCTCCGTAGTGGTCGTAGGGGAAGTAGTGGGTACACACTCAGCTTCAGGCGCATGGTTCTCCCCATCATCATCTCCAGCTTCATCCTTCTCCTCTTCAAAGAGGTCCTCGGCCATCTCCTCGTCACCTGCACATTCAAAGCCAGGAGAGGTACATGGCATTGTCTCATCGAAGGTTACCTCGCAAGTCTCCATGATTTTGTTAGTCTCAAGGTTAAGCACCCTATAGGCTCTAGAGTGGTTAGCATATCCAAAGAAAATACCATCACTAGACCTAGCCTCAAACTTGTCGAGTTTTCCCTTCTTAAGAATAAAGCACTTGCAGCCAAAAACTCGGAAATGACTCACCTTGGGTGCCCGACCATGCATAAGCTCATAACAGGTCTTCTTCTTGAAAGTTCGCAATAAAATCCTGTTGGAAACATGAAAAGCCGTATTGACCACCTCAGCCCAATACCTCCTAGGAGTCCTATGCTCATCGAGCATCGTCCTTGCCATCTCACAAAGAGTCCGATTTTTCCTTTCCACAACTCCATTTTGAGGGGGCACATAAGGGATCGAATACTGATGTTCAAGACCTAGATCACGACAAAAGGCATCAAAACGAGAGTTCTTGAACTCTGAGCCATTATCACTGCGGATAGCTCGAATAGCATTCCCATGCCTCTCGTTTTTCAACCTCATGATCAGATCTCGAACAAAACCAAATGTCTCACTCTTGTCTTCCAAGAAAAACACCCAGGCATAGCGAGAGTAATCGTCCACCACAACAAGGACATACCACTTCCCACCCACTGAGCGAACTCGAGCTGGCCCAACAAGGTCCATATGCAACAGCTCTGTCGGACGCTCGGTCATGATATCGGTCAGGGGTGGATGGGGAGTGGCTACCATCTTGCCATGCCTACACGGAGTACAAACCAAATCCTTCTCAAGCTTCAACCTCGGCAATCCTCGGACAAGGTCAAGACCACTCAAGCGGGAAACCAAATCAAAGCTCAAGTGTCCCAACCGCCTATGCCATTTCCACAAATCGAAGAAGGACCGCCCATCAAACAACGGCGACCAGGACCCAAAGAACGAGAGAAATCGCCCCCGAAAATCGACCCTCGGGTATGATCATACAAACAAGATCACCTCGAGAATCCAGCAAACGAGACTCACCAGACTTGAAACGCACCTCAAAACCTTCATCAAGCAACTGAGAAACCGAAAGCAAATTGAAACCCAAAGACTTCACAAGAGCAACTCTCTTCAACGTTACCTTGTCACTCACATGCACAACACCCTTAGACATCACCCTTCCTCGTCCATTGTCCCCAAATGTGATGTATATCTTTTCCTTCACTGGGGTGAGGCTGGAGAACCACTTCTTATCTCCGGTCATGTGTCGAGAACATCCGGAGTCGATCAACCAAATGTTCTCCAAGCCTCCTGCCTGTAGTCAGAAACAAGAACGAGAATGAGCTAACGACTCGACACTGGGGTTAGCACAAAGAAAGTTAAACCAGTGTCGAGCCATCTACTCAAAAGAGGGGTTAGCAAACATCATTCCCTTGCCACCAAACTTCCCATGTCCCATGGAAGGAGTACGAGCACCACGAGGGGGAAAACGTGGTCCGTAGTTCCTCTGGAACCCAAAGCTGCGATCATCTCCCCTAAACCCGTACTGAGGACGAGTAGGGGGCCGTCCAAAGAAAACCACCACGAGCCCGACCAAACCTCTCACCAACGACGCACACCATCATCTCTCCTAACAAACCTCTCACCACCACCTCTCTGTGGGAACCTACCACCCTGAGCTCCAACTCTTCCAACACTCTTCACACTTCCCACACCCCGTGGAAGTGGCACTCTAGGCTCAGGAATACCATGAGACTGGCGATACCTGTCCTGGTTTGCTTGCTCCCTAGCAAGCCTCTCATCCCTCTTCCTCTTGTAGCAAAACTCTGCTAGGTGTCTCTCCTTGTCACAATACTCACACCTGAAGGGGATGGGTTTTGGTTTTGGCTCTGGCTTCTCTTTGGGCTTCTCACCCTTCTCACTCACAAACTTCACCGGTTTATGGAAGTCATTTGTCTTAGGTGGGAATTTGGGTGGATCTTGGGTTGTGTCAAGCTTGTTGCAAAGGTGGTTGGGCTTTGGTGTGAAAGAGTTCTTGGGTGCTTTTGGAAGTGGGACTTGGATGTCTCCGATCACCTCAAACTCGGGGTTAGACTCAACACACTTCTCATACACACTCTCCCCACTGTTCTCTCCCACTTTCTCACCCAACTTCTCAAAACCCAAACCACGACCATCAGCTCTCTTGAACTCCTCAATCATGATTTTCAATTGAGGTTCCTGCCCAGACAACCAACCCAACACCTTCCTCAAATAGTCATTCTCCTCATAGATGACATCCAAACGGGAAGTAAGTTCAAGATTGCACAAAGTAACTTCATCACAGCTAGAGCATGCATTTGCAACAGGAGATTTCAAAGATGCTTCCAAAGAACTAATGGTAGAGCGAGTATCAACAAGCTTAGCATGCATAGTAGGACATGATTTACAAGCACCAAGCAAAGTAGGTCTAGCCTTAAGCTCATCATACTCAGTCCTAAGAGCATCTAGTTTAGCCAAAGTAGAAGCATTCTTCTCATTAAGAAACTTGATCTCATTCAACCATGCATCACACTCAAGACACTCAACATCATCAGGAGTAGTAGGAGCAAGTTTTAAAGAGTCATTATCAAGTTTCAATTCAAGCAATTTGGACTCTAACTCTCCTACTTTCTCACTAGCATTCTCAAGTTGAGCCCTAAGATCTTTCCTCATCTTCTTAGCATCTCTCAACACACTATCACGGTTGTCAATCAAGCCATTCAACCTAGTGATCTCAGCAAGCAAAGAGTCGGGGTCATGATTTACCTCATCCTCCGAGTCGGAGTCGCTGTCTTCCTTGTCGCTCTTCTTCTTTGCTCGAGCTATGGGCCATGCCACAAAAGCCTTCAAGTGCCACACAGCTCAATCCACTGAGGTTCCGGCTTGCACTCTTCTTGCCCTTGCGCCTCCCGGCATCTTCATCTTCACTGCTTGAGCTTGACTGCGCGTCGCTTGAGCTTGAGTCGACGTCGCTTGCACCGGCCACCATGGCTCTTGCCTTGTCCTTCTTGTAGCCGCTCTTGCTCGGTCGCCGCTTGTCCTTGTCCTTGCTCTTGGACTTGCTGAAGTGCTTGCCCTTGGAAGCGTACTTGTCTTCACGCCTCGGGTGCGCCTTGTACTCGTTCATCTTGTACTTGTTCTCCTCCGCTTCCAAGCACTCGGCGATGAAGTGGCCACGCTTGCCACACTTGTAGCACGTCCCTGAGCTCCGCCTTGCATTCCTCCGGCTCTCATGTAGTCGATCAAACCTTCTTGAGAGCAAGGCCAGCTCCTCCTCGCCCAGCACATCAAACTCCTCATCTGGAATAGACATAAGAGAAGACAAGGAAAACTATCGACAGGAAGGGTTAGATTTGCCCTTTGATCCGCCCACAAGAGCAAGACTATGGTCAGTCGAGCCCTCATGCTTGGATTGCAACTTCCTGTCAACCTCAGCCGACTTGAGCTTAGAAAAGAGGTCATCCAACTCAATAGTCAAATACTGCCCAGACTCCTTGATGGCCTCAACCTTAGCACCCCAAACATTTGGATCCAAGACATGCAAGAGCTTCAAAGCCTGATCATGCTCGGTGTAAGGAAAATCCTCAACATTAGCCTTCATGTTGTTCACGATGGCGGTGAACCTCTGAAACATCGCATCAATGTCCTCACCGGGAAGTTGAGTGAAGTTCTCATATTGCATCCGGTAAGAAACAAAGAGGCGAGCCTTCACATGGTTATCACCACCGTGAGCAACCAACAACTTCTCCCAAATTTGCCAAGCAAGATTCAAATGGCGAACACGCTCAAACTCAGGATCACACAAGCTCCGGACCAAGTGATCAATGGCTTTTGCATTTGCCTCATACTTCGCCTTAGCACCGGCATCGGTCACCATAAGAGTATGGATGTTGACCAGAATAGCATAGGTCTTGTCAAGCACAATGAAATCCAACAGCTTTCCACGAAGAAAGATCATCATACGAGCCGCCCACTTGTGGTAACCCTTGCCATCGAAGTGCGGCGGACCGCCCCGCTCAACGTACGCCATCTTAGGATTCAAGACTTGTCAAAGTCGCAAAGAATCCGGCACCAAGCTCTAATACCAATTGAAGGATCAGATGGCGACTAGAGAGGGGGGAGTGCATAGGAGCCGGTAAAAATTCTTGTCAAAGAACCCAAACTATACCCTAGTCAAATCCTGGTCACACACAAGTGATGGATCGAATCACACACCAATCGCCAAGACAACGAGGTTATGGATCAACCTCTAGTCCTAGGAACGATTCCTTGAAGCACACGTGGAAGCACAAGAAGGAAGGAAGGAATCGAACCAAGAAGCAAAGCACACAGGCTTTGGCGGACCGTCCGACCAGGAGGGGCGGACCGTCCGCACTGGCCACGCGGACCGTCCGGCCTGCTGCCGCGGACCGTCCGCACCAACACCGCGGACTGTCCGGCCCCTACGCCGCGGACCATCCGATAAAACACACAGAACCACCAGAGATGCACCGCAAATAACGGACCGTTCGCGGGGAGCACGCGGACTGTCCGCCAGGCACCCGCGGACCGTCCGCCCAGCACACGCGGACCGTCCGAAACTTCGTCCAACCAAAACTCGAAAACACCGCGGATCGAAAGCGAAGCCGAGCAAGAACACGAAGAACACTCGAAGAACACTGTTCACGCGGACCGTCCGCCAGACCCCGCGGACCGTCCGCTAGGCACGGACAGAACTGAAAACAGCCCGACCCCGAAAGTCAACTCCCCCAAATCATCATCGGATTTCCGAAACGGTAGAAGCTGTAGAGACAAGGGTTTGGGGACTTGAAAAGCGTCACACAAGGATGCTATAGCCCAAAAATCTTGCCTCCTAACTCCCTAAATCACCGGGAATCGCGAATCCTTTGAGCACCACCAAGAGCTAGAGCACCGAACGAAAATCCTTGAATCGAAGTGGTTTCCCGGCATTTGAGGGCACAAGATCAATCACAAAGATGCACGAGACATCCATCCATATTTCCCTCAAAGAAATCCGGGGAGAAACCCACTCAAATCCGCAGAATCACACCGAGAACAAAGGCACAAAAACAAGCACAAAAAGACCACGAAAAACACAACTTCGAATCTTCTATACAAACCAGGAAAGATTCACAAGGTCTAGCATGCCGCCCTAGCATCCATCCCTCTCAAAAAATCTCTCATGAAGCTATCATGCTAGCCTAGAGAAAAATAGAGAAGAAAATAGCTACGAAAATGAGAAATGGGAGGGGGGAAATGAAACCCTAAGTCGCGGAGAGAGAGAGCCATCCACACACACTCATGGCTTATATATCAGGTCCCGCCGGAGTGGTAAATGACTCGACTACCCCTAACTTAACTACTGGTGATACAACCCACGTAGGGGCATTTAGGTAATGTTTGTGGGTCTTGCCATCGACGGCCACGCCTTTGCCGCACCCCGCGTCCTCCCGACGCAAGCCATGCGATCCCGCCGCGTGTCCTCCGCCTCAAAGCTTCCCGACACGCCCGATCCCATCTCCGTCGTGTTGGGCCCTCGGACTTGGTTTTGAGGCCCAAACCAAGAAACCGTCCTCCGATGGTTTTGTGGGCAAACCACCAAACCCCGCGTGCTCGGTCCGGCCTCCCGCCAAACCACTTGACTCGACCGCCACCGTGCACCGGCTCGATTGTCCATGACTTCGTCTTGCTCGTCTCGCCACCATGTGGCCCGCACCTAGTACCGCCGTCCACCGGGTCCCTCGAACCGAGCCTACTTGTCTCTCCATCTCCCGGAGGCCCCTCAAGGCTGAAGACCTTTTGCGCCCGTTCTTCACCTGCAACAACACGAACTAGGCTGCGGCCTACACCTGCGCACTAAGCCAAGAGTCAGTCCAACACCCATTGTCAAACACTCATCACTGAGGAGTGGTCATCCATCGACCACCGGGACGCTCCTGGTCCTCAGCAGACAACTCGTCTGCTGAGATATCTTCGAAGTAGCGGTCAGGGCGTGTCCCTGAGGGTCCCGGCGTCTCGCCGGCAGCCATGAAGACTTGGCGATCTGGAGTGCCGAGACCAGAGTCGGTAGTCGCCATCTCTGTTGAAGTGTGCTCCTCTGCTGGAGCTAGTGGTGTTCCCTCCTGGAAGGGAAGCGAGTCGAGGTAGGCGACGCAGCGTGAGTTCCCGTCTGTTGGGTCTGCAGGCTTGCGGTCTGGCCAGTAGACGAATCTCTCGGCGGGTGTAGATGTTATAACCAGGCTGGTAGCTGGTCCTGATAGCGGTTGCTCGGTCGTGGTGTTCTCGGACTCGGGCTCAGGGTCCGAGCTGAAGTCGAACTCGTAGGAGTCCGAGTAGTAGCCGGGGTCGGGGTTGGAGTCCAAGGTGTAGTCGGAGATGATCTCCTTGCCGGCCCGGCGCGCAGTGAGAGCCTTCGCATGGGCCTTGCTAGCGTTGCAAAGGCCGTATGGAAAGTGGTCATGGAGTGGGAAGTCCGCACCCGATGGCTCAATAGCCGGCTCGCATGCGATGGCCCACGGGGACGTCGAGTTCGAGTTGGAGGCGGATCCAAACTCGAAGTCAGTGTGTTGGTTGTAGAGAGAAATTTCGCCGAATTTTCCGGTGAGTTCGCCCGTGATCGCTTCGGGAAGCATCACGAGCCTAGTGCTCGAGTTGGGAGTCATGGTGAGGCGGCGTTGGAAAAATTCAGCACCGTCTGCGGTGCAGACCCAAGACAAAAAAATAAGGTGTCGCCGTGGTTGAAAGCGACGGTTGGCTTGATGGAGATTGAAGCCGTCGAGTTCACCATGAGATCTTCGGCGAGATCCCCTACCTGGCGCGCCAGCTGTCAGTGTTTTTGACTGGCAACCTACCAAGGGGAGTACTCGAGGTAGATGAATGTGACCTCGCTGAGATCGGTAACTCGAAGGAAGAGACACGTGGCACACAATTTAGACAGGTTCGGGCCGCGAGGTGCGTAATACCCTACGTCCTGTATGTTGCGTAGCTCTGGGTTGATTGGGTGTGTTTACAAGATGATGCGTATGAGAGAGGAGTCCCTGCCTCGCCTTATATAGCCCGGGAGGCAGGGTTACAAGTCGGTTTGAGGAGAGAGTACTAGTCGGGTACGTCTAGGAGTTCTCTACATAGTACAAGACATGTATAGCTTCCTATCCGAGTACTTCTCCACCATAGTCCTTGCGCCCCACGCCAATCAGGTGCCGTGTGGCACAAGCCGAGTAGTCCCAGGGACCCACCGAGTAGTCGGTCCTGGTACCCACTGAGGTAGTGGGCCCAGGGAGGTCCATACGACAGTAGGGAAGATGTGGCATACTTGTCTCTCATAGTTTGCTAAGTCAAAAACCGGATCCTTGGAAGAAACATACATACATCCTA
Source organism: Cenchrus americanus (assembly GCA_947561735.1). Lineage (NCBI taxonomy): Eukaryota > Viridiplantae > Streptophyta > Magnoliopsida > Poales > Poaceae > Cenchrus > Cenchrus americanus. The sequence goes on along the minus strand of OX387244.1, from coordinate 25,519,768 downwards.
ATCAAAATGTGCATAAGTGTGTGATGGATATGAACATGGCAAGGTGGATACTAGGCCCGGAAATGGGTGCTAGATATTGCCATGATTTATATGAAGAAATGAGGGATTGATGGTAAGGTGGATACTAGCCCCGGAGTAGGTACTAGTTATTACCATCTATATGGTGGAACTCTTTCTCTTGCACATATCAATCCCTTTTTCTCCTTTTAAAATTTTTCAAGACTTAGGCTAGCTCTCTTTATTTATTTTTGCCATGCTTTTAAGCATGCTTTTCTTTTCTCTTTTCTTTCTTTTTTAGCCCTTTGTCTCTATTAGAGATATTTGGAGAGGGATGAATGATGCAAAGATACATAAGGCTTTATTTATGGAAGAATGCATAAGCGGTATGGAATAAATGATGAATGCTAACTTCCAGTGTAGAAGTTTAGCATGAACGTGTATGTGATCTTGATCGGGGGAGTATGAGTTCTAACAAGGGTCACAACAATTTGACAAAGCTCAATGAGAGAACAAGCTGCATATGTGGAGGCTAAGAACTAGAATCTACATGTGGCCTTGGATGGGAATTTCTCATCATTGAGGAACTCATCATGTTTTGATTTTTTCAAAAAGGAAAACCCCGGATGTCAAGCATCACTAAGCACAAGATCATAGCACTCTATTCTACCATATCATGTCTCACAACAACTTAGACAAGGATCATGCTTTTTGCTACACACAGTTTTCAAGCTAAGGTTTGAACATGCAAGCCAACAAACTCAAAACTTAGGTAGGATACGAAGTTGTAAGCAAGACATACGAGAAAAATAAACAGAGCAACTATTCATCATTTCAACCATAGAGGCAAAGCATTCTTACTAAGCATATCAAAGAAAACTAAGCAAATGATGATGATGGAAGCAAACAAATATTTTTGGTCTTTTTATTTTGCAGATTTTTTTGGATTTTCATTTATAAGATGTTTTGAAAATGAAGGAAGATACAAGTTACCTCAGGATGGGGGTCCTCCCGCAAGCTAGCTTTAGGCTCACTACGGAGGAGGGTAGAAGAAACCCTGACTCGCGTGGTAAGCCCTCTGCGCCTCCATGTACTGCCGCTGATCCTCCTGCATGGCTGCTATCCTCTCGCCAGCCTGACGCTGCCACGCTAAAGTAGACTCGACGTGGGTGTTCAGCGTCTCCCCCAGATCCATAACCTGGACGGTGAGCTCTCCCAGCTGCTGTGCGAGCAGAGCGTCGCGCGCAGAGGCTAAGGAGTGCCGTCGGAAGGACAAAGACAGAGGTGGACAACCGGAGCTAGAACTAGCGGGTGTAGCCCACTCAGCTCTGCTCGCGCGCCCGCCCAAGCTGTGCCACTCGCACTCGGTTGGTAGGTGGGCTGATCCCAACCAGGTGCATATCCAGGGGTAACCTCGGACATGTACCCCACAGGGGCCCCTCCTGCCACCGGTGGTGTAACAGGCTGTGGTTGAGGCTGTGGTGGTGGTGTCGGCTGTGACTGCTGCTGCTGCATGAGTGCTCTCTTCGCCGCGCTCCTGGTGGACCTGCTTGAAACACTAGCACGACGGCTTTCCTCTTGTGTAACAAGTGGAATAGTGAGTGACTCCGAGTTATACAATCCAAACCCCGGGTTAGGTAACGTGATTTGGTTTGCATAGCCCGGGAAGAAGAAAGTCAAAGAATCATTTGGGCCCCTCTTGAGTATATGCCCCTGGATCAGGTATGCCTCATCAGTGAGAACTCAGGGCGTCCCAATGAAGGGTACGGGATTCCCGCTAAGAACCCTGAGTCTGAGAGCAATACGAGTCACCAAAGCCGTACACTCAATAGGTCCTATAATCTTGAAATTCATCATCCACTGCCGAACCATTGCTTTAACGGGGGCGACCTTGATCCGGTTGACAACGGCGTATAATAGCATCATCTCATCACTGCGCACGAGCCGAACATCCTCTCGTGGAAAGAGAGTAATGGCGAGCCACTTGTGCTACAGACGGAGAGTGGGAGGCACAATATCATTGCACCGAGGTGCAAACTTGCAGTTGTAAAAAAGACTAGAGATATCTGCCCAGAAAGATTCCCGAACAAAACCCTCACAAGCTCGCTTCAAAGAGATAGAACAACGAGGACTAAAACCAAGAAGATGACTAAGATCCTTCCAAGAAAGATGATAATCAGTCCCGTAAAGACGAAACTCAATGCCATCCAGGATCTCGGTAAGAGAGCAAAGAAACTGGATGGTGAGGGGCTGAGAGCCAAGCTTTGTGATCAGCACAAACTCCTCCCAACCAAGAGCAATCCAAATAGAAATGAACTCGAGATTCATACCTGTCTTCTCCATGAGAGCCAGGTCGAAGTCCCTAGTGTGGGTGAAGACTCGATCCTTCAGGAGAGCGTAGGCTTGCTGCTCTCAATCGCCCCGCAAGCTGAGGTAGGGGGTGCGTCAATGACCTCCTTCGTGGCTTGTGGCTCGGCTTGCTCCTCTTCATAGTCCATTGTCGATGGGCTCGACGTCGGCTCAGCGGGGGTTGATGCACTCGTGCTTGCCCGCGAACGGGAGCGTGAGCGTGTCACCCTCCGGAGAGTGTTCGCCGCCCAATTCATGCTAGCACAACAACAAGAGACAAGAGCAACTCGATGATGGGTTAGTGAAATCGAATGAAGCACTTACCGAGCTTGCTCCACCAATCAACAAAATTTCAGCAACACACTCAGGAAGATTACTTGATGATCCAATCTTGAGTTAGAAATCCAAGAAAACCAAGAGAGCAAGGAGTAGAGAGGGGAGTGTGTTGACGGTGAATTTCCATCAACCTAGAGTACTTGTTATGCATTGGTTTCGATTATGATTTTCAACTAACACGCCACTAGGCACACTAATTATATAACAAGTTCAACTTCGTATGTGCATTTGGAAGTATTGTGTTTTTGCAGGAAAACATGGACAAAAGGGATGGAGTCACAACAATTTCAAAGGAGCAAATGAGGAGTTCCATTTGTGTTCAAGTGCAAGGAAAAATCACTTCCAAAGGTGGAAAGGACCAAGATGGTACGACGGATCATCCCTGAGGACTAAGACGTAAAGTCCAAACTTCATACGAGAAGACCCCCTATCTTGATCGCGGGGATGACGACCTCAAAATGACACAAATCAAGGGGGAAAAGTCCAAAATGCCAAGATAAGCCATGGGGAGGAAGATGGGCCCGAACCGGCCCAGAAAGTGCCTAGGCCAACCGGCCTGTTCGGACCGGCCTAGGGGTTTTTGGCCCGGTTCGGCCCGCCCTTTGACCTAGCTCCGTCTCGGTCTATTTGTAGCTCCCTCATCCGACGACCGCTGCATCCAATCATTCTACCGACCTCTTTTCACCAGAAACTCACCGCCACAAGATGAGAGATGAGATTTCATGAGTTCGTCACAAGGATCAATGTCAGCGGAGGGAAGGAAGCAATAGAAGGACTCCAAGCCGCTGGCCAAGGGGTGTTCATTGCCACCATCTTCATCGACGACGTTCTCTGGAGTCTCCATCACCCCTATGTGCTTCAATCTTTGTAAGATGATGGGGTAATGTCTCCGTTCATCCCTAGGGTTAGATGGACTTGATTCGTGGTTTCAATCTATTGCTTTCATGTTGATGATGCTTTGACGATTAAGGTTAGCTACCGTGTTTTTCGGGTGTATGATATCCACTACTCCCATAGATTCCATCAACATACCATGTCCATCATAGGTCTAGTCACGATTACCTCTGCATAGTGACAGTACAGGGGGAGGGAAAGGGCGAAACCGTGGTCACAACCCCCGGTAGATTGGTTTACCACTCTCGTGTAGTAGATGCATATCCATGATATCCTAGATCATAGGGAGGGAACACTTATCTTTCTTAATCACTCTCTTGTACCAACCTTTGCCATCTAGCTTAATCTTAACATAGATTAGATTGCTTTTACTTTAAGTTTAATCCTCTCTCTAAAGGTTTCCCTAGTCAACTAGATTAGTGCTTGGTTAAGCGCTAGCAATCCCCTTGCTCTGTGGATTGACAAACCTTGGGATCTCCCATGGGTGAAGAAGGGCATATGTGACTTGTACACTTGCGAGTTCAATCGGAATGTTAAACAAGTTTTTACCATCAACAAGGCCCTTTTTCTGGCGCTGTTGCCGGGGAGCAAGACAGTTTGCTACGTTTAATCTTGTATTAGTTTTATTGATTACTAACATCTAACCCTAGTTTTCTAGAAAAAACCCTTTTGTGTATTTATTTTTTATTTTTAGTGCCTAGATGGATTTGTTCACCTCACCTTTGGAGGACGAAGAAATGTCGCTAAGGGATCTAACGATGCCGTCAATGGAAGACATTGAGATGCAAAAATCAGATTTGACGCTTGCTACAACCCACTATGAAGTGAAGCCTGGAATCATCAAGTTAGTGGCGACAAACCCCTTTAGAGGATTGGAGGATGACAACCCATATAGACACATTAAGGAATTCATGATGATATGCAAGACGGTGCAACAAGAAGGTGTTCCGGCCGCTTGGTTCAAGTGGAATCTTATTCCGTTCTCTCTCGAAGATGAAGTGCGAAGATGGTACACACTTGTGTCCGTTGAAGCAAAAGGAAATTGGGATGAGCTAGTGAAGAAGTTTCTTTTGAAGTTCTTTCCCATAAGCAAGGTCCAAGACTTAAGGAGGCAAGTGCTTACTTTTAAGCAAGGAGAGGATGAAGGAATTGATGAAGCATGGGACCGTTTTAATGAACTACTTGAGCGAGGATCGAACTTGGGATTTTCTGGTGACTTGATGTTGCATACCTTTTATTTTTCACTAACCCCTAACTCATCTCGTTTTGTAAGCATGTGTGCAGGCGGTGATATAATGGACAAAACAATTAGTGAAGCCGCACAAATTTTACAAAGGATAAACAATGGACAAAGAACACAACGAGATTGGCAAAGACGTTGTCGGGAGGAGCAAAACGACAAAAGCAAGCCCAAGGTGCTTGTTGAATTTTCTGAAAAAGATGAACCGGAGGTCAAGGAAGATGAACCGACCATACAAGAAATTGAAGATTCACTTCCCAAGGTAAGAGAAGTCATTTCAGATATTAAAAATGTTGAAACAAACATGAATGTACACCGAAGTATGGGGAATGCTAGAACATTGGTGGAGTTCAATCAATCCGGTTGGATTCAAGTTGATTTTGCCCCACTAATCAACTACCGAAGGAAGGAGGAACGCCGACACGTTGCCAAACTTGTTGAGGATATAATTGACCAAGAGATGAGTGGAGAGTCGATCCAAAAGATATTTGAAGAAGAAAGAGAAGAAGATGATGAAGGATGGATCGATTAATTTGACAACTCGAAGATTTGCAATGAAGGAAGAAGAGAGTACAATCGTGACGAGCCTAGTGACTCGAAGGATAAATGGGAGAAGATAGGACTCAAGCTAGAAGATGAATGGTAAGGAGTTGACATAGAGCAAGTACTCCAAGAAGGCCCCTCCCCACAAGGTTATAGCTTGTGTGCTATTGAATCCTACACACTAGCAAATCAAGACACGGAAGCACTCAAGGATGAAGAAAAGAGTGAATCAACGATGAGCAATCTTGACGGCATGTGGTACACGGGAGATAAAGAAAGCAACATACAAGACTTGACTTTGAAGATGAAGATTTGGTTGATAAAGAAGACTTCAAAGAAGAGATGAATTCATGCATAGTTGAAGGATTACATGTTCCACATGATGAGTTGAAGAAATTGCAAGACGGTGATGAAGAGACAACTTCACTTGTTGAGATTGACTTGATTTCAACGCTACAAGACGAACCAAAGATCACTCTTGTTGAGGGAGCTCCGAGGCAACAATACACACTAAAACCTCGAGATATTATTGGTATTAATGATGATATGTTCAAATATTCATGTTGGACCAATAATATGAATAATAGTTTAGATTCTATGCCTTGTTCCAATAATGATCATGTTGATAGGTTAGATTTTCTTGAGAATGGAAAAGAGGAAACATTTATGTTTGAACCGATTAATCTCACGCCTAATGAACCTTTGCCTAATGATGAGCTAAGTGCTATGCATGAAACATATGCTTATTTTGTTTACACCTTCACTTGTTGCTACAATTTGCTTGTGGTGTTAATTATGGACGCGTATGTTTACAATAAGTTTTGTAAATCTCGATCATGCTTTGCGCTTGTTCAAGATAATGACCTTAAGCAAGCATGTGTCGGGATAAGGCCCAATTTTCACTAACCATGTAGACAAGGCTCGAATAATTAAAAGAGAAGTCATGCCTAAAGAGTTGCAAGATAAATCATCAACCTCTCCAAATCCCGCAATTGATGTTGCTGTCTTCATCAATTTGAGAGTTTGTTCAAAGGTGTACAAATGAATAAAATGAGATATTCAGAAGCTCCATGAAGTTTTCATTCCAACGCATCAAGAACCAACGAGTTTGAAGACCCGTGCAAGGAGTTATGGAGAAAACATTGAGCGTTGCGCGTTCTGAAATTTCAGGACAGATTTCATTACCGAAGTAAAACAAACGTAACTCTCTTGTCCGGAGTCCGAGTAATTGGCCCAGAAGGTGGTGCCGAAGATGGTGCTGACGGTGCTGGAGTAGGAGAAGGTGCTGCTGGTGTAGATGTACTCGTGGTGTCCTCATCACTTTCTGTTATGGACATTAAAGAAAAATTCATGAAGTGAAGGCAGCACAGAAGGGTTATAAAGAAAGAGATGGCGATGAAGAAAAAGGATGCCTTGGGCAAGTCTTCTATAAGTGATCAAGCACAACATGGGAAGTAAATTAAAGCTGTATTGGTACCTTTTCTTCTTGCATGAAGGACCATGGCTATTCGATGAAAAGAAGGTATGTGAGAAAGTCGAGCTCTATGACTTTAAATGAAGCGCTTTTCGGGAGGTAACCCGTTTCTTTATGTTTTTATTCCTTTCTTAGAGAGTAAAGAATGACACCTTCTTACGATGATCAACTTGTGGTTATTAATCTAAGTTTAGTTTTCCTTTTTAGAACCACCATCATGTTCATGCTCTTATTTATTTATTTATTTGCATGCATTGCATTTTGTTATCAACGTGATGTTTCTTTGCATATACATGTTTTGCGCATAGTTGGCTTAGTTGTTTTGTATACTTAATGATGTATGCTTCAGTTTCCATGTTAATGCTTCATAGGGCCCTATGAGTATTTTCCTTTTGTGATCTTGTGTAAACGTGGTGTTTAAACATGATTGCGGACCATCATCGTTAAGTTCGATAAACTTTGCTAGCTTTTCATATGTTTTCATATTGCATTGGTTAGTTAATAAGCTTTGCAATGCGCTTAATTTTTTTTGTGCTATCAGAGTTATTGATCTAGGGATAGACATGGTGTTTTAACCCCAAATTTATCAACATTTATGGCTATGGAGAAATTTGGCAACCTAGTTGTAAACATGGTGTTTAGAACTAGGTAAAAACATTGTCTTTGTTTATATGTTTTCCTAACATGTGCATAGACACTTTGCACCACGTACACTCATTAGGTTTTTATTCCTCATTAGACTAATTATGCCTCAAGTTGAGATTCCTAGGAAACATTGGATCGTTGGCAATTCTATCTACTCCCAACCGTCACCTTGGGGGTAGAATGTGCGTTTAAAATGTCTTGCAGACAAGATAAAGACTCACTACAAGGAAATTGAAGGATGACTAAGATAAAAATGCTTTGTCTTCTTCTTCCATGCCTAGCAAAATGCTAAGCATGGGGGAGACCCTGAATCTTCAACACGGAAATGCGACATGACGCTCTAGAAGATGAAATGATTAAGATCATTAATGTCTCCGGGTCATTGCGCAAGAAGCCACCGATCTCATCAAAATTCTGCGTGGTCTCAAAGGGAAAACACTGAATATTTTTGGATATTTAGAAGCCCCATGAAGTTACAATTCGAACAATTCAAGAATCAAGACAATCAGAGGTTCCTACAGGCGGTTACAAAATCACCGAGTGCAACACGTCCTGAAATCATTTTGGACAGCACGCAGCGCTGAAGTAAAACGGACATAGCTCCCTTGTTTGAACTCCGTTTTCGATGAATGATCACATGTTGGAAAGGTAATTTCATAACTTTTCAATAGAGCTATATTTCGATATATGTTCTGTTCTGGACAGAGGGGAAATCTATGAAAAAGAGACAGCAAGGAGATGATGGGAATAAGAAAGAGGAGATGGTGATGATGGCATTGAAGAGAAGGGCGACCAATGACTCAATTAAGCATACAAGATCAAATTCAGAAGTTTGGGAGCATTGATAAATCAAGACAAAAGCAAAGCCACATCGATACATGGAGATGTCGGAATAAGGTAATGAAGAACTACAAAGGATGGTAATATCTCCATGGACCTTCTCTTTTCCGAATATAAATGCTTGTAAGTATGCCTTCAACCTTAGGTGCAACATTTTGTTTTTCTTTTCCAACAATAACATGGCTACTAGGAGGACAACCTAGGTTTCGTTTTATTTTCAATAGATAGGCATGACCATGTGTTCACCTCGATGTTTATATTGCCTATGCTTACGGAAAGATGATGAAAGCTGCCGCTTTGTTTTACCTACATGAAGTTATACAAGTCTTGGCTAATTGCTCTCGATAATATGATCTAAAATTAATTTAAATACCGGCTCTTTTATTTGTGAAGGTGAAATGACTATGCTCTAGACCCACATACACATCTTTGCTCTTTGATTTAAGTGTATGGATAGCCGGATAATTTGTTGTTTTTATGAAAGCTTAACTTTTATGCTATCTACATATTTGTGATGATCTTGCAAAGTTCTACCTACCAAAGCCATATACATATATGTTCTATGATAACAAATCTCGTAGATTGCAAACATATGTTTTGATGAGTTGGATTAGGATTGATTTCTATGGTTCGAGACTAAGAAGCTGGTCATTCCTTTGTGTAACTTTTCATGCTAGCCTTTTTGTCCATGCATTATGTGTTTTCACATCGAAAATTTCACAAACTTTGCTGGACATCCACCCTAAACCAAAAACATCTTTTTGTGATCACCTCCTTGTCCACAACCCAATTTGAGTATGGAGTAAAATTCTCGATGGAGATTCAAGTATTCCGCAAGATTATGTAATTTATGCTTACTTTAGCAGTCATTCCCCCTCTCTTTTATGCTCGAGGACAAGCATCATGAGTGACTTCGAGTTATACAATCCAAACCCCGGGTTAGGTAACGGGATTTGGTTTGCATAGCCCGGGAAGAAGAAAGTCAAAGAATCATTTGGGCCCCTCTTGAGTATATGCCCTTGGATCAAGTATGTGTGACAACCTGCCCAGGAAAATACCGTACTACCGCCTAGACCAATCCACTTTGATCATTAAGCAGCAATAAAGTATCATCATGTCATTAGTTGCCGGGTTAACGCCCGGTAAATCACTTACATAGCAACAAGGATCGACATATATGCATTAAAACTCACACGAGGGCGAGTCCAGAGATACAACATAATTAACATCCGAAATTTACCCCAAAGGGTTTAATTATTACAAACCGAAGTTTTTGTCATCACAACGTAGTTCAGAGTTTTCGAAACAGCGGAATTAAACTAAGCGGAAAGCGAGAACACCACGGGAGGCCAGCCATGATGCCTTCAGTCGTCATCCTCCACCCACTCCAGCTCCCAGCCGGGCGGGATCTCTCCGGGCCACACATCACCAAAGGCATTACCTGGAGCAACACATTAGCAAGGCTGAGTATACTAATACTCAGCAAGACTTACCCGTCGATGATAACTACTTCACCATCTCTAGACATGAAAGGCTTTTTGGCCACTGGGTTTCTTTTGCTGAAAAGTAACAAAGAGTATGCCCTTACTTTCAAGATTTTAGCACAAATTCTAGTGGGTTTAAGCTTTACTAAATTGGCCATCTAGTACAGACAAGTTGTACCATATAATTAATCAAGCATAATATTTATCCACTTCCATCATTAGGGATCTCATGGCTAGTGGAGTAAGTAGTCTCAGATAATGGTGAGAGGCCGACAATCGATTGATTCGAACCTTACAAGGTAGACCTAAACACACGGTGGGATGCCCCCGCGAGGACAACCACCACACCGTTCCCAAAAATCCTCAGGTCGGGATAAAAGGCCACAGTCTTTGGTGCAGGCTATCCGGCATACCCCGCGAGGCACCCGGACTCACCATAGACCACCGGTAGCTAGCCGTGAGACGCATCCCAGGAGTAGTGACAGTTGAATCCCTAGCCATCTCATTGAGGTACTAGGGGCGTGTTTGTGCACCTGTACGTGGCTGTTGACGGATAAAACTCGTATCCACCTACGATCCGCAAGCGTACGGACCTACACCTTTTTCACCACGGGATTCCCAAGGTTCTTGTCAATCCGCGGAGCAAGGGGATTACTAGCGCTTAACCAAGTACTAATCTAGTTGAATGGAAAACCTTTGAAAGAGAGTATTAATCTAAAGGTAAAGACAATCTAACCTAAGTTAATCTAAGTTAAGTTGATCAAACAAATCTAGGGTTAAACTAGATGGTAAAGGGTGAACACAAGGGAGTGATTAAGAAAGATAAGCGTTCCCTCCCTAGGATCTAGGATAACATGGTATGCATCTACTACACGAAAGTGGTAAACCAATCTATCGGGGGTTGTGACCACGGTTTCGCCCTTTCCCTCCTCTCGTACTGTCACTACGCGAAGGTATTCGTGACTAGACCTATGATGGACACGGTATGTTGATGGAATCTATGGGAGTAGCTGATATCATACGCACGAAAAACACAGTAGCTAACCTTAATCATCAAAGCATCATCAACATGAAAACAATAGATTGAAACCACGAATCAAGTAGCGATCACATAGCATGAATCCATCTAACCCTAGGGATGAACGGAGACATTACCCCATCATCTTACATGGATTGAAGCACACAGGGGTGATGGAGACTCCGGAGAACGTCGTCGATGAAGATGGCGGCGATGAAGCTTGGGAACACCCCTAGGCCAGCGGCTTGGAGCCCTCCTCTTGCTTCCTTCTCTCCACCGGCGTTGATCCTTGCGACGAGCTCATCTAACTCTCTCCCTCATCTTGTGGCGGCGGTTTTCTGATGAATAGCGTCGGTAGGATGATTTGTTCGATGTGGCGGCCGACAGCGGCGGATGCAATAAATAGACGAACACCTAGGGCAAAGGGGGCACCGAACTGACCCCGGAGTGGGCTGAGTCGATCGGCCCAGGCCGGCCCAGGCCCATTTCAGCCCGGTTCGGCCCCGGTTTCCTCCCCGGTTGCTTCTCGCGTGATCCCTTATTTGTGTGCACTTGCATGTGGGCCTTTGACGTCGTTTCCTTCATGGTTAAGGCTTGAATCCTTGCTATGCAAGCTTCGCTGTTTTCTGGTTGAGTCCCTGAAGACTTGCACATTGACGCTTCGGTCCTCGGGTCATTTGGAGTCATGTTCATCGCGTGTCTTGACTCTTGTCGGGCTTCATGATCTTCTTCCAAAGTGCTTGGTGAACTTATCCCGAAAGTCTCCTCTTTAGCGTAGATTTCCTGCGTAAACAACAAACTCCAAAATCGACATGCAAGTGTGAACTTGTTACATCATTAGTATGCCTAGTGGCGGGTTAGTTGCAAATCATAATCGAAACCAATGTATAACAAGTACTCTAGGTCGACGGAAATTCACCGTCAACATCTCCCCCATGCTTAAACCTTGCTCGTCCTCGAGTAAGTAATTCTTGCTAAAAAGGGAAATTAGTGTTGCCTTCCAATGTTGTCCCTGCACTTAGTCATTCATGACGAGGCAAATTGCTCTCTCTTAAGAATTTATTTTTAAAGTTCAAGTTGTGACCGGCTTCTTTTTTATTATGGAAGATAGACTAACAATAAAGAACAAGCCACATTTAACACGATGCTCTCAAACTTAAGTGAACTTCAAGCCATTACCTTGTGTTGACGGTTAATAATTGTATCAAAGTTCGTTTGTGACTTGCAAGCGGACAAGTCTCCCGTCGTAGTCAAGGGACCCTTCTTCCCTCGAGTGGTGAACCCAAGGTATCGAATCCGTGGAACAAATGTGTGGCGCAAGAGTTGATCTAGTAAAGCCAAATAACTTCAATCTTTGGTAAAAGAGAAACCCTAATGCATCTAGATAAGAACACAAAACAAAGATAAATCTAATCTACTAAAGACCGGAGAAAACAAAGTAAGATTGGGTAGATAAACCGATCTAGAGGGATCGGGGTAAGCCTTTTGTTGAAGTTCCAAGCAAGAGAAGAAGTAGCAAATCGAATCTTAATAGAAGCCTCTTTAAATCGTGGTTTCCCGTCCAAATCCGAAAACATCCGCCTTTCGAGACCCCCGTTCGTCACAACGTATCCCTATTCATGCGGGGAGCTTAGGGCGAGTCAAAAGACAAGTCGAGATTCTTTTGGAAGACCGGCGTGTACCTCTAGCCACCGCGGCTACAAGAACACCCTATGTAATCTATCGCGCGAATAGAATTGGAATAAGCAAAGCCGATCGAAAAACGAAATCTTCGAGGAAACACTTGATCGCTAAGAAAAGATTCAACTTGATAATTCAACTATGACAATGATACATACACAAGATCACCACCGGGATCCTTCCTTGATCTTGCTTCTAGCTCCGGGAACTCCGACGTGGTCTTCCATGCAAGGTTCCCACGTCGGCTAGGGAAACCCTAGTCAACTAGCTCGACCCTCTCCTCTCCGAGATGGTGTCCCTCTCTTCTCTGCTCCTCGGCGGCCGAAGACGAAATCTCCTCCCCGTGGCTCTCGGTCAGGGGACTATAAATAGCCCGATTGGCGGCTAGGGCAAAGGAGAGCGAATTTGGGCCCAAAATGGGCCTGGGCCGACCGGACTGGGCCGGTCGGCCCGGGCCCATTTAGGCCCGGCCCCGTGGGCTCCTTTGCCCCACGTCGGTTCCCTTGCTTCTCGGATGTTTCCCCCTTCGCATGTAGGTCCATGTCGTCGGTTTCTCTCCGAATTGGACTCAACTCCTTGTCTTGCAAGATTCAGCACTTTTCTGGTCAGGTCCCTGGAGTCTGTCGTCTTCTCGGATCAAGTCCCCGGCTTCTTGGAGTTAAGTTTGCTTCATTGCATGACTTGTTCAGGGCTTCAAAGTCTTGTCATGAGGTGCTTGATGAACTTATCCCGAAAGTCTTGCATTCAACATTAAATCCCTGCATAAACATTAAACTCCAAAACCGACATGCACACGTGAACTTGTTATACCACGGGGGTTAGTACCAATGGATAAGGTACAAAACTCATGCCAACACCGAAGGTAAACTCATGGCTAAGTTGACGGATTTTCACCGTCAACATCTCCCCCATGCTTAAACCTTGCTCGTCCTCGAGTAAGCCTTCGATGGATATCATCATTGCCAAACAATGTTTAAACTTTGCACTTGATCACACATGAGAAAACATAATGCTCTCAAAATTTTAATTCATTAAAGTTCCATAATGTACTAGCCTTCATCTCTACGGAGGGTAGATTCTTATTAAGCTTATCCCACAAGTATTAACATGCTCACAAAGTTTTAAATAGATCTCGGAATTTTTGAAATAAAGAACGAGATAAAGAAAAGCTAAACCAAATTCACAAATTTAAATCATCTCGTGTATTGCTCATAAACTCTCATCTCACTTGTCTCTCAAGCCTATATATTCTACTCCTTTCCCTCTCATATATATGTGGTAGGCTTTATATGGAGCTTTGGGAAAGTTTAGTCCTAACAAGATTTTATAAATGAGGTGTTGTCAAAACAAGACAAGCTTCTCATGGTCTTACCGAGACTCGTCAAAAAGGTCATTAGAAAATAATGTTAAATCAAGGAGGGGAAAGAGAAAAATACACACACTTTAGATAAGTGGACATGTGCAAATGGCAAAGAGTGATCCCGAGGCACAAAAGAAGTCCTCGTTATCGGATTGCACATGGTTGGAAAATGAGAATGGATCTTTTTAACTTGAAGCCTTGAATGCACTCTTAGAGAACCGGGGAGTTCACTTTACGCACATTTTTTTCTTTCTCATATTTCTCATTCTTTTCTTTCTTTCTTTCTTTCTTTCATATATATATTTATTCATATTTTTTACCTTGAAAGTCATGAATATCGCTGGATTTTTTTCTTTCATCATCATTTTTTTAAAAATATTCCCCTTTGAACTCTAAAACTGCACCGTACCTACCTCCTCCCCCATGCTTAGACGTTGCTCGTCCTCGAGCAAAGAGGCGAAAAATAAGGTAGGTACCGGAGATATTTTTCCTTGGAGAGATACTTGAAATCTTCAACGTTGGCACCGTCTTGCGATCTTCCTTGAATTGATGATCCATTCTCAACGATAGGTTGTGGTCAAGGAGGTAATCACAAAAGATGATATTTGGTTTAAGGGTGGATATCCGGCGAAGTTTGTGAGATCACCGATGCGGGGATACACAATGCACGGATAAAAGGCTAGCAAAAAGATAGATACGCAAAAATGGAATGACCAGCTTCTTAGTCTCGGGCCAGAGAAATCATGGCCTGCAATAACTCACTCAAAAATAAATCTTGTACACTAAGGTTTATGCACTCAAATATATATAAGGCTTTGGATAGGTTGAGCAACACACAAGTGATATTTGTGACAAGGTTAGCGATATTTTTGAGCATAAAAGACATCTTTAACCCATTCATAACTTGAGAGAACATAAAACACTATGGGTCTTTATTTTAATCATAACCTCCGCTGAAAATTAAGCTAGCATTTAAATAAATTCAGATTTGTATTTTTAAGAGAGCACTAGCTTAAACATGCATAAATCAATTACAAAGATGAACAAAGCTGCAATTATAATCATATATCATCATGGCACGAATTTTGTAACTTCTCCAATGATATAATCAAGGTGGTGTCTTTATTAATGATGACATCAAGTTGAAATACATACTGAAAATAAACAAACTTGCTTGCTGAAATTTAAATAAAAACAGAAAATACTACGCAAACACACATAAGCAAAAGCTGAAAATTACAGAGAAAAAGAAAAGAAAAGAAAACTAAAGTTCCTAAATCTTCTAGTCCTCCGCCGGTGGTTGATGTTGATGATCTTGATAATAATACCCTTGCTCATAATATGATTGGACATTTCCTCCGACGAATTGATTTGGCTCCACAAAGTGAAGGTGTCCGAGCTCGAAGGCAATATTTGCGTTTCCTTCACCAAGTTGAGCTGCGTTAGCTTGGATGGCTGCGATGTTTTGAGCATTTCTTGCAGCATACCCTCCAATTATGGCCATGCTTTGTTGTGGTTGGGGATGATGAGCGTAGGACTCCACGAAGTTAGCGTTGGGCACAACATAATTTTGTGGGGGTACCGGTGCACCACCCCCCATGCTTGCTCTTGTGGCCCTCCGTAATAACTTGGCGGAGGAGGGACCCCGCCGAATGGTTGCACATTGGGTTGTGCTCCACTCTCTTGTGCGGAGGATATTCCCTCCTCTACGATTCTTCCTCTTTTGTTCTTTCTTGCAGGGACAAGTAGTCCCTCTTCCAACCAATCTTCTCTCCCTTCATTGAAAAGCCTAAGCCTCTCGTTGGGAAGGGGTAGGTTCACTATGGCCAACCGATAACCTCCTCTCTCATCTCCACTAATGTATTTTCCTTGCCGCAAATATTCAATGCCGAGAGAGGTAAAGGTGCAGAGTGCTTGGTTGTCGAACTCGACGTTCGTCACAAGCCTCTTCTCAAGATTGGCGAGCCTCTCCTCCTCCTCCGCCGACAAGATGACGAAGCCGTACGAAGAGTGTGTCGGGGTGTAAGGAGGTGGCGCGGTTGAGCAAGTCGATCGTCGTGGTGGCGCGGGCCGCTCCTCCGTGTGCCCACGAGGTTCGGTGAACCTCATGGAAGTGCTTGCAGCCCTCATACCACCAAGGAGGAGAGCATCGTTCCTCTTCGGTGGCGCCGTATTCGTCTCCATGCTCCGGGGAGACTCGGAAACCGAGTGCCTCCTCGAAGACGTGGTTGATGACGTCTTGGACGACGACAAAATCTTCTTCTTGGAGAAGAGACTTGTGGTCTTCTTCCACAAGGTTGCTGCACTCTTTCTTCAACTAAAATTCCGGGTTGCAACCGGTAAACTAGGCACTTAAACTCTTTGCTTCGGATGTGGACTTTGAGTGGATTAAGGATGTGGATTTTTTTTTCTTGAGCTATCAAGCTTGGGAAGGTTGGCTATGTCTACGGAGGTTTTGAGCACACAAACTTGAACACACAAACAAAGGAAGGAGAGGGAAGCTTGCCTGCAGAAAACGGGAGCCGGGGGGCTCCTTATGTAGGGGAGGCCGGCCTCGGTGCTCCTCCCCGCCTCGTCTTTCTTCCGAGCACGATCATTTCACCTCTCGCAACTTTCCCCGCCCGCGTGCTCCATGAGTTGCACCGCCCAAACGCTCACGTCCACTCCTTGGTCCTTCCACTTGATGCTTCATGTTTTGGGTCGTGTCCATGCTCCCTAGCTCCACTTGCTTCACATGCCACCATGAAATTCCTACAAAGTTGATGCTTGCTGCCCACCATGCTTGTCCTTTGCGTGTGGAATTGGTGAAAGTTGATGAAAGGGAATCCAATGGTGCATGCATGATTGCTAGATTGCCTCCATTAAGGTGTGTTTAAGGTTAAGCACTCCTCTAATTCGAAATTTAAAATATTTTTCAGAGCCATGCAAGAGCTCGAACATAATTTTAGAGAAGTTTTTAAACCATTAAAAACAAATGTAAGTCGAAAATATTTTTTTATTACGTCGATTTCGGTCTCACCGGTGTAGTTTGCCTTCATCGGTTGAGAGCAGACTTTTCCCGGCTTGATCATGGGGGCATAGGTTTAGGTTCTAATTTTGGCTAAATAAGAAAGATTTTGAATAAAACAAAATTAGAATAGACTTAGAAAAATTCTAATCCTAGAGAAACCAATGATATAGATTTTTAAAACCAACCAAAAGTTTTGATTTCTAGGTTCACGCGAGTTCTACCACGTGCTGAATTTTATTAACACTTAAACATAAATCGTGGCTCTACTCGTGTGGTTTTAGCATGAAAAATAAGTCAACCTCAGCACCATAATGAGGGTGAAAGGTTGAGTTAAGGTTCTGAAATTATTTGGTTGAGGTTTCTCGAAAAGAAAAGAATCAAACAAGCACATAGGAGGGTTCATGCAAAGGGTTTATGATAAAGCAAACATTCAATCAAGAATTATGTCTCTAATATTGTTCAACCACTTCTAAGTCTAATGTCTTTGTGTAATAAAACTCAAAAACTAAATTATTAAAAAGACTCGAAAAACCCGGAATCGGGTTGTCCTCCCGTAGCTTATTCTTGACTTGACGAAACGGGTTGCCTCCCGCCTAGCGCTTCGTTTATAGTCCATGGCTAGACTTCTTCACTTGATTACTTCGGATCAACGCTCTTTGTGGGCGTTGCAATCTTGGGTACCCGCTTTGGCTTAGTCAATTTTTTTTGGTCTTCACGAGCCGGCTTTGTCCTTTGGTCTTGACGGGTGCAACAACTTCCTTGTGGCTCGGCATCTCGAACTCCGGTCCTTCGGTCGTGATCTTCATGGTCTCTAATGTGATCCTTCATCTCTCCCAAATGAGCTTGAGTAGCCTTCGCCGTCTTGGGACCTTGGAGTTGTCTCGGATATTCTTCTTCGTTACCCATCGGGCGCCCGGCAAGTTGTCCCACTTGCGTCTAGCATCTTCATCACGATGAACACTTCACGTATAGAGCTTCCGACCTCCGTCACCTTGCCATCTAAATTCTTCAACATTTTCTCCATAGCCTCGAACTTAGTGACGGCGTCCTTGGACATGGTCGTACTCCACACACTCCTTGCATGCGGATCTTGCTTCGGCGGCCTTTAGGTGTTGAGCTTCTTTCTCCATCTCCATCTTCTCCATCCTCCTCTTAAGTAAACCGATATGCCACTCAAGGAATCCGACTCGTATGCATTCAGCTCTCGCAATCGTCATGCGGATAGTTGAGACTTTGATCTTGAACGGCCTCCCGGCGTCTTGAAGGTTTATGATAGGTAGATCAACGATGTCCGGGGTGCGCGGCGCTCCGGTGGTTGAGGTTGATCTTCCTTTGGACTTGGAGGTGGTGATTCCCTTGGAGATTTCGACGGTCCTTCGACTTCAACTTTTGAATCTAGGGTTTCCACCCTTTTAGCTTGTGTTGCATGTCACCTTTGCCCGTAAAGTTTTCCCGGATCATCCACAAAAAAGCTTGGGTTTCTTGGAGAGGTAGCCAACCATCTCCGGTTAGGGTTAGCAATAAGCAAAGTATGCAAAAACTAGAAAGGAAAAATAAATCTATGAAAACTAGGGTTAGACAAACTAGATTAGATGTATTTTGAGGATGATCAAAGTTTAGTAGATGCAAAAAGAAAGACAAAAAGAAAACTGAAAATTACAAAAAGGCAATAAAAAAACCAAATCTTGATCACTTGTTCCCCGGCAACTGCGCCAGAAAAAGGGGCTTGTTGACGGTTAATAATTGTAACAAAGTTCGTTTGTGACTTGCAAGCGGACATGTCTCCCGTCGTAGTCAAGGGACCCTTCTTCCCTCGAGTGGTGAACCCAAGGTATCGAATCCGTGGAACAAATGTGTGGCGCAAGAGTTGATCTAGTAAAGCCAAATAACTTCAATCTTTGGTAAAAGA
This sequence comes from Cenchrus americanus, assembly GCA_947561735.1. Lineage (NCBI taxonomy): Eukaryota > Viridiplantae > Streptophyta > Magnoliopsida > Poales > Poaceae > Cenchrus > Cenchrus americanus. Next base: position 25,500,989 of record OX387244.1, on the reverse strand, counting down.
GAAACCCTAATGCATCTAGATAAGAACACAAAACAAAGATAAATCTAATCTACTAAAGACCGGAGAAAACAAAGTAAGATTGGGTAGATAAACCGATCTAGAGGGATCGGGGTAAGCCTTTTGTTGAAGTTCCAAGCAAGAGAAGAAGTAGCAAATCGAATCTTAATAGAAGCCTCTTTAAATCGTGGTTTCCCGTCCAAATCCGAAAACATCCGCCTTTCGAGACCCCCGTTCGTCACAACGTATCCCTATTCATGCGGGGAGCTTAGGGCGAGTCAAAAGACAAGTCGAGATTCTTTTGGAAGACCCGGCGTGTACCTCTAGCCACCGCGGCTACAAGAACACCCTATGTAATCTATCGCGCGAATAGAATTGGAATAAGCAAAGCCGATCGAAAAACGAAATCTTCGAGGAAACACTTGATCGCTAAGAAAAGATTCAACTTGATAATTCAACTATGACAATGATACATACACAAGATCACCACCGGGATCCTTCCTTGATCTTGCTTCTAGCTCCGGAACTCCGACGTGGTCTTCCATGCAAGGTTCCCACGTCGGCTAGGGAAACCCTAGTCAACTAGCTCGACCCTCTCCTCTCCGAGATGGTGTCCCTCTCTTCTCTCGCTCCTCGGCGGCCGAAGACGAAATCTCCCTCCCCCGTGGCTCTCGGTCGGGGGACTATAAATAGCCCGATTGGCGGCTAGGGCAAAGGAGAGCGAATTTGGGCCCAAAATGGGCCTAGGCCGACCGGACCCAGGCCGGCCGGCCCGGGCCCATTTAGGCCCGGCCCCGTGGGCTCCTTTGCCCCACGTCGGTTCCCTTGCTTCCCGGATGTTTCCCCCTCGCATGTAGGTCCATGTCGTCGGTTTCTCTCCGAATTGGACTCAACTCCTTGTCTTGCAAGATTCGGCACTTTTCCGGTCGGTCCCCGGAGTCCGTCGTCTTCTCGGATCAAGTCCCCGGCTTCTTGGAGTTAAGTTTGCTTCATTGCATGACTTGTTCAGGGCTTCAAGGTCTTGTCATGAGGTGCTTGATGAACTTATCCCGAAAGTCTTGCATTTAACACTAAATCCCTGCATAAACATTAAACTCCAAAACCGACATGCACACGTGAACTTGTCATACCACGGGGGTTAGTACCAATGGATAAGGTATAAAACTCATGCCAACACCGAAGGTAAACTCATGGCTAGGTTGACGGATTTTCACCGTCAACACCTTGTCACATGGAAGATTTTCAAAAAGATGCACATCCAACATAATTGAAAATCTCTTGCAAGAGCTCATGGAACACTCATCTCATCAAGTCACTCAAGCCTATACTAGATTATTTTCAACATACTCTACTCATATGTGATAGTGGAAGGCTTATGTGGAGCTTGGAAGGTTAAAAACTATCCTAGCAAAACATATATCCGAAATATTGTCAAATTAATTGAGAGGTCTATTGGAATTACCGAGACTCGTCAAAAAGGCCATGGAAAATGAATGTTGGAAAGAGAGAGAGGGATGAAACACACACATTTAGATAAGTGGACATGTGCAAGTGGCAAATGGATGATCCCGAGGCACGAGTGAAGTCCTCGTTATCGGATTGCACATGGTTGGAAGATTTGAGTATGGATTTGTCATCAAGGCACTTGAGAACTTATGAAGCAAAAAGAACCGAGGAGCATCTTTATTTTTTCTTTATTTTATTTCTTTCTCATTTTTCTCTCTTTCTTTTTTCACTTTATTCTTCCTATTTTTCTTACTTTTCTTTTCTTCTTATCATATTTTTTTCATTTTTCATTTTTTTCATTTTTTTCTTTTGCTCCTCAAAACTTGTAGCGAACATGGCCTCATATGCCATTTGTTCGGAGTTTGATTTTGGTGATTCATGACAACATGATTATTGGGACTAACCTTATTGTTTGAGCATGTCTTTGTAGACATTTCTAGGTCCCAAGGATGCAAGAAAACCCCATGCAAAAATGCCAAAACAAATGGTCAAAACCGAGCAAGAAAAGGAAAAGAGAAGACACCGTCGGATGAACCGACGGTCCCTCAAATACAAGCGTCGGTGCAATCGTCGGACGAGTTGGTGCACAGGGTCAAACCCTAGGTACCGTCGGATGAACCGACGGTCCAATTTCTACATGCGTCGGACGAGTTGCAGAGGAAGAGCAAGGAAGACAGCAGCACCGGATGATCCGACGGTCTGAGTGAGGACCCCGTCGGTCTATCCGACGCTCAGTTTGAATTCATACAGAGACGCGCCAAGACGAAGCATTCAGCACCGGATGATCCGACGCCTTGGTCAAGGCATAGCGTCGGTCTATCCGACGGTCTATTGGAAGCTAACGATGCACCGACCGGACGCGAGGCCTTCGAAAGACGGATGATCCGACGTAGCGTCGGAGCATAGCGTCGGAGCAGCTTGTGTCGCAGAACTTCAACGGCTACGTGACGTGGGAGGGGCACCGGATGAACCGACGCCCGGAAAAGCATAGCGTCGGATCATCCGACGGTACCTTTTTTCGGTGGACGTTAGCCAACGGCTAGTTTGATGCCTTGGGCTATTTATACCCCCTCCACTCACTCATTTGAGGTTGCTTTGGATTATGTGGAAGTGCGAGAGGAGTTCAAGACACATTGAAGATCATATCCAATCCATCCAAGTGCTTAATTGCTCATCCTTAGACTAGTGCATGCTTTGTGTATGTGCTTAGTGCTAGGCTTAGCTTAGAGCTGAGTGAGTGCAAGGTTGTGCCAACCTTGTGAGGTGATTCTTGAGTGAATCCAGTTGTACAAGGTTCGCCGGAAGCCTTGGGGCCTAAGTGGCTCACCGGCAATCATCATCGACCCTCCGGCTTGGTGTGGAGCGGCGAGGACACTTTGTGCGGGGGACGTGGAGACCCCCTTCCTTGGTGGAGAAGCTCCTTAGTGGAGGCGGCATCAAGGTGACCAAGGGAGCTTGACAAGTGCCTAAGTGGCTAGCCTTTGTGGCAAGTCAAGTTGGTGCTCTTGGGAGAGACTTGGTGACCGGAAGCAATACTCTTGTGTGAGTGCTTCAACAACGTGGACTAGGGGTGGCTTAGTGCCTACCGATACCACGGGATAAATCGCGTGTCAAGAGTTTGCTTCCTCTCATCCCCTTTACGTTTCCGCATTTACTCTCTTGCAATCTTTGCTTGCCTCTACATTCCTAGAGTAGTATCATGCTAGGATTGGCTATAGGTTGCAAACCTTCTTTTGGGATGGGAGTTTCACACTAGAACAACCGTAGTTGCACATATAGATAGTATGTTCTAGTTTACCTTTGCGCAAAATTAGTGAAGCCATAGGTTAAGGTTTTTAGTTGCCTAATTCACCCCCTCCCCCTCTTAGGCTAACGGGCATCCGATTCCGTACAAGTGGTATCAGAGCCGGGACTCACTTCCTTCACAAGGAAACGCCAATTCGATTGGTAAATTGTGAAAACCGGCTCATTGGAACGGTTAGGCTTCACCGCCTAGTGAGTTGCCCTATAGAGGAATGAAAGGGGTGGATACCTTAGGTTTGGCTCCACATTTCGATGGCACGGGCTATCCTCGGTGGAAGGTTCTCATGGAGGCCTATCTCCAAGCAAGGGACCTTGATGTTTGGAGAGTCACCGATGAGGGCATGAAAAATGGTACTAGAAAGGAAAAACAATTTGATGTGATTGCTAAGAGTATCATTTTGTCCTCACTAGATGTAGGCGTTTTCAATAGAGTTTTTACTTGTGAAAATGCTCATGAGTTATGGAAAACCATCAAGGAGCAAAATGAGGGTTCAAAAGAAGTTGCTAATGAACGCTACGGTTGTCTCCTTGAGGAATTCAATAGCTTTAAGCAACTTGCAAATGAAAATTCCGAATCTATGTACTCACGCCTAAATGTGCTTGTCAATGAGATTAATGCCTTAGGTGTGAAGGACATCACGGACTTGAACATCAACCGCAAGATCCTTCAAAGTCTCCGGAAGCTCGACTATGACTTGGTGAAGGCAATTATCTACGAGAAGAAGCTCGAAGATTTGAAGCCATCGCATATCTTGAGCAAGATCATGGCACATGAGCTTCAACTCATGCCCAAGTCAAAGAAGGCGCCCCAAGAAAAGCCCCAAGAACCATCTTCTCCAACCACAAGTCATGCTCTCTCAAGCCGACAAGAGAAAATGTTGAGTAGGATGGCTACTCGTGGAAGCTCAAGCGAAGATGATGGTGATGATGGTGATAATGAAGATTCCTCAAGTGATGAAGAGGTTGAATCTATGGTGGCCGAGTACGTGAAGAAGATCTTCAAGTATGTGAAGAAAGTCAACATGTACGGCTACAACATCACTTGAGAGAAGGGCGCCATCATCAACACATCAAGTTCACCAAGATTGAGCACAAGCCCAAAAGGAAGGTGGTCAAGGAGAGAAAACCAAGGCAAGAAGCAACCTTCGCCGTCCGCGAGTGGACAAGTGGTGGATCAAGTTCTTCTAGCTCAAGCGATGAATCAAGAAAGAACTTCACCACCCGCTTCATGCAAGGTCCTTCATCATCACACATGTGCCTCATGGCCAAAGGTATGGAAAGCAATGTAAGTGATGACGAATCCGACACCACCTCTCTCAATGATCTTGTTGAGCTAATCCATGAGCAAAAAGGAATGCTTGAACAACAAGCTAATGAAATCAAAGAACTCAATGCTCTCAATGATCTTAGTGACACCCTTGCTACAAATTATGAACATTTGTTGTGCAAATTCAAATTGCTTAGCAAGGAGTGTAATGAGCTAAAATCTAAGCTTGAGAGCAATGAGACTAAAACAAGTAATTCCTTTGAGCTTGATGAAACATCTATCCCTTGTGCAATTCCTATCTCCAAGGTAGATGCTTCAACTTCTTGCATTGATTTAATTGATGAATCTTGCTCACCATCTTGCAATGAGAATGTTGTTGTAGAATCATGTGATTATCTCATAGGCAAGGAAAATGATGAGCTCAAGCAAGAAGTGAAATGGCTCCGAGAGAGGTTGGCAAACTTGATGGGCAAGGGCAAGAACGATGAAGAACAAGTGGACATCTCTCAAGACATGAAGAGCCAAGTCCAACCTTCTCAAGATAACCGTGATCACATGGTGAAGAAGCTTGAGAAGGGTGCAACCGTGACTTGCTACAAGTGTCATGAGGAAGGGCACAAGTTCTACAAATGCCCCCAATTTGTCAAGAAGATGGACAAGGGCGCAAAGAAGAAATTGAAGGCCATCATCAAGAGCTCCCTCATCTACACCAAGCCCAACCGCAAGAACAAGACCAAGAGCAACACCTACGTCATCAAGAAGAAGGCAAATGGCAAGGTGGTTGCACACAAGGTTGGGAAGATGAAGGAAGAGCGGGGTTGGAACCAACCTATTTGGGTGCCCAAGGAAGTCATCACCAACATGAAGGGGCCTCAAATGGTTTGGGTTCCAAAGGCCACTTGAAGGCCTTAAGAGCGGGGACTTGGGAGGCTTGGCACAATCAAGATGAGAAGATTCAAGCCTATAAGCCAAGCTTGCGAATTGGAAATGTGTTGCCCAAGTTCCCCGATTGAGGTAATGGAAACTAGAACCCATCTCTTGTATCATTGTAGCTCCATTGCCTTGTTTAGGTTGCATTTGTTGCAATGTTTACATATGGTAGGTTGCTTGTGTCATGTGCTAACCCATGAGCAATCTACATGGTTTGATTAGTGTGTAGGAAAGCTACACTTGTTCTTTCATGGTGCATGTTTTCATATATATCTCTTTGCATCATGAGCAAGCTATAGGGTAAGCTTCCCTTTGTTGTCATAAACAATGTGCATACATTTGGTTGGTGATTCAAACACTAAATGCACACATTTAGGGGGAGCTCATTCTATGGTTTGATTATGGGACTAACATTGTTTCAAGCTTATCTTAGTAGTCCCTTAGCGACGCGTTCCGGTGCGGTGTTTCATTCTAAGAGAATGCTATTTCACTCTCAATGTGATCTAACATCTCTAAAAGAGTGAATATAGCAATATGAGCTTCATGCTATTGAGTCATGTCCTTGCGAGCTTATGTCTCTATATAAGTTCAAAGGCAATGTACTCATACATTCCTAATCCTTGTGGTACCCCAAGTGTCTTCAATACAAGCTTCTTTCAAGTGGTGTCACCGAGTGATATCATTTCCAAGTGTCTCATCTCAATGTGGTGCCAACAAGGTAGAGAGGATAATCCCCCGGAGGTATGCAATGATCAAAAGTCTACAAGTGATATCTACAAGTGGTAATGTAACAAGAACCCATTTGTCTTATCTCTTGTCTCTTAAGCTACCTCCTTGCATGATATGCTCTAAGCTTCCTTGTCTTTCAAGTTTGTAGTTGTGCACTTGTTTCTCATTACCCTTGTCTTGCAAGTGGTATTTTTCTTATGCACACACTTAGGGGGAGCTTAGTTTGTATCATGTTAGTCTCATGAGCATGTGATCCACCTTAGTTATTCTCACATGTGGTATCTTCATCGATATCATACATATGGATCATGGTTCATGCGGCTTTCTCCCTTGTATTTGACATCTCTCCTTTGAGCTATGGTTGCTAGATCTTGCTAGTTTCCTTGGACCCGTTTGCTTTGGACTTTTTGGAGATTTTATTCCAAAGGGGGAGAATGTGAGACCAAAGCAAGATTGTGGCTTAAGCTTACAAGTGGGTTCAAGGATGCTTACAAGTGCTTTCAAGGTATGAGACCAAAGGGAGAGAATGCGAACATAAAGATCAAAAAGGGGGAAGTTTGATCTAGGGGGAGTTTGGATGATGGTAAGCATCCAAGCAAGTGTAAGTGGTTCTAATTCTGTCAATTCTAGCAGATTTATGCTTGCTTTGGTTGTGTTGTCATAAATCACCAAAAAGGGGGAGATTGTAGCGAACATGGCCTCATATGCCATTTGTTCGGAGTTTGATTTTGGTGATTCATGACAACATGATTATTGGGACTAACCTTATTGTTTGAGCATGTCTTTGTAGAAATTTCTAGGTCCCAAGGATGCAAGAAAACCCCATGCAAAAATGCCAAAACAAAGGTTCAAAACTGAGCAAGAAAAGGAAAAGAGAAGACACCGTCGGATGAACCGACGGTCCCTCAAATACAAGCGTCGGTGCAATCGTCGGATGAGTTGGTGCACAGGGTCAAACCCTAGGTACCGTCGGATGAACCGACGGTCCAATTTCTACATGCGTCGGACGAGTTGCAGAGGAAGAGCAAGGAAGACAAGAAGCACGGATGATCCGACGGTCCGAGTGAGGACCCCGTCGGTCTATCGGACGCTCGCTTGAATTCATACGAGACGCGCCAAGACGAAGCATTCGGCACCGGATGATCCGACGCCTTGGTCAAGGCATAGTGTCGGTCTATCCGACGGTCTATTGGAAGCTAACGATGCACCGACCCGGACGCGAGGCCTTCGAAGACGGATGATCCGACGTAGCATCGGAGCATAGCGTCGGAGCCGCTTGTGTCGAGAGAACCTCAACGGCTACGTGACGTGGGAGGGGCACCGGATGAACCGACGCCCGGAAAAGCATAGCGTCGGATCATCCGACGGTACCTTTTTCGCGTGGACGTTAGCCAACGGCTAGTTTGATGCCTTGGGCTATTTATACCCCCTCCACTCACTCATTTGAGGTTGCTGGATTGTGTGGAAGTGCAGAGGAGTTCAAGACACATTGAAGATCATATCCAATCCATCCAAGTGCTTAATTGCTCATCCTTAGACTAGTGCATTCTTTGTGTATGTGCTTAGTGCTAGGCTTAGCTTAGAGCTGAGTGAGTGCAAGGTTGTGCCAACCTTGTGAGGTGATTCTTGAGTGAATCCAGTTGTACAAGGTTCGCCGGAAGCCTTAGGGCCTAAGTGGCTCACCGGCAATCGTCATCGACCCTCCGGCTTGGTGTGGAGCGGCGAGGACACTTTGTGCGGGGGACGTGGAGACCCCCTTCCTTGGTGGAGAAGCTCCTTAGTGGAGGCGGCATCAAGGTGACCAAGGGAGCTTGACAAGTGCCTAAGTGGCTAGCCTTTGTGGCAAGTCAAGTTGGTGCTCTTGGGAGAGACTTGGTGACCGGAAGCAATACTCTTGTGTGAGTGCTTCAACAACGTGGACTAGGGGTGGCTTAGTGCCTACCGATACCACGGGATAAATCGCGTGTCAAGAGTTTGCTTCCTCTCATCCCCTTTACGTTTCCGCATTTACTCTCTTGCAATCTTTGCTTGCCTCTACATTCCTAGAGTAGTATCATGCTAGGATCGGCTATAGGTTGCAAACCTTCTTTTGGGATGGGAGTTTCACACTAGAACAACCGTAGTTGCACATATAGATAGTATGTTCTAGTTTACCTTTGCGCAAAATTAGTGAAGCCATAGGTTAAGGTTTTTAGTTGCCTAATTCACCCCCTCCCCCTCTTAGGCTAACGGGCATCCGATTCCTTACAAAACTTTTTGCAACATAATACTTACATAGCATTTGTGTCAGAGAATGACTCCTCCCCCATGCTTGAACGATGCTCGTCCTCGAGCATAAAAGAGAGGGGAAATGACTGCTAAAGTAAGTATAAATTCCATAATCTTGCGGAATACTTGAATCTCCATCGAGAATTTTACTCCATACTCAAATTGGGTTGTGGACAAGGAGGTGATTACAAAAAGATGTTTTTGGTTTAGGGTGGATGCCCAGCGAAGTTTGTGAAATTTTCGATGTGAAAACCCACAATGCATGGACAAAAAGGCTAGCATGAAAAAGTTACACAAAGGAATGACCAAATTTCTTAGTCTCGAACCATAGAAATCAATCCTAATCCAACTCATCAAAACATATGTTTGCAATCTACGGGTTTTGTTATCATAAAACATATATGTATATGGCTTTGGTAGGTAGAACTTTGCAAGAGCATCACAAATATGTAGATAGCATAAAAGTTAAGTTTTCATAAAAACAACAAGTTATCCGGCTATCCATAAACTTAAATCAAAGAGCAAAGATATGTATGTGGGTCTAGAGCATAGTCATTTCACCTCCACAAATAAAAGAGCTGGTATTTAAATTAATTTCAGATCATATTATAGAGAGAAATTAGCCAAGACATGTATAACTTCATGTAGGTAAAACAAAGCGGCAACTTTCATCATCTTTCCGTAAGCATAGGCAATATAGAACATCGAGGTGAACACATGGTCATGCTTATCTATTGAGAGTAAAAAGAAAACTAGGTTGTCCTCCTAGTAGCCATGTTATTGTTTGAAGAGAAAAACAAAAGGTTGCACCTAGTTGAGGTTGAAGGCATACTTACAAGCATTTGTGTTTGGAAAAGAGAAGGTCCATGTGTTGACGCAAAATCGACACCTCACGCCAAGCACACAGCAAGCCGAAAGGAGCTGGCTTAACACGCGCGATGAATACTGAAAGCGTGCCAGTCAATTTTCCTGAAATTGATAAAGGAAATAAAATAGTCAAATAACAAACTTGGAACTTGCCGGGTGGTACCAGACAGTTCCATATTTACGGCTAGAAAGCCAATCAAAGTGATATATAGCTACAACAAGCTATCTATCAATAATTCAAATAGCATTCGGGAGCTGTTATACATGAAAATATGAAATAGCCGAATGAATGATGTAAGCATGACGATAGATAGTCTTTGTTTGAATAACGTAGCTTGCACAAGATCATGATCGATCCTCGAGAATAAATAACAATTAGAATAAATAAAGTAAAAGCATGATTATAAATATGAAATAAACAAGCATGCATAGGCTAAAAACACTAGTCTACCGCATGTCTAGGTACTTTCAAACCCGTTGAGCATGACACCAAACAAGTTAATCCACCGCATGATACAACTTGTTTAAAATCATGCCACCAACCACAGAGATTAATCCACTGCATGATACAATCTAAATATAGAAGGCTAAAAGCACGCATTATTTAAAACAAACTTATGAGCACGTTTTACTCGTGGAAGCATAACCGAATACAGCTGTACAGCCGAATCGGGATCCGTGGAGAAGGAACAAACATTACCAAAGATGACAAACCTATCAGATTGAATCGAAATCTAATCCACCGGATGATTAGCTCTAAAACAACCCAAAAACCTGCATCTACCGCATGATACCCGGTTCTTTCAAGATTCATACAAGATTAGCAAGCTTGAACCCGCAACACGTGACAACTTAGATTGATTCGGGTTCGGCTATTAAAGAACACGTGATCCATGTGCCGTATTAAACCAAAAATATGAGTGTGTTACAAAAAGATCACCGAACAAGATAAAGCCGATTCAAACCAATCTAAATTGGGCAAAAGAGTGTTACATGAATTTAAACATAAAGTAAAAACTCAAAGCAACACAAGGTAACTTAATGAATCTATTAGATCTTGCCAAATCTAATAGAGCCGATAACTAGATCCAAGCTAGATCTTAGCCTACCGCGTGGCTCATGATCTAACAAGAAACCCTCTTGAACCAAGCTTAAATCTACCGCATAATACTAAGCATGGTAACAAGACTACTTGCATCACGGTCTAAATCCACCGCATGATACTAGACATGATACAAGGTTGCCGGTACTTACGGAGGTCGACAGATCGATGATTCCCCTCGAAGAACTCGACGACACGATAAAGGACTCGAGAATTTGGCGTAAAGCCGGTTTGTTGTGAAATTATTCGATACCCATTACATACATCAAGGGATTGTATTTATACCCTTGTCCTAACATGACTCCCGGTCGACTACGAGTACAATATTAAATGCCTAAATTAATGCTTCTGATGCCAATGTTCATCTCGTATATGCCATCGACTCGTTCTTTCCTTGCATTAGGCCGCATCACCATGCATTCCCGAAAATCTCTCCTTTAAAAGCGCAAACAGTCCTTCTGCCGAACGATGGCGCACTGCCGACCGCAAGCGTCCTTCACCGATTCCTTTGAGGAGATTCTTCCAAGCCGAATGGTATTTATCACCAAGCTCGGCCCACAAGCCAGCCTTTCTCCTGTACCATTTTTTGGTGTTAACATATGCCCCTTCAATTACGGGATAAACGTGATTTTATTCCGGAATTGACCACAATCGCTCGACGTCTTCAAGTCAAATCTGTTCAACACCATTTTTTCCCCTGTAATCCGTTGGAGTCTCCGCCCAGATCCAAACCCTAGGCCATCAACCTTCAAGCTCAAACCTTCAATGGCGGACCAAGCTATCCAGGTAAACTTCATCCCCTTAAGGTTCATTCGGTATTACTTTTCCGATTCCTACCTTAGATTTTCTTTTCCGCCTTTTCTTGATAGGAGCTATCCACTGAGCTCTTGATTCACAATGAGGACAACTCAACATCCTATTTCCTCGGTCCTGTGGGAATTTCTGATCCCCGCGAGTTCATTGAAGCCGAATCCAAGAGAATCCCCTTCAAAGCGGCTTTATCAGGGCCCCAGTTGTGGCAAGATGCTTTCAAGAACTGGCCTCTGCCCCCAATCGCAGGCTGGAGAAATTGGTACAAGAGGATACTCGCAGATAACAGTGCCAAAACCAACAATTGGGACACCCTTCGCATCACCCAATGTTTGGAGTTATCTTTGGCCGAGACCCCCAAGAATGAGAGCCTTTTGATTGCAGCCTGCCATTTCTGGTCGAATGGCGTCAATGCCTTCCTCTTTGGCCACGGCCCAATGTCTCCTACCTTGGCCGAGGTATACATGATGACCGGCCTCGATATCACAGGATCTGTGTATCCTTTCCAGTATAAAGGCTCCTCCAGGCAAAAAGGAGTGAAAACAGGAAGTGGATACAAGTCATATATCCAGAATCATATGAAAGATGGTCCTTTGGGTGAAGTTGAGTACATGGCATTCTTGAACATGTGGTTGTGCAGATTCATCTTCTGTGGCAAAGCCAATGAGCCAACCTTGAACCATATCGCAATGGCTGAAGATTTGGCAATTGGCCATCGCGTTCCCCTTGGAAAGTATCTTCTAGGGAGTGTATACCATATGCTCCACCAGACCATCTCTCAGATGCACACTGGCCAGAAGATATCATGCGTCAACGGCCCCTGGTGGTTTGTGCAGATGTGGCTGCAATTATACATGCACCAGATTGTTGGCATCACCCTCAACAATCGGCATTTCCCTTCATCCAGTTATAAGGAAGGAGAAGCTCAAATTACCAAAGGATGCCAAACTTATGGAGAAGCTACTTCAACCATATCCATTGATCAAAACGCCAGTCAACTTTTTGAGCTCTTCTTCAGAGGTTTCATCAATCCCCTCTGGCTCCCTTACTTGGGCAATGATAACCTGACCCTCCCTTATGAATTCTCCTTTGAAACTGGATGTCATGATGCAAGATCCATAGAAATTTTCAATATCTTTATCCATCCTTCATCTTGCCAGCAGAATTCTGTGGAGGAAGGCTAAACCACAGCACCTATGAATATTATCAGCCAAACATAATGGCTCGATAGCTGGGATGCGGCCAAGTGCCCCCAAGGCTATTTCTTCACGAATTCCTCAAACCCAGAGAGGAAATCAAAGAGAGCATTCAAGCCAGAAGGGTCTTTGAATACCAATGCAGCCCAACTGTTTATACCTGGCTTTTCACACCAATAACAATAGCTCACCCTCTCTTTGTTACTTGGTGGCAAGAATTCCATGACCATATCTTCAGCGAGCCAGTGCACTCCCTCTGTCTTGAGTTGATGCCTGACTTCCAGCCAACCTCAGAGGTAATACACTTATCTCTTTTCCTTTGATCAGGCATGTCTTCCTTTACTGATCATGACTTTTGGTTACTTCCTGCAGAATACAGAGCCTGCCCCTCGAACAAGGACATTCTCTTACAATGTTGTTGGCCCAATCTCTACTTTGGGATTCAAATCCACAACTCTGGCTCAGCTGATGTCCAGATATGCTACAATGGACCCTACTCTCATCAGCTCAACCTCTGATAAGAGAAAAGCTCTACCCTTGGTTGCACCTCCAGCTGCCAAGAAGAAAAGAACCACTAAAAAGATTCCCATTGAGGTAATATCTCTTCTTTCTTGAACACAAGACCATTCTTCATTTGACACATTTTATCTTGTGCAACTCCAGACCAGAACCCAGCAACCATCAGCAGCTTCAGAATCTGCCAATGCTCCACCAATTGGTATGACCTTTACTGCTTCTTTTAAAGGTCATCATTTACATTGGCATTTACCCCTTTATTTGGTATTTGCAGAAGAAACACTAGTGAACCAACCTGTGGAGATTTCCTCCCCTTAGCATGCTTCAAGTCCAAGTTCACCAAGGGCTCAACCATCTCTTTCTCAAGCAGAAACTTCAACTTCACCAGGGATCCAATCTCCCCCTCCTCAAGCAGAAGTCCCAGCTTCACCAGAAATAAACCCATCTTCACCTCAGCCGGAAGCTTCAGATTTACCAGGGATTGCACTAGCTTCTCCCCAACTAGAAGCTTCAGCTTTTCCAAGAACTCCTCAGACTCCTTCTCAACTAACCGCCTAGGAAATTCCCTTTGAACCTGAACAAACATCTGCCCAGTTCAAGGGATCAGACATGAGGTAAGTGCTGTCACCCAACTCTGTTATCTTCTTTCAATAAACCATCCCTAATTCGGCAATTGTTGACGGTGAAAATCCGTCAACCTAGCCATGAGTTTACCTTCGGTGTTGGCATGACTTTTGTATCTTATCCATTGGTACTAACCCCCGTGGTATAACAAGTTCACTTGTGCATATCGGTTTTGGAGTTAAGTGTTTACGCAGGGTTTTAATGTTGAAAGCAAGGCTTCCGGGATAAGTTCATTAAGCACCTCATGACAAGACCATGAAGCCCGGTACAAGTCAAGCAATGAAGTGAACAAGACTCCAAGAGCCCAAGGACCAAGTCCGAGAAGATGACAAACTCCGAGGACTTAGCCAGAAAAGTGCTGAATCTTGCAAGACAAGGAGCTTCGTCCAATTCGGAGAGAAACCGACGACAAGGGCCCACATGCAAAAGGGGAGAGGATCTAGAAGACGAGAGAAGCAACACCGGGCGAAGCAGGCCACAGACTGGGCCGGGAAGGGCCCAGGCCGGCCGGCCCAGCCTGTTCCGGAGCCCAATCGGCCTCCCCTTTGACCTAGTTGCATCTCGGGTTATTTATAGCCCCCTGACCGAGAGCCACGCATCAATCAATTCGTCATCCGCCGCCGAGGAGCAGAGAAGCTTGAGGGACACCATCTCGGAGATGAGGGTCGTGCTAGTTGTCTAGGATCTCCCTAGCCGACGTGGGAACCTTGCATGGAAGACCACGTCGGAGCTCCGGAGCGAGGATCAAGATCGAGGTAGGGCCCTAGTGGTGATCTTGTTCATGCAATCATTCATGGTGAAGTTTTTATAGTGAATCCGATTTCTAGCAATCAAGTGCCTTCTCGATGATTTTGTTTTCTTCTTGGTTTTGCTTATTCCCCAATCTATCTATAGCTAGATTGCTTAGGGTGCTCTTGTAGCCGCGGTGACTAGAGGTTCATACCGGACCGGCCAAGTGTTTTCAACGTGTTCTTATCGAACTCGCCCTAGACTACCCGCATGAGTAGGGATACGTTGTGACAGAACGGGGGTTCCGAAAGGCGGGCATTTTCGGAGTCGGATGGAAGGCCACGATTTAAAGATGCTTTTAATGAGATTCGCTTTTCTATCTTCATCTATCTTGTTTGTCGCTACAACATAAGCATGATCTAGACTCTCTAGATCGGTTATCTCTTGCTTTCTCTTGCTACCTCTTTAGTAGATTAGATTAGATTCGTTTTCTTTATGAGTTAGTAGATTAGATGCAACTTGTCTTCATAAGATAGCTTACTGAATCCTTGCGTTGCACATTGTTCCACGGATTCGATACCTTGGGTTCACCACTCGAGGGAAGAAGGGTCCCTTGACTATGACGGGAGACTTGTCCGCTTGCAAGTCTAAACGAACTTTGATACAACTATTAACCGTCAACAGCAATCCTTCCTTTTCAGGACCAGGCTACATCACCATCAAGCTCTCCACTCATTGTGAGTGATCCAGGTGCCGAAAAAGATGAAGCATCCTTAAATCAAGTCCTGTCAGAGGAAAATCAGGCAAAGCTCAAAGAAATCTTTTCCTGGCTGCAAAAAGATGCCCGAGATCAAGTCAGAGATGTTGATCACTTTGAGGAAATACTCGAATCCATCGATCAAGAGCTTCCTGAAGACATCAAAACTTCCTTGGAGCCTATCTCAGATCTGGATATTCATTATGTGGCAATAAGGCGAGCCTTGAAAAGCCAATCCTCCCGACTAGCTCTTGAGCAAAAGAAAGCCAGAGCTGAACAAGCTGTGAAAGGATCACAAGCCCAAATCGAGAGCAACAAGGAAATGTCGGCAAACCGCAATGCACCGCTCTTGAGTTGAAAATTGCCAGAAAAGCTGCATTAGAAACTGAGCTGAGGAATTTGTCAGCTGAAATCGAAGCTGATGAGAAAAAGATAGCCGAGCTCCCTGGATTAACAGAGAAAATCCAAGAGGAAGCATCAACGACCATGATTGAAGCAAATCAACTCGAGGCAAAACTCTCCGCCCTGTCCAATACTCAGAAAGATTATCAGGAACGGCTGGAGAATATCAATCAGATAATATCAGATGCTTCTAGTGTAATTGCAAAGTATTTGAACATTTGACTGTACTAAGCAATGTGTAACCGAATTAATCGTCCTTGTAACCTTGCCTTTTATAAACTTCATTTTCTTCTGCAAATTGCTTGACCTTTACTTTCCTGTTGTAATATTTAGCAACTCGCATCTTGTTCTTTTCAATGTTTTCCAGGGCTCTAAGACGAATCATATGCAAATCTTCTAACTCATCCATCATTAAGCCACTGTAATCTTTGGAGCTCAAATCCTTTTGCAAAACCACTCTCCTTGATTCTGACTGCATTTCCGGGGGCAAAACAACATGATGCCCGTAAACTAGCTCATAAGGAGAGGTTTTTGTAGCTCCATGAGGAGCCATTCGGTAAGCCCATAAAGCCTCATTGAGTACCGAATGCCACCTCTTTGGCTTCTGGTCAATCTTCTTTTGTATAAGCTTGATCATGATCTTGTTAGAAGCCTCTGCTTGACCATTAGCTTGGGCATAATAAGGAGAAGAATTAAGCAATTTGATTCCCATGCTTTAGGCAAACTCCCTGAACTCCAAAGATACAAACTGAGCTCCTTGATCAGTTGTAATCGTTTGAGGAATCCCAAACCTGTAAATGATGTGTTCTTTAACAAACTCAATCATGTTTTCTGATGTTACTTTCTTCAGTGAAATTGCCTCAACCCATTTGGTGAAGTAATCTGTTGCTAAAAGCACGGATTTATGCCCCTTGCTAGATGGAGGATTTATTTGGCCAATCAAATCTATACCCCATCCTATGAATGGCCATGGCTTGATAATTGGATTCAGTGCTGACGCTGGAACCCTTTGAATATTTCCAAACTTCTGACAATCTTGACATCCCTTGTAATACTCAAAGCAATCCTCCAGCATCGTCGACCAAAAACATCCAGTTTGCCTAATAACCCATTTCATAGAATAGGCCGATTGATGCGCTCCACACAGCCCATCATGCACCTCGCTCATCATTTTCTTTGCTTCTTCTGGACCCAAGCATTGCAGCAATACCCCATCTAATGATTTGTAAAATAAACTGTTAACACCAAAATTTGGTAAGATAAGGAGTCTGACTTGTGGGTCCAACTCGGTGAGGAATCCGTCGGACGGAAGGAAGGTTTCTTCAGATGAATTCGGCAGAAGAGTCCACGGTCGGCAATTCGCTTCTGTTCGGCAAGGAAACTGTTGCGCTGATTTTGTGGGATTGCGTGGTGACGTGGCCCGAGCGGAAGGGACGAATGGATGGGCAAGTGATCGTACTTAGAGATAAATTAAGTATCGAATCCATTCGAGGTCATGCTTAACAGGGTATAAATATGGACCCTGAATGTATGTAACAGATATTCGAAAACATTCTCAATACAAACTGGCTTTACGCCAAACCCTAGAGTTCTTTGTCGTGTTGTCGAGTTCTTCGAGAGGGTTCATCGATCCGTCGACCTCCGTGAGTACCGGCAACCTTGTATCATGTCTAGTATCATGCGGTGGATTTAGATCTGATGCAAGTAGTCTTGTTACCATGCTTAGTGTCATGCGGTAGATTCAAGATTGGTTCAAGAAGGTTTCTTGTTAGGTCATGAGCGGTAGGCTAAGATCTAGCTTGAAGCTAGTTATCGGCTCTATTGAATTTTGGCAAGATTCAATAGATTCATTAAGTTACCCCGTGTTGCTTTGAGTTTTTGCTTTATGTTTAAATTCATGTAACACTTCTTTGCCCAATCTAGATGGGTTTGGATCGGCTCTATCTTTTTGATGATCCCTATGCGAATCGAGTTCGTACTTTTGGCTTAAATAACATGTGGATCACATGCTCCCTGATAGCCGAAACCGAATCGATCTAGGTTGTCACGTGTTGCGGGTTCAAGCTTACCAAATCTTGTATAAATCTTGAAAGAACTGGGTATCACGCGGTAGATGCAGGTTTTTGGATTGTTTTGGAGCTAGTCATCCGGTGGATTAGATTTCAATCCAATCTGATAGATTTATCTTGTTTGGTAATGTTCGTTCCTTCTCCATGGACCCCGATTCGGCTGTTCAGCCGTATTCGGTTATGCTTTCATGAGTAAAATGTGTTCATAAGTTATGCTTTAAATGTTGTATGCTTTTAGCTTTCCATATTTAGATTGTATCATGCGGTGGATAGATCTATTTGTGGATGGTGGTTTGATACCAAACAAATTGTATCATGCGGTGGATAGATTTGCTTGGTATCGTGCCTGACGGGTTTTTAAGTACCTAGACATGCGGTAGACTAGTGCTTTGAACCTATGCATGCTTGTTTATTACATATTTATGATCATGCTTTCACTTCATTTATTATCTAATGTTGTTTATCATGGGGATTGGTCACGGCCTTGCGCACGTGCATCTTTATCCAAATAAAGACCGATCTATCGTCATGCTTATGTCATCTATTCGGCTATGTTACTTTTTGCACTTTAAAGATCCCGAATGTTTTCTAGTTTGTTGGCAGATAGCTCTTTATAGCTATATGTCATCTCACTTGGCTTTCTAGCCGCAAATATGGAACTGTCTGGTACCACTCGGCAAGTTCCAAGCTTTGGAATTTAACTACTTTGTCTTTTGTTAATTTTCAGGGAAAATTGACTGGCACGTCTTGTGATCTCTTCGCGTGTGAAGCTATCTTTTTCGGCTTGCTGTGTGCTTGGCGTGAGGTGCAGATTTTACGTCAACACACTTTTTGGCACGCCCAGTGGGACAATAGCCGAAAATCAAGATGCCTGATATCGGTGACATTATGGATGTCAACATCGAGGACCTCTCTCCGGAACAGCAGCAACAGCTAAAGGATGCTGCGGATCAGTTCCAACAGAAGTGTTTGTTGTCATTTAAGAAGAACAGGAGTGGCGTCCCATACCTCAAGAATGAGATGCCTAGGGTTTTATTGCCAGGAGAGAGTGACGCTACAACTCAGCAGGAGAGGGAGGAATGCATACAAGCGTTTTGAGACGCCGCAGACGATGTGCTAAGCAGGCATCATAGAGCTTTCCTGGGTGCGTTCAAACAGATGATGGTGGCTGTCTTCGGCCCGGGCATGGAGCAAGTATTCAATCGAACATCCCTTCAGGGAGGCACCGTGGAGATTGGAGAGTCCACTTCTCAGCCGCCATTGCGAAGCCAGCCGGTCCAGCCTCCCCCGCAGAGCGTTGGAAGCCAAGCCTTCCAGCCCCCTCCACAAGGTGCTGGAGGTCAGCCAGTTCAACCCCCTCTGCAGGCCGCAGGAGGGCAACCAGTCCAGCCACCCCCACAGGGCAGCACAGGTCAACCTATGCAACAGCCGAACCCATACCAGCCCACGTATGGGGAGTTGGCATTTGGCTCGTCTGGAGTTCCACTAGCTTCCGGCTACAAGATTGCCCCAGCTAGCAACAGACTGCAGAAGAATTTGTACGGTGGAGGCTACCACGAAGTGATGAACTATGGCGCCATCGATGCTCTCCAGAATCCGGGCTACGGCCCAGCCACGGGCGCACAGGAGGATGACATCCTGGCTCAGAAGATGGCCGACTTGATGCAGAATCAATTCGGCCTCAAACCTAAAATGCAGGGACCTATCTACATGCCTCCGTTCCCGGAGTGGTATTACAATGTGATCCTGCCGCCAAGAGTAAAACCTCCGACGGAATTTACAAAGTTTTCCTGGCAGGATGACACGAGCACGGTGGAGCACATTGCTCGCTACCTGATGCAGCTCGGAGAGTGCTCATCTGAAGAGGCGTTCAGAGTTAGGTACTTCCCCATGTCACTGACGGGTGTAGCGTTCCAGTGGTTCTCATCTTTGCCTCCCTAATCAATTTGCACATGGAGGGAGCTGGAGCGAAAATTCCACGCACATTACTTCAGCGGTAGCACAGAAAAGAAGCTCATCGACGTCGCTACTCTGAAGCAGAGACACAGTGAGACGCCCTTGGAGTTCCTCAGGAGGTTCAGGGAAATCAAAGGCATGTGTTTTTCGCTGAATCTGCCGGACGATCAGTTGGCCGACATGGCCGTTGCTGGGATGCTGCCGGCCGTACGAGAAAAGTTGTTTGGTATGGAGTTCGATAACCTGGGTCAACTGTCCCAAAAGCTGTCGTTGATGAGCAACCAGGCCTACGGTTTTAAGAAAGACGCCAGGTTTGGCAAACAACACGACGTAGCGGATATCTACAATCAGTTCCTGGAGAAGGCCGATCAAATGGTGGACTCTGACGATGATCAGGAAGTAGCCGCTGCTGAGATCATGTGGGGAAAGGAACCGTTGACCATGAATCAGCGCTGGGTCAAACAGACTAAAGGCACATACGACTTTGACGTCACTAAAGCCGATAAGCTGTTTGAATTCCTGGTGAAGGAAGGCCGAATCAAGTTGCCTGAAGGGCATTCCATGCTTCGGCCTGATGGAGTAAAGGAGAAGCGTTACTGCGGCTTCCATGACAGGAATTCTCACTCCATCAACGACTGCAGGGTCTTCAGAATGAGGATCCAGAGGGCTATCCAGGAGGGTCATCTCAAGTTTGACAACAAGATGAAACTGGACGGCCACCCTTTTCCCCAGAACATGATAAGCTTTTCCGTCAACATGGTGACAACCGAGGAAAAGGGCTAGGTCAAGGTCTTGACTTCAGCCAGGGCAAGGCAGGATGGAGCAGTAGACCCAGAACGTCAAGTGACCTTAGAGCAGGTTCATGGTGAAGCCCCTCGCGTTCTCAAGAGCCATGTCGAGATCGGGGAGTCGTCCAGGACCAAACCCAAGATGACTACTCGCATCCTCCTCAACAAGTGGCAGCGCCAGCTAGAGAAGGAGCGCTACCAGAAACGAAAGCAGGAGGAGGAGAGGCGCAGGGCCGAAGAAGAAGCGCGCAGGAGAGATTTGGAGCAGTACACGCGTGAGCAGGAGCGCGCGCATTGGGGGTGCGCCTTCTTCAGGCACTGCTGGAACGAAGGGTTGAAGCTTCCTACGCTGAAAAATTGCCCTGAGTGCAGCGACAGGTACCTAGAGTATAGGCAGGAAACTGTCAATCGCCGATCCGTCCATGAAAGAATTGGAAGGATACATCCCAGTGGGGATCGGCGCCAAAAAATTGAAATCATTGATCACCCCAGGAAGAGGCAAGCTGATTTGAGATGGCTGGTCAGGAGGAAGACGAGGACGAGTACGTCTGGCAAAAGGGGCAATGGTGCCCGCCTGGCTTAAGAAAGAGTCAGAAAAGGAGGGTTCAGCGCTTGAGGAACCACGAACTGAGGCAGGCGAGGATCCAGACAAGGAAGGTGTGGCGTCCGAAGGATAAACCTGAAGGATCAAACCGTTCGGCTCCGGCATGTATGGTATATTTTCTGCCGAATGAATTTATGGCTCCTGCTAATCAGGTTGTGCAGGAAGAAACGTCCCTGGACGATGAACAGTTTGAGGGACTGATGGCGCAGCTGGTGCTAGCCAAGCAAGCCATCTTCGACAAGCCGGCCAAAAATCGACACATGAGGCCGCTATACTTGAAAGTATATGTTAATGGCAAGCCATTGACCAAGATGTTTGTCGACGGTGGAGCGGCAGTCAACGTGATGCCATACACCACTTTCAGGAAACTTGGCATGGGCCATGGCGACTTGACACCTACAAGCATAATTCTGAACGATTTCGCCGGGAATCCTTCAGATACCAAGGGGTGCACCCACGTGGATCTGATGATCGGGTCCAAAACACTGCTCACAACCTTCTTTGTCATCGAAGGTAAAGGAGCCTACAGCCTACTGCTTGGACGGGACTGGATTCACGCCAATTGCTGCGTCCCATCTACCATGCATCAGCAGCTCATCCAATGGGTAGATGACGATATTGAGGTGGTCCAAGCAGATGACTCCGTGAGCGTCGCAAATGTGAAACCGGCTTTTCGGGGAATATCGGGGTATTGATCGTTTCTCGAGAAAGGACTGGGGAGAAGGTCCTGTTGAGCCTGTCAACAGCGATCAACAGCTGATTCAAGCAGTCGGCTCTTATAGCAATTTTTAATGGATAACCCCGTCGATGGTACTGACGGCAAGTTGGGGCGAGGATTCATGTCGGCCGATAAATTGGAGGAAGTTGACATTGGAAGTGGTGACAAACCAAGGCCGACATTCATCAGCACAAACTTGCAACCAGACTTCCGGGAGGAGTTGATCAAGTTGCTTAGGGAATATAAAGATTGCTTCGCTTGGGATTATTCAGAGATGCCTGGACTGGACCGTTCCATTGTTGAGCATCGGTTGCCAATCAAATCTGGTTTTAAACCATACAAGCAACCTCCCCGGAAAATCTACAAAGATGAAGTATTGGCCGATGTGAAGAAAGAAGTTGAAAGATTACTTGATGCAAACTTCGTTCGGCCATGCAGATATGCGGAGTGGATCTCTAATATTGTCCCCGTCTACAAGAAGAATGGAAAGATGAGGGTCCGCATAGATTTCGGGGATTTAAACGAGCTACTCCTATGGATGGTTACCCCATGCCCGTTGCCGATTTATTGGTTGACGCCGCCGCCGGGACACAAAGTTATCGCTTTCATGGATGGTAATGCGGGATACAACCAAATTTTTATGGCAATAGAGGATATATCAAAGACAGCCTTCAGATGTCCTGGTCATATAGGCCTGTTTGAATGGATAGTCATGACATTTGGGTTGAAAAATGCCGGTGCAACTAATCAGCGAGCCATGAATTACATCTTTCACGAGTTGATCGGCAAAATTGTTGAAATTTACATTGATGACGTCATGATCAAGTCTTTGGATCATGACACACATCTGGAAGACATGAAAAGAACCTTGGAGTGCACCCGGAAGCATGGCTTGAAGATGAATCCAAACAAATGCGCTTTTGGGGTATCAGCTGGAGAGTTCTTGGGATTCTTGGTCCACGAAGGGGGGATTGAAGTTGGCAAGAAAAGCATGAAGGCCATTGATGAAGTTGTCCCTCCAACTAATCTCAAGGAGTTGCAATCACTGCTCAGCAAGATTAATTTTGTAAGGAGATTCATCTCAAATCTATCACAAAAGGTTTTGTCGTTTTCTCCATTGCTGAAGCTTAAGAAAGATCAGAAGTTCACGTGGGGCGACGAACAACAAAAGGCTTTCGACAAGATCAAGCAATATATGAAGGAGCCACCAGTACTGGTCCCTCCGCAGTTGGATAAGCCTTTCAAGTTGTACGTGGCGGCCGATACCCAAACCATTGGATCGGCCCTTATTCAAGAATTCGAAGGAAAGGAGCGGGTAGTAGCATATCTTAGCCGAAAATTACTTGATCCCGAGACCGTGGTATTCGGCCGCAGAAACCGTGCCTCGTGTGTGTACTACTCATGTACAAAGTTTCGGCACTACTTGCTGAATGCCGAATGCGTTGTATATTCTAAGTTCGATGTAATAAAACACATTTTATCTATGCCAATTTTGAATGGCAGGATTGGCAAGTGGATCTTGGCTTTATCAGAGTTTGAGTTAAAGTTCGAATCGGCAAAAGCTATTAAAGGTCAGATCATTGCCGATTTTATAACTGAACACCGTGATCCATCGGTTGATTAGCTTGAAATTACTCCTTGGGCTTTGTTTTTCGATGGATCATCATGCGGTAAAGGTGGGGGAGTAGGGATTCTATTAATTTCGCCTAGAGGTGAGATGTTTGAATTTGCTATCCCTATCCAGCCCACTGTCACAAACAATCAGGCTGAGTACGAGGCATTGCTTCGGGGGCTTCAATATTTGAGAGAAGCCGGGGCCGTTTCGGCTGAAGTTTATGGAGATTCGGAATTGGTAATGAACGGCCAATACGATTGCAAAAGTGATGCGCTGAGGAGTTACTACGAAGAATGCAGGGAAATCTTAAAGAGCTTTCCGTTGGTAACTCTACAGCATATTCCTAGGGAACATAATGAAGAAGCAAATAGGTTGGCTCAGAGCGCTTCTAGTTATAAAGAGAATCAAGAAGCGTTTGCCACGGAGATATGTGCATTGGGAAGGGATCTTGCGGAGGATGATTGGAGAAAAGAAATCGTTGACTATTTGCAGGATCCATCCCGAAAGGTCTCTAGGAAGCTCAGGTACAAGGCCATAAAATTTGTTCTTCTGGATGATAATTTGTTTTACAAATCATTAGATGGGGTGTTGTTACGATGCCTGGGTCCAGAGGAAGCTAAAAGGATGATGAGTGAAGTACATGATGGGATATGTGGAGCACACCAATCGGCCTACCGCATGAAATGGGTTATCGTGCAAGCTGGGTGCTTTTGGCCGACGATATTGGAGGACTTCTTTGAGTATTACAAGGGATGTCAAGACTGCCAGAGGTTTGGAAATATTCAAAGAGTTCCTGCATCAGCATTAAATCCCATTATCAAGCCATGGCCATTCAGGGGCTGGGGTATAGACTTGATTGGCCAAATTAATCCACCATCTAGCAAGGGGCATAAGTTCGTGCTTTTGGCTACAGATTACTTTACCAAATGGGTTGAGGCAATTCCACTGAAGAAGGTGACGTCAGAAAACATGGTTGAGTTTGTCAAGGAACACATCATCTATCGGTTTGGAATCCCTCAAACAATCACAATTGATCAAGGAGCCTAATTCGTGTCCCTGGAGTTCAGGGAGTTTGCCGAAAGCATGGGAATCAAATTGTTTAATTCTTCTCCCTATTATGCCCAAGCTAATGGTCAGGCAGAGGCTTCTAATAAGATCATGATCAAGCTTATACAAAAGAAGATCGACCAGAAGCCAAGGAGGTGGCATTCGGTACTCAGTGAAGCGCTATGGGATTACCGAATGGCCCCTCATGGAGCTACAAAAACATCTCCGTATGAGTTGGTTTATGGGCACCATGCGGTTTTACCTTGGGAAGTACAATCAGATTCTAGGAGAGTGGTTTTGCAGGAAGATTTAAGCTCCAAAGATTATAGTGGCTTAATGATGGATGAGCTAGAAGATTTGCACATGATCCGTCTTAGGGCCCTGGAAAATATCTAAAAGAACAAGCTGCGGGTTGCCAAGTATTATAACAAGAAAGTAAAAGTTAAGCAATTTGCAGAAGGAGATTTGGTTTGGAAAGCGTTACTGCCGATTGGAACCAAGTATAGTGAATTCGGCAAATGGTCCCCTAACTGGGAAGGACCCTTTCGAGTGTTCAGATGCGTGCCTGGCAATGCCTACATGTTGAAAACTTTACTAGGAGAAGAATTTTCCGCTGCAATAAATGGAAGATATTTGAAGAAATATTATCCTAGTATTGAAATCGATCGGTGATCACCAGCATTGGGATTACATGCATCTGATACAGGAATAGCCGGCGCTCAAGAATGAGGCCGCCTTCAGAACAAAAATTCTCGAACAGGAGGAATGGCCAGTGCCAAGATGCATTGCCCTTAGCGCAAAACTACATTACAAATGCTTCTTGCAGGTTTACATCCAACAACCCTGGCGATCAGGACTACGAGGAGGTGGGAAGCAGAAGGCCTGGCGTAAGAAGCGAAAGTATGATTCAATCTTTTCTTTGCTTCTTCGGCTGCTCCCTCTTCAGTTGCTCCAGGACCACCGTGACAGCAACCTGGAATGCGTGGGGATGACCATGATTTGCTGCCTCCACCAAGCTGTCCCAAGCCGCTTTCAGGTTATTGTACCTATCAGAGACATCTGAGACAGAGGAGTGGTCATTAGGGGCAAAGATCCAGATGTGAGCACGGGATCAACAAGGAGTTGGAGATATTTACCTCCTACTAGTGCCTCTAAAGCCATGCGACGCTCGCGCTCGGCCTGGCAACGAGCGGTGATGTCCCGGAGGTCATGCTCCAGGTGCCGAACGCGGCGGCGCAGTTGATGGCTGATTCTCTGCTCGGGCGTGGCATCCTCTGCTTCAAGAGAGGAATCAAAGGAGATGTACTCGGGCATGTCTTCGGTCCCAATGATTTCCTCAGGAAGCAGATCAAGGCTGAAAGAGGAAAAGCAAAGAGGAGGTAAAACACGAGACCACATTAGGAGACGAGAAGCAAATCAAAGGAAAACTCACTCTCGAATCGTGCGTTTCTTTGGGATGCTGCCCTCCTGGGGCTGCTTGCCTTTGTCCATGGCCTTGGGGTTTTTTCTTCTGAGGACAGGGGAGAAGATGAGAAGTGATGGATGAGTGTGCGAGTGGATTTGCAGGGCATCTCAGCAGACTATTTTATTGACTGAGAGAGTGCGTTGGGAGTGATGACTGGCCGGCGTGCATTATTGGAATACCAAGCGGCAGGGTTTTCTTCCCGGATGCGAAGGGTTTTTGTTTGAACAGTGCTTACGAATTGCCGAATCAAGGATTTTCTGCGGATTTTGCGCCAAGGGGGATCTGTTTTCGCGTGTTCGGCTCAAGCGAGTTCCCGAATACGTTTAAAGTGAAACAAGATTCACGGATGCAAACAAGAAAAAATCATCGCAGTACAAGCATGGGAATTAAAAGTTCTTCATTTATTGCCGATATCAAACATCCCTGATACAATCTAATCAAAGAGCCTGTTTAGCACAGACTGGGGATGAGTGAGTTCGGTAATGGCATCGCCGTGGCCGTCGAGGCGCTCCAAGATGATCTCAATCTCGTCGATGTCTTTTGGTGCGCCGCCCCGGAAGCCGCGCGGCCTGGTGGAGTAGTCGACGTCGGTGTGCGTCGCCATGGCGGCCAGGCCCAAAGTGGTGCCCAAGCGGATGCCGTGGGTAGCCACTTCGTCGACGCGGTGTTCCACCACGGAAAGACGCTCCGCCGGCGTGTCTCCACGGGCGTTCACCTTGTCAGCCAGTTGCTCCACCAGCATCTTTAGCTGGTTGAGCTCGGCGTCGCGGGCTGCAGAATGCAAGATAAAGGTGATTAGTATCAAAAGCCAGATTGGATTAGGGAGCGGTTCCAGAGCCATACCATCGATGGACGCCAGCAGCTGCTTGCGCTGGTCCTCCCACTCCAGTTCGGCTATGCCAGCCTTTTTGGAGACGTCTTCCAGCTCGCGCTGGGCCACCTCCAGCTCCGCCTTAAAGCGAAGCGCATCAAGTTCCCCGTAGGGCACGGGGGAGTAGTGATCTGACTCTGAGGTGTCGTCCGGTAGGGGCTGACCGGCCGGTGCAGAGGATGGATTCCATTGAATAAGCCTGAAACAGAGATGATCGTTAAAAACAAAGAAGGGATCAAAGATGAATCGTAAAGGAAAAGGTTAATGATTATTGCCTCCAACGCGCACTGGCGCGACTCCCCTCCGCCTCGTCAACGGCGCGGCACCTGTTGTTGCTGCTCGCCATGATTCTGGGGTTCGTGCTAATT
Source organism: Cenchrus americanus (assembly GCA_947561735.1). Lineage (NCBI taxonomy): Eukaryota > Viridiplantae > Streptophyta > Magnoliopsida > Poales > Poaceae > Cenchrus > Cenchrus americanus. The sequence continues at coordinate 25,473,985 of OX387244.1, read as the reverse complement.
GGGGAGAAAAGCTTGAGGATGGCGAAGATTCGAAGGCTAAAGGCTTGGTGAAGAGCTGGGGGCACCTACGGTTTTTATTTATAGGCCTGGTGAAAGAGATCGTGGCCTTAGATCGTGGTCTTAGATCGTGGCTCATATCCCAAGAAACTTGGAAGGTGGAGAGGTTTCCTTGACCAATCCGCCGTCGGGTCGTTTGGAGTTCAAGGCTGAGTCGTATTCGGTTGACTGGCTCGGCTAAAAGGAAGTTAAAGTGCCGTTCGGGTATGGCACTTTTGGGGTTATTGACTACCGAATGGGTCATTCAGCGTTGCAATTAAGGACATGCAGAGAAAAGGGAAAATAAATTTACAGAAGCAAATGTTGCAAGGACGGCCAGTTCGGTTACACATCGATCAATACATCTAAATGTTTAAATACTTTGCAATTACACTGGAGGCGTTCGATGTTGTTTGGTGAATGTTCTCCATCCGTTCTTGATAATCTTTCTGGGCGTCGGACAGGATGGTGAGTTCTGCATTACATTGATTCACCTCAGCTATGGCCGATGTCGCTTCCTCTTGGATCTTCTCTATTAGTCCAGGAAGTTCGGCTATCTTCTTGTCGTCAGCTTCTATTTCCGCTGATAAGCTTTTCAGCTCTGCCTCCAGTGCAGCCTTTCTGGCGATTTTCAACTCACGAGCAGCTTGCAGTTTGGCCAATGTCCCTTTGTGACTCTCAGTTTGAGATTGTGCTCCCTTCACGGCTTGTTCAGCTTTGGCTTTCTTCCGTTCAACAGCCGGGCGGGAAGACACATTTCTCAGAGCTCGTCTTATGGCTACATAATGAACATCCAGACCAGAGATGGGTTCAAGTGAGGTCTTGATATCCTCAGGAAGTTCTTGGCTGATGGGTCTAAGCATGTCCTCGAAATAATCAAGATCTCTGATCTGATCTCGAGCCTCTCTTTGCAGCCAGGCAAAAATTTCCTTGAGCTTTCCTTGCACTTCTTCTGACAAGGCTTGCGGCCCTCCTTCCCTTGTCTCGGCAATTGGATTGTTCCCCATTGATGGGTTTGATGATGACGGAGCCTGATCCTGAAAGAATAACATTGTCGAGTCAGGGGCGTTGGGAAACAAAAGATAACAGGATTAAGTGCAAATGTTTACCTCATGCCTAACTTCCTGAACTGGGACAGGGTTTTGGTCAGTTTCAGGGGCGATTTCTGGATCCACTGGTGAAGGAGGTGTTCGTGGCAAAGCTGAAGCTTCTGTGTGAGAGGGTGTTGATGCAGTCTCTGGCAACTCTGAAGCTTCTGGCTGGAGAAGAGATTGATTTACCTCTGCTAAGGTTGAGGTTTCTGCCTGGCCAATGGGGGATTGAGCCCTTGAAGGACTTGAAGGCTCTGGTTGGATGGGAGAGTTCATCTCTGGCAAGGTTGGTGTTTCTGTCTGAGCAGGGGGTGATTGAGTCCCTGATGAAGATGAGATCTCTACTTGGGCAGATGGCTGAGCCCTTGGTGGACTTACATGTTGAGAGACAGGGACATCCACAAGTTGATCCACCATTGTTTCTTCTGCAAATATCAGATTAAGGATAAATGCCAGTGTTGGTCTTTGAGGAAGGAGTAATAAAGGTCATACCAGTGGATGGAGCATTGGCAAGTTCTGAAGCTGAGGATTGCTGAATTTTAGTCTGAAATCGTACAAGACGAGATTTATCAGAAAAGAGCAATCCTGTGATCAAGAGAGAAGGGATTTTACCTCAATAAGGATTTTCTTGATGGTTCTTCTCTTCTTAGTAGTTGGAGGTGCGATCAGAGACAAGCCTTGCCTCTTGTTAGCAGTAATACTGGACAGAATTGGGTCTGTTGTAGCATACCTAGCCATCAGTTGAGCCAGGGTTGGTGATCTAAATCCCAATGCTGAGATTGGGCCTACTGCATTGTAAGCATCTCCCTGACTAGAGGGGCAGGCACTGTGTTCTGTGGGTAAAAAATCAAGATGATGGTTAGAGGAAGAAATGTCTGATTTGAGGAAAGGGATAATCATGTTACCTCTGAAGTTGGCTGAAAATCAGGCATCAGCTCTATGCAAAATAAGTGCACAGGCTCACTGAAAATATGGTCATGGAATTCTTGCCACCAGGAGTTGAAGGTGGGGTGAGCTACGGTTGTAGGTGTGAAGGGCCAGGTGTAAACAGTTGGACTGCATACATACTGAAAAACCCTGCTGGTTTGAGTAAGTTCTTTGATTTCCTCTCTGGGTTTGAGGAATTCATGCAGAAATAGTCTTGGGGCATCTGGCCACATCCAAGTTGTCGAGCCATCATATTGGGCTGGTAGTATTCATAAGTGCTGTGGTTTAGCCTCCCTCCACTAAATTCAGCTGGCAGAATGCATGGATGGATGAGGACATTGAGGATTTCCAGAGATCTTCCATCTTGGCATCCAGCTTCAAAGGAGAACTCACAAGGGAGAGTTAAATTATCATTGTCCAAGTAAGGAAGCCAGAGAGGGTTGGCGAAGCCTTTGAAGAAGAGCTCAAAGAGCTGGCTGACATTCTGATTGATGGGAACAATTGAAGCAGCTTCTCTGTAGGTGTGACATCCTCTGGTAATCTAAACTTCCCATTCGTGATAGTTGGATGAAGGAAAAAACCGGGTGTTGAGGTCAACACCAACGATCTGGTGCATGTGCAGTTGCAGCCACATCTGTACAAACCACCAAGGGCCATTGACACATGCTATCTTCTGGCTGGTGTACATTTGGGTGACAGTTTGATGAAGCATGTGGTATACACTGCCTAGGAGGTATTTTCCAAGGGGAAGGCACTTACCACTAGCCAATTGTGTAGCCATTACAATATGATTCAGAGTGGGCTCATTGGCTTTACCACAGAAGATGAACCTACACAGCCACATGTTCAGGAATGCCCTATATTCAACTTCACCAAGGGGGCCATCTTTCATATGATTCTGGATATAATTTTTGTATCCGCTCCCTGATTTCACTCCTGTTTGTCTTGTGGAACCTCTGAAGTCCCAAGGATGAACAGTTCCTGAAATGTCAAGGCCGGTAATCATGTATACATCGGTCAGAGTTGGGGACATTGGGTCGTGACCAAAAAGGAAGGCGTTGACGCCATTTGACCAGAAGTGGCAAGCCACTATCAAAAGGTCTTCGTTTTTGGGGGTCTCGGCCAAAGAAAGCTCCAAGCATTGAGCAATACAGAGGGTATCCCAGTTTTGGGTCCTGAGACTTTTATCCGCAAGAATTCTATTGTACCAATTCCTCCAACCCGCAATTGGGGGCAAGGGCCAGTTATTGAAGGCGTCCTGCCACAGGGGAGGCTGAGTTAAAGCTGCTTTGAAGGGGACCCTTTGGGATTCGGCTGCGATGAATACGCGGGGATCAGAAACTCCCACGGGACCAAGGAAGTAGGACGTCGAATTGGCCTCAGTGCGAATCAAAAGCTCGGTGGAAAGCTCCTGAGGGGAGGTGGAGAAGAAATCTCAGGCAAAATTTAAAAGTTAAGTGCCGAATGAAGCTTATGGTCGAGGAATTTACCTGAGCAGCTTGATTTTGACCCGCCATTGAGGATTTGAGTTCAGAAAAAGGTGATCTAGGGTTTGGATCTGGGCGAAGACTCCGGCGGATTGCGAAGAGAGAAAACGGGTGTTGAACAGATTCAATTTGAAGACGTTGGTGGCTAGAGTCAATTCCGAAATAAAATCACTTTTATCCCGTAATTGAAGGGGCATATGTTAACACCAAAATTTGGTAAGATAAGGAGTCTGACTTGTGGGTCCAACTCGGTGAGAAATCCGTCCGGCGGAAGGAAGGTTTCTTTAGATGAATTCGGCAGAAGAGTCCGCGGTCGGCAATTCGCTTCCATTCGGCAAGGAAACTGTTGCGCTGATTTTGTGGGATTGCGTGGTGACGTGGCCTGAGAGGAAGGGACGAATGGATGGGCAATTGATCGTACTTAGAGATAAATTAAGTATCGAATCCATTCGAGGTCATGCTTAACAGGGTATAAATATGGACCCTGAATGTATGTAACAGATATTCGAAAACATTCTAAATACAAACCGGCTTTACGCCAAACCCTAGAGTCCTTTGTCGTGTCGTCGAGTTCTTCGAGAGGGTTCATCGATCCGTCGACCTCTGTGAGTACCGGCAACCTTGTATCATGTCTAGTATCATGCGGTGGATTTAGATCTGATGCAAGTAGTCTTGTTACCATGCTTAGTGTCATGCGGTAGATTCAAGCTTGGTTCAAGAAGGTTTCTTGTTAGGTCATGAGCCATGCGGTAGGCTAAGATCTAGCTTGAAGCTAGTTATCGGCTCTATTGAATTTTGGCAAGATTCAATAGATTCATTAAGTTACCCCGCGTTGCTTTGAGTTTTTGCTTTATGTTTAAATTCATGTAACACTTCTTTGCCCAATCTAGATGGGTTTGGATCGGCTCTATCTTTTTGATGATCCCTATGCGAATCGAGTTCGTACTTTTGGCTTAAATAACACGTGGATCACATGCTCCCTGATAGCCGAAACCGAATCGATCTAGGTTGTCACGTGTTGCGGGTTCAAGCTTACCAAATCTTGTATAAATCTTGAAAGAACTGGGTATCACGCAGTAGATGCGGGTTTTTAGGATTGTTTTGGAGCTAGTCATCCGGTGGATTAGATTTCAATCCAATATGATAGATTCATCTTGTTTGGTAATGTTCGTTCCTTCTCCATGGACCCCGATTCGGCTGTTCAGCCGTCTTCGGTTATGCTTTCATGAGTAAAATGTGTTCATAAGTTATGCTTTCAATGTTGTATGCTTTTAGCTTTCCATATTTAGATTGTATCATGCGGTGGATAGATCTATTTGTGGATGGTGGTTTGATACCAAACAAATTGTATCATGCGGTGGATAGATTTGCTTGGTATCGTGCCTGACGAGTTTTTAAGTACCTAGACATGCGGTAGACTAGTGCTTTGAACCTATGCATGCTTGTTTATTACATATTTATGATCATGCTTTCACTTCATTTATTATCTAATGTTGTTTATCACGGGGATTGGTCACGGCCTTGCGCACGTGCATCTTTATCCAAATAAAGACCGATCTATCGTCATGCTTATGTCATCTATTCGGCTATGTTACTTTTTGCACTTTAAAGATCCCGAATGTTTTCTAGTTTGTTGGCAGATAGCTCTTTATAGCTAAATGTCATCTCACTTGGCTTTCTAGCCGCAAATATGGAACTGTCTGGTACCACCCGGCAAGTTCCAAGCTTTGGAATTTAACTACTTTGTCTTTTGTTAATTTTCAGGGAAAATTGACTGGCATGTCTTGTGATATCTTCGCGTGTGAAGCTAGCTTTTTCGGCTTGCTGTGTGCTTGGCGTGAGGTGCAGATTTTACGTCAACATAAACGTCCATCCAGAAGAACAAATTTTATAGCTTTATACCTGAGCTTCCTAGAAACCTTTCGGGATGGATTTTCTAGATAATCAACAATTTATTTTCTCTAATCATCCTCTGCAAGATCGCTCCCGAAAGCACATACCTCCATGGCAAACGCTTCTTGATTTTCTCTATAACCTGAAGCACTTTGAGCTAACCTGTTTGCCTCTTCATTGTGTTCTCTAGGAATATGTTGTAGAATTACTAACTGAAAACTCTTTAAGATTTCCCTACACTCTTCGTAGTAATTCCTCAGGATATCACTTCTACATTCATATTGGCCGTTCAATTGTTTTATAACCAGCTCTGAATCTCCATAAATTTCAACTGAAACAACCCCAGCTTCTTTCAGGTATTGAAGCCCTCTAAGTAGCGCCTCATACTCAGCTTGATTGTTTGTGACAGTAGGCTGAATAGGGATAGCAAACTCAAACATCTCACCTCTGGGTGAAATTAGTAAAATCCCTACTCCCCCACCTTTACCACATGAGGATCCATCAAAGAACAAAGCCCAAGGAGTAATTTCTAGCAAATCAATTGATGGATCACGATGCTCAGTAATAAAATCAGCAATAATCTGACCTTTTATAGCTTTTGCCGATTCAAACTTCAGCTCAAACTCAGATAAGGCCAAAATACACTTGCCAATCCTCCTATTCAAAATTGGCATAGATAACATATGTTTCATTACATCAAACTTGGAATATACAACGCATTTGGCATTCAACAAGTAGTGCCGAAACTTTGTACACGAGTAGTAAACACACAAGCACAGCTTCTCCGCAGTCGAATACCTAGTCTCAGGATCAAGTAATTTTCGGCTAAGGTACGTCACTACCCGCTCCTTTCCTTCAAACTCTTGTATAAGGGCCGATCCAATGGTTTGGGTATCGGCCACCACGTACAACTTAAAAGGCTCGAAGGAGCTCGCGCCCCTGAGGGATGGGTACGCATCGCTGCAGGACGCCTGACGCGGCGCGCTTGTACAGCTCGTCGTCGACGAGGGTGAACGACTTGGCCATCCTGGCAATGTGTCTGGCCTCGGATCGGTCCGAGGGTAGGTCCCCTCAATCCATCCAAGAGATGTATTTGTCTCGCCAGTCCCCCTCGCTAGGGGCCGGCTCCGTATCCATGGCCTCGGCCTCGTCGGCGCCATATCCGTCGAGTAGGGAGAGTACATACACCTCATTTGAGGGGTCCTCATCCATAGGCTCTGCACCTGTTGGACCCGAGGGAGCCCCCGAGGGTTCCGCATGGCTCGAGGGGTTCGGCTCGAGGTCGATAGACAGCTGGGTGACGTCCCGCGCAAAAACGTTCGGGGGAACCGTGATTCGCCCCGACGCGATTTTTGCGAGCTCGTCCGCTTCCTCGTTGTACCGGCGTGGCACGTGGTTGAGCTCTATGTCGTAGAACTCGTCCTCGAGGGCCCGCACGGCTTTGCAATACGCCTCCATCTTGTCGTCGTGATAGCTTGCGTTCTTCATGACCTGGTCGATCACGAGCTGCGAGTCTCCCCTCACGTCGAGGCACTTGATGCCCGTCTCGATGGCGATTTTGAGGCCGCAGAGGAGGGCCTCGTACTCTGCCATGTTGTTCGACGCGAGGAAGTGTAGGCGCACCGCGTATCTCATGTGCTCCCCAAGGGGCGAGATAAAAAGTAGGCCCGCGCCAGCCCCTGTCTTCATCACCAACCCATCGAAGTAGAGGGTCCAGCACTCGGCCTGGATCTGCGGCAGCGACAACTGCGTGTCTGTCCACTCGGCGACGAAATCCGCCAAGATTTGGGATTTGACCGCTTTGCACGGCGCGTAGGCGAGCGTTTTGCCCATCAACTCCACTGAGCACTTGGCAATCCTGCCTGCAGCATCCGGGTTCCGGATGATCTCTCCCAACGGAAAGGAGGAGACCACCATGACCGGGTGAGCCTCGAAGTAGTGGCGGAGCTTACGCCGTGCGAGGACCACTGCGTAGAGCAGCTTCTGGACCTGCGGATAGCGCACCTTGGTCTCGGATAGTACCTCGCTGATGTAGTATACTGGCCGCTGGACTGGCACGGTGTGCCCCTCCTCCGTACGCTCTACCACGATGACGGCGCTGACCACCTGAGTGGTCGCGGCGACGTAGAGGTACAGAGGCTCGCCGTCCCGAGGCGGCGTTAGAGTCGGGGCGTAGGCGAGCATCGCCTTTAGCTTGTCAAGCGCCTCCTGGGCCTCGACGGTTCAGAGAAGCGCTCGTGTTTCTTTAGGAGCCGGTAGAGGGGTAAGCCCTTTTCGCCAAGCCTCGAAATGAAGCGGCTCAAGGCGGCAAGGCACCCCAAAACCTTCTGGACCCCCTTGAGGTCTCGAATCGGACCCATTCGCTCGAGGGCAACAACCTTCTCGGGGTTGGCCTCGATGCCTCACCAGGAGACAATGTATCCCAACAGCATGCCTCGCGGCACGCCGAAGACACATTTTTCGGGGTTCAATTTCACCACGTTGGCCCGTAGGCAGCCGAACGCGATGCGGAGGTCGTCAACCAGGTCGTCCGCCTTCCTGGTTTTCACAACTATATCGTCTACGTATGCCTCAACGGTCCGCCCGATGTGATCCCCGAAAACGTGCTGCATACATCGCTGGTATGTAGCGCCCGCATTTCGGAGACCAAACGGCATTGTTACGTAGCAATACATCCTGAACGGCGTGATGAATGAAGTCACGAGCTGGTCGGACTCCTTCATTTTTATTTGGTGGTACCCGGAATAGGCATCAAGGAAGCATAAGAGCTCACACCCCGCAGTGGAATCAACGATCTGATCGATTCGTGGCAAAGGAAAAGGAACCTTTGGACATGCTTTATTTAAACTAGTGTAGTCTACACACATCCGCCACTTCCCATTCTTTTTCTTAACTAAAACAGGGTTAGCTAGCCACGTAGGGTGGAACACTTCCTTGATGAACCCGGCCACGAGGAGCTTCCGCAGCTCCACTCCGATCGCCCAGCGCCGCTCTTCGTCAAAGCGGCGCAGCCGTTTCTACACGACGCGGGAGTGAGGTAGGATGTCAAGGGAGTGCTCGACGACCTCCCTCGAAATGCCTGGCATATCCGAGGGGCTCCACGCAAAGATGTCGGCGTTGGCGCGGAGGAAGTCGACGAGCACCACTTCCTATTTTGGGTCGAGGGTGGAAATGGCCCTCAACGCCTTGCCCTCGGGGGCAGCAGGGTCAAGAGGCACCTCTTTGGTCTGCTCAGCAACCTCGAAGCTGCCGGTGTGCTTGGCGGTGGAGTCGAGGTCCTCGTTGACCAGCTTCTCCAGGTTCTCCACGAGCGCTTCGTCCAGCGCTAGCGCCTCCGCGTGCTCCACGCACTCGACGTCGCAGTCAAATGCATGCTCGATTGATAAGCCCGCGGTGATGACGCCCTTAGGCCCCGACATCTTCATCTTGAGGTAGGTGTAATTCGGGACCGCCATGAACTTGGCATAGCACGGCCGCCCAAGGATGGCGTGGTACATGCCCCTGAACCCCACCACCTCAAAGGTGAGTGTTTCCTTGCGGGAGTTGTCTGGTGTGCCGAACCAGACTGGAAGGTCGATCTTCCTGAGGGGCTGGATGCGCTTGCCCGGCGCGACGCCATGGAACGGCGTCGTGCTGGGCCGAAGCTGGTCCAACCCGATCCCCAGCAAGCGCAGAGTGTGCACGTAAAGGATGTTGAGGCTGCTGCCTCCGTCCTCGGCACCTTGGAGAACCGGGCGTTCCCGATGACCGGGTCGATCACCAGCGGGTACTGGCCTGGATTGGGGATGTGATTCGGGTGATCCTCACGGCTGAAGGTGATGGCGTCCTCCGACTAGTCGAGGAAGGAGGGAGGCGCCTTCTCCGCGGCAAGGACCTCGTGCCGCTCCCGCTTGCGCTGGCTGTTGGACATGTCGACGGTCGGCCCCCCGAAGATGAGGAAGACGTTCTCCACCGCGGGGAAGCCGTCGGCGTCGCCGTCACCCCCATCCTTCTTGGCCTCGCCGTCCTTCGCGGCGGCGCGGTTGTAGTATCTCTTGAGCAGGTCACATTGCTCGAGGGTGTGGTTGACAGGCGTCTTGTGGTACGGACAAGGCTTCTTCAGCATGTCGTCAAACACCCCAGGGCCTCAAGGGGCCGCTTGAGGACCCCGTCGAGCTGGGTCAACAGCAAGGGCTTCATCTCCGTCGTCGTCGCGCCCCTGCTCACGCGCCTCGCAGCGTGGCTTCTTTCCTTTCTTGCCCCACTTGTGCTTCTACTGGGGCTCCTTGGACTTGCTGCCCTCCTCGGGCGCATCGTCCGCGTGCTTGCCCTTCTTCCCGTCGAATATGGCCCCCACCGCCTCTTCGCCAGAGGCGAAGCTGGTGGCGATATCGAACAACTCATTCGAGTCAACCGGCGGGCTGCGCCCGAGCTCGCGCACGACGTCCCGGCAGGTTGTGCCCTCGAGGAAGGCGTGCATGATCTCGGACTGGGCCAAGCTCGGGAGCTCCGTGCAGCGCTTGGAGAAGGGTCGTATGAAGTCCCGGAGCAATTCGCCGGGCTTCTGGGTGCATGCGCGCAGATCCCAGGAGTTTCCAGGGCACACGTATGTGCCTTGGAAATTCCCCACGAAGGTGCGGACCAGATCATCCCAGTTATGAATCTGGCTGGCTTGCAGGTGCTCGAGCCACGTTCGCGCCGAGTCGGCGAGGTGCAACGGCAGGTTGCGGATGATGACCTCGTCAGTGGTGGCTCCGCCCAGCTGACATGTCACGCGGTAGTCGTTGAGCCATACGCGGGGGTCAGTCTCCCCCGTGTACTTGTCGATCGACGTGGGCTGGCGGAAGCGTTGAGGGAAGCTCAGTGTGGATCCCCCGGCTGAACACACGGGTTCCCGGGGGCTCCGGCGCCGGCGAGCGATCCTCTCGGCTGTCGTAGCGCCCATTCCGTCGGGGGTGGTAGCCCGCTGCTGCCCGTGTCTCCGTGTTGCCCGTCCTCCGGGCGTTGATGACGTTGTGAGCGTCACCGTCTTGGGCTTGCCCGCGTGTGTCAAGGATCCGCTCCCTGACCAGCGTGCGCCCTGAGCTGGTGGGCCGCTCCGCCACGCCACCCGCGTGTACCGACGCTTCGGGGCCATGCGCACCCCCGTCGTCCTGCACGCTCCCCTGCTGGCGGATGCGGGACACCGAGCTCTCGGCCTGTTGTACGGCCGCTTGCTCGATGAGCGCCTGCGCCTCGCGGTGCAGGTTTCGCGCCACGGGCGTTGAGGGGGCGGGCATGGCCCGTAGCAATGTCGCGGCAGCGACGAGCTTTTGGCTCGCTCGCGGGGGCGTGTTTGGGTTATCGACGTCGAAGTCGACGTTGATGCACTCGCGGGCTTGCTTGCCCAGCTCGCGCGCACGTTCGTCGCGCGCGGAGGCTTCCCCGGCGATGGAGGTGCGAAGCAGCCGCACTGCGCGGTACTCCTCCGCAAGCTTGGCTCCGAGCTCACGCGCTTGAGCCAGTTGCGCATTGATGTCGGCCCCCCTCGGCGGTGAGGGGGGAGGCGCGCTTGGCCCCGCACCCTGGTGCGGTCTAGTTCCCGGGCCGGGGGGAACTTCTTCGTCGCCGGCTTCCGCCACGTTCGCGGCGTTTGCTTGGTCATTGGCGAGTACGACGAAGCACTCCCGCGCGGGGTCGTAGCTCCCGGCACTGGAGTTGTCAGAGTAGCCGAACCAGTAGTCCGTGGCGTCGAGAAACCGCCGGAAGATTACTGGGTCAGGCACGCCGGAGAAGTCCCACTCCGCGTACCCGTGCGAGGTAGCGGGTGGCAACTCGCTGGCAGAGCCGTGGGACGACTCGTCGTCGGCGGAGGCGCTAGGGTTCCTGACCGCTGGAACATGGCGGATAAGACGGGGCCTGCGTGCCACTGCGTCGGCGTTGGCGGAGGCGACGTATGCCGTTGTGGCACCGCGCAGACCGATGGGGAACCACGGTCCCGAAACCGAGTGTTCCCCGGTCGGAGCGGTTGCCGTCTCGCCAGTGGTCACGTTGCGCTGCGAGGCGTCGCGCGCGGCCGCGTCGGCGCTCCGTTCGCGCCCGCCGAGAGCGCCGGCCGGAGCGTCGACGGCGTCCGTGTGCCGGAGGGCCCGCGGCGTCCACACGGGCGGACGCCGGGGGCACCAGCAGCGGGTGCGACGGGGACCGGGTCTGGCCCGGTCGGCCGCCGCGCACGGAGTTCATCGCGGTTGGTGATGCGCATCAGGTAGCCGTTCCCCGTGGCCTGAAAGTTCAGGCTCCCGAACCGGATTTCGAACCCGGCTGGGAGGGGGTCCGAGGGTCCGAGCTGCCCATGGAATACCTCTGGTCACGGTACTCGGTGCGGATCACCATCGAGAGGGCTGGTAGGAGCTGATCTTCAGCGCGACCCCCCTACCTAGCGCGCCAAGTGTCGGTGCAGAATGTAGTCCCGACACTAACTAGTAATGAGCGCTGAGATCTGCCTCTCGATGGGCCGGTGCTAAGAAACTAATGACACTGGGGTTTATCCTGGTTCCGGCCGGGGCCGTACCTCCAGCAGTGGTGTGCTCGGGGCACTATATTGCGTTGCACCGTGGTGCTCGTAGAGCGGGCTACAAGCGTGGCGGGAGAGGAGGCCGGGCCTCCAAGTCCCAAAGGTATTGATTGAGGCAAGTTCCAATATCGTGGTGAAGGCAGAGAGCGTGTGCGTGATCGCTATCCGTCGTCGTGTCCCTCGCGGCTGGGGGACTGCCTCTCCTTTTATAGGCCAAGGAGGGAGCAGTTTACATGCGTGCCGCACTATTCTCCAACGTGTGGAGGCGTGGTGAGCAGTGCCACAGAGTTGACGACTGTCCTGGCGAATCTTGCTCCAGTCGGGGCGTTGTGGTGCGTCTTGTGCCCGTACAGGAGCGGCTTCGAGGGTGGTGGTGTAGAGGTTGGCCGTCCGGCCGCTGCCCGCGGGCCGGCTCGAGGGTGCCGTCAACGGGGGTCCGTACGAGGCATAGTGTCAGGCATGGCGTCGTCCCGCCCCCGTGCGCTCCAATAGCATCGGGGATGTCATCGCAGTGCCCGGCATGGCGCTGCAGTGGCGGGGATGGCCGCACAGTGCTGACAGCGACGGGGAAAACCGCTCTCGCCGGCCTGACGTCACGGCGTAGTCCTGTGTAGTCACGGGAGAGGCATTCGAGGGTTCCGCCAGCCCCCTTCGAGGGCTCGGCGTGTTAGCCGTACAGAAGTAGGCGGCACAGTGTCACGGGGCTGACACCGGCCTCACCATACAGTGCTACACAGTGGCGGGGATGGCCTTTCCCAGGGAGTCGGTGGAACAGCACCGGGGCGTGATTCCCAGGCGTGTCAGGGTCGTGGCGCGGTCCTGCGGTGTCAGAGCATTAAATGCCCACGCGCGTGAGCAGGAGCGGGGATGACGTGCGTGCAGGAGCCCTCGAGCGAGGCGGACCTCACCCGAGGGGGCATTCAGCCCTCGGGCGAGGCGGACCCCGCCCGAGGGGGCGTTTAGCCCTCGAGCGACGCGGACCTCACCCGAGGGGGCGTTCGGCCCTCGGGCGAGGCGGACCCCGCCCGAGGGGCGTTCGGCCCTCGAGCGAGGCGGACACCGCCCGAGGGGGTGTTCAGCCCTCGAGCGAGGCGGACCTCGCCCGAGGGGGCGTCCAGCTGTGCCACCCTGGCGGGCCGCGGGGGCTACCAGGGTCGTGATCGTGTCGTGCGCGTGTTTTAGGTTCGTGAGTTAGTTTGTGTTTTGCGTTTTTTTGTGAGTTTTAAGCGGGTTTCCCCTGGTTATTTAGGAGACCCTTATGGCTGTCCCCGACAGACGTTGAGCCTGCTTCCACCGTGGATGAGTACCTTGTTGAGTCTGGAGCCCACGGCTACCGTCTTCAGAACGAGAGGAAAACACCCTGGTTCAGAGAAGCTTGTCCATTGATCCGTGCGGGAGAAGGTAATGGGTACCTCCGACCACCGGAGAGGGGTCGGGACTGCTGGTTCAATGTTTAAGACTTCTCGTCGGGTGGCCTTGTGAGACCGTTTGGTGGGTAGTCCGCCAAAGAGGACGTTCACCGCCTTGTCGGGTTCTTGGAAGTCGTTGTTGCCTTCGTCGGCTTTTTTCTTGCCTTTCTTGTCGTGAGGATGTCGTGGTTCTTGAGTGTCCTTGAGTGCTCGCCGGAGTTGGTAGCACTGTTCGGTAGTGTGGTTGCCCTCCAGGTGCCACGAGCACTTCTCTTTCAGCAAGTCTTTGAAGCCGTCGGAGGTCTTCTTCGGGTTGTCTTTCGCAGGGCGCTGGATAGCCGCGACTGTCTTGTCTAGCTTGCGCTTGCGATTAGGACCTGAGTAGTTGTTGCTGCGACCGCCTTGATCCTGGTTGTTGTTATTGTTGCCACCCGCGTTTTGCTTGCTCTTGCCGCGAATGGCGTCATACTTGGCGTTCGCCTTGTCTTCTTCGTCGGCCCATGAAGTGATCATGTCTTTGAGCTTAGTAATGGAGCTCGGGCGGCGGCGACCAAAGTCTTCAAAGGTGCGACGGTGGTAGAGACCGTCTTGGAAGAGGTCGATGACTTTCTTGTTGGTGACATCGACTACAGTGGCGCGCTTGTCGAAAAAGCACCGCATGTACTTGCGTAGAGTTTCGCCCTGTTCCTGCTTCACCATGGCTAGGTCCATGCGAGTACCCCCGCGTGCCATGGCGCCCGCGAAGTTGCTGGTGAACTGCTCCTTGAGCTGGTCCCACTTGTCAATCGAGTACTTCTCGAGTGACTCGAGCCATGTAAGTGGAGCTTGGTCCAGGCAGAAGGGGAAGTAGAGACACTTCGTGTCGTTGTTGCCACCAGCATTCTCGATGGACAGGGCGTAGCACCTAAGCCACTGTATTGGGTCTTGCTTCGCATCATACTTGGTGATCCCCAGAGGCTTGAATTTCTCTGGGAACAGCAGATTGCGAAGTCGAGCAGAGAAGGCGGGGAAGCCATCGTTCTCGCCTGCGGATTTGTTACGTCGAATTTCCTCGATTCTGCGACGGGCATCGTAGCCGACACATGAGACACCGGTGACGTGGCTGTCTGCGTGGCCTCGGCCTCCGCGATCGCCCCCGCCACCGACTATCCTTCCAGTCCCGTGTGAGGAGCTCCCACCGCCGCTGCCTCCGCCACCAGGATCGCGATGAGGAACGACATCGCAGTTACCGCCGGCGCTGTTGCCACCCTGAGAAGGTCCACCGGCCGATGCCTGAGTACGGTTGGGGTTAGCCGGTAGTTCTTCTCGAGTACGGTTGCGTCCATTGTCAACTGGACTGCGACTTGTGGCTTCGTTGTCGGGTTGGTGAGTTCTGACGGGAGGCACTTGAGCAACTCTGTTGTCAACTCTCATGAAGTAGGCGTCCTCCGTGAGCTTGGCGATGACTTCTCCCGCGCGCATCCCCTGAGCTTGACGTGCTATCGTAGTGATAGACATGACACTGCTCTGGGTGGTGTGCACCCGATTTTTGACTTGGTCAAGAGCCTCTGCGAGATTCCGTATGGGTAGGGTCTCACGGAGGCGTCGGCGCCGTTTGTTCCGCTTTCTGTTGCATTCACGTCAGGCGTTCTTGTTGTCGTCGGTTTCGTCTGCGGGTGCATTGGGAGACAACTCATCTGCGGAGATATCCTCGAGATATCGGTCAGGGCGTGTCCCTGAGGGTCCCGGCGTCTCGCCAGCAGCCATGAAGACTTGGCGATCGTGGGTGCCGAGACTAGAGTCGGAAGTTGCCACCTCTGTTGGAGTGTGCTCCTCAACTGGAGCTAGCGGTGTTCCCTCCTGGAAGGGAAGTGAGTCGAGGTAGGCGACGAAGCGTGAGTTCCCATCTGTCAGGTCTGCGGGCTTGCGGGCTGGCCAGTAGACGAATCTCCCAGCGGGTGTAGATGTTATAACCAAGCCGGAAGCTGGTCCTGACAGCGGTTGCTCAGTCGTGTGGTTCCCGAACTCGTGCTCGTCAGGGTCCGACCCGAAGTCGAACTCGTAGGACGAGTCCGAGTAGTAGCCGGAGACAAGGTTGGAGTCCGAGTTGTAGCCGGGGACGGTGTTGGAGTCCGAGTTGTACTCGGAGACGATCTCCTTCCCGGCCCGGCGCGCAGAGAGAGCCTTCGCGTGGGCCTTGTTGGCGTTGCAGAGGCTGTATGGGAAGTGCTCATGGAGTGGGGAGTCCGCACACGATGGCTGAGTAGTCGGCTCGCATACGATGGCCCACGGGGACGTCGAGTTCGAGTTGGAGGCGGATCCAAACTCGAAGTCGGTGTGTTGGTTGTAGAGCGAAATTTCGCCGAATTTTCCGGCGAGATCACCTGTGACCACTTCGGGAAGCGTCACGAGCCCGGTCTTCGGGTTGGGCGTCATGGTGAGGCGGCGTTGGAAGGACCCGGCGCCATCAGCAGTGCAAACCAGGAGCCGAAGACGAAGGTGCCGTCGCGGTTGAAGGCGACAGTTGGCTTGATGAAGATTGAAGTCGTCGAGTTCACCATGAGATCTTCGGTGAGATCCCGTACCTGGCGCGCCAGCTGTCAGTGTTTTAGACCGGCAACCTAACAAGGGAGTACTCAAGGTAGATGAATGTGACCTCGCGGAGATCGGTAACTCGAAGGAAGAGACATGTGGCACACAATTTAGACAGGTTCGGGCCGCGAGGTGAGTAATACCCTACATACTGTATGTTGCGTACCTCTGGATTGATTGGATGAGTTTACAAGATGGTGCGTATATGAGAGAGAGGGTCCCTGCCTCGCCTTATATAGTCCGGAAGGCAGGGTTACAAGTCGGTTTAGGGAGAGAGTACTAGTCGGGTACGTCCAGGAGTTCTTTACACAGTACAAGCCATGTACAGCTTCCTATCCGAGTACTTCTCCACTGTAGTCCTTGCGCCTCACGTCATCAGGTGCCGTGTGGCACAAACCGAGTAGTCTCAGGGGCCCACCGAGTAGTCGGTCCTAATACCCACCGAAGTAGTGGGCCCAGGGAGGTCCATACGACAGTCACGCACGCGAAGCAGAGCTCCACCGCCGCCGGCGCGGGTCCCACACAGTTGGCCCGCGGTCGCGCCCTGGTGTGAGCTCGCGGGTTGCCGCCATGCTCTACTGAAGGTGGAAGAAGATGGAATGTTGCCTGACATTTTCAAAAAATGTTGACGAAAACATGTTGAAAAAACCAATATTTCTGCAAAATATTGGAACATTTTTTAATGAATAGTGATGAGGGGGGCTGGTGGGAAGTAATAGCTAGCAAGTTAGATGAGTTTTGGTGGGCTAGAGGTTTCAACCCTTATCCATCTTCTGGTGGCCTTTTTTCTTTTTCTTTTTTTTCTTGTTTTATCTTATATTTTTTATCTCTTTTTTCTACCTGTTATGTTTCTTCATCATGTTTTCTTCTATTTTATTTATTCATTTATTTTTGTCTCTTCTACTTTTTTTTCATGTTTTCTTTTCCTTTCATTTTATCCTATTTTGTCTTCTTCACTATTTTTGTGCTTACACTTTTTGTTCTTTTTTCTCAGCTTATATATTTCTTTGATGTTCAAATTTTATTATTTTATCTTACACAATCAAACTTTTAATTGATGTGATGTTTATTCTTCATCATGCAATCTTTACCGGAGGTATAAGAATTCCTTTTATAGTAGGTATAATTTTTCTCTCTCTTTTACATGTTTGTTTGTCCTTTGTGAACATTTGTTCTCCTCAATAAATTTCTATTCCTCTTTAGTGAATATTTATTCCCTTTCGGTTAATATTTGTTCCTCCTTATGTTTGGTTTATGATTTATAGCTTTTTAAAGTTTCAATTCGCTTGCATGTGGATGACGTGAGCAATTTCTGTGCACTACATATACTTATGGAACAAATTCTACGAAGTCATGGAACGAAATTTTTTTTACGTACCAACAATTTATAGGAGCCAACGAACAATTTTTTTTGTTGTACCTATAGTTTTTTTCGGCATCTTTGTAGGATTTATTTCACAGATATTACAGCTCAGAAAACATAAATCTTAATTAAAAATATGAATAAATTATTTTTATCAAATAATTGTCATGTGAGATCTTGTTTTGAAGTTTTTATTGTCAGAAATCTAATAGTGTAATTGAAAATTAATTTTGATACTCAATTTATGATTTATAATTTTTTTAAAGTTTCACATCGTTTTGCATGTGGATGACATCAGTAGTTTTATTTTTATTTGCATGCCTGCCCACGCATAACATGGAGGAACATACTTGACGCGCTTTCTTGTTTTTGATGACACAAACACTCTAGGCATGCAACAAGTCTACCGGGTAGTCTAATTTCTTCATCAGCTTCGCAGTCAACAACGCGATGAAATAGTCTAACGCCTCGAGCGTGGTGAGCTATGTTGTCGGTCCGGCAAAAGCCGGACCATGCTTTGCAAGCTTCCAGAACTTAGCATCAAAATGATTTCAAATGAAAGAAGTTTGAAGAACAAAATTGCAAATCTCGACGAAAGTTGCAATATTCATATAAAATTTATCTTCATTTAAGTTTATGCAGAAAAGTTTTGATTTTTAAGACGAACTAACCTCTACCGAACGGCGGTTAGAAGTGCTATAGCTACCGCCGTCATGTAACGCATTTTGGAACGGCAGTAGATAGAGTACCGCCGTTTCAAACGGCAACTTTAGTACAGTTTTGCAAAATTTGTGCTCGACTATATATTTTTTGAAAAACTGTAAAAGAATAAAAATAAAAATTCCAACATTTTGGACGAGGCACGAGAGGATTCTGCTAGGGCCCGTGGTGGAACTTGAGACGGACGGAGCCCACGTCGAGATTTCCTTGGGCCTGCCCCTGCTGCTGCTTTGCAGCTTTCCGTTGGAAACGTGCCGGACGGAAAATTTTGAAGCTTTGTTTATGCCGGCGGCGATCAGTTCTCAATCAATCAACCGACCAAAGTGCCGAGGACCAGCGCGACCAAATCCTCCAGAACAGAACTAACAGCAGGTGCCGGACGCTCTCCAATCAATCAATCGATGGATCGGGCCAATAATGAGTCACCAAACGCATTAGAAAACCGCGGCGAGCTGGAAAGCCGGCGCGCGGAAGGCTCGACAGGCAGGCTGCAGCCGGAAAGGCGACTCCGCCGCCCAGCCCGAACGGCGAGGAATCATTTCTTCATCTGCCTCTGGACCTCTGTCTGTCCCCAGCTCAGTCGCAGCCACCGCCCCCCTCTGCTTCTTCTTCATCCTTTGCCTTCCGCTGAGGAGCCGCCCGCCAAGAACATCCACCGATCCGAGCACGCCAGCATCCGTCGGCTCCCGGCGCACCAGGTGAGGGCTCCGCTCCCTCCTCGGCTTTGGGCGATTCGTGGGATTGCAGTGGGTGGGTGCCGTGGATTTCTCAGTTTGCGAGCGAGCTTCGTGGGCGTGTTACTCCGTCGAATTCGGGTTTGTCTGCGCGGTCATTTGTTGTACTTTTGGATGTCCCGTGTACACTAAAGATGTCAATGTGTCAATGTACGTTGTGGCTTTCTGTAAATTGCTACTGATTTTGAAGAGGTCTCTGTTGACTGTTGGTTGATCATAGGATGAACAACACAGTAATGTTCCATGTTCTTCCTTCTTTGCCTTCTGCATGGTTTCCAAGTACTCTATGTCTCTAGGCTTAGTGTCAGCGTTCCTCGGTTGAGTGTTACCATTTGTATGTAGCTGTTGAAGGTTTCCCAAAGATTAACCTTTTTGGTGAAATGGAACTGATGAAACTTTGTTATTTTTCTTCCCTGAACAATTTCAGGGGGGAGGATCCTCACCTACGCAACTTATGAAACTTATTGGTATTTTTACATCAAATATGCTTACCTTTTTTTTAATTAACAGATAGATAAGAAAGAAGAGCAGGAAGAGTTTGACAGACCACTATGCGCCGGTGGTTTTGCTGCACTCATTTCGACACACCATATCTTGAAAATAAAAATGGATTTACAAGCAGTCCGGACAGAACAAGTGGTACGTCTACTGTTTCTGATGTCTACCTGTGTTACTTTATCATCCTACAGCAGATTAGGTACTTAGAATGCAAACTTCAGGCTGTGTTTGAAAGCACAAGACATAACTGTGGCATTGCGCCCTATTGCTTGATAAACTAGATGAACATATCTGGACATAACTTGTTAACACTTGGTTTTATCTTGACGAAAAAAATACAATCTTATATGATATAGTATCTCGATTCCCAACGCTCAACAGCTGTACATATATGCATTACTCCCTCCGGTTCCCTATTAAAAGTCGTTTAGGACAGCGACACGGTCACCAAAGCACAACTTTGACTTCTCTTTTCTATAAAAATATTTATTGCAAACTTATATATGTATATTATTATGAAAGTAATTTTCAAGACGAATCTATTTATATGATTTCCACATTTCCAAACTCAATGACTTCAAAGTTATTCATGATTTATATTCCCAATGTTTGACTCAAATCTTGTCCAAAACGACTTCTAATAGGGAACCGGAGGGAGTATACTGTTGACCTATGCGACTGCACTGGAACCTTGTTGTTCACAATGAAGTACTCCCTTTGTCCCGTATTGATGGTCGTTAGGAAAGCGTGACTGTGAGGGGAATCACTGTTTTTTTTACCAACAAAAAGGGATGGGGGAGTATAGAGTAATACAAGTGCAGGCCAGGGTCAGCAAGCTAGCTGGATACAATATTTTTTTCAGAAATATTAATGATTTTCAGGATGCTATGTTTTTCTAGAGCTCAATTGTAAGGGTGAGGCACAAAATCACCTGAAAATTTTATTTAAAAAGGCGAACCGAGTACAGGCTTCCTACTGCCATGTTAGTTGCTTATCAGGCCAGTGTTACCATCTGCGTGTGATGTTCCAACGATACAAAATCCTTATATCAAGAAAGTAGAGCCAAGTAGGATTGACTGCACAGCAGTATTTACCTCTTAGGTGACCTTGCCCTTTTTGCTGGACAACTCAAAGTCTGTAAAATAAATGCCTGTACCGACAATTATGAATGTAACCACTAAGGCACTAACCACACCATGTTGTAAAAAAACATGTTCTCAATGGCAAATTCAGATAAATTTTATCTTAAGCAAGGTCTTTCAGGTAGCATGTCTGGTACAGATGAGGACATTAATTAGTTGGACTTTCATGCTGATTGAACTTTTAGGTGGTTCAGTAACCTTCTAACTAGTTGTTTCTTAACACTTTATCCATCGCTTCATGCTATTCATTCAAGAAGGGGTTACGCGGTATATCAATGATTGTTCTGAGAATTATTTTTCTGCATTCCATGCTCCTGCTGCCACTGAGATCATAAGCATATTCAACATATGCCTTTCAGGAAACGGTCTTACTTCAAACAGTGATCCTGCAAAACCACCTTCCATTGAAGTACCTGCTTTGTCATTTGATGAACTGAAAGAACAGACAGATGATTTTGGGTCAAAGACTTTGGTTGGTGAGGGGTCATATGGAAGAGTATATTATGCTGTTCTGGAACATGGAAAACATGCAGCTGTGAAGAAGCTTGATGCTTCAGCGGACCCTGAGCCTGACAATGAATTTCACAATGAATTTCTAGCACAGGTATTGTGCACACCCCAGTACTATAAATACTTAAATGTATTAAACTCTTCCACTCTTATTAACTGCAAAAAAGTTGGTTTGCAAAAAATTTTTGCGAGACTGTTTTAATTATTATTTATGCTTGTTATTGAACAATTTATTTATTCCCCTTATCCTATCCTTGGATGTAGGTCTCTGTTGTTTCAAGATTAAAACATGAGAATTTTGTGGACATGCTTGGTTATTGTATTGAAGGAGATCAACGTCTGTTGGCTTATGAATTTGCTACCATGGGCTCACTACATGATATTTTGCATGGTATGCATCTACCCACTTAGCTAATTGGTATTTTATCAAAATTCTCGCCATGAACCCAGCAATAAAAGGAATTCATGTATGGCAGCTTGCAAGCCCTTTTTTCACTTCTGTCTTTTCTTTCAATAGGAAGAAAAGGTGTTGCAGGTGCGCAGCCTGGTCCTGCTCTAGACTGGATGCAAAGAGTCAGAATTGCTGTTGATGCGGCAAAAGGTCTTGAGTACCTTCATGAGAAGGTCCAACCTTCCATAGTCCATCGAGACATACGGTCTAGCAATGTTCTTTTATTTGAGGACTACAGGGCTAAAATTGCAGACTTCAATCTTTCAAGCCAATCTCCAGATATGGCTGCTCGTCTACATTCTACCCGTGTCCTCGGAACTTTTGGATATCATGCTCCAGAGTAATTATCTGACTCAGATATCAGTTGCAGTTTGTACAAAGTTTCTGCATAATGTATTGAGGATTATGCTCCATTAGTATTTAGCTTTCGTCATAGTAAGAAGCATATAATGATATTTTGACAGTGTTGCAACTAGAAAATAGCAAAGCGAAAATAGGGTTCTAATATAACTAAACGAGACTGTCATGTATGCATAAACTGCTATAACTGAACAGAGAACTGAAGTTTTTTTTTTACATCCTTAGATCTGATATTTAACAGAACCAGATGACTTTTTAAGTTGGAACAAGTTATCCACATGATTTTATAATATAAGAGGTGTCTTATTCAATGCAGGTATGCTATGACTGGCCAGCTGACTCAAAAAAGTGACGTCTATAGTTTTGGAGTTGTCCTTTTAGAGCTTCTAACTGGAAGGAAACCTGTAGATCATACAATGCCAAGAGGCCAGCAGAGTCTTGTTACTTGGGTATGCAATACTTTTTCACACTGTAATATACAGCTCCTGAAACATTGCATAGTTTTTGTTATCATCCCTGAAAAGTCAACAAGGGGAAAAGTTTACAAGACGAATGAATGCACCAAACTTTATGTTGTTTTGTTAGCACTCTAATTGTTTCATCTTCAACTCAGGCAACACCAAGGCTTGGTGAGGACAAAGTGAAACAATGTATTGATCCCAGATTAAATGGAGAGTACCCTCCAAAGGGAGTTGCTAAGGTATGTCTGTTAGAAAAACTAGGCAATTTTCGGTACATTTTAATTCCAGAAATTATTAACATGTTCATGACAAATATAAGTGATCCCGTGAGAGCTAAGCATGTGCTTGTGTTCAAGTTAAATCTCAAATAAAACTCGAACAAAAATACACAGAAAAGGTTTAGTTTGTACCCAAAGGCGGGACAGCTGACGGAGTCAACCGGTGCGCCGTTATCCCTTGGACTAGACATGCTAGTCGTGGAGGGACCTTGTTCGGTGTAGTCGTACTGAGGTGATGCAGTGGCGAGTCGTTGCAGTGAAGTCCCACGAACGGCCTTCGGGAAGTAGTCGTTCACGCTGATGTAGTCGTTCTCGCGGAGGACGTCGTCGTACTGGAAGTAGTCGTACTGGAAGTAGTCGTTCTCGCGAACAGGGACATAGACGTACAGAAGAGCGAGCAGGCGCGTACGGGTACGCTCCCCAAAAACCTTATCGTCCGCCTATCCCGAGCAGGATCGCTAGGTGGACGACGTTCGGAGGCAACTGCTCACGCAAACAGTGTGCGCGCAAAGCTTGCGTTGGGAATGGCAGAGAGCAGCAACACAGAGGGAGAAGAGAGAGGTCTCTAGCAGGAGTACCTAAGTGTGAGAACTTGTGAGGAGGAGGGAATGAACCTGGACGCTGCTGACCACCATAATTCTCATTAAACGACAGTTACCAGTAACTGTTGTATTCAACGTCATCAGTTACCAGAAACAGTCGTTTTAATACAGAGGATTATGGCGTCACGGTCACGTCACAGTAACTGTTGTATTCAACGTCATCAGTTACCAGTTACCAGAAACGGTTGTTTTAATACAGAGGATTATGGCGTCACGGTCACGTCACGTCTCGCCACGCCACGCCCACGGCGCGGCGAGCGAGCGCGCGCGCGTGTGGCACGCCCTTCTCCTTTTACCAACTTCACAAGTGGTCCACCATTAGTCCACCCTTTAAGTTAGTTAAGAATCTCATTGGCTTTCAATGCGGGATTGAATCCCTAGCATTTATTTTGTGGACCTTTTAATTCTTAAGATTAATTGAGACTAAATGGCCCAAGTCCCAATTAATCCAACAATGTCTTCCACTCTCCTTGCATGTGTGCTCTTGATATATAACCTAATATCCGAAATACATATTTCTCAGACTAACTCATAAAACTTTGAAGTTACTATGGGTAAGCTCAAAAAATCTGCAAAGCTAACAGCAGTTTATTTCATTGCTGTCGATGCAGCTTGCGGCAGTGGCAGCTCTCTGCGTTCAATACGAATCTGAGTTCAGGCCAAGCATGAGCATTGTAGTCAAGGCATTGTCACCCCTTCTTGCAAATGCACCGTATCAGGCTGCTACTGCTGCTACTGATACACCTTCAGATGCCTGACAACGGGGCTCTCCGTCGATGGTGCTGATGAACCGGTTAACATCATCGACGAACTAAAAGTGACCCTCTCCGTACCATAGGTACTGTGTGCCTGCTCGCAATTTTTTTTAATAAAAAAATCACTTATTTTAAAGAGAAAACTTCACCGTTAACATTCTTCCCCTGTTAATTTGTGTGTGTGTGTCACTTTGTCAGGGCGCACGCATGTACGAGAAGCTCCTAGAGGACACAAATAGACTTTCCAAGTGTGATGTTTTGGTGCTGAAATTTGAGGCGGTAAAGCATGGCTTGAAGCCAATAATGGTGCATCTTCTCCAGCAGTGTGCTGGTTTAAAAGGCTTTTAAGATGGTACAGTACGTACATATGTAAACAACTATTTATTTTTTTTAAGATGTCTTAATTTGTTTTTCGATGGAATGCAAGTCGGTGACATGTGATTTCGTTCGTGGCAGTCCCAGATTTTTACGCTATATCGATAAAAACATATAGAAGCTCAGCCCAATAGGGCACATGGGCCTCTGAAATCGGCCCGGTAGCAGCAGCCGCCCGGGAAAAAGATTTGGTCAAATTACTCGTGCTTACTCCTATTTCAGAAGAAAAAAACCACTCGTACTGACACAACACATCAGCATACTCCGGTCTCGGCGATTGGGCGATTGGGCTTGACGGAACGGAAGCGCACGTGCACACCGACGACCTGCTGATCCGGTCTCGTGTCCGGTGCTATGCTCTGCTCCCTTCTCTGCGAACGGCCAGGGGAGCACCTACCTCCGCCCGGGAAGAAAGTTGCTGCGACTGCGAGCTCCGACCAGGCAAACAGCTGGTATCGTACGGTTCCGTGCCGTAGAACCGTCAAACAGCTCTCTCGTATTCTACGCCCCGCATCACATCTCACTACCACAGGTGCAAGTGCAACCTGGCAACCTGCTCGTGTATCGGTGTATGAACCGGACCGGTAGACATTGACCCCTTCAACGACGTTCCAGCAGCTCATCACCGTTGAGCTTTTCGACCGTATGTATCCACCATGAGGTGACGATGACTCCATTCCAAAACAGGTGCTGGTGGTGGTGGTGGTGGTGTGGATTAGCATTAGAGCAACTCCATCAGATAGAGTAAATTTCATCCCCTATATGAAGTTATTAGGGTGGAGTAAAAATATTTTCATCCCTAAAACACAACTTGCTTCAGCAGTTTCCCTATTTTCCTTCCCAACTCGTGGGTCTCACAATGCCACATCATCTTCTCCTTTATAAAGTGAGTGGGTCGCACTGATATGGAGTGGAGGAGAGGTTCCCTTTATAAAGGGGGTGGAGAGAGAGTTTTAGTCCATGGAGAAAAAGATGGAAGGGGATAAGGAGGCTGCCGGAGAGGTTTTTTTATCATTTGATCCCCTGTATCACAGTTTTTTGGTACTGTGAATGGGAAAGGGGAGCTGCTAAAGTTGCTCTTAGCGTTAGCCTTACCACTGTACTGTACCAGGCCGCTGATCGATCGATGGGCCGGTGAGGCGTTCACACTCCGCGGTCCGTTCACAGTTCACACACACAAATGACACACGCGCTGGCAGCAACACACGCAAACAGCTGGGCACCAACCAGGCGACGGCTGCTGGCCCGCCCGGAGACGGACGGAAGATGGTGATGCGCGCGCGCACGTCACACGCGGCCCGTGCCGCGTCGCCCCGGCAGGCTCCTCCCTGCTCGATCGGTGCTCCTCCCCTGAACAGATTTGCTACTACTCTGCACAGTCGCTTTCGCTGGATACGGCTCTCGCGTCACGGCGTGCATGTGCAGTACGCAGACAGATATTGCTGCAGTGCGGACCGAAGAACTATCGGGGCAGCGACGACGTCGCTGTCGATCTACAAGTAGGGTGCTGACTATTGTGTGGTACTGCTATCACGTCGTATGTGGTCATCGAAACAGTAGCGCCAAGACAACGTTTTGCGTTAATTTGGTGCAATTAGAACAATGTTTAGAACAAGTTAATTATTAGTTCAAACCGACTACAGTAGGTTATTCGAAACGTAATATGTACATAATTAAGATTTAAGAATAGAGCGAGTAGTTAGCAAGCGCATTGGCTGCGAGTGCGACGAGCAACTCTCGCCGCTTGTGTCATCAGTTACGACGGCCAAATCAACAAGGTACTTTCCTTCATAATACTAGTTATTGGTTTTTTTAAAAAAAATCATATATGTGCTTGCACCTAAATGTTCATGTAAATGACACTCGGTCTAGATTTCAAGCGTAGATGCACATACTAGTTCCGTATTATACAGTGCAGAGGCACAAATCGTGATCCTGAATAATATGTAGGTAAATAAAACATTAAAACGAAATATATATGTAGACGCACGTTGTGGCCCCGATCGAACAAGATTTTTTTAAAAAAAAACTATATGCACGTCATGGTCCCAACAAAAAACTGGGGGAGATTGGAGGCAAAACGCGCGTGCTGGCCGGGGAGAGGGCGGCGCAACGGATAAGCAGCAGAAATGATGGGCAATCATACCGCAGTGCACACGAGTGGGAGTGGAGGGTGCTGCGAGGTCATGATCCACGCTCCGGCATCAGACGAGATGATATTTTCTGGGATCTGAAAATCTGATGGGAATCATGGATCCATCGATCGATGTGGCCGGCGGCCCCAAACTAGAAAAGCAAGCCGCGCGCCAGGTCGATTCGTCGAATGGCCGTGCGCGGACGTAGCGGTGAGTGCGGACGTGCGGTGCGGTGTCCGGGTCGCTTCGCATGCACGGGCGACGACGGATCACGGTGATCTTGATTCTTGCGTAAATGAGTAGATCAATATGCTTATCAGCAGGGGCCTGCGGTGCGGCGCCGTCCGGCCCACTGCACGAGAAATGCTTATCAGCAGGGGCCTGCGGTGCGGCGCCTGCGTGCAGCTGCGCGCGATCGACCGATGGAATCTTCTCAACTTGGGTGCCGGATCGAGAGCGAACCTGTCCTCCACTGGGTTTTTTAAATCCTCTCCTCTACAGATGAGGATGAGTACTCCCCGAGTTATACATTATTCTGTCATTGCCGTACGTGTGGACAGCAGCACATGTTTTCCGTGGGCACCGACCAAAAAAAAAATGGCCACCACACGTGTACGTACGTGCACGTAAGTGTCAGTTTGCAGTGGTATATTTGCATAGTTTTTACAAATAGGATCGTCATTTCTACTGTTACTGTTAGGAATATGCAGCATGCAATTCCGTCTTTTGCTCTTCCGCGTGACGACCCTGCAGGTCGCCGCCCGCCCGGAGATCTTGAGGATGAGGTGTGCGCGCACGTCGTCTCCTCGTAGTCGCCGATGGGCGATGGCTGATTAAGCAAGGTAGCTACACCTTGGCTGATGATACGTTACGCCGGGCTTCTCAAGGGTCAAGGCAACGACCCAACTGAATAACGGACGTGTGCTATACGTATATATATGACGACGTTGTTGCATTGCACGCAGGCTGCTGTGGCCCGGCCGATATCAGCACGACACCACTAGGCGTAAGCGTAACTTGAGAGGAAAACTTGCGCGCCAAGAGGGCTGTGGGGATGGATAAGCAGCAGGAACTGCCACTCATCGACATGGCCGACCACGAAAACCAAAGCCAGGTCGAATGGCGCAACGCGATCGTGGATCTCACGCTGCGGGTGGGGCTCGCCCTTCTTGGTCGACCACTATCTTCTTCGTGTCGCCGTCCCACGAGGGCATGCGAGGCGTGTTGGATTAATTGGGTCTTGGGCTATTTAGTCTCAATTAATTCTAAGAATTAAAAGATCCACAAATAAATGTTAGATATTCAATCCCGCATTGAAAGTCAATGAGAATCTTAACCGACTTAAAGGGTGGATCAACGGTGGACTACTTGTGAAGTTGGTAAAAGGAGAAGGGCGTGTCACGCGCGCGCGCTCGCTCGCCGCGCCGTGGCCGAGGCGTGTCGTGTCGAGACCGTGAGGCGTATGCACTGTTTTTGTCATTCATGTCAATCATAATCTCCTGTATTAAAACGACCGTTACTGGTAACGATGACATTGAATACAGCGATGACATTGAATACAGCGGTTACTGGTAACTATCGTTTAATGGGAGTTATGGTGGTCAGCAGCGTCCAGGTTCATTTCCCCTTCTCCTCTCCTCTGCGCCTATATAAGGGGACACCCTCCTCAGGCACATATGCACATTCTCACACCCAGGTACTCCTGTTTAGGAGACCTCTCTCTTCTCCCTCTGTGTTGCTGCTTTCTAACATTCCCAACTGCTCGCTTCCAGTACGACTACGTCCACGTGAACGACTACTTCCAGTACGACTACGTCCACGTGAACGACTACTTCCCGAAGGCCGTTCGTGAGACTCCACTGCATCAACCCTTTACTACAACGACTTTGTACGGCTACATCGAACAAGGTCCCTCCACGATTAGCATGTCTAATCCAGGGGATACGGTGCACCGATTGATTCCGTCAAACGTTCCGCCTTTGGGTACATACTAAATCTCCTGTGTGTAGGTTTGTTGTTCAAGTTTTATTTGAGTTTTAACTTGAACACTTGCACATGCTTTGCTCTCACTGGATCACTCATAACTGAATTTGTTAATAATTTCTGGAATTAAAATGTACCGAAAATTGCCTAATTGTCTAACAATCCAAAAACCTTATATTGTTGATAGGCTTTCGGTAACTAGTTTTGCTGCAACGCTCAAACCAAATGTTTTCGATGGTTCAAATTACAAGCGTTGGAAGCAAAGGGTTATGTATTGGTTGACAGCGATGAGCATCATGCATGTCATACAGGGGAAGCCCGAACAGTTTTCTCCAGAGGAGGAGAAGGCTTTCGAGGCGGCCGATAACCTGTTTCGTGGTGCCATCTTGAGTGTTCTCGCTGAAAACCTTGTGAACATGTACCTTCTGCTGCCAAGTGGCAAAGATATTTGGGATGCGCTAGAGGCTAAGTTTGGGGTTTCTGATGCTGGTGGTGAGCTGTATGTCATGGAACAGCTCTATGACTACAAAATGGTTGAAGACCGTTCTGTGGTAGAGCAGGCCCATGAGATTCAGGCGCTAGCTAGAGATCTTGAGAACTATAGCAAGGATGCACCACGTAAGTTGCCTAACAAGTTTGTGGCTGGAGGTATTATCTCCAAGTTACCACCTTCTTGGAAGGACTTTGCAACCTCTCTGAAACACAAGAGCCAAGAGTTTGTTGTTGTCGATCTTATCGGCACTCTTGATGTTGAAGAGAAGGCGAGAGCAAAGGACTACGTGGTAAAGGGATTGTTGGGTCTTCTACTGCCAACTTGGTGCAGAAGAAGAACCACAATGCATTCAAAAAGAATAACAAGCCGCATCAGAACCAATCAAAGGCTAAGCAGACGGCTCCGTTCAAGCAGAAAAAACCGCCAACTGGAAAGTGCTACTGTTGTGGTAGCACGGAACACTTCGCTGCAAAGTGTCCGGATCGCAAGGATAAGAAAGATGGCAAGAGTGCCAACATGGTTATTAGTGAGACTGGTGGAACGTCGGGGTACAGTAATATTTTACCTACAGTTCTTTCAGTATGTCATTCACCTGATTGGTGGATTGAAACTGGTGCTAATATTCATGTTTGTGCTGACATTTCCTTATTTTCCTCTTACCAGGCAGGCGGAATTTCCTCCTTGTTGATGGGGAACGGATCTCATGCGCGTGTTCTTGGTGTTGGTTCGGTCGATCTGAAGCTTACTTCGGGAAAGATCGTTCGATTGAAGAACGTGCAGCATGTCCCTACTATCAAGAAGAACTTAGTCAGCGGGTCTCTTTTGTGTAGAGACGGTTTTAAATTAGTCTTTGAATCAAATAAATGTGTAATTTCTAAGTTTGGAAGTTTTATTGGAAAAGGTTATGATAGCGGAGGTTTGTTCCGCTTTTCTTTGTCATATGATTGTAATAAAGTTGTGAACCATGTTTCAAACGTTAATGATGAGTCTAATGTTTGGCATTCGTGACTTTGTCATGTTAATTTTGGTTGTATGATGCGTCTTGCAAACTTGAGTTTAATTCCAAAATTTACCTTAGTCAAAAATTCTAAGTGCCATGTGTGCGTTGAATCAAAACAACCTCGCAAGCCTCATTTTTCGGCTGAGGCGAGAGACTTGGCACCTCTAGAATTAATTCATTCCGACTTATGCGAGATGAATGGTGTGTTGACGAAAGGTGGTAAAAAGTATTTCATGACTCTAATAGACGATTGTACTAGATTTTGCTATATCTATTTGTTGAAGTCTAAAGATGAAGCGTTACAATACTTTAAAATCTATAAAGGTGAAGTAGAAAACCAACTTGAGAGAAAGATCAAAAGAATTAGGGCTGATCGTGGTGGAGAGTACTTTTCTAATGTTTTCACTGCGTTCTGTGAGGAACACGGAATAATTCATGAGAGGACGCCTCCCTACTCACCTCTAACAAACGGGGTAGCCGAAAAAAAGAACCGCACTCTAACTGATTTGGTTAACGCCATGTTATACACAGCGGGACTTTCCAAGGAATGGTGGGGTGAGGCTATATTGACTGCATGTCATGTCCTGAATCGTGTTCCCATAAAGAACAAAGAGATAACACAATTCGAGGAATGGGAAAAGAAAAGGCTAACTCTTTCATACTTACGGACTTGGGGATGTTTGGCCAAAGTGAATGTGCCTATAACCAAGAAATGTAAACTAGGACCTAAAACTGTCGATTGTGTCTTTCTTGGTTATGCTCTACACAGTGTGGGTTATAGTTTTTTAATAGTAAAGTATGGAGTACCTGATATGCATGTTGGCACCATCATGGAATCCAGAGACGCTACATTTTTTGAGGATATTTTTCCTATGAAAGAGGTAGATAGCACATCTAGTCATGAATTGTCTATTAATAATGAACCTAAAGAACCTGCTGTTTTGATAGAACACAATGAACAACCACATGAGGAAAATCCTGAAGAGGATGGCAATGAAGCTCTTAGAAAGAGCAAGAGACAGAGGATTGCAAAATCCTTTGGTGATGATTTCATTGTGTACCTCGTGGATGATACTCCTAGAACCATTGAAGAGGCATATTCCTCTCCGGATGCTGACTATTGGAAGGAAGCAGTTCGGAGTGAGATGGATTCTATTATGTCTAATGGTACTTGGGAGGTTGTGGAGCGTACCTATGGGTGCAAACCTGTAGGATGCAAGTGGGTGTTCAAGAAAAAGCTTAGACATGATGGTACTATTGATAAGTACAAGGCAAGGCTGGTGGCTAAAGGCTATACTCAGAAAGAAGGAGAAGACTTTTTCGATACCTACTCACCAGTTGCTCGATTGACCACTATTCGAGTACTACTTTCCTTGGCAGCTTCCCATGGTCTTATCGTTCACCAGATGGACGTTAAGACAGCTTTCCTAAATGAAGAGTTGGAGGAGGAGATCTATATGGATCAGCCAGATGGATTCGTAGTAAAAGGTCAAGAAGGGATGGTGTGTAGATTGGTAAAGTCTTTGTATGGTCTTAAGCAAGCCCCTAAGCAATGGCATGAGAAGTTCGACAAAACTTTAACGTCAGTTGGCTTTGTTGTAAACGAAGTCGACAAATGTGTGTACTATCGCTATGGTGGGGGTGAAGGAGTGATCCTATGTTTGTATGTAGATGACATACTGATATTTGGGACAAGCCTTAATGCGATTAAGGAAGTGAAAGAATTCTTGTCTCAAAGCTTCGAGATGAAAGATCTGAGGGAGGCTGATGTGATTCTAAACATTAAACTAGTGAGAGAAGGTGATGGTGGGGTTGTTATTACACAATCTCATTATATGGAGAAAAACTTGAGTCGTTTTGGCTATAACGACTGCAAGCCAGCTCCAACAACTTATGATGCTAGTAAAATGTTGCGAAAAAACAAAAGAATAATGAGAGATCAACCGAGATACTCCCAGATCATTGGTTCACTAATGTACCTAGCTAGCGCTACTAGACCCGACATCGCATATGCTGTAAGAAAACTGAGTCGATTCGTGTCTAACCCGGGAGATGCTCATTGGGAAGCTCTTGAACGGGTAATGCGCTATCTGAAAGGTACAGTGGACTACGCGATTCACTATACTGGGTATCCTAGGGTACTAGAGGGTTACAGTGATTCGAATTGGATCTCTGATGCAGATGAGATTAAAGCCACAAGTGGATATGTGTTTACACTTGGAGGTGGTGTTGTCTCCTAGAAGTCTTGCAAGTAGACCATCTTAACGAGGTCAACTATGGAGGCAGAACTCACTGCATTAGACACCGCCACAGTTGAGGCTGAATGGCTTCGTGAACTCCTTATGGATTTGCCGGTAGTTGAAAAACCGATACCGGCTATCCTCATGAACTGTGATAATCAAACGGTGATTGTCAAGGTGAACAGTTCAAAGGACAATATGAAGTCATCTAGGCATGTAAAGAGGCGGCTGAAATCTGTCAGGAAAATGAGAAACTCCGGAGTGATAGCCTTGGACTACATCCAAACTGCTAAGAATCTGGCAGATCAATTCATAAAGGGTCTTTCATGTAATGTGATAGACAATGCATCCAGGGAATTGGGCTTGAGACCCGTCAGCGTTATTCAGTAGTGGTAACCTGTCCTATGTGATCGGAGATCCCGTAAATTAGGATAGTGAAACAAACTACTGTTTAATAGAGAGAAGAGAACCTTTGTAAAGGGCTCATTCCAGTAGAGATGCATTTCTCTTCTAAAATCTGTATGGCAGGTTGGTGGAAAACCTTAATGTGATCCGAGTGGCTCAATAAGGAGCAAAGATGTTGGCCTACAGAACATCTTAAAGGATTGCACCTATATGGGTCTGATTGCTAGTCACAATCTATGAGATAGGGTGATCTCTGGACACCCATGAAAGGCACGGAGTATGACTTATACGCTCCAACCCGAGGGGATGCTTATAGCAGCCTAGTACTGGCAAGGGGCTCTAGTCAAACTTGTTTGCACGAAACTGCCAATTCAAGGCATAGTCCATTGGTCAGTTGCGAATGAGTGTAGCTTTTGCCTCAGGTGGATGTTCAACTTAACAGTCTCCACCATGAAGTCGGTATATCAAAACAAGAGCTGAGAAGAGGACATTTCTTTGTGTACCTTGAAATTCTTGGTGGGGATTGTTGGATTAATTGGGCCTTGGGCCATTTAGTCTCAATTAATTCTAAGAATTAAAAGATCCACAAATAAATGCTAGGGATTCAATCCCGCATTAAAAGTCAATGAGAATCTTAACCGACTTAAAGGATGGACCAACGGTGGACCACTTGTGAAGTTGGTAAAAGGAGAAGGGCGTGCCACACGCGCGCTCGCTTGCCTCGCCGAGCCGGGCCGTGGCCGTGGGCGAGGCGAGGCGTGTCGTGTCGTGTCGTGTCGTGTCGTGACGAGACCGAGACCGTGACCGTGATCTCCTGTATTAAAACGGTCGTTACTGGTAACTGATGACCTTGAATACAACGGTTACTGGTAACTGTCGTTTAATGGTAGTTATGGTGGTCAACAACGTCCAGGTTCATTCCCCCTTCTCCTCTCCTATGCGCCTATATAAGGAGACACCCTCCTCAGGCACAGATGCACATTCTCACACCCAGGTACTCCTGTTTAGGAGATCTCTCTTCTCGCTCTGTGTTGCTGCTTTCTGCCATTCCCAACGTAAGCTTTGCGCGCACTCTGCTTGCGTGAGCAGTTGCCTCCGAACCTCGTCTGCCTAGTGATCCTGCTCGGGATAGGCTCTGCTTGTGTGAGCAGTTGCCTCCGAACCTCATCTGCCTAGTGATCCTGCTCGGGATAGGCGACCGATAAGTTTTTTGGGGAGCGTACCCGTACGCGCCTGCTCGCTTCCAGTACGACTACGTCCACGTGAACGACTACTTCCAGTACGACTACGTCCACGTGAACGACTACTTCCTGAAGGCCGTTTGTGGGACTCCACTGCATCAACTCTTCACTGCAACGACTTTGTACGGCTACATCGAACAAGGTCCCTCCACGATTAGCATATCTAATCCAGGGGATAACGGCGCACCGATTGACTCCGTCAACCGTCCCGCCTTTGGGTACATACTAAATCTCCTGTGTGTATGTTTGTTGTTCAAGTTTTATTTGAGTTTTAACTTGAACACTTGCACATGCTTTGCTCTCACTGGATCACTCATAATTGTTATGAATTTGTTAATAATTTCTGGAATTAAAATGTACCGGAAATTGCATAATTGTCTAACAAAGCACACTTACGCTGCTGTGAGCCTGTGTTTGAGTATTTCCGACTTTTTTTTGTTTGTGTCATATCAAGATGTTGTTTGTTCTTGAGAAGTTTCCCTCTATCGCACGTGTGCCCGGTTTCCTCAAATCATGGACGGATGTGAACATGTGATGGGTGATGTGTCCGCAGGTCGTGAATTATTTTTTGTTGCACACGAATGAACAGCAATTATTTCCGGATGAAGAATGTAGGAGTACTCCCTTGTATAGTCCCAATTCCCAAGGTATCTTGTGAGCACCACCAAACCACCGGAGTGGCCACCACCACCACGTAATGAGTACTAGTAAGTTGCTTCATCATACAATTGGGCAATGATGGGGGCGCGAGCGTGTTTAACCTGTTGCATTCGTTGCGCTCAGCCAAACTTGATTTGTACACCAACTGCAAGCTCAGCTTTCAGAGCTGTAGTCTCATTCCCGTGTGATTTACGTACAATGACCCTTCAATGAACTCTTGGTAAATGCCTATTTTTTTAAAGACGTGTTACGTATGTTTTCATTAAAATAAGAGAAATAGCTACAACGAAGCAACTTTAGGAGAAACCTCAAAGCACCGAGAACAGGGGCCGACAGGGAAAACGAGAAAAAACGACTGACTAACCAAAGCAAATTGAAAGAGAAACTTCACTACACCACCACCATACCGAACAAGAATTTAAAAGTGAAGTCTACCCTGCATGAGGGACACCAAGAATTCATGCTCATCACTAGGAGCTGACAACCCCAAGCCTACGAAGGTAAAACGAAGATGTCATGCATGATGATGCTACTAGGGAGCGAACGACGTGAACGTCGCCATCATCCGTCTGTCTGAGAAGGAGCAGACCCAGTCTTCACCAGGCAGACCAAACTGAATTGAGGCTGCAGCGACAACGCCTCCAGTGCGGTAAGCTACACAAACATGGGGAACCTTCTCTTCTGGAGAGAGAGCCGCATGTCACCATACTGGAAAAGAAGAAACAAGATGAAGACACCAATCAACTAAAAACGGTAGTTATCTCTCAACTAAAAACAAATCGATTGCATCACGAACAACGGTTA
The DNA here is from genome assembly GCA_947561735.1 of Cenchrus americanus. Lineage (NCBI taxonomy): Eukaryota > Viridiplantae > Streptophyta > Magnoliopsida > Poales > Poaceae > Cenchrus > Cenchrus americanus. Next base: position 25,438,829 of record OX387244.1, on the reverse strand, counting down.
TGGTAACACTTTTTTTCCTATTTGATCCATGAGAGCACAGATAATCCTGTCAGAGCAATTCTAATAGTTTGCTATCTCAACTTGGCATCCATCTAATTTTGACAAAATAAGAAAAATTGGTGTCCAAAAGTTTGGCAAAACAATGTGACATCAATAGCAACTTGGAATCTCAGGCCTCTCCACGCGTAAATATGTGTGCCGCGACTCCGGTTGCCATCGACGTTTGCCTCTAGGTGGGAGGGTGAAAAAAATAATAGAGAAGTGTTCATGATGTAAGTTTTCAAGAGGTGGAAAGGTATAAACATAATTTTGTTTCTCTCTCAGGGTTCCCGATGTAAGTTAGATATGAGTTTGACAAGTGAATTATGCCAAACTATTGGAGATGAACTCTTTTTTTACTTGGCATATCGTTTTAGAAGTTGGCAAAACACGAGATATGCCAAGTAAAATATGTCAAATTGTTAGAGTTGCTCTAATGTAAAGCAAAAGAGAATGTGCTATAATTCTTGGGCTCTTTTACGGTGGACTCCACCACCACGTGGTGGTATGCAGTATATGGCTATTTTTGGTAAGGGTAAATAGGTAACTTTTGTAAACTTTAAATAAATTTGGCAATCTCAGGCCGAGAAATTTTTTTGTTTATGCCACCATGAAAATTTGGAAAAGATTTGTTTTCGAAATGAAAATTTTTGTTTTTAAAATTTGAAAAAGTGGCCATACCACCACGGGAAAATGAAAAAAAATGAATTCTCATTTTTGAAATTTAAAATGAAAAATTTCATTTTGAAATTTGGAAAGAATCGGCCATACCAGTAGAAAGATATTTAAAAAATTGAAATGTTTCGTTGTGCCATCAAGGAAATTTTGAAATATTTTTTTTGAAAAAAAGTTCATTTACAAAATTTGAAATGAAACGAGAGGGAAATGAAAAAATTGAAATAATAAAATCATATATTTCGTTTATGCCACAAGAAAAAACTACCAATAATAACCCTATACCACCTATGCATACCACCCTATACCTCATGTTAAACCGTGGTGTTATACAATTAATGTTAACTGTCGGATCGTTCCATACTAGTCCTTTTCTAATAGTGGTATAAGGTGGTATGGTCGACTGTAAAAGAGCCTTAATTCTTTTACTCTCTAACTTAAATACTTTGAGAGAGTTTTATAATGAGAAAAATAAGCTACTGGGTGTTTGCCTAATTACATTTTCCTATGCTATTAGTGCCTTATCTAGCTGCAGTTTGGCATGCTCTAAAGCAGAGATTCTTTGTTGGAGTTAGGAAAACATAATTACATTTTCCTATGCTATTAGTGCCTTATCTAGCTGCAGTTTGGCATGCTCTAAAGCAGAGATTCTTTGTTGGAGTTAGGAAAACATTGGACATACAGACATTCAGTTTTACTAAAAAACCTAGTGATGATCTTTGTGCAAGATTTGTTAATATGTCGGCCTTCGTGCCAGTAATGTGGTTGTCGGTCTTCGTGTCGACCTTCTTCTTGCACGTTTTGGAAACCTCCCCATGCAGGGGAGGTGCTACCAAATTTTTCAACTTTTCTTTACACCTTAGTTTTTTATCTTGTCACTCACGTGCAATTTCTTCTCTTTTTTAGCGGCACTCGGGGGTGTTGTCGAACCATGTCGGAGGGTCACCGGCATCACACGTCGGGCCATCCCCACCTAGAGCATCGCCTGAATCGCACGTTGGGACATCCCAACCCTCTCAGTTGCCGTGAGCCGCCCACAGAGTCATTTTTATGTATTGCACTTGTGAACTTTGAATATTGTGTACTTTAGATTTGATTTGTTGTTCACACGGAAAAGAAAAGAAAAAAAGGTGGCTTCCCCGAGTGCCACGGCCCGCACTCGGGGAAGAGGTTTTTACAATAAAAATAGTCGAATTTCTTCCCCGAGTGCCTGGGTAGGGGCACTCACGGAAGAGGATTTTTTTAAAAAAAAATTCTTCCCCGAGTGTTGCACTCAGGGAAGAGGATTAAAAAAAAGAAATTTCTTCCCTCTTGGGGAAGCGGATTTGTTTAAAAAACAAATTTCCTCCCAGAGTGTTGCACTCGGGGAAGATGTTTTTTTTAAAAAAGGTGGATGGCACCGACGACGTCAAATCTTCCCTAAGTGCACGATTTTTGGCACTCGAGGAAGACCGCTTCACCGTGAGAGGCATTGCCGGAAGTGTTGCACTCGGGGAAGACTTCCTTGAGTGTTTTTTGACATTCTCCGAGTGCATTTGCCACTCGTGGAAGCATGTGGTTGCAGTAGTGATAGGTTCCAAACACCGGATGCATCTGTCTAGCTTGTTTAGAGAACAAACTGGGCACTCACTTTAAGGTTTTGATTTGGCTGGACTCATCTTCTAGTTTGTACCGTCGGATTCTACCGTATATATATATATACACACACGGTAGCGCTAATCTACACCCAACAGTAATTACTGACCAAACCGCGTAAGAATTACTGAACCAAATCGCGAGATTACTAAACCGTCGAGCGTGGTTAGTAATCCCAGGACTTAGTTCAGTAATTGTTAATCAGTTTGATCAGTAATTATAGTCGAGCAAAATTTGCTTTTAGTCATTGTTGAAATATGCCAGATTCTATTATAATAATATTGTACTCCTTAACAAGGACAAACCTTACAAACCCCTAACATTTTAGGCTAATAATCACAAGCTAAGTGTATGGACTCACGGATACTTAGGATTGGTGTCTCGTAGACTCACCATGTCTCTGTAGCTTCAAAGAAGGTCGATGCTACCTTAGCCAAGCATCATTTTTTTCCCGTGCGATTTAATGGGTCTGGATGAGGTGCCACGGAGAAAACCTAAGGCTGACATATGGACCCAAGTAAAAAGCATCAAGAAAAAAATAGTGGGGGTGGCGCCATAGTTAGTGTGCTTGTGTATAGGTGGGTTAAGTTTATGAATTAATTTACTCCATATATGAAATCTCAAAAATACTTTTTGCGTGAATTATTTCGGTTTAGCAAGGGCTCAAGAACCTGGTGTAGTGCTAATTGATCCTTCTATTCTTAACCGGTAAGTCATCATAAAATAAATGGTTTAACTTCTCATGCACTCGTGTTCATCCCCTCCAACATACTCCCTTCATTTCAAATTGTAGGTTGTTCTTTTCTTTTTTGACTCCAAGTTTGACCATCCCCTAGAGATGTTACGTTCGGAGGTGTCATATTTTCTCTTTTAGAAGAATGATAGTAATCTTAATTAAGCAAAAACAAAACACAGAGAATTTAAAATGAACCAATTACGATAGTAATCTTAATTAAGCAAAAAAACAAAACACAACTGCTATAGTATGACTCAAATGATTTTTTTCCATTGGGTGCATCTTGAACTGATAACCGATATCTTTTTTAAAAACAGCCACACACTCACGACGGGGGGGGGGGGGGGGGCGGGGGCGTCGTCCGATCGTCATCGACGACGCAAAGCCAAATTTGCGTGGGCGCTGCTGGTGTGTGTGGTGTGGCCTACCCTCAAGCTGTTCGTCCTTCAGACTGAGGGAGAGAGTTTGACTAGGACGCGTGGCGACCGGGCCTCGTACCTGGCCGCTGCGCTTCTAGAAGCCCGATTTCTTGCCATGTTCAGACTTCAGGTTGAGAGTGGGGTGGCACCGTGGCAGCTCGCAGATCCAATTCCAATTTTTTCTTTCTCCTGGTGTACGGACAGTCTTACTCAGTCGGCTGTCAATTGAATCTCTGTTGACGGGTATCAAGCTTTTTGAGTTCGCTCCATGCATGAACTTTTTGACGGAAATTTAAGATTGCCCAAACATTGTATATTCTCTTCGGGCGAGCGAAATCACCAACACACATTGCAATATCAAACGGAAGTGAAATGGCATGGGAAAGTATCTTGTTGAGTTCATCCAAACAAAAAAAGATTTCTAATTTGCGTGGTGACATGAAATCCAACAATGGACATAATCTTTCATCTTTAACTCTAGTTACATGGTTCTCCCGCATTTTATTTCCAAATTGTTCCCTAAATATGTAAGTTCCAGATGCATCTTATTTGATGATCTTTTAGAAAAATATAGTACATCTTAATTAAGCAAACACAACACAAGACTTAAGGTGAACGAGTTCATTTTCTACTATAATATGACCCAAATGAAGTTTATGTTTTGATTAGGTGAATCCTGAACGAATTGATATATTCCCACAAAAGAAAAATTAATTCATGGTTGGATATTAGTTTCTCCACGAAGGAAAAGACGGGCAATAGCATTCGTCCCCCCATCCATTCCTCCTTCGGCAGAACTATCTCCCTATCACCTCACTCTCTCTTGTCGCTTCCTGGTGGTGGGCCCGCTACCACCATCGGGTCTCGCATCAGCATCTCGTCTCTCCTCGCGCCCGATCGGACGGCCCCAACGCACTCGTCCAGCCCGCCGAATCCATCATTCCACGAGAACCCTTCGATCCAGAATGGACAACCACGGTAGGTTCAAAGCTCATCCACGTTAGGTCAAATGCACACTCGTGACTCGTGTGCCCGTGCGTCGAACTCACACATGCAGGGTTCGCAAAAAACCGAGCGGTTTTCGCGATGACCGCTTCTACCACTGCGACTCTGTAGAGTAAAAAATCGGTAAACTAGTGTTTTACCGTGTATGATCGAAACTAAAAACATAGTACCTCGGTTAACCTCGTTGGTTAACCAGGCCAGTTTTTCAGGGTAAAAAACCGCTTACCCTGCACACAGGTCGTGGGCTCAGTGCCGCGCGGCAGGCACGTGACCGCCTCACGTCTGGCTCCTCCTGCGCTTCAGTTGATCCCTACTAAACACTCGTCCTGTTCTTTTGTGGGTTTTTAAGGAATGAGGTGAAAACTTTATGGACATCCATCACAGAAAAACACCTATTCATATTATTGCACAGATGGATGGGAAATCACGAAACGAATTTATTAAAACTGATTAATTTGTCATTATTTTTTAACTTTTACACAATATTATCTAATCATAATGTAATTAGACTCTTTATAGCACAACATTATCTAATAATAATGTAATTAGACTCATTAGATTCGTTTTAGTGTTGTTAGTTTCACGATGAAAATTTATGAAAGGAGAACTAAACAGACCAGAACCTGTTTAGGTGTTTTTTATACTTAACTCATATTAAATTAAAGCAGACAAATTACATGATCATCAGAATCCTAAACGAGGGAAACCTGTTTACGTGTTAGTGTTACTGCTACGGTGTTTGGTCTACAAACAGTGTCGTCGCAGTGACGCGTCTTTCCTCTCTTCCCTATAAACCGGATGGGTTCGGGAACAAACTGTTTTCCTCCACTTCAGAGCCCATTCTTCCTCCTCTCGCCTTTCCTCCGCCCCTTCCCCTCCTCGCAGGCTCCCCCCCCCCCCCCCCCCCCCTGCAAATCCGCCGCTCCCGGCCTCGATTTCCTCCCCACCTCGCGGTCTCTCGCGCCTCACCGGCGGCTGCATCACCACCGGCGACGTACGGGCCCGGCACCGAGCCAGGCTCACAGGCCTGATCCCCGCTCATCGTGAGGCGTCGCCGTTTCCCGCCCTCTCGCCCTCTACTGGTGGTGCTGAGCTGGCGCGGTGCGGGGTGGAGAACCGGAGATCCGTCCGTCTCTGCTTGCTTCTTATTTGGCTGGTAATTGACCCTAGCTTGCTTCGATTTCGTGGATTTGAGTAGGGCCTTTTCTGTTCCCGGTCAAGTCGTCAAGTCCAACCCAGATCTTTGCCTTTCTCTCACGCTAATTTGGATTTCCTTGCCGCGTTGTTCACTGTTAATCTAGTCCATTAGTCCATTGCAACATCCAAACATGGCGCGATTAGCTTGGGTCCTTGGTTTGTAGTTCGATCAGCACGTGCATGAGGCGATTGGTCGATCTCTCCGTTCACGACACAGCATAGGAGTTGGCATCAGCCCCAAATTTGGAGTTTGCAGTTTGGTTACCAGTTTTTTTTTTAATAATTGGATCTTTAACTGAAATAATCAATTCGCGCGCCCCTCTCTATCCTAGAAGCCATGTTGGAGGGTGCTTCCTTTTTATATAGTTTTCTTGTTTTAAGTGACGAAATTGACGTTTGATTCAACTCGGTTGATTGGTCAAACTTCTTGTTGGGGGTTTTTTCTTGGGAATTCAGAGGGGAGCATTAGACTATCTGTCAAACAACAGAGTCAGTCAATGTCCTTCAACAAATAGAGAATCTTATAGGCTGCTTAAGGTTGGTCTAGAGGACGATCAGCAATCAAATAGTGTAGTCAATCCACTTACACCAACTAGAGGACGTCGGAGGTTGATTTACTCAAGAGCTGTCATAGGTGTGCTGAAGGTGGTTTATGAGGCTCATACTTACTTTTTTTGAGAGTATGAGATAATTGAATGGTACCATCTTTTGTTTCTCGTGTGCCTCTAGTAATGTCTATTTTCATGTTCTGTTTCTTGTTTGTGTTACCTTTGTCACTTCATTTTTCTGATTGATTTTCTCTTAGTTGCATTTCTAAATCTAGAGTATCTCTTCCGGTTGTTTGCTGCACCTTACTTCAAATAAGTTGTTCATAGTTTCCTATCTTCTGTTGTGTACAGGTTATGAACAGCTAATGATCATTTATTTAGTATGGACTTGCACCAGTTGTTAAAGTACAGATTAACTGGTGCTAACGTCTTCTACGAATTTCCCACAGAGAACAACTTAGCAAACAATCCTTGGCCAGGTACTCCAGTTAAGTCGCAATTCAGCAACTGCACTCCCCTGTCAACCCAGCTCGAGTGTGACAATTTGTCTGCTATTTGCAACACTTCGGATAACCAGAGCTCTACAGAAACCATTTCAGCACAACCAATATCACCGCTAGAAGTTGACAGTTCCAACAGACAGGCAGGTATACTTCGGGAAAACACCCAAGTGAGACCTGATCAACTGTACACTACATCCAGGCATAATATGCAACACACTTTGCGGGAAATAGAGACGGTTCTGATGGCACCTGATGCTGATGATGCTGCCACTATCACCAAGCATGAGTTTGAGGAACACAAACCTGCTCTGCTGATGAGACAGCGGTCAAGGACATGGAGTCGTGAATCAAGACAGCCATCACCAGGAGTTGTCCGGGCACAATTTGCATCTAGGTACCCCACAACAAGCTGTGAATTCCGCCCAGAAAAGCGACAAAGGGAGGATCCACAGAGCATGGTGAAGCAATTGTTAACAAAGTGCGCTGAAGCATTAAGTGAGGAGAGGATAGAGGAGTTCCTTAAGCTTGTTCAACAAGCTCGTGGAGTTGTATCAATTACTGGGGAACCAATACAGCGGTTAGGTGCTTACCTTCTTGAGGGTTTGGTTGCTAGACATGGAAACTCGGGAACGAACATATATCGTGCTCTGAAGTGCCGTGAGCCGGAGAGTAATGAGCTTCTGTCCTACATGAAGATTTTATACAATATCTGTCCATACTTCAAGTTTGGTTATATGGCTGCTAATGGGGCAATTGCAGAGGCATTGAGAAATGAGGACAACATTCATATAATTGATTTCCAAATTGCTCAAGGGACACAATGGATAACACTGATCCAAGCACTAGCTGCAAGGCCGGGGGGTCCACCACATGTGCGGATCACTGGAATAGATGATCCAGTGTCAGAGTACGCCCGTGGTGAAGGTCTGGACCTTGTAGGGAAGATGTTGAAAAGCATGTCCAAAGAATTTAGGATACCTCTGGAGTTTACCCCTCTACCTGGTGTCTATGCCACGGAAGTCACAAAAGAAATGCTGGACATCAGGCCAGGCGAAGCACTTGCTGTCAACTTCACTCTGCAGCTACACCACACCCCAGATGAGAGCGTGGATGTCAACAACCCACGGGACGGGCTACTCCGGATGGTGAAAGGGCTGTCCCCGAAGGTTACCACGCTGGTGGAGCAGGAGTCACACACCAACACGACACCGTTCCTGATGAGGTTCAGTGAGACCATGGACTACTACTCGGCTATGTTCGAGTCGATTGATGCAAACTTGCCACGGGACAGCAAGGAGCGGATCAACGTGGAGCAGCACTGCCTTGCCAAGGACATTGTGAACATCATCGCCTGCGAGGGGAAGGACCGGGTAGAGCGGCATGAGCTCCTGGGCAAGTGGAAGTCAAGGCTGACCATGGCTGGGTTCAAGCCGTACCCGCTAAGCTCGTACGTGAACTCGGTGATCAGGAAGCTCCTCGGCTGCTACTCCGACAAGTACACCCTGGAGGAGAAGGATGGCGCTATGCTGCTCGGCTGGAAAAGCAGGAAGTTGATATCTGCTTCTGCGTGGCACTGACAATAAGTTTCAGAAGAACATAAGTAAACACCTTCTCTTACATATAAATATATATAGCGAATTCCCTGGTCTGTTTTTCCAGAAAGATTTTCTTTGTACTTGTACAGGATGCTGTAATGATGTATCCTTAGTTTTTCCCTAAATTGCAGACCAGGATAAACATTGACATTAGATTGTAGCTGTATGATAATTACAATTTTCTTGTTTCAACCCCTATCAGAGTCTTATGGTATCTTGGATGTACTCTCCAAGCTTGCTCTTGTTGATCGGCAACCTGCTGAGATGCTTAACTTGTACTCCTCGAGTCTCAGAGCATGCAATATGAATGTTCCAGTCTTAGCACATATTAATGTTTGCCACTGTGAGGTCAAGTCATGTTATCACTGTGATGCTTACTGCCAAGCAATGGGCACTAGGCAAACGACAGAACCGTCAATTCCGACACTAAAGTGGTGATGCTGCGCTATCTGAAGGAACTGAATCTGTCGTCTGAAATTCAGGGCCATGATGCTCCACGGCAACAGCATGGGGCGCACGCGGCACGGCGTCAGTCTCAGATCATCCAAAACAAGCGTCAACCGTTCGGTCCGTCCAAACTTCAGAGTTTGAGCTAGAAGTAAATGGTCCCTGCACACAGACACGTACTCCGTATATGTTGGTACAAACATTGCATGGCCGCCAAAGTTCTAACACTCAATCATGTCGCATGGGACCTTGGTCCCTTCCCTTGGGTAATCCAAAAAGAAAATTAAAAAGGTGATTAACAAAAGTAGAGCACGATGTATCCTTTTTCCAGAAAAGTATTTACTATTTAAGAATCAACGAAAGAGGTTAGTAGATGATAAAAGGAGTTCCACGATAAAGAAAAAGATGGGATTCGTGGTTGCTTCTCCAAGGCATTTGAGCTTTAGCACATGGTCAACGCCCGACGTAATACACTAACACGGCATCTTTGTTTTACCAAGTATTCTTTGGAACAAAAAAAATTACTTTACCGAAATTCGTGATCATCAAAACTTCAATCCAGTTTTATTAAGGAACCGTGAAATATTCCCGTATTCTAAAAGGCGCCTGAAACCTCTCTCCTACGTGTGTGTGTCACCGCGGCTGCTCTATTCTTCTTATATACTTGATCCGTATCAATCATGCATTCATGCGCATACTTACTGCATAATAAAGCAGTTTTTTCGTGCTCAATAGTCCTTCGGCAAGTGATAATGCTAGCATAATCACATGTCCACTCTACCAGATTCTGTCACTTCGTGTAGAAGTCGTACTATGTACGAAATGAAGGGCCCGAATCCCATGGGAGGCACAAGGAAATATGACAACCACCCCACTGGTTTACAGATTAGGCAAATGCCAAGAGCACCTCTTATCTTACACTGCAATTTCACTACAGAAGCCTGTTTTTTTTTCTGGCAATTTGACGCATTTACGTGCTGCATATTTGCCACCAATATACAGTGCCACTCCACTCCAAGTCCAAACCAAACTGTGTGGAAGGGTTACAGATTTGCCACCAGTATACAGAGCACCACTTCACTCCCAAGTATAACCACACTGGAAGCGTTACAGACTTGCCACCGATATACAGTACCACTCCACTCTGTGTGGAAGGCGCAACAGGTTATGCTTCTAAACTGTTAAATACCATGCAGGGGCCAGTACCACAATGAAATAGCACTATGGCCTAATCTGCAGTAGAATCTCCTCAGGGCAATCGCTCGTGCAGCAGGTACATAAGCCGTGACTTCGTCATCTGAGGTTCCCTCTCCAGGGCACAGATCACATCTTTCACAGTAATCGTTCTTTGAGGTCCTGCAAACGGCGTCCTGCCAGGTCTTTTCATGCCTCCTGAAACGAATGTTATCGTGCATATCATGAGTTAAAACATTTTGCAATGATGGGTCATAGATTTACAAAAAAAAAGAGGTCATGCCAATGATATTATGCTTTACCAGTTCCGAATGCTGAAGAATGACTCCTCTTTTCACCTTCCTGGTTTTCACCAAGACCGTTTCCAAATTTGGATAACGGCCTGGAACCTGGTCCTCTACCTGCCTGAGAAACAGCAGCCACATCAAGGCCTTCTCGCTTCTGCCTAGCTTGTTCTGCCATCAGCTGCCACTTTGAGAGCATATCACTTCCACCAACTGCTTGCCGAGCAGCAACGTTCGCCGCATTTGTTCTCATCTTATCGTCTTCTTCCTTGTTAGGCTGCGAGGGGTTAATAATGTCAAGGAACAGTCACAGCTGAGAAATCACAGCAGTAATTCAGTAAATTTACCTTTGCATTCTTTGGGCGACTTTCCTCTTTTTCCTTTTCCAATTCTGCAGCGCCACTGCCATCAGCCTACAAGAAAGTATTTGGTTAATCAAATTAATCATCTTATACTCAAGTTCACCATGATCACATGATGAAGAAAACTCCCAGAAACTTAACAAACACATAGTGGACACTGGAGAGTAGTGTGCCATAACACACAAGCTTTAGGTAGTAAATCAGGGCAGATTTATATTCAAACAAGCTTGTTAAGTATAGGCAAGAAAAAGATACCGAAAATGAAAACAAAATTTAAAAAGCAGAATCATTAAACCTTTGTATAGGAAAACCTTGAAATACAAATGAATTGATGAATGCGTGTAAAATTCCAAGTTTCCAACAGTGTATACTTACACGTTAAGACTTGTCAACTAATCAACTACTATGATATTTAAGTTACAAGAAAATTTACACTACTCAAAATAGAATGGGGTTTATGAAATACCTCGGTTTGCTTCTTGTTCTTGTCAGCTTCTTCTGCTTGTTTTTTATCCCACTCTTCCTTAGCTTTCTGGTTCATTTGCAAAATTTGACGGCCAACGTCTGAAGTAATAACCAGTCGATGTCCAGTCTTTTCAGTGTCGATTCTCTAACAGAAATAAGAACTGTTAGTACCACAACATAGCAAACTATGCCATTATCAGGTGCTTTGGAACAAAAAAAAAAACAGACAAACCTGTTTCGAGACTCGTATGAGAGTACTTATTAATCTTCGCAGTCGCTCCTCCACACACTACGGAAGAGTTGAAGTTATATAGTATTGCAAAATTCTTCATGAAATTCGTAAGGGTAACTCACCAATGATAAACAATGTTGAACATCAAGATTAACATTCTTCAGATTGCATTTCCGAGCTGTCAAAAAAACATGTGATCTGTTAATGTTGCCATTAAAATTCATATAGGATGGTTTCAGAGTTATTGACAACAAATTCAAAGAAACTAACCAATTCCTGCAAGTTTCTTAAGGAGTGGGCCCTTCCGTAAGAAAAGGTTTTCTTCTTCTTCCTGTGCAATTCTTCGTGCTTCTTGTGAGGCAAGGCTCTCTTCCTTTGGGGCAGAGAGTAGCTGTTCTTCCTCCTCCTGTCAAGAAAGAAGGAATCAGCTAAATGCAAACAACAGATTAAAAGGGTGCACAAATTTGATGCCAACATCACATGAAGAAAGCTCCGAGAATGCACTGAGCTGAAAGCTCAGAGAATGCAGGAAATGGTGTGTGGGTTGTAACATTTTAAGGCATAAGATATCCCGTATGCAAGAATTTTAAAAGATTATTTTGGAACATTCTTGTGGTCCAACTGACATAGCATAAGCAATCCCAAGTTCAGTACACTGATGCTATAAAATGTAAAAAGTACACTCATGGGAAATTTAATACCTAATTCATCCCTATGGTAAAGACTAAAGATGATGTAGTGCTTGTCCTTTTGGTATTCTACAGCATGAAAAGAAACTAATACATAATTTAGCAAGTAAATCTAACATCATCTGCTACATCATGGTTATGTAGCAGATGTCAAGAGTGCAACCACAATTTTTACAAATAGAGGTCAATGTATATTAGGAAGAATGTTATTTCTGCATGGAAAGATAGCCTAATATTAACGTTAACCAGAGATGGGCGTACCCTAATGTTAACACCACTAACAGCAGTGACATCGTTAAGTTGATCGATGCTTTGTTCCTGGAAGGCTCCGGATGTCTTCTGCTTTTTGCTGATGATAAAAGAGAATTATGCTTAGACCTATCCACAAAATGCAAATAGTGCAGTATCATTTAGATTTCAGTTGATATTTTTATAGGAAAAAAACCTTGAAGGCTGCTGCATAGAGCCTGCTTCCGATGATTTCTTCTGCCCACTCGATTTCTTGTTACTTTTTGCACCTCCACTAGCATTTGGTGTAGATGAATTAGGGGGTGCCTGACAAGACAGAAAGATCATCAATATACAAAATGTGTGCAAACAGGCATCAAACAATTGCATTGTTATCACGAAGTATGAAAGACATGCAAAAATGTGTCCTTCTACATAAAGAAGTCACACTGTGGGGGAACAGACTAACTTATTAAAGTTTAAAAATAAAAAATGCATTTGGACTTCACTCCATTTGGATGAAGGCTGTAATGAGGCAAATGGAACTCATTGCTGGGAGTTTGGCTGACGACAGAATTAAATACTGAAATATTATATGCATAATATCACTATATACCAAGTGATTCTGCATGGGTTCATTTGCTATTGCTAAGCCTCTCATTTGTAACTATGGCAAAAGTAAATGTTGGCAAAAGACCAAATAATGGTGGTCTGGGGTTGGTGTTTGTCTGAAATTAAGAATAGGAACAAAGCTTAACTCCAGGACACTGCAATGGGTCCTATATTCCAAATTTAAATGTTCCAAAATGATTATGCCAAATATGCTGATAAGTGCTGGGTATCCTAGGTGAGACATTGCACAAACTTATATTCAAAAAATAACCAGTGATCTAGCAAACATACATTTCGAGTCACTATTCCTCTTTATTGTGTCACTAACTGGAAATTCTAGTGAGAGAAAAATAAGGAGTATATAATGCCAATTGCATAAATGATAATTACTTGATGTCTCACGTTATTCAAAATTCACATTTAAAATAACTGAACCATATTGGCATCTAGATGTAATTAGCTCGTGTCATGACAAAGAGAGGTTAAATGATGATGAGGTGAATTCACCTGCTTTCCTTTAGCTGAAGTGCCAACCGTTCGGGCTTTGCCAGCAGACTCAGAATTTTGCTTCGCACTAGCGTTTGGAGGGGGGGTATTGGTTTTCAATTCCTTGTTTTGATGCATTTGCCATGCAGCTTCGTTGTGCTGCATCATTGGATGAGTAGGAGGAGGGGCAACTTTTGCAGGAGGCATTCCATGAGCATGCATGGATGGCTGTGTTTCTGGAACTGGACCTGGCGGTCTAAGAGAACCAGTGATTGACCGAGGGTAACCCTGGGCACCGGGATTACTTGCACCATATATTTGCTGTGAGGCCTGCTGGAATTGTGTGGGTTGATGCTGTTTGTTCTTTGTTTGCAATGAAATTGCTGAGTTCATTCTAGGTGGTTGATTTGGTATAATATTTGTACCCTTTGTGTCAGGATTCTGGTTGGAGTTATCATGAGAAAGATACTGTACACTAGTTTGCAGTTGAGTCCCTGACTGTGGTGCGAAAGCCTGAGATAAAGACAACACCTGGCTTTTCTGACCCTGGTTAGGTGGTCCAGGTGGACGGACTTTCTGATCATGTAACTGTGCTGAACCACTGGAAGGCATCTGCTGTGTCGACACTTGAGAGAATAAAGAATGCTGACTTGTATTCGCCTGGTTATTTCTTTGTGCCTGGGCTTGCATCTGTTGAAAATGTTCAAACAAAACAAATAACACATGAAATATTCATCATAGAATTGAATCAAACATTCTGATTTATAGCGGCTACCAACTTGATGAATAGTTATTTGTCAAGGAAACAAGAGTAATTAAGTTAATGCAATTCATTTACCTGTAGAAAAACTTTATGTGCTGCCTGCTTGAGCATTTGATCCCCAACAATATTCCTAATGACTCTTAAGAAATCATCTTTGTGTACTTCATTACGCTACAAACATAGAACAATACACCTGTGTTAGTTCATTTGCAAATTGCAATACACTGCAAACACTTGATGCTAAGTGTGTTCTTTGAGGCTTTGTCACAGTTATTTTAACTGCAGCCTCTACATCAGAACAGACTAGAGGAAAGGAGGAAAAGGCATGTGCTTTTCCTCACCGCACATTCACTTTGTTTCGGTGACACATGTAGCTAAGGAAATGCAGACCTTGATTTAATGTGCTTGTCAGCATTTTTTTCATAACGATTAAGCAATAGTATCCATTAATCCATTATGTCTTTCTTTCTACACTAGCTTAGGCTTAGCAACGAAGGCATAGTCTATGTGGAATGATATCGGTAATATGAAGAATAGGACATTGACATGCTCTCCAGTATACTACTTCAACCACCTACATTATCCACACATTATTTTCCATACCAATTGCCAAAATTAATATTGCTTGACTACATGTATTCTAAGATGACATAATGGGATAAAAATAAGTGTCACCATGGACCATGGCAACTAATAACAGAGGGGGAGGCATAAAACGCACCCTAAGTTTTGCCCATACAGTTTGAAGCTGCATATCTTTGTCTCTGTCAAGATGTGCTTGTAGTATCGGAATCAACATATTAAATGGTATAGATGGCCCTTTCCTTGTATCCTGGGCACCAGATGGTGCTTGCTGGCCAACAATTTTCTTTGCATTCTGCAGAGCCACTGAGGGCTGAGCTACATCAACTTTGGAACCTGCAACACTCTGCTGACCAACATACCCTGTTTCTTTCTCGGCTAACTGGAAGCTATTTGTTTCAGCCTGTTGCAGTAGACTTTCTGGCTGTGATTGTTGTAGCTGTGGATTTTGTTGCTCTACTTCAACAGGTTGCTCACTTTTTGAACCTTCTTTTACCGTTTCTGGTTTGGAGAATTGATCTGTTGTATTCACATGCTGTTGCCCTGCTTGTTCACTTGCATCGACACTTACTTCCTGCTCTGCTCCTTGCAGCTGACCATCTGCAGCTTCTGACATAGCAATGTTATCCTGGCCTGGAGTAACTGTTGTAGAATTGCAGAATTTTATTATCACTGAAAACAGGTGGTAACAACACATTAGTGCAGGGGCGGACCCAGGCATAGGACATGGGTGTACACATGTACAGCCAATAACTGTTACAGAAAGATCGAATTAGTAAAATCATGATCAGATCCGAATACAAATACCAGGTTTGGGTGTTCGATTTCGCGCAGCAGCATGGGAAGGGAGGGGAATAGGAAGGTGTACCCCTGTCAGATCTTCGTCGCCGGCAAAGCACCCGTCGCTGGACGAAGGGTTTCAAAGGTGTCGCCAGGCGTCAAGGCGCTAGAACAATCCTGGTCGCCTAGCTAAAAAGCAGCAAGGGTGAGTGAGGGAGGGGGGATAGACCCCACCGCGCCGCCGCCGCCGCGGCCCTGCTCGCCGCTTTTCTACCTCCACTCGCCGCCGCCGCGCTCCTCCCTGCTCCACCACCCACAGGCCGCAGCCCACGTCCTCCTCCGGCCCTAGCGCAGGGCTCCCGGCACCACCGCCTCCGCGCTATCAACGGGCACAGAAAGAGGGAGGAAGGGTAGACTGAGGGAGAGAGACGAACGGAAGCACGGAAGCAAGCGACGGAGGTTGGTGCGGCGCGCAGGGAGGCAGTGAGGGAGATGGGGGCGGCTCAGGCGACCGACGCCTCCTGCTTCTAGCCCTGCCGAACGGCGGCTCAGGCGGAGAGGTCTCGAGCAGGAAGAAGGGCGTGAGAGAGATTTTTTTTTTTTAGAAACGGGAGTGAGAGAGATGGGCCGTTGTGCCTGTTTTGGGTTAGGATATCCCCTGACTCTCTCTATAGGTTGGGCTGACCAGTGTGGGCTGGGGAAGCCGAGTTTTTTTTTTCCCTTCTTCTTTTCTTTTTCGTTTTATTTCTTTCACTTCCTTCGCTACGGCTAGGGCTGTATGAAAAGGTCGAAGTTCCTTGTCTCGCTCGAACTCGCTCGTTAGTGGCTCGGCTCGGCTCGTTAGTAAATTTGTAACGAGTCGAGCTTAGGTTTTAGCTCGCTACGATAACAAGCCGAGCTCGAGCTGGCTCGCGAGGCGCTCGCGAGCCCTGAGCCAGGGTTGCAACAGCCAACAAACATCCTAATAGATCCAATTTTAGATCACGACCTAATAACTTAGAGTACTATATTGCTTTTTGACTACTTGATTTCATTGTTGGTTGGCCGGTAACATGTTGTATTTGTTGATTTCATACTTACATGTTAACTATGATTTTTTGAATTTATAACCGTTAACGAGCTGGCTTGTGAGCTTAACGAGCCAGCTCGAGAGCTGAGCCGAGCCAGGTTCCTAACTCGCTAAGATAACAAGCTCAAATGAGTCGAGCTCTAACAAGCCGAGCCATAACGAGCCGAGTCAGGCTCGATATCCAGCCCTAGCTACGGCGTCGCCTTGTCTATGCATATGGAAAATATCGCCTTGCCTCGTATTATTGATTTCAATGAGGGAAGCACAACTCGTCATCTTAAAAAATAAAGGAAATCGTGGGGAAGACTCGAGTTGCAACTGGGTAATGAAGTGTGGAGGGCCGCACATGAGCTGACCGCGTGGAAAGCGACGCGCGCGCGAAGAGAAAGAAGGTGCTGGGTTGCGGGAAGAAAATGGGAGAGACGGTAGAAGACATATGGTGGGTCGTATGCTTGTCACGTTGAGGATGAAAAGGACAGCTGCTGGGGTGTATCGAAAAATCATCATGATATGTATCAATCTGTGTATCAAGATTCATTTTTTAATTTCAATTTGAATATTAGATACATATTGAGCGCTTATTGGATACAGGATACAACAATGTCTTGACATATAAGTATAATGTAGCATGAGAGGATGGGAAAGGCTATGTATTTTATAAATTAGTTCAGAAATCTAAAATAATTAATATTCAAACCTAACAAATTTCATAACTTTAAAGAGTCATACTGACATTTAAAATACAATCAACATTACTTTTAGTAACACTCTCGATATTTTCTTTTAACTTCATATGAATATAACAAATTCAAATTTTTTAAAACAAAGAACAATATTTTTGAAATGTTAGTTTTTTCCTTGGCGGACGGTTCGGCAGCGAGGGGAGCCGGTTCCACAACGCTAGGGCTCCGACGGTGTGAGGACCCCCTCGAGATGATGCTCCTGCGAGGCGCTACGCTAGCAAGACCGAAATTTTTTATTTTGAATTTATTTTTTATTCATTTTGCAAAAGTATACGACCATTTCAAAATTTAGCAAAACTAACTTACTATCGCCGTGGTTCATGGCGGGAGGAGCAAAACGCCATGGGCCGCGACGGTTGCAGGTGCTACAGTCAGTGTCCTACCGCCGTGGTCCACGGCGGTTGTAGTGCTACCGTACCCAACTGCGGTGGCCCATGGCGGTTAGGGTCAGTCTTTTCAAAAAATCGTTACTTTTTTGTATGAACTCAGATGAAGATAAATTGTATAAGAAACTTGTAGCTTTCGACGAGATCTACACTTTGTAGTTCAAACTTTTTTCATTTGAAGTCATCTTGAGGCTAAAAAATTGATATATAGTCCAGATCTGGATACCGAAAACCAGATCTGGATAATATATCAATTTTTTGAGCCTCAAGATGACTTTAAATGAAAAAAAATTGAACTACAAAGTTGTAGATCTCATCAAAAGCTACAACTTTTGTTTAAAGTTTATCTCCATCTGTGTTCATATAAAAAAGTTACGATTTTTTGAAAACAGACTGACCCTAACCGCCATGGGCCACAACGGTTACAATGTTGCAACACCCAATCGTCGTGGCCCACGACGGTTTGCCCCTACCGCCATGGGCCACGACGGTAGTAGGTTAGTTTTGCTAAATTTTGAAACGGTCGTATACTTTTGCAAAGTGAATAAAAAAATAAATTTAAAAAATAAATCTCTAGCAAGACGGAGGCGACTCCAGCGAGATGAGACTAATCCGACGAGATGGGGCCTTGCCGTCGCGGTATCGGGGCGGAGTGGGACGACGAACTAGGGGAGTTAAGAGTGTGATTGGTTCCCTTCCCAGTTCAGTCTAGCTCGCATCTGGGATGCAGGCTGGGCTGGGACCGGTCCAACGCATGCAAGGAGGCTTAGTTTGGTTGCTCGCATGAACAGAACCAGGATGAGTAGAGATTATGTTTGGTTGGGTGCATCAGAATGAAACTGCTCACCAGAGAAGAAGATAGCAATGTTTGGTTGACTGCACCATACAGGAGTTCAAATACCTCTACTTAAAAGTGGTGTGGTTGCCACCCTACAAGTCCCAACCAACCATACCAAGTTCCACATACATCATTACATAATACACTAGATCAAGTAACAATTGGAACAAATGATCACCCTAATTTACACAACAAAACTAAGATGATCACAACAAACTGAAAACAACAATAATGACATTTTTGATCAAACAATATTTTGGTTTATCTTGTTTTGTAATGACCTTGTAGTCACCTGGCTGTTGATCACATCTTCTATCACCCTTGCATGGCACTCCCTCCAGTTCGAGAACACACCAGTTTTGTAACCTCTAAACACAACATACCAAGTCATGATGTGAAACCTGAGATTGACCAATGTAATGTTAATCCACAGAAGTAGAAGCAAGTAACACAGATAGATTATGACAGGGGTGAATTTGTGCTCAGATCATGCATGAAAATGGCATTAAGTTGTGCTTAGATCAGGTTTCAAATAAAACAACAACATAGAAAGAGATAAGTATTTTTGTAGCCTCTTAACACAACATACCAAGCTCACAATGTGAAACCTGAAAGACCTGAGTTCAGAGAAGTAGGAGCAAGTAACAAAGATAGATGATGACAACATAAACTTGTGCTCAGATCATGCAGAAAATGACAATTCAGTTGTGCTTAGATTATGCATGAACAAAAACAAGTAAGCAAGGTAGAAGTAAGCAAAGTAGATTGCGATCAGATCTTGCATGACAAATGAAAGTAAACAAAGGAAGGAAAAGGCAACATAGAAGGCAAATAGCATCACAACTCATAGCAATTCAGCTGCAAGCAGCATCAAATGTTCATAGCATCATTGACAATGACTGACTAATCTAATGCTTCACCACAAAGCATGTGCATCATCTACTAGCACCTTCATCATCCAACTAGGAGACCTACACCTAAACATGCACCTAAAACCTGACTTAAGTGAGACCAAAATCATAGAAGCCAAGTGTTGCAGCTCCAGTTAGCTCTGTCCTGCACAAAATAACCTGCACAAAAGAAGGGAGGAAGCAGCAAGCTGGTGCCTTCACTCCAGAAAAGATCAGTCAGCAACCATGAAGGGTGACCTACATGTAGTAATGCTTGGCAAGCCATGTCCACAGCCAGAGGACACGGTGAGCTTCTGTCATCTTGACAAAAGCATCTCCTTGAGCCTTGTTGTCCAGCAGATGAGAGAAAGCCACAATCAAAGCCTCCTCATTGAACCCTAGCATATACATCACTGCCCCATACAGTTCTGGGTTCACTAACTCAACCTTGGTCTCACGAATAGCAGCAACAACATCCCTCACAGCTTCCGTCATCCCAGAGAAGACAAGCTGATTCTCCTCAGTGAGGTTGCACCTCTTTCTCTTCTTGTTCAGGCCACTGCTCACATCCTTCATCTCCTTCACCTCCTTCTTGATAACATCCACTAGCCCCTTCCCTACCTTCTCATCAAATGGCTCAGTCTTCACATCACTGTCAACAAAGTCTGATGGGTTGCCTAAAGCCTCATTGGAACCCATGGCATACTTGCCAGTTGCCAGGCCATTCCCAAAGATGGTCTCCATCTCCTTATAATTGTCAATGTGTTTGTTCAGAAACTCTGCATCCTTAGGGTGAGCCTGCAAAAAACAAACAAAGCAAGGCATTTAGTTAGCAAAGTGTGTAAAAAACAATTAAATGAATTGATGTGTTACAGTATAAAGAAAGACAGTCACACACCTTGATGTGTCCCAAGAAGTGCTCATCATCCAGGCTAATCATGCATGCATCTTCTACCCACAGTGCACCACTCAGTTCCCTCAGCTTAGACACCCTCATCCACCTCTGTCTCCACTTCCTCAAGTGGTTATAGACCTGTTATCCACTAACCTCCATGCTAGTGAACTCCAACAAGTACTTGGCCACCTGATTCAAGTGGACCTCCTTGAAACCCTTATCTGTCCTCACCCCTGTCTCAATCAGCTGACACATACGCCTCAGAACAAAGGAGGACATGGCACTGGTCCAGCGCATAGCACCCCAAGTGCGCTGCTCAGCACCCTCAGCAGGAATGGCACCCTGCTGAGCACCCTCACCAGCCATGATAAGCTCAGAAACCTCCTCTAGATCAATCCTATTCCCTTCCTGAGCCATCCCCTAATTATACCAGTCATGCATTGCCTCAGTACACAACTACTAGTCATCATATCACAAGTCATAGCACAACTCAGTAAGCATGCATGTTGATCATCATAGCACAAGTCATAGCACAACTCAGTAAGCATGCATATTGATCATCATAGCACAAGTCATAGCACAACTCAGTAAGCATGCATATTGATCATCATAGCACAACTCAGTAAGAATGCATGTTGATCATCATAGCACATGTAGAAAGTAAAATTTAAACATCATTGCACAATGCATAGCCTCAGTCAATGTAAAAGGTCACTGCATACATATGAGAATCATAGCACAATTCTTAACCTCAGTCAACAAAGAAGAAGATTATTGAATACATCATAGCACATGTCCTTAGCCTAACAGGAAGAAAGGAGAAGATTATTCGGTACAACAGTTCATCATCACAGCACATGTGGGTAGGCTCAGCTAAATGCAAATGAAACAACACATTAGCCCCTGTTGCCCCACATCTGATTTGCAATATCATCCCCCTAATTACCATAGCTTGGTTGTCAGGCACTTCATCAGTAGTTTCCACATTTCTATTATTAGGTTCTCAAGTTGCTTCATCAGGAAAGACTTCATCTTGCCCATGACCAACTATCCAATTGTGAATGATGCAACATGCAAGCACTAGTTTGACTTGTGTCTTGTAGGGGTGAAATGGCTTGTTGTCTAGAATAAGAAACCAGTTCTTTAAAGCCCCAAATGCCCTCTCAACTGTCACACTTAGGCTTGAATGTCTCAAGTTGAATAATTCTTTCTTATTGGTTGGGGGATTCCTTCCATATTCTTTCAAGTGATATCTAGTGGCTCGATAGGGTGGTAGAAATCTAGATCGACATGCATACCCAGCATCAACTAGGTAAATTTTACCTAACAATTATTTAGGAATGGACAGAATTAGTTATTGCTTACATGTGGAAAGGTTTCTATTAAATTCCTAAATGAGTCAGCATGCAAATACCTGGAGCAACCCTTAACCCATCATCCCTCTCTAGAGCATCTGCTAGAATTAGAGCATCATGTGCATATCCCTCCCATCCAGCCAAGACATATGTAAATCTCAGATCAAAGTCAACTGCAGCAAGCACATTTTGAGTAGGATGGTGCTTCCTACCCCTAAAGGCTGCAGAAATCTTTGCTCGTACCCTAGCATGCACATGAGTACCATCTATTGCACCAATGCAGTCCTACAATGAATCATTAATAGACATTACATTTTGGTCATGCATAGAGTTAACCACAACCCAACCTCCCACAAATTAATTTACCTTAAGGTATGGATACCACCTTGGGTTGTTTCTGATTTTGAGAGGTGTGTCATTTGATGGTGGCCTGATCATCTCCCCCCTAAGCTCACCAATAGCATATAACACCTCCCTAAAATACCTACTGACAGTTTCCATAGACCTCCTAAAGTTTTGATGGATGACTCTAAACCTTTGGTTGTGCCCAACAACATGGAGAAACATGACAACTTGTTCCTCAACAGAACTGTTTATGGTGTCTCTAAGCAAGGATCTGTCCCTAAGTAGGTTACACAAGTTGAAGAAGGAAGCTCTACGCATACGCAGCTTGTTAACACACTCTATGTCATTGCAATTGTAAATTTTGTCAAGGTTGGCTTGTCGTTCCTGATCCATGGCACTCATTGGGGCATATGAGACACGAGGCTGTGAATTACGAGTAGCCCTAAGCCTACTGATGAAGTATGCATAGACAACAGACACAAATGCAGCAGCTTTGATCACCAACATGCGTCTCTGCTCGACAGAATTCATCTATAGCAGTGCAACAAACATTCAAACCATGTCTTAGCTAGGAAAGGGGGCATGAAAAATATATGCACTAATCAGAACTTGCATCATTGTATTAGAGAAATCAAAGCATCATCACCTAACACACATGTGCTCAGACGTAGCAATATTTGCTTAACAAACAACCATCAGAAGCTAAGGACATGTGCTCAGATTTCATCAAATGGAATAACAAGACATCATCAGCTAAGATATTGTGCTCATCTTTCATCAAATGGAATAACAAGACATCATAGGCTAATACATGTGCTCAGTTGCAAATAAACCATTTCCACTTCATCACAGAATGGATAAATCATCACAGTGCAAGTAAACCATGTAGCATAGAGAGGAAGAGAGGGGAAACTGCACTGATTACCGCAAAATCTTGAATAGAGACAGAGGGGATTATGAAGACCAATAGAAATCCAAAGATATCAGCAGATCTACACATGAAAACAGCTATTAGTACCCAGAAACAAGTAGATCCACATGAAATAGAGATAGATTAGGGTTAGATACTTGCCTGTTTACCTCGAACCAAAGGCAAAACACAAATCAACCCCTGCAGTGAAAGACTAGGGTTAGGACAGGTGACATACACCACACAAACAGCAGCACCTTCTAGATCTAGAGCAGGGATGGTCGATTACCTGCACTGTAGGCCTTGAAACAATAGCAAATCGAGGTCCAAACCTGCACAAATCAAGAACACAAATACGACAGCGGTTAGGGTTACCGGTGATTAGCACCCCCATGGATCGATTCACACGTCCATGGATCTACACGATGAGGGAGAGAAGAAGATGAGGACATCACCTGCTACCTCTGGGAGTAGAAGGTTCGAGAGGATGGAGGAAGCACTGAGCCAGAGGAGGACGGAGGGAGGTGAGGCGCACCGGTGATATATATCCGAGCAGATGGCGTGAAAAGGGGGGTGGTGACCCTAGGGTTCCCGCTCTCACCCGCCTGTACGTGCATTCCCACCTTTTGGAGCTCCCGCGCGCACCCGTGGAGCTCCCGTGCGCTCGCCAGCGCCTGCACACGGAGGAACAGAGGGGAATGGCGTTTCTAGGGATGCAGGCTGGCGGCTAGGTTTTGCACGCCCGCTGCCTGGATAAGGGGGCGTCCAGGCAACAAATCTGTCGTGGGCCGCATCCACGGGCCTGGTTGGCCCATATACAAGGAATCAAACGCACCCTAAGGTGGTGTTGGCTGGGTCCGGCCTTGGGGAGCGGGTGTCGCTGTACTGAGGGCAAGAGGCGATGACAGAGACAGAGACAACACGGCGTGTCACGTACCAACCCAACTCACAAGCTGAGGTCAAGGCAGCGCCGTAAAGCGAGTCGATGGGAAACCACTCCTGCGGGCCCGTGCCTCGTGGGTTTAGGTTTCAGGCCTCCAAATGGGCTGTTTTTTAGGTTCTTGTTTTGTTTGTAAAGTTTGAAAAACGTTTTCATTTCACTTTTACCTAAACACCTTTGTTAAATTTAACCTTGTAAAGTTTTTCCAGTTATAAGAGACAACACTAGGGACGAGAGTGGTGTGGATAATTTCCACATCCGATCCGATCCGAATCTGAATTATGCGAATACGGAGAAGAGTTTTTGATATCCATGTGGTTGTGGATAATCCGAATCCGATTGTGTGCGGATGCGGATTAGGATATGGTGTTAGTAATATCCGACGGATATAGATTATCCAATAATTGAATGCGGATAATCTGAGGCCTACAATAGGATATTCGACTACTATGACAGCCCAATATGGCTCATACACTATGATCTTGTACCTATACATAATTTTTTAGCGCACAAAATTTTAGCTATATATAGTGTGTGCACGTGCATCGAATACCTTAACCGCAGTCATGCGTAGAGCATCATTTGTGACCATTTGAAATTGAATATAAGCATGCATTATCCGACTATATTAATCTGCATCCGCTCCTATCCTACTCTGCACCATATCCGACATCCGAAAAATTCACAGCTGTGTAATTTTCGCTCCACTCCACATCCGACAAAAAATATGGAGGCAAATGTGGGAAAGGTATGATTCGATCCGATCCACTCCACTTTCATCCCTAGAAAACACATCCAAAAGTAGTGTCACACCCGATTCTACAAGGAAAACCGAATGCATCTCACATGTGCGCCAGATCAAGTTTACACACATATGATAGACGTCATGAGTGAAATAACCATAATACACCATTCAAACGTACAGAGGTTTAATTTTACTACAACATTTGTATTACACTCAGACGGTAGACTCGAAGGTCTTTGACATCGAACAACGATAACTAAGGTGAACAACTTCGTCTTCATCTTCCATAGGCACTTGACTAGGGGATCACATTCCTCAAAACTCATCGTAGTCGTTATAGTACTCCTCACCGTTGTTCTCCTCTGAATAGTGGTAAGTAAGGGTGAGTACACTTATGGTTGGTACTCAGCAAGTGAGGGAAAATGCAAGGCCACAAAAGATAGGCTAAGGTTTTCAGTGGTTACCATTTTAATGTTGGTCAAATTTTATTTAACAAACACTTATTTACTAGAAGTAAGTTCATACCAACCCACTTAAGCATTCAGGAAACATCTCATCTCAAAACCCACAAGAAAACCATACTTTGATTCGTCATGTGAGGTTCCAAGACGCTCGTCATGTGAGGGTCCAAGCCGCTCTTGACCGTGAGCATGACTGATCGATCAGTTTTAACTCTACAGAGGTTGTACACTTTACCCACGGTTCGTGTTCACCATGGTGCTCAGTTTAGCTAGACCCTTAAACACTTCTGAGGTGAGTGGCTAGGGTCCACTACGAAGCCTTTACAAAGATATGCAGAAGACAAACAACCTGCAAGAGTTACAATAGCGGTGCAGACCATAACCCTCCCTGATGGTCACACCTTAGCCAAGGCTGCTACCCCAAAAAAACCGGGCTATACCCCTTCAACTCCAACCCCCTCTGCTCCTTTCGGATAAGGCTGTCAGATAGTTTCACATGCCTAATTAATTGGCTGAGCCAGAACCATATAGACGGTGGCTGCACTATGTTCTTGGGTGGTTATCCAAGTTCCGATTAAATTAAAGTGTTCTTATATTAACCATAAGCATCATCATAAACATGCATAACTTTCATTTATATAAAAGATTCATTTTTAACCATCCCAAGGTGTAGCAACTAAGCATCATCTACCCAAAACATTAGTTAAACCAGGTTGTTCAAGGTACAAAGATAAAGTCTAGTCATGTCCTTAAAAGGGTTTTCCCATCAACTTTATGTAATATCGTAAAAGATAAACTTCATTATCATGTAATCATATAGGATAAAATATAATATGCAGGGGGAGAATACAACTTGCCTTCCTCGCCTAAAAACTCATATTCTTCTTCCTCAAAAAGCTAATCTTGATCCACACCAACGGTCTTCAGTTGAAACAGACACGATATATATCTACGAGCACACAAGAAAGCTTATAATAAATAAAATAGTACACCAAACAGATCTAAAATTTGCAAACACATTGCTAAAACAAACGAGCTCGCTGAGACGATCGCATGGACACCAAGAACGCTTAAAACGGATAAGAAACACTAAAGATATGACCAAAACTAAGATCCAGGGGCTTAACTGCGAAGAAACTAGGCTTCCAGGGACCTAACAGAAAGAAACCAGTGACTAAAACCTATTTACGCTTATAAACCAAAGGTCTATGGTGCAAAAGGACGGCTAAGGACCGTGGGCGGGAAAAACAGAGAAGCTCAGGGGCTTAAACAACTAAAACAGGACCTATCTAAAAGGTTATTTACACGTGAAAGGGCATGGTTATGAAAAGAAGAAGTTGTGAGGGTCTCTTTAGCAAAGAGTATGGTGGCGGCTCTGAGTTGACCGGTGCTCAACTGGGTTGACTCGGGTGCGGGCTGATCTCGGTCGAAGGTCGTCACACGGACGGCCTGTAGCGGCTACTGGCGGACGAGCGGCGGCAAAGATGCCAAAGACGGGCGGTGCACGGTGGCGCGCAGCGGTGGTCTCGCCGGAGACACTCAAAAATGAGCCACAGGGCACAAATGTTGATGCGGTTTGCTCCTACACGTAGCCTAGGAGGTTGCGAACCTATTCGGGGACTCTAAGAAGCGGTTCAGGGAGGGGTGGTTTCTCACCACTCGACGAAGCTCGAGTGAAGAGATGGGCATCGGAGAGGCGTCGGTGGTTGAAGGTTGAAGACGACGGGTGGTCGGGCTCCATTCGGGTGTGGCTCTGTCCAGCGACGAGAGAGAGGTCCTGGGGTAGAGAGAGCTCGGGTGAGCGTGACACGTGAAGAAGAAGAAAGAGAGGGAGGCGAGGGACACTTCACCGGCAGCGAGAGCTTCGGGGCGGCCGGCAATGGCCCGACAACGGAAACTTGATGGCGACAACGCAAGTGCGAAGGTGAAAGGAGCAGCGAGAGCGAGTGCGAAAAGGGGATGTGCAGGGCTCGAGCTCGGGCTATATAGAACAAAAGAGGAAGGAGAAGCGACAGCAGCCGGGAGCAATGGCCTTCAATGGCCATGAGAACCGTCGACTGCACGGCTAACGAGCTGGGCCGAGCGGTCAGCGACCGGGAGAGAGGGAGGTGGAGCTGGGCCGCACACAGGCTAGGCCGCAGAGCAAAACAAGGTTAGCGGCCTGCTTAGCTACTCGGCTTGGAAAAGAAAAAGGAAGGGGCTGGCCGGGCTGAAAGATAAGAAAGAGAGAAATGGAGAAAGAGAGGGTTTGAGGGGTGGTTTGAGACTTTTATGATTTTGAAAACCACACTCATCAAACAAAAACTATGCAACCAAAATATGTTGCACAAGCACCTGTTGCTTTTAAAATTATTCAAATGTTGTTTAAATGTTTAAAGGTCCAAATTTATTTGATAATTTATTTAAGTCATTATAAAATTAAATCTAAAGCGCCATGTTGCTTACATTATTTTAATGATGGAATTTAGGTGTCACAAGTAGAAAAAAAAGCATTGGACCGTGTGTCAATACTCACATCCAATGTTGCCCTACATGCTACAAGGTACACGATTGGTCACCCTTCGCTTGTCGGACTATACGAGTGATCAAACGGAAAAAAAGGGATTACACGGGATTAAACGACATACACGACCAACACGGTTGACTGCTGAGCTGCGTTTAAACACCGTGTAAACGGCCTACATGACCGTTTACGCAGTAGCGGAGACAACACTATGGCAAGCTAGGGCGACCGCCACACCTGCCCGCTAACATAGTACCGAATCACAATTAGCAGTATAATTAGCACTAACAAATTCAGAAAAATAAACTCTAGTTAACTTAATACATCATGCATGCAACATGGAAGGATATCGTGTCCAATCTTTCTCGTTGTCGCCTGCCACTAGATATTGTTGTCCTACCATCTTCGACTTTTGCTTCATCGAACATCTACCTGTACCTAGTGCTTTTATAGTTGCTCCGTTCTTAAGTATATGACTTTGTTGTCCTTTTACTTCAACTTTGACCACCAATATCTATTAAACAAGTTAGTTAACTAAAGTAAAATATGTATCATTATGTCCATTGTCACATATACTTTAGATAAACTTGTAAGGTTATCTATTTGCAAAAAAAAATTGCGGAAAAGACGAATATTCAAACAAATGAAAAAGTCCATGATGTCATATATTTAAAGAACCAGGTTAGTATGTTCATCCAACCATTGACTTATCAACATTCGAAATTTTTATACAATCATAATTCATATGACAATCTCTAATATATTTATGCATATTCGGTGACTAAATCTATATTTAGTAGTAATAACTTCACAGTAGGTAAATTTTGATTCTGGCTCCGTCACTGCATTTTTGGCAACATTGTCACATCTTTATGAACAAATTTTGGTAGATCCAAATACGGCTTGCAAAAGCTAGGAAGTTTGCATTTAGTTATAAAAAAATGCAAATTCACAAATTCATGGATTTGGTTGTTCTTTTTTACGAATCACACAATACAACAGAGGCACTCACAAATCACAATTCACACATATATTTATAATATCCGGTAAGAGCAAGGTTAATTGTTTCACCGACTGCGGGCTGCAAGGCGCTACAGTGTGGTAGTGGGGTCCACTGTTATTTATTGCAGGGTCATAAAATCAGCCAATAGAAGAAGATGCTTAACCAATTATAGCCAATCAGACGGTGAGACGCCCACCTTGTTCTCTCTTCTTTTCTCCATCCTCCACGTAGATATTCCATCGCTCTCAGCCCACTATAGTACTTGCTTAGGGTGTCTCCAATCGCACGAGCTAGCACTAGCTCTAAACTGATGAATTTAAACGAGAAAAGAGTGCAACAACTAGCTTTGAATATTGTGTAGTGAGAGAACAATGTATTGGGAATTGAGCGAGCTTATAAGGACGTCTCCAACAATCTAGCTTAGAGCTAGTGGAACTAATTTTTTAATCATGAAACATTGCAAAAGACAAGAGACTAACCAGAGAGAGAGAGGCAAACTTCGCTCAATTCCCAATACATTGTTCTCTCACCGCACACTATTCAAAACTAGTTGTTGTGACTTCTTTTCTCGTTTAAATTATCACCTTAGAAATAAGTCTTGGCTACCAAATACGATTGGAGACGCCCTAACTTCTCTCCTCTCCTAATTAGTCTCTTGTCTTTTGCAATGTTTTATGATTAAAAAATTAGTTTCACTAGCTCTAAACTAGATTGTTGGAGACGCTCTTAAATCAGTTCTGTATTTGCAATTCCGTAGGCTGTTGGAAGTTGGCGGCCAACGACGCTCGGTTCAAAGCTGCAAAGTCTCCAACAACCTCCTCGGCCCTATCGCCGCCGTTGCTCGTCGTCTCTTTCCTGCCCGTTTCTTCGACCCTTTACTGCTCGGTCTCAAGTCTCTCAAGTGGCGGCGCGGGCCCTCCTCCTTCGCCCCTCCTCCATTCGGGGGCTGCCCATCCAGGCTAACGGACGACCACATGGGGTGGAAGTGGAAAGCAGCATGATAGCGCCGCCCCTTGTCGTCCCGCTCACCGGCCGAGCCGAACAGCACCACCACGTCTCGAGTTGATCTCCCCAGTGCGCAAGGTAACAAAGCCCCGTCTCGATTTGTTGTTTTTTAATACTGATTATTTGATAAAGGGGAAAATTGCTAGCTCTGCATGGCCATTATATTCCCGCTGTATGTGTGATTTACATGCAGCAAACAGCATATATGTTGGTTTCAATTATGACCGTGATTGTTGAGTCCAGGAAAAATTGGGGGATAGGGTGAGATTTGAGTACCTAAACAACAAAATATGGAAGAACGTTGTAGCTTCTGCAACCATTCTTAGGCTTAGCAGAGCATCTTTCTTCCGTTTGGATGTGTATGTATTGAGCAACATGTTGCTATGTTCTTGAATCAGGCACGGCCATGATGCTGCTGGCGCGCAGCCTACGCTCCAGCCTCCGCCCGCCGCTTGCCGCCGCGGCGGCGGCGTTCTCCTCGGTCCCGACGGCGGCGGAGGCGTCGGCAGCTGCGGCGGAGGCGGAGCGGTCGATACGGGACGGGCCACGGAACGACTGGAGCCGACCCGAAATCCAGGCCGTCTACGACTCCCCGCTCCTCGACCTCCTCTTCCACGGGGTACGTACCCCCGCCTGGGCTGGATAATCGCGTTAATCCTCTCTGGTTGTGTTCGTGTTTGGTGCTGGTTAATGGTGATGCCAGAAATTTAGCGAAAGATTTGCTCCTAAGGTTGTACGTTTAGGGTGAATTTGATTTCTATCTAAAAAAAAGCTGAATTTGGAGCATCAGAGGTGACGCCTGCTTTCTCGCGGATGCTCGCTAAATGTCACTTCTGTTGTTGCCTAGTGGTGATTGCTATACAGCTTGGGGATAATGCCAAAAGGTTTCATCCTGGGAGGATTTCATGTTCTCGTGGCGATTAGCGATAGCTATTGACATTTCAGCTTTGTGGGGCTTTGCGTTGAGGACAGTGGATATTTCTTTTTGTTTTATCAGACATCTGAAGATTATTCTTTTACGCTAGCTATGCTGGTGGATTTTTCAGCATTTGCATGCATGTTGAGCCTTCATTTGATGAATTTAGTAGATTAATACTGATACGGCACTTAGTTTCTTTGTATGGTGCTAATAAGCATCAGCTTTGTCACTTTAGGCTTGCCTCTTATCAGTGGAAAGACCCGATTTATTGTCAGTAATGTCAACATTATTGGGTTTATTTTTTCCTTAGCATCTGGGATTGTTCACTCACAATCTATAAACACTGAAATGTACAGCTGGTACAGAGTATTATAAGTCTCGTAGCATTTATGATGGTTGCATTTTGGAGCCTTGTTGGTTATTTAGAGTTTTCTTAAACTGGTGATGCCATTTCATGATGTAAAATTTTGAGCTTATTGCCCATGGAAGAAAAGATATCAGATGGTGCGCACTCTTATACAGAAATTATTATGTTTATACTGACATTGGTGTCAGTTTGTAAGTTTACAGAAACTGGTAGTGGTAGGAAGGTACCGCCCTCAAGGGCATTTAAGGTGTAGTGTGGAAATTCATATCAAGCATTTCTTTAAGCTGTTCTTTGATAGTTGGGATTGCAGGTAATGCAAAATTTCACTTTTAGGCCAGTCTCAGTGGGAGTGTCAGGTAATGCAAAATTGCAGGTTTTATATGGTGGGAAATGTTCTCAAGAAGCTTTTATAAGATCCACCTGTAGTAGGCCGTTGAATCTTTTCATAACTATTGGGCGAGTGTCAAAGAGTATCACGTAATCTTGTAGAGAAAGTAAATATAGAAGTTTGTAGTTTATACTGCTACAAAATTTCTAAAGTTCGATGCTACATGTAGGAAAGGCTAGTTCTCGTTATAAACATCGAATGAGGATCAAGCTATCCATAGTTAGGAAATTGTTGCATAATAGTCTGATAAACAAATTTTGCATGACCAATGCTCAATTCAATATGTTTATTCACAGCAACATATTCATTTGGTGCAGAACGATTTCATTCTTGTACGTCTGGAATCTGGATCCACCACTGATTATAAAAAGTTTTAAAATAGATTACTAATCTGTAAAAAGAATAGATATATAAGAAAATGAAACGATTCAAATGATTTATTCTTCTTCTGATGAACATCATGTTCTTTGACTGTATTGGTTTACCTGTAATGGAGCATTTAGCATTCATGTGACCATGTCACAATGTCATTGGTTCTTCTCGCTATTGAGCAATTACTTTATGTTTTCAGGCTCAGGTCCACAGAAATGTTCACAAATTCAGAGAAGTGCAGCAGTGCACGCTTCTTTCAATAAAGACTGGTGGGTGCAGCGAAGATTGCTCGTACTGTCCTCAGTCATCAAGATACAATACTGGATTGAAGGCCCAAAAATTGATGAACAAAGATGCTGTGGTAGAAGCTGCAAAAAGGGTACTGTTAGAGTAATAATTGTCTGGGTGGTGAACAAGTTCACTTTGTTTGTTCTTTGACCGCCGCATTATGGCAATACGACCTTATATTTTCCTGTTGACTGTAGACTTTAGTATGTGACCCATACATTTTGTGTTGGGTAGCAATTGTTTCACTGTCCACCACTCTTATATCATTCCTTCTTCCAACCTATTGGCAGGCAAAAGAGGCTGGGAGCACCCGTTTTTGCATGGGAGCTGCATGGAGAGAAACCATTGGCAGGAAAACAAATTTCAACCAGATTCTTGAATATGTCAAGGAAATAAGGTATTCATTGTAATCTTTTATTATTACCATGAACTGGTATATGGTGCAAGCTCTGCATAACCACGAACAAGTTCTCTTCTAGGTTGATGTTCTGTTAATATTTCGCCTAGTTTGTGACTTGTTTGGAACAAACTAGCACTGTCTATTAACTTAAGATGTGCAGGTCATTGACTTAAGGCCTTGATGCATTGCACGGAACATGATGAACAATGAATCTTTTGTGCATTATTATTGATATTTATAATTTTAACATTTTAGCAAGCATTGGATAATTAATTTGCAGGGGTATGGGCATGGAAGTCTGTTGCACACTAGGCATGATAGAGAAACAGCAAGCTGAAGAACTCAAGAAAGCTGGACTTACAGCATATAATCACAACCTAGACACATCAAGAGAGTACTATCCCAACATCATTACCACAAGATCGTATGATGGTAGGCTGCAGACTCTTCACCATGTTCGTGAAGCTGGAATAAGCATCTGCTCAGGTGATTATCGGAAGTCGCTTGTGTTTCTAGGTTTCTTCATGTGGGCTGTCCTGAAAAACAAGTGTTCTTCAAGCATGCAGAAACCTGGGATATATATGTCTTCCACTTAAAAGTTGGTGCCCCATTCTTTTGTTCAGGTGGGATAATTGGTCTTGGCGAAGCAGAGGAGGACCGTGTAGGGCTGTTGCACACCCTGGCCACCTTGCCTACACACCCAGAGAGCGTCCCTGTTAATGCATTGGTTGCTGTAAAAGGCACACCTCTTGAGGATCAGAAGGTATTCTGGACCGTTCATTTTTTTAGTTTATATGCTTGTAGCAAGTTTGTATGGGCTGATGTTTCAGCAATAAAAATGAATGTAGCTCTATCACTATTGCACAATGTCAACTGCAGTGTGCAGTATAGCTTTTTTGAAATTATACAGGATGATTCTTTTTTGGTGCTAACCAACATCTATATCAGCCTGTAGAGATCTGGGAAATGATCCGCATGATCGCCACTGCTCGGATCGTGATGCCAAAGGCAATGGTGAGGCTGTCAGCAGGCCGCGTGAGGTTCTCCATGCCAGAGCAAGCGCTCTGCTTCTTTGCTGGGGCCAACTCCATCTTCGCCGGAGAGAAGCTCCTCACAACAGCAAACAATGACTTTGATACGGACAAGGCGATGTTCAAAATCCTCGGTCTGATTCCCAAGGCTCCAAGCTTCGGCGACGAAGAGGCAGCAGCTCCTGATTCCGACACCGAGAGGCCTGAGCAAGCCGCTTCTATGTAAAACATCATTACATAATTTATGTATTTCAGTTAGTGCAAAACTAGCGCTGCTGTTGTAGCTAAACCATTATAATGTAGAAACCACTACATTGTCGCTTGAGAGTTGAGACTAATCAGAATTCATAAATAAAATGCACAATCTGAAAAAGATGACTTCTTTATCACATAAATGCAGTGGGATGTGCGCGAGTAGCCATTTGTGTATGGTGTGCACCCCTATTCATTGAAACTTAAATATTTGAAATTTTACATCAAATAAGGCAATTCAGGATTGAAATAGGCATCTCCTTCCTTTATAATTCCATGTGTTCCTGGCATTTCATTTCAAAACCAGCTACTTCTCATTTATACTTTAGTGCGCAGGGCCGGTGGCGGGATCCTTGGAAGCAAATTTGAGGTATAATAACAGGCAAGTGAGATGCTAAATTAACAATTTCAGGAGTGGACTGGCCCCACAACTTTTTTTCAGCAATTTTAGAAACACATCATGCACATAAAATGGAATTCAAATGCCCTAAAATCTTCCGCTGAAGCAAGTTCAGCTTATTGTCATGTCAGTTCTCTGCGTCCAGTTACTTTATGTCTTCATTGAAGTAGCACAAACTATGAGTTTATCAGTACATCAACATGAGGATGAAAAGCATAACGTGATTGCTCGTTTATTTGCACCAGTCACTTGGTCAGGCACTCAGTCTCTTGATCCAACTGTCATTTTTCCCAGCAAAAGAAGCTGGGATGAGCACCGAATAGTATAACCCCTCGTCGGTACTCCACTCCAGAAAACTTTGGAACTGAAGAGAACATACTGAAACTGAAACCTGGGATGCGCATGCACTGGCAGTTTGTCCACAAGAGTGAAGACAGTGATTCATGAACATCTTGGGAGTGAAATCCAGGAAGACAGCTAAAGATGACAGCTAGTAGCTCTGTATATGAACTGATGGCTCAAAGTCTGTAAATGAGGTTGGGAAACAGCAAGTGAATGGAACTAAAGAAACTGGGAAACAGCAACTAAAGTAATCGGGAAACAGCAACTAAAGTAATTGGGAAACAGCAACTGATCGAATTGGGAAATGACAACTAAAGGAATTGGGAAACAACCAGAGAATGAACATTTCCAAGTAGGCCAATTGTGTTATTAGTTTATGGAGTACACATGTTTTGAGTGCAGCTATAATTTACCCTCATTTCAATTTTCTGTGATTTTACCCCTTCTTTAAGTGTCTTTTATTTTTTTCTGTTCACCTTCTCTACCTCGCAAAGATGCAGTGACCAATTATCGAAATGTGGAAGAAAGATTAAACCACCACCCCTTCACCTTTCACCTCGTGAAGAAGCACAACAACTTGAAGCAAAGGTTTTGTACAAGTACTGAAACTCAGGAGGTACCATGTTCTAGTTTGTTCGTTAGACTGAAGATAGTGATTAACACTAGGAGTAAAAGCACGGTTAAAGATGACAGGTAAGTAGCCAAGTTAATTATACTGACATAATAGGTTGGAAAACAACAACTACGGAAATGAACTGTTATGGCCGGTGGATGCCGGCTGGTAGCTGCAGCTCGAGGGAGAAGGTCAAGGCCTCTCTGCTCTAGCGCTTGGTTGAAACAGGGGATAGGGTTAGTTGGGTAAGATCGATTAGAGTTAGTTTGGATCTTTACTTAAGGGTCAAGCCATTCCCTCTATATAAAGGGAGGCAGTGTATTCAGATAATTAATCAATGAAGAAGAATTAATCCAATCTCTCCCCCAACTCCCAAAAAGCTATGAGCAGCTGAGGCAAATAGACCTCCACCCTCCTCTGCCTATCCCGGCCAAACCATGGCCATAACATGAACATTAACAAGTATAGTCCACAAAAAGCGAAGCCTTATGCAAAGGCTTGCCGCTCAGTCTAAGAAATTGAATCAACTACACTAGAAGTATATCCATGACACAATAGCTAATATATCAATTGAGGAATATACGGTTGAAGAGTAAATTAAAAAAAACACACAAATGGGCATTCAGAAACCGAAACACTGAGAACATTGCAGCAAAACTATGGGAACTTATGATTGGTAAATATACCCAAGAAAAAGGTGATGCTAGATTGTATTTTGACATTAAGCAATAAAAGGAGGCATGTTACGATACAGAATTACTCACAGAGAAACAAAGAACGAACAATTTTAAATTAACAAGACAAAAGGAGAGGTAAGAAAAAAGAACAAGTTTTCCTTAAGCTGGTACGGGACAAAATATGAAATATGACCAGGACAACCTAGTCACGAAGATTGGACCATCATAACTGATCAATATGGTACAAAGGATGTCACAGACTCACAGGAGATAAAGGGGACCACTTGAACACAGATTTCTAAAGTTTGGTAGCCCTAATCATAATAATCTGAGATAAAGTTAATGTATACTCTGTGTAATAAAAGGAAACCAACTTCTGCACATGTAGAAGTGCCAGCTATTGAGGCGTGAATATACTACTACATGAATTCATGGAAAATTGACAAACTGTTCAGCTTGTGAGCAATGAATTTGACATATGTAAATGCTTCTTATGTGGTAGACATTTAATATTAATTTCAGTTCGGAGAATGCTTAGTTTCCACAAACAGTATGAACCAGTTGATAGCCTCATTTCATAGAATTTATACTGAACCTTCATGAAACATATTGGATCACCAATTTTAGGAGCCCCTGGAGAACACACTCTACTGTACTCACAGTAGGACTGTACATAAGCTGAAAGAATTTTGCAATCTGAACTATAATACTTCACCTCAACACCGAGGAAAGAGTGGTTGTCAAACAGCCACCAAGGAGCTAAACCTTCACCTCAAGAAAACACTGGATCAACAGCAAAAAAAAAAACATTTGAAATGAGATGAATAATTATGAGCAGAACAGAGAAGAATCAAAGGAACTTACTGTCCAACAATTTTATAGGCTGCGATCCACCGAAAGAGCAACCACTAAGGATGCATTAATCCAAAGTCCCGTGAAAGATGAGAGAATGATCAAGTAAACAGCATATATTTCTGTCTGAAATCCCCACTGGTTCATAGTACAAGGTGTATGTGATGTCTATAGTCTATCTGTGATATAACTGTTGTATCATCCATTTATTTGCTCTCCCTATACTTATTACTGGAATTATATGTTTTTCTAGCTACATATCAGGAAGGAACAGCAATGGACTAAATAACTAGTGCCCATCGGATCCGTCGTTCCTCCCCTTCTCCCCCCTTTCACTTCTTGATCCGGCGGACCTTCTTGGCGCCCCAGACCTCCATGCGGCCCTTGGGGCAGCCGCAGGGCGCGCGGAAGATGAGCACGGTGCGGCCGTTGGGCGGCGCCATCTTGCGGAGCTCGGCCTCCAGCTCCCGCTGCTCGTCCCCGAGCTCTACGGGGCGCGCCCCGGCGGCCGCGAGCAGCGCCGATCGTGCCGCGGCGGCGGGGCGGCCGCGCACGCACTCCTCCGTCTCGAGCTGGATGTCGAACTCGACGGCCTTCTTGAGGCCCCTGCACCTGGGCTTGCCGCACTTGCGCGCGTGGTGGCCCAGCAGCTCCCAGGCGACGACGGCGGCGGCCACGGCGAGCGCGGCCCCGAAGAAGGCGGCGGCGGAGAGGCATGACGCGGCGGGGTGGAGCAGCGCGCCCGCCTCGGCGAGCAACAGCCTGAGGTACGGGGCCACGAGGAAGCCGAGCGCGGCGACGACGGCGAGGAGCATGACCGCGTCGACCACGGCCATCGGGGTGCTGTCGCAGAAGGCGGCGCCGGCGCGGGCCGAGGCGGCCCGCCTGGATCGGGAGCACGCGGAGGCCGAGGCCGAGCTGTCCGCCGCCTTGCGGTGGTGCTCGAACGCGCGGAGGAACTCGATGAGGCTGCGGCACTCCGCCATCGCGGCGTCGGGAGCTGCTCCGCCTCCGCGGCGGGCGGGCCGCCGACCGGCAGGCAATTCACCACCAATTTTCCGGTGCGGGTTCGGGAGCGGGAGCGGGAGCGGGAGCGCGAGCGCTGTGTGGTGGGGGCGCCGGGATCTGTGGGCAACTCTGGTAGGGCGGGGGGATTTGCCGATCCGATCGGTGGGGTTGGGTTGGGCAGGGGGAGGGAATGGGGCGGGGGGACTCGGCGCGCACCGCGTGCGGGGCGGGGGGGGTTTGGCTTGGCTGGGTCGGCGCCTCGTTCCGTGGCGTACGTCGCGTACTGGGCGGGGGGCGGCCGTGCCGTGCCGCCCGCCCCGCAGGCCGCAGGCCACCCGTGACGTGACGTGTAGGCCGTGGACGGACAGGAGCAGCAGGGCCGGGAGGCGGCCGCCGGTGGGTGAGGAGGCCACGTCCGACTGACGTGTGGGGCGTAGAGGCAGCGGCGACGGGAAGGAAGGCAGCCGCGGGCGGCGGCACCCACAGGCCACAGCTGACGCGACGCGTAGCCGCAAGGATGGGGTGGGATGGGTGCCCGCGCCGCTGTCGAGATGTCAACGCCGCAGCCGCACGTCATGCGACCGGACGCGTCACGGCTCCCGTGGGGTGGTGGTGCGGTGCCGCCGACGGCACACTTGTTCGGCTCCGCCGTTCGTACTCGTTCGTACTCCAACCCCCACCCCACACATCCCAGCACGCAGCACAGCACCTGCTTGTCTTTCTTTTTCCTTGTCCTGCGTCGCAGTAGGCTCGTAGCGCACGTCACTGACTCGCTGCCCATGAGGAATTGGAGCCACGAAGAATGGGCTCAGCGACTTTCGGCTCGAGCTCGACCCTTCTTTCTTTTTTTCCTCTCTCCCTCTGGGCACTGTTTGGATGGTAGGGGTAAATATTTACCCCAAGCGAAAAATGATTTCGCCTCCCATTCGCCTTCTACTAATATTCGCCTTGGGGTGTTTGGATGGAGGGGTAAATGTGGATGTGGATGAGAGAGGAGAGCGGGACCCACCACAAATTCTCTCCAATTTGCTACCTTTTAGGGGTAAATGGAATTAGGGGGGAAAACATTCGCCCCACCACATTTCGCCCCACACGTGTTTTGCGCAGACTTAGGGGTAAGTTAGGAGTAAATTTACCCCATTTACCCCATTTACCCCACCATCCAAACAGGCCAAAGGTACCCCTCTTGATGCCGGTGGAAAATCAACGGCGCGTGATCTGTGGCGTGGTCAAGCAAATTGATTAGCGGAGGCACGCACGCACTGCACGACCTCGTGACCGGAGGGGGAAAAAAGAGAAGTCCCGCGGTTTCACATGGGATCCAAGACGTACGCCTGCCTTTGATTCAGTGACCAACTCGATTAAGTATTGCGTCGCCATCCTCCACCGTGCTCGATCGTACGCTCAAGACAAAACCATAAAAAAAAAACAAATCAAAACAAACGCTGGAAAATGTTAGTGTTTGGCATTTGGATCCCATTGGTTGTCACTTGGGGATGTCATGAGCGAATAATCCATGGGCAAATTAACAACAATCCGGTGCCACATCTAGGATCACACGGGGCGCGCGCGCGTGCGTGGTGCAATCATGTGTGGATCCAAGATGGGGTTGGAGCTTCGGGAGACGTGGTCTCTGAACTTGGAACCTACCGTTTGTATATTCTTCCGAGTAGGGTTCTTCTGTACTTGTGTGATGGTGGACTTGGTAATGACGAAACCGACGTGTACTCCTCCTGAGGAACGAGTCAGAAAGGGTGAGTAGATTAGCAATAACCTGCCGTCAAGATTGCTAGTGAAGTTGAAGGATCCTACACGGGCTATAGCGTGAGATTACGTGGGAAAAAAGAACGGGAAGCTTGCCCATCACAAAAGTATAAACTTCGGTTGACACGTTACAGTGACGCGTTGCGAAGGTATCTTGACGGCATGAACCAGGCGAAAGACGAACGGATCGGAGAAAGAAAGCGACCGGGGTAATAACGCATATTCTAATTGTTCCGCGACGTCACCATTTTTATTGATCTCGGGCTCTCGGCTGCTGAACAATGCATATGTGAAAAATATATAATTAAGATTTAAGACCGCTAACTACTTCATTGCGGTCTTTTGGAGCACACGAACATGTTCGCGTCAGTGTAAGATCACAACTGCTCCGGCCCGGCCGTCTCCCTCGTCACCGACTACATGTTCCAACCGCCGCAATGCTC
The DNA here is from genome assembly GCA_947561735.1 of Cenchrus americanus. Classification (NCBI taxonomy): domain Eukaryota; kingdom Viridiplantae; phylum Streptophyta; class Magnoliopsida; order Poales; family Poaceae; genus Cenchrus; species Cenchrus americanus. The sequence continues at coordinate 25,399,149 of OX387244.1, read as the reverse complement.
CAACCAGAGAAAACACACACGGGCTACCATGTCTGCCAAGCAGACGTAACCACACGGAATGACAGAAGAGGAGATGCACTAGAACTGCGACGTGCAGCCATCAGAGCCCTCCGTGCCCGCTCGGGCGATCTTGACTTCCAAACACACCACCGATGGGGATGGATGGCGGATGGCTACGCGCCTACTCCTACTCCGATCCGTGTCGAATCAAACCGAGGAATTTCCTCTCTTGATCCGTGATCGGCAGCGAACCGGGGGCTTCCGTTTTCCACGACCTCGCCTCCTGGGCATGTGAGCTCACATGGGTGGACAAACAAATGGGAGTTCTAGGCGTTGATGATGGCAGGCCCAGGAAATTTAAGTTTTCTTGCTTGACTTTGCTGGCTTTATTTGACACCTGTGACGTGACCGAGACCCCGTTCCGGGCACGCCAGCAAGCAGCCGGGGCTAGGTTTTCACGTGGTTCTTCAGCGGTCTGTGACTGTTGTGGCTGCTTGCTGTTCAGGTGTTGTGCGCAGGGAGATTTGGTCATCAGCCCCGTCGCCAGGACCAGTTCGTAGCGCCCTGCCGGACGTGCCGGCACGGTTCGGTCAGAGGAGAATTGGGGTGGAAAAGGACTGAGCAGTGCCTAGTGCCGAGCGTATAGCAGTCAATGGGTGGGAAAATTTGACTGAGCTGCGGTCGGCCAGGGCAGCCAGTTGCACTGAAGCCTCAGCGTAAGATGGTGGGGATTATAAAGACGTTCACAAACGGGTGTTTGAAAAGCTGCAATTACATTTTTTTTCTTGATAAGAAATAGGTGATTTTGTTAGTAGTTTCCTCGTCAACTGGGCTAACCCGGCTGGGAGATGTGAAAAGGGCTGCATGATTTGTGATGGGCCGAATAGGAACAGTTTGGGACCATCGAACCGTGCGAGATTAGTTTTGCTCAAAGTTCAAATCGACACAGTGTCAGTCAGGTATGCATATTATCATTCAGTTTTGATGAAAGAAGTATAATTTAACCTCCATGTTGTAAAAAAACCTCCATGGCTCCATTGACGTAAAAATCAGCAAATGAAAAAAAGAGAGTCAAGCCTGAAGCCCTGAACTGACAAGTAATGAAAGATAAAGTACTATGTCCATTAAAAAAAAATCGACCTGCCGGGAATAAGACCACCCCCACGACATTGCACTAAGAAGACTTTGGCAGAGGATAAATCCCCGATGCGAAACAAATCCGTTCCCAACGGGAATCGAACCCTTGGTGTGCTGCCTGCACACCGCCAGGCCTAACCACCAAGCTATCAGACTTTGGCAGAGGATAAATCCCCGATGCGAAACCAAATCCGTTCCCAACGGGAATCGAACCCTTGGTGTGCTGCCTGCACACCGCCAGGCCTAACCACCAAGCTATCAGCCGTTCGCACCACTTCCATTCTTAAATAGGCATTTAGAACAAATAGATTAGTTTATTTTTTAAGTAAATAGATTGTCCACTGACCATCGTATTGCTGGATTAGGCCTCATTCGTTTCCACGTGATCAATTCCGATCGGAATGGACAAATACAACAAGAAAATCATGATAGTTACTATAAGAGATCCGGATTTTTCTGGGTCGAAAATTAATTTGCTCATGATAGATACACCAAAAGGCTCGGAATCAATCCGCTAGTCAAGAGGTGTGGAACCAATCCGGCTATACGGTCTCTTGTTCTACCTATCATGATTGGTAAATTAATTTTTGATCCGGAATAAATCCGAATTCATATCAATAATTTTCTTCATAGATTTATTATTCCGGCCGGATTGAATCCCACGAAAGCGAACAAGCCCTTGCCGAGCCCACATAGACCACGACCAGGACCGGGACCCCCGGTTTGTGTTTTTCATGCATGAGAAACACACACTGGCCCGGGTGGACCCGTCGATACCGGCCTGCAACCCGCGAACAGTGAGTGAAACTTTAGACTACCGACCGGCATCATCATCATCACCAGCATTGCTCAACCGTGACGTCGTGCGTTGGCGATCAAGATGTCACGAGACGAGGCGAACGAACGAACGAATCGGCGCGAGTTAGAACACCGTAGCCACTGCCACACGGCCACACACACAGACGCACACGCACCAAGCTCCCTCTGCTTGATTTTCCAGGGATAGCTGCCGCGAGCGTACACGTACTTCTGTTTCTACGGCAACTTCGCCAATCGTCTCGTCTGGCGCTCGAGCGTTTGGTTTTCTGCGCGTCAGCTTCAGATAACTCTGAAGTCCCCCCGGAAATGGAGCACGGACCATGGTTTTGGTGCAGCTACATGAGCGATAGCGATCGTGACAGATTTTCCTTTAATTTGTCCCGGCCGCGAGCTTGGCAACTTGGCAAGATAACGAGAGCTCAACCTAAGCGAGTGTTTTAGCTGCTGAAACGGCAGGTGTTTCCTCTGAATCCTGATAGCCTATCTCGTCAGTCCCAACTGAAAGATTAGCAGTAAGATGTTACGCGAATCCCTCTACATCTCTCCTCATAGAAGCGACTAGATTGCTACAGTAACGATGCTGATGATCTACTATTAATCTTCAGTTGCATCGTCTATTCTTGGATTTGGAGGCAGCGGGGCTACAAAAGTCAAAGCAGGAATAGTTAAAGAGACGACAAGAGTTGCACAGTGGTGATGATCGTGATCAAATCGCAGATCGATCGATCATGTGATCTCTCGTGCGCCAATCGAAGGAACCGAAAGAATCTGCACCCTATTCGTTCGGCTGGCGGCTGATGGCTGGTGCTGGTTTGTTTTGAGAGAAAAGTACTGCTGGCTGTTTGCTGATGGTTGGTTTGTTCTGAGAGAAAAGTACTGTTGGCTGGTGGCTGATAAACCAAGCGGACATGGCGCTTGCTGACATTTCCGTCGGAATCCGCAGACACGTTCTCGTCGCCCCACGAGGGAGGGGGGTACGTTAGTTTGTGGTCGGCAACCACTCGGACCAGCCAGTGGCGGAGCCACTAGTATGGCGAGCCCTTGCGGCCGCCATACCTACCGCCGGCAGAGAACCCCCCACCACAGCGCATCCAAGCTGCGGAGGCACGACACCGTCGGCCATCCATGGCTTTGCGTCATGCGTCCCAATTTCCATGGAGAAGAAACACAGTGTTGGGTTGTGGGTTATTTTACTTTATCCCTGCCATTTGGGCCATATCAATTGGAACGACCCAAGAACATGGATCGACACTTGACATGGCCAGTTGATCCTATTCCGTCGGCATCGCCCTACACCGCGCCTGACGGCTGACGTCGAGGCGCAACGCCACCTTCCTAGCGACTACCTCCGGTGACCGGCGTGATGGCGCAGATGGAGAGGGAGGTCAAGGTTAGCAGCAAGCAGCAGACGTTGTGCAACCGCGTGATCCATCTTCCACCAATTCTCCTCAAATTAAGACTATGCTGCAATCCAGTGGCGGAGATCTATTTCAGATGCTAGTGGAGTTGGAAAAAATTGAAAGGTGAGAAATTGAGAAAGTTTGTTTAAGTAATTGATTAATTAATCTATTTTTGCACAATTTTAATGTATGTGTCACTGTTAATTGTACGCATCAAGAGTTTTTTTCTCAAGCCATGAAACCTAGAAGGATGAATCTTCGTCCGCCACCTCGCCTCACTTACTGTTTTGCATAGTATATTCATTTTCAAATAATTGTGACTTGCAGCTTGTCTCCAGTAAACTTATACATACATACATACATACATACATACATACATACATACATACATACATACATACATACATACATACATACATACATACATACATACATACATACATACATACATACATACATACATACATACATACATACATACATACATACATACATACATACATACATACATACATACATACATACATACATACATACATACATACATACATACATACATACATACATACATACATACATACATACATACATACATACATACATACATACATACATACATACATATGGTTATTGTATTTGAAGCTTTTATAGTATGTGTGCATTTTTTACGAATTAGTAGTAATTAGTTCGCCATAGCTATATTTTTATCCTGGCTCCGCCACTGGGACCGACCCGTGATCCGTGCGTCCATTTCTGTAACATTTGATAATGATCAAACGGAGTAGCAAGTGTGCAGATTTCGGATACGCCATTTGGCAGGCCCCAAGCCTCTCCTCCCGTTCGATTTCAATCTAGGGAATGGGAACAAGTGTCACCAAAAGAATTCGGTTTGACCAGCTTTTAGTTCATTTTGAGCACCGGCTCTGCTCGTTTCATGCAAAACCAAGGCCCTGATATCATGATAGTATGTTGTTGGGGAACTCGGTAAAACCCTTACACCCTCGAAACGTCGGATTGTCGAAATTCATGGAACAAGTTCGCGAAAGTTGTGATATGAAGAAATCGTAGTGTGTTTCGAGTGTTTCACAAGTCTCTAAACAAAAACGTGAAAGTAATGGCCGAACTAGGCCCTTGTATTCGAACTTTTTAACCTGTTTCAGGATGTACGATTCTCGCCGAATTCTGGAATCGTGAACCTGCGAAGCTCTGAAATCGTGAATCTGCGAAGCTCTGGAATCGTGAACATGTGAAGCTCTGGAATCATCAACCTGCGAAGCTCTGGAATCATCAACCTGCAAAGTTATGCGTCAGAAGCCTGCGAAATTCGGGAGTCATGATATGCGAAGATCTTCATGAATGAAGGAATCAGGGGTCAGGATGAAACCAAGTCAAAGACTATTGATGGTGTATATTCGTATCAAACTTCATATCAATTTGCAAGCGGACAAATCCCCCGTCGTAGTCAAGGGATCCTTCTTCCCTCGAGTGGTGAACCCAAGGTATCGAATCCGTGGAACAATGTGCAACGCAAGGATTCAATCTAGTAAAGCAAGGAAAACTATCTTTTGAAGAACCAAGTTGCATCTAATCTAAGAGATCATCAAGAGAACACATCTAATCTAATCTACTAAAGAGGTAGCAAGAAAAAGCAAGAGATAACCGATCTAGAGAGTCTAGATCATGCATATGTTGTAGCTCCAAACAAGATAGATGAAGATAGAAAAGCGAATCTCATTAAAAGCATCTTTAAACCGTGGCCTCCAGTCTGATTCCGAAGACGCCCGCCTTTTGCAGCAACCCTTCTGTCACAACGCACCCCTATTCGTGCGGGTTAGCCTAGGGCGAGTTCGATAAGAACAAGTTGAAATCACTTGGTCGGTCCGGTATGCACCTCTAGCCACCGCGGCTACAAGAGTACCCTATGCAATCTATCTTAAGTATAGATTGGGGAAGAAACAAAACCAAGGGAGAACAAAATCATCGAGAAGGCACTTGATTGCCAGAAATCGGATTCACTTAAAGACTTTACCATGAATGATTACATGAACAAGATCACCACCGGGATCCTACCTCGATCTTGATCCTTGCTCCGGAGCTCCGACGTGGTCTTCCATGCAAGGTTCCCATGACGGCTAGGGAGACCCTAGACAACTAGCACGACCCTCCTCTCCGAGATGGTGTCCCTCAAGCTTCTCTGCACCTCGGCGGCGGATGACGAATGAATTGATGCGTGGCTCTCGGTCAGGGGGCTATAAATAGCCCGAGAGGCACCCAGGTCAAAGGGGGGCGACTGGGCCCCGGAGTGGGCTGGGCCGGCCGGCCTGGGCCCACTTTGGCCCAGTTAGCCGCCTCCTTTGCCCGGCGTTGGTTCCCGAGTCTTCTAGATCCTTCCCCCTTCTGCATGTGGGCCCTTGTCGTCAGTTTCTCTCCGAGTTGGACGAAGCTCCTTGTCTCGCAAGATTCAGCACGTTTCTCGCTAGGTCCTCGGAGTTTGTCATCTTCTTAGGTTTGGTCCCTGGGCTTCTTGGAATCATGTTTACTTCATTGCATGACTTGTACCGGGCTTTAAGGTCTTGTCACAAGGTGCTTGATGAACTTATCCCGGAAGTCTTGCTTTCAACGCTAAAACTCTGCATAAATACTAAACTCCAAAACCGACATACACGAAAGAACTTGTTATACCAAGGGGGTTAGTACCAATGGATAAGATATAAAAGTCACACCAACACCGAAGGTAAACTCATGGCTAGGGTGACGGAATTTCATCGTCAACATCTCCCCCATGCTTAAATCTTGCTCGTCCTCGAGTAAGCCTTCGATGGATATCATCATTGCCCTTCATTGTTTAAACCTTGCACTTGATCATACACGAGAAAACATAATGCTCTTAAAAGTTTAATTCGTTAAAGTTTCACAATGTACTAGCCTTTATCCCTACGGAGGGTAGATTATTAATTAAGCTTATCCCACAAGTATTAACATGCTCCCAAAATTCAAATAGATCTCAGAAATTTTGAAATAAAGAATGGGATGAAAACGAGCTAAACCAAGTTCAAAAATTTAAACCACCTTGCATCTTGCTCATGAACTCTCATCTCATCTTGTCTCTCAAGCCTATTTATTCTACTCCTTTCCCTCTCATAACATTCATATATGTGGTAGGCTTTATATGGAGCTTTTTGGGAAAGTTTAGTCCTACCAAGATATTATAAAGGAGATGTTGTCAAAACAAGATAAGCTTCTCATAGTCTTACCGAGACTCGTCAAAAAAGTCATTGCAAAATAATGTTATATCAAGGAGGGGGAGAGAAAAATACACACATTTGAGATAGGTGGACATGTGCAAATGGCAAAGAGTGATCCCGAGGCACAAATGAATTTATATCATACATACTCATATCTTTTTTTCTTTTCTCATCATTTTTTTCTTTATACTCACTTTTTTCTTTTTATTTCTTTCTTTCTCTTTTTTTATTTGCTCCCCTTGAACTTTAAAACTGCAGTGTACCTACCTCCTCCCCCATGCTTAGACGTTTGCTCGTCCTCGGGCAAAGAGGTGATAGAGATAAGGTAGGTACCAGAAATAATTTTCCTTTGGAGAGATACTTGAAATCTTCAATCTTGGCACCATCTTGCGATCTTCCTTGAATTGGCGATCCATACTCAAAGATAGGTTGTGGTCAAGGAGGTAATCACAAAAGATGATACTTTGTTTTAAGGGTGGATATCCAGCGAGGTTTGTGAAATCTCCGATGTGGGGATACACAATGCACGGATAAAAAGGCTAGCAAAAAGATAGATACGCAAAAAACGGAATGACCAGCTTCTTAGTCTCGGGCCAGAGAAATCTTGGCCTGAAATAACTCACCCAAAAATAAACCTTGTATACTAAGTTTTTGCACTCAAATATATATATGGCTCTGGATAGGTAGAGCAACATGCAAGTGGTATTTATGACAAGGTTAGCATTACTTTTAGGAATAAAAATCATATTTAATCCATCTAAAACTCGAGAGCATATAAAACACTATGGGTCTTTATTTTTATCATAACCTCCGCTAAAGATTAAGCTAGCATTTAGATAATTTCAGATTTGTATTTTAAGAGAGCAATAGCTTTAACATGCATAAATCAAATAAAAAGATAAACAAAGCGACAATTATAATCATATATCATCATGGCATAAATTTTGTAACTTTACCAAAGATAAAAATAAGGTGGTGACTTTATTCATGATGAAAATAAAAACTAACACACATGCTGAAAATTAAAATAAAACTGAAAAAATTACGCATACATAGGCACATACTAGCTGAAAATTAAAGAAAAAGGGGAGAAGGAAAGATTACTAAAGCTCCTCCTCTCTCTAATCTTCCGCCGGTGGTTGATATTGATAGTCTTGGTTGTTGTACCCTTGCTCATAACACCGCTCCTCCTATGAATTGTCCCCGCGGTGCTAAGTGAAGGTGTCCAAGCTCATAAGCGATGTTTGCATTTCCTTCACCCATTGGTTTGCATTGGTCTGGATGGCTGCGATATTTTGCATGTTTCTTGCAGCGCATCCTCCAGTGATGACCACTTTTTGTTGTGGTTGAGGAAGGTGTGCATATGGCTCCACAAAGGCTACGTTGGGCACAGCAAAATTGGTGGGGGCATGGCTGCACCACTCCCCATGCTTGCATTGGTACACCGCCGTAGTAACTCGGCGGCGCCGGAATTCCTCCAAATGGTGGCACATAATTTTGTTGCGCACCTCCTTCTTGGGCCATAGAAGAACTTTCTCCTATAATCCTTCCTCTTTTATTTTTCTTCGCCGACACAAGAAGTCCTTCCTCTAACCAATCTTCTTTCCCCTCAAGAAAAAGTCTTAATCCTCCATCTGATAGGGGCAAATTTACTTTGGCCACTTTGAAGCCTCTTCTCTCATCTCCACTTATGTTCTTGCCTTGCTTCATATATTCAAATGGGAAGTCCCAGGTAAGAGATGCTCCGATTCCTTATAATACCCGGTCTCAAAGAGATAGCCAACATGCAAAGGTAAAACCCCGAACCAATATCTCCGAAACCCGATGTTGCTCACAACACCACCGATTGATCATAAGTTGAGTGGGGTCGATTGGCTACCTGGCAATCAAAGCCGAGTAAAGCCAATTCAACTTCGTGTTGGTTATCTTTGTCTCTCTCATTCTCCCCAAAATCTTTTTGCACATCCATGATTGAAACACTTGGATGATGGGGTTCCAGATAGTATTTCTTTATTGATGGGCTCCTCCCGCGATCACACTCCAAAAACCTTCCAATGTGCCTTCATGCACATACAATGTTCCGGGGCTCCCTTTTTGAAAACCAAGCAATTCCCTAATATACTCATAAGGAACCACTTGTTCAATTCCCTCCAAACGGAATGAGAAATTCGACACTCCTTCATCAAGGATATGCGTCATGGTCATGAGAATTTCTAAGGCGAATCCCTTGTGGGTGTTTACTAACACTCCGTTGGAGAATTGCACCCATCATAGGTGTCCCAACATGTAGTAATATCCGTTTGAAAACCCAAGATGTGGAGAGCTTGGTTGTCGAAGTCGACATTCGCTACAATCCTCTACTTAAGGCGAGCGAACTTCTTCTCCTCCTCCTCTGTCATGATGATAAACCCGTCGGAATACCGCGAAGCTTATGGAGGTGGAGCGGATGATCGTGTCGAGCGACGAGGTGGGACAGGCGGCTCCTCTGTACATCCTTGAGATTCCGTGAACCTCATAGATGAGCTTCGTGTGGCCCTCATGCCAGCAAGGAGAAGAGTGTCATTCCTCCTCGGCGGTTCTGTGTCCTCCTCCATACTCCGAGGAGACTCGGAAACCGAGTGCCTCCTCGAAGGTTGTCGATGATGGCTTGGACGACGATGATCCATTCTTCTTGGTGAAAAGACTTGTAGTTTTCTTCCATGGTTGCAGCACTCTCTCTCACAAATATATATCCGGGGTTTTCAACCGGTAACAAAGTACACAAATATTATTTGCAGTATGGACTTTGAGTGGAATTAGGATGTGTTTTGTTGAGCAGAACAAATGGGATGGATGGCTAAGTCTAAGTGGTCCTGAACAAACTTGAGCACATGAACAAATAGCTGGATGAGTGACTTACCAGTGCACTCATGCTTGCCTTGTTGCTTCGTGATCGCGTGCTCCACGGGGTTGCACCTTCCAAACGTTCTCGTCCACTCCTTCGCTTGCATTATTGCTGCTTTGTGACGCCCCAGGTTTTTAATTAGCCGTAATAGCCGGTCAAATGGTCAACAGTGGTCAAACCACGGTCAACCTGGGCCCTCACCTTGAAAAACTCACTAACCCACCCCAGTGACCCTAATTGGCTAGTAAACACACTTGTGGGGCCAACCCATGGTCAAAGGATGGTCAAACCTGTCGGGCATACACCCCGGGTACTCATGCAAGGAAGGAAGAATAGTAGAAGACGGATTTCTACTAGAATTCCCTTGTACTCCTACTAGGACTCGCTCTGTGTACTCCTACTAGGACTCCTGCCTTGTAACCGACTAGTAACCTGCCCCCTGGACTATATAAAGGAGGGCCGGGTACCTAGCCGCATCATCCCCAATCCCTCCGGGGACAACCCAACACCAAGCGCAGGGCGCCATACTTGATCCCCCAAACAGGACGTAGGGCTCGCCACCTTGGCGACCCGAACCTGTATAAATCTTGTGTCCCGTGTCCTTGCGCATACCTTCGAGTTCTCGGTCTCCCGATCACGATCCCCACCGCACAATCTACTACCTCGGGTACCCCCTTGGTAGGTTTGCCGGTCTAAAACACCGACACTGGCGCGCCGGTAGGGGAGATCATCACCACCGGCGAATTCGAAGGACCCACGTCAACAAGATCAATCCACTCGTCGACTCGCCGAGATCCATTGAAGCAAGTCGCCTTGCTCTTGTCAAAGAAGCGAATCTTTCTACGCCGCGCTTAGTGGCGGCGCTCGTCACGCGGCTCGCCGCGCCGCTCGTCGACTGCGTCAACGGCTCATCGTCGACTACTCGTCGTCGACTACTCCGCCTGCCCGGGCTCGTCGTCGACTACTTCGTCTTCGCCGCGCGTCCGAGTGCCTCGGCATGTCGCGCGGCTCGTTCCCGCGGCTCGTCGCGCCGCTCGTCGTCGACTACTTCGCCCGGGCTCGTCGTCGACTACTTCGTCTTCGCCGCGCGTTCGGGTGCCTTGGCACGTCGCGCGCGGCTTCACGCGGCTCCCCGCGCCGCTCGTCGACTACTCCCTCGCCCGCCGGCTCATCGTCGACTACTTCGTCTCCGCCGCGCGTCCGGGTGCCTTGGCACGTCGCGCGGCTCGTCGCGGCTCGCCGCGTCGTCGACTACTCCACCTCGCGCCGGCTCGTCGTCGATACTCCGCCGCGCGTGGTTTGGCACGCGCGCGGCTTCTCGCCGCGCCGCTCGTCGACTAATCGTCGTCGACTACTTCGTCTCCGCCGCGCGTCCGGGGTGCCTCGGCACGTCGCGTGGCTCATCACGCGACTACTTCGTCTTCCTCGGACGTCGCGCGGCTCGTCACGCGGCTGTTGCGCCGCTCGTCGTTGACTACTCGACGTCGTCGACTACTCCGTGCGCCGCGATTTGTCTTGCGGCCACACCGGCTCTACCGCACGCCGGGGGCGCGATTACTTGTCTTGCGGCAACATTGGCTCTACTTCGAGTACACCGCGCGCCTCCATGACGTACCTCGCGTCGACCATTCATCTCGACTAGTTTTCCAAACTAGTCGAGAACGGCGATCACGCCCCAACAACTAGTCGGAATCGGCTCCGACTAGTCAACTTTAACAACAACCGTCGCGGCTCCATCGTCGACCGCCACGGCTTCATCATCGGTCTGCAAAGTATTTATCTAAATGATTACTTGTTCTCTTGGCTTGTTCTCCTCATCATGTAGGATTACTTGCCGACTACTCATTTGTGTATGCTTCTCGGTGGGTCTTCACGGGAGCTACACTCGCCGACTACTCTTGGGGCATATCAATCAAGTCGCCGCGAGTCTACTTCATCAACTCGGGGGCTATCCCTAGGAGGCGGTTTCTAAACGCGCGGCAATCTAAAGTCGACTTCTAAAGTCGCATTCTAAAGTCCGCTCGCGCGGCAACTTAAAGTCGACGCCGGTCGATCTTCGCCCTCGCTTCGGTGGCATACTACGTGTGTAAGCTTCGATGGAACCTAGCTGTAAGCGGCCCTCGGGTCCCGGCGACGATGGAACCTAGCTGCACGTGGTCTTCATGCTCCGTACCATGGGTCCAAGTACCCTAAGTACTCGCGCTCCGTACCTTGGGTCTGAAATCCATGGCCCAGGTACGCAAGTCGACTCCGGTCGCACCTTCAAGTCCACTACGGTGGCAACCATACCTTGAGTCTGAAATCCATGGCTCGGGTACTTAAGCCCACTCCGGTGGCACAAGCCCGCTCTGGCGGCAATCGTACCTTGGGTCTGAAATCCATGGCTCAGGTACTCAAGCCCACTCCGGTGGCACAAGTCGACGCTAACGGTCGCATCCAAGCCCACTCCGGTGGCACAAGCCGACTCCGGTCGCACCCTCAAGCCCGCTCCGGCGAGCGTACCTCGGGTCCGAAATCCATGGCTCGGTACTTAAGCTCACTCCGTGGCACAAGCCGACTCCGGTCGCAATCTTAAGTCCGCTCCGGCGGCAAAACTACTCGTTTTTTCTGATTTTTTATTCGCGTTGGCTTTCCGGAAAGTGCTTTTTCGTTTTTTGCATCTTAAAGTCGACTTCTAAAGTCGCACCTCAAAGTCCACCCCGCGTGGCACAAAGTCGACTATTGTAGTCGCATATCAAGTCCGCTCCGCGCGGCATCTTAAAATCGACTTCTAAAGTCGCACCTCAAAGTCCACCCCGCGTGGCACAAAGTCGACTATTGTAGTCGCATATCAAGTCCGCTCCGCGCGACATCCTAAAGTCGACTACTGCAGTCGCACCTAAAGTCCGCTTTACGCGGCAACTAAAGTCAACTTCTAAAGTTGCATATCAAAGTCCGCGCATCGCATTCTAAAGTCGACTTCGGTTTTCAAGTCGCATCTCAAAGTCCGCTCCGCGCGGCACAAAGTCGACTTCGGATTTCAAGTCGCATCTCAAAGACCGCTCTGCGCGGCACAAAGTCGACTTCGGTTTTTAAGTCGCATTCTAAAGTCCGCACTGCCGGCATCTAAAGTCGACTTTGGTCGCACCTAAAGTCCGCTCTGATGGCACGACTACTTCTCAAGCTCCACGGCTTGATGCCAAACTGCTACTTGGAATCTCTCCAGCTCGGGGGCTACTTGAAGATAACTTCAGCATGCTTCGCTCGCTCTCAAGCTCGGGGGCTCCTCACCAATCACTACTCGACGTGGCTCATACGGCTCTCTTATCTCGGGGGCTACACGCTGCAAGAGTACTCGGATGATGGCTTCGCGAACACTGAAGACCCTTGGATTGATTACCTAATCATTTCAAGGCTCGGGGGCTGCTATGCTACACCCATCATTCAAAATTTTTCAAGACTGATGAGCTGGACCACCTTCCAGCCTCGCGGCAGTTCAAGTACTAATGAAGGCTTCTCCAAGCAGTACTCGAGGACGCTCAAGAACTACTCGAAGAGGCTTCAAGACTACTCGAACTACTACTCTCGACTCCAACGTGCTCGGGGGCTTGTCGGGCATACACCCCGGGTACTCATGCAAGGAAGGAAGAATAGTAGAAGACGGATTTCTACTAGAATTCCCTTGTACTCCTACTAGGACTCGCTCTGTGTACTCCTACTAGGACTCCTGCCTTGTAACCGACTAGTAACCTGCCCCCTGGACTATATAAAGGAGGGCCGGGTACCTAGCCGCATCATCCCCAATCCCTCCGGGGACAACCCAACACCAAGCGCAGGGCGCCATACTTGATCCCCCAAACAGGACGTAGGGCTCGCCACCTTGGCGACCCGAACCTGTATAAATCTTGTGTCCCGTGTCCTTGCGCATACCTTCGAGTTCTCGGTCTCCCGATCACGATCCCCACCGCACAATCTACTACCTCGGGTACCCCCTTGGTAGGTTTGCCGGTCTAAAACACCGACAAAACCCCCTTGCCACTCTAGTGTCCCCATGTGTCCGTCGGAACTTTTGCCGCGTTCTCCCAAATTCACCTAAACACTTAAAATTCTAACTTTATGAAAGTTGTACATCTTGATGAGGGACACAACTTTCATGTAGATTGGCATTTCCAATTTTGAGAGGAAAAGCTTGAAAAATCAACTGCAAGACAAATTTCACTGTTTGCAAAACCTCGCGACATTCGACATTCAAAGTTGGCATTCAAATAACTTTTAATCTGGACCGAAAAACCCTATATAGCTTTTGTAGAAAATGTTGTTGGTAGCTAGATCTACAACTTTGGTGTTTACCACTTGGTCGACTTCTATACAAAAATCCAGAGGAAAATCGATTCAAACACAGCACCAGCGAAAGGATTCAAGCCAGAGCGCCGCGCGCCGCGACGTCGCGTGTCCCGCGCGCCGCCCGCCGCCGGCCGCGCGCCGCCGGCTCCGGCGTCCACGCCACCGCTCGCTCGAGGCCGCACCGCCCGAGGCACGCCCCGTCCCGAGATCCCGCGCCCCCAACGCGCGCGCGCCCGAGGCGCCCGAGATCGGCGCCGCCGCACGCGCGCGCACGCGCGCGGACCGGCGGTCCATCGGCGGTGTCGCCGTTGTACGCGCGAGCCCCGAGCCGCCGTAGCACGGCGAGCATCTCCCCCATCACCCCTTCGTCACCCTGGACGCGCTGATCAGCATATAAAAGCCCCCTTGTCTCTCCTCCGCGCGCCAGCCGAACCGCCGCCGCCATTGCCGCCGCCCGGTGCTAGCATCCCCCGCCCGTGCTCGTCGCCGGCCAGCTGCTCCGGTAGGTTCCCTAGGTCCTGGTGAAGCTCCAACGCTCGCTTGTTGCCCCGCATTGCCCCTTCCTGCCGCCCTTTCCCGAGCCGCCGCGGCCACCGCCGTTGGCCACCGCTGAACCTCGCCGCCGGCCAACTCCCTGCCTCCACTCCGGTCCCCTACCGCTCCTAGGTGAGCTCGTGGTCCCCCCGAGCCGCTCGCCGGCCCGGCGCGCCGCCGCCCGCTCGCCGGCGATTGGCCGTGCCCGCGCCGCCCGGCCGGCCAGGGACCCGATTGCTAGGATTCTGGTCTTTCTAGGGTGTTTCGTGTTAAGTTCAGGGCTTAGTTATAAAGATCTTTATCTAAGTTTTCTTACAGTTCAGTCCAGAGCCTTGTAAAATTCCTAGAAATTCGTAGAAAAATCAAAAAAATACCAAACCAATTTTGTTGGGTTCAGGAAGATAAATCCCACCACTTTTATTATTTGCACATGACTGGATTCTAAATAGTTGTAGCATGAAAAATACAAATGTGAAAAACCTAGATCTGGCATAACTTGAAATCCATAACTCCTCTGTGTCCCAATTTTGGTTATGTTGTGTGATAGGTCATGACTAGATGTTGTGCCAGAAATTGCACAAAGTTATGCAGTAGATCTTGTTAAGTAAATTGTTTTCCATCCTTGCAGAAACTGCCTAGATGATTTTTCTTGCTAAATATATTTATGTTTTTGAGCTCATCTTGTGCATACTGTCTTCTAATACCAAAATACACATCTTGTGAATTAATCATGATTTTTGGCTTACCAGAAATAATTATTCTCAATTTAGGCATGTTTTCTTTTGTAAATTAATGGGGATAGATCAATAAAGTTACTAGGTGTATATGCTAGTTCTTTAGGCTTGTTTAGGACCAGAGAGCATGCATGAGAAAGTTTGGGTCATTTTGATGCTTATTTATTTTTGTATGCATTTAATTTGAAACACTAGCTAGCCTTTGTTATTTTCTCCAATATTTAATTTCCTAGCATCCAACACTTGCATATGGGTCCAATGGACCAGGATAGGTGCTAATATGATTAAGAAACATTTCCTTAATTTTGGTAAATTAATTGCTTAATAAAAAACTTGAAAGCCCTTTTAATATCAAAGGGAGATTAAATAAAGAAAAGCCCTTATTTAATTCTTTTTCCTTTTTGAAAGTATTTCCTAATTTAATTAAAAGATAATTAAATATCATCGTTGATAAGAAATTAATTCATAAACAATATTATTATTTATGCCTCTGCTTGTGAAGGTAAAAGGAATTAAAGCTTTCACATGAAATGATAAGTATAATAAAAACCTTTATCCAAATGTTCAATAAAAGAATAACCCATGTACAACCAATAACCTTCCTAAAAGAGAAACACTATCTAAATGCTTGTTAAGGTGAATATGACCAACCCAGAGTTGGATAAGACAACAAACTATCACATCACCTAAACTTGCATTGCATTCCGTGTAGATCTTCCGGACGGAGATTACTCACTTGTCCCGGAAAACGAGGAAGGAGGAGCGGAAGCTTCACTGCAGTACGTGGAAGTGCTGGACACCGAGGGTGCCCAGGCTAACCTAGCTGACGAAGGCAAGCTCCGGTGCATCTAACCTAGTTTTCAAATTCTTTATTCAATTATCTATGGATGATTGTGCATTACGTTCAGGAGTTGAATGAAACCCTAGATGCATGATCCCTAGGTACCTTTTGTCCTTACTAGTATGATAGGTCGATAGCTGCTAAGCTATAGGACCGTTACAAGTCGGGTGATGACCTCACTCGCGAGAATAGGTTCCTAGATAGGAATCATATTATATCCTAAATGGATTGCTCACGTGGTAAGAGCATGGGATTTGGGCTCCGATCCAGTAATTATGTGGGTTAAGTTTTTGAACGTACTAAGCACATGTCAGGTATGGGACCGGTAAGCCTAGTACCTTAATGAGACGGCGAGGGATCCTACCGTTACTACTCTTGGGATTCGCTCTCACGGCTCGCCACCTGTGGTGTATGGTGAGTCCGGGTATCTCGCTGGGTATTCCGGATAGCCTACACCAAAGACTGTAAGATTCGATCCCGACTCGAGGATTTTTGGGAATGGCCTGGGAAAGTTGTCCTTTCGGGGGCAGCCTATCATGTGTTTGGGTTTACCTTGCAAGGTTTAAATCAATCGATTGTCGGCCTCTCACCGTTATCCAAGACTACTTACTCCACTAGTCATGAGATCCCTAATGATGGAAGTTGATGAACTTTATGCTTGATTAATTGTATTGTACAACTTTGTTTGTACTAGTTGGCTAATGTAGTAAAGATTAAACCTACTAGAACTTGTGCTAAAATCTTGAAAGTAAGGACCTACTCTTTGTTACTTCTTAGCAAAAGCAACCCAGTAGCCAAAAAGCCTTTCATGGTCTAGAATTGGTGAAGTAGTTATCACCGATGGGTAAGACTTGCTGAGTATTAGTATACTCAGCCTTGCTATAATGTGTTGATCCAGGTAATGCCTTCAGTGATGTGTGGCTCGGAGAGATCCCGCCCGGCTGGGAGCTGGAGTGGGTGGAGGACGACTACTGAAAGCATCATGGATGGCCTCCCGTGGTGTCTTCGCTTCCGTTAGTTTATTTCCGCTGCTTTCGAAAACTCTGAACTATTTCGTCATGGCAAAAACTATGGTTTGTAATAATTAAACCCTTCGGGATACGAATTTGGATATTAATGTTGATGTATCTCTGGACTCGCCTTCGAGTGAGTTTTAATGCATATATTCGATCCTTGTTGCTTTTCAAGTGATTTACCGGGCGTTAACCCGGCAACTAACGACAGGATGATACTTTATTATTGCTTAATGACCAAAGTGGATCGGTCTTAGGCGATAGTACGGTATTTTCCTGGGCGGGTTGTCACATCCTTCCACTTGATGATTTCGCTTTGAGTCACTTCCTTGCTCTCTTGCCTCACATGCCTCCATGATATTCCTGCAAAACAAAGCCTTGGCTGCCCCCATGCTTGTCCTTTTCATGTGGTTTGATAAAAGATGTTGGAGGGGCATCACGTGATGGATCATGGTGCATGCATGGTTAGGTTAACTAGATTGCCTCCTTCTAAGCATGTTGTAATGCTAATCACTTGTCTAATTTCGAAAAATAAAAATAAACTCAGAGCTTGCAATGAGTTCAAATATAAATTTAGAGGAGTTTTTAAAGCATTAAAAACAAATGCAAGTCAAAAAAATATTTCCGACTACTTTTATTTTGGTCTTACCGGTATTGTTTGCTTCCATTAGTTGAGAGCAAGCTTTTCCCAGCTTGATCATGGGGGCATAGGTTTAGGTCCTAATTTTGATTAGATGAGATAGATTTTGAATGAAATAAAATTAAATGAGGCTTAGAAAAATTCTAACCCTAGAGAAACCAAGGATATGGATTTTAAACCAACCAAAAGTCAAGTTTCTAGGTTCACGTGAGTCCTATCACGTGCTGAAAATTTAAATAACATCTAGGTACAAGTCGTGGCTCTACTCGTGTATTTTTAGCTTGAAATACAAGTCAACCGCAACATCATAAAGATGATGAATGGTTGACATTCGTTCTGAATTTATTTGGTTTTGGTTTCTCGAAAATAAGCAAACAACACATAGGATGGCTCATGTAAAGGGTTTATGATCCAAATGAAATATCCAACCAAGAATTATGTCTCTAATATTATTCAACCATTCTAAGTCTAATGTCTTGCGTAGCAAAATTCCAAAACTACTTACTTGAAAGACTCGAAAAATCTTGAATCGGGTTGTCCTCCCGATAGCTTATTCTTGACTTGACGAAACGGGTTGCCTCCCGCCTAGCGCTTCGTTTATAGTCTATGGCTAGACTTCTTCACTTGATTACTTCGGATCAACGCTCTTTGCGTACGTTGCAATCTTGGGTACCCACTTCCGCACTGTGACAGAACCGCTCAAATTAATTCCATATTATTGCCTAAACCACTCCACTTGGCCATTAAGCAATAATATAGAAGTAACTTGTCGTCTCTGCCGGGTCAAACACAGTAAATCACTTACATCACAGGATCGGCAATTGTACATCAAAACTCACACGAAGGCGAGTCCAGAGATAAACAAGTCACAAATTATCACATAACATCCTTCAAAGGTTCGTTATTACAATCCAAGTCTTTTGCATAAAGGTAAATGGTTCAGAGTTCGAAACACAACGGAAATAAAGTACTAAACGACACAAGCAACATCACACGAGGCCATCTGTGATGCCACTAAGCACTGTCATCCTCCCACTCATACTCCCAACTGGGTGGGAGAGAACCAGGCCACGGAAAGCCATCATCACACACATCATCACCTGAAAAACATCAACAAAAGCAAGGCTGAGTATACTAATACTCAGCAAGACTTAACCGTCGGGTGATTGGAAAATCACCAACTTTCTAGACATGCAAGGCTTTATGGCTGGTGGGTTGTTTTGCTGAAAAGTAACAAAGAGTATGTCCTTACTTGCAAATTTTAGCTCCAAATTCTAATCGTTTAACCATTACTAGATTAGCCAACTAATTCAAGCATGAGTTGTACAATATAAATTAAACAAGTCTACAAATTCCTTCTCAATTCCATCATTAAGGGACATAGAGTGGGTGGTTAAGCAGTCTCAGATAATGGTGAGAATCCGACGATCAATCGATTAGTAACCTTGCAAGGTGGACCTAAACATACGGGAGAATGCATACCCCAATAATGCCAAATAAAACCAAAAGGGGTGGGGTATACACCAACCAAGCGGTTCCCAACCGTCCTCAGTTCGGGATCAAGTCCACAGTCCCTGGTACAAGGTTATCCGGTCACGGTATCTGACCGCCCGGATCCACACATGTACCACTGCCTAGTATCTGGGGATCACTCCCGGGTTTAGTGGTAGAGAGTTCCCATGCCGGATCAGGAAAGTACTAGGATTACCGGTCCCATTCCCGACAAATACTTAGTACGTTCAAAAGCTTAACCACTGACATCCATTGACCGGAGTCGGTCCCATGCTCTTACCACATGAGCCGATAAGTTCAACAATCTTATGATTCCAACATAAGAGACCTATAGCTCGCGAGTGACGGTCATCACTCGACTTCTACTATGGTCCTAAGCATGGCAACTAGCGGCCTGACATGCTAGTATTTGAACATATGAACCTAGGATCATGCATCTAAGGTTTCAATTCAACTCCTGAACGTAAATGCACAAGCATCACACAAAAAGAAAAATTTCAGGAGTTAACAAAAGTAGGTTATGCTCCGGGGCTTGCCTTCACTGGCAAAGTTAGAAGCGAGATCCTCTAAACCTTGGTTCGGGTCTTGCTGCACTTCCACCATGTTCACTTCTCCCTTGGCTGGTAGTTTCCGTCGGGAAGTGTTGACGCAAAATCCGCACCTAGCGCCAAGCACACAGCAAGCCGAACAAGCTGGCTTCACACGTGAAGAGATCACAACACGTGCCAGTCAATTTTTCCCTGAAAATTAACAAAAGACAAAGTAGTTAAATTCCAAAGCTTGGAACTTGCCGGATGGTACCAGACAGTTCCATATTTACGGCCAAAGAGCCAGATGGGATGACATATAGCTATAGAAAGCTATCTGCCAGCAAACTGAAACTATTCGGGAGCTTTAAAAGGAAAAAGTAACATAGCCGAATAGATGACGTAAGCATGACGACGGATCAATCTTTATCTGGACAAAGATGCACGTGTGCAAGACCATGACCGATCCCCGTGGTAACCAACATTAAGTAGTAAATGAAGTAAAAGCGCGAGCATGAATATGTAATAAACAAGCATGCATAAGTCCAAAGTACTAGTCTACCGCATGTCTAGGTACTTTAAAACCCGTCGGGTACGACACCAAGCAAATCTATCCACCGCATGATACAACTCGCTCGGGATCGTGCCACCTTCCACAAACAGATCTATCCATCGCATGATACGATCTAAATATGGAAAGCTAAAAGCACACAATATTTAAAGCATGAATTATGCACGTGTTTTACTCATGAAGAACATAACCGAACACGGCTCAACAGCCGATTCGGGGTCCATGAAGAAGGAACGAACGTTACCAAGAAAAATAAATCTATCAGATTGGTTTGAAATCTAATCCACCGGATGATTAGCTCCAAAACAACCCAAAAACCTGCATCTACCGCATGATACCCAGTTCTTTCAAGATTTATACAAACTTTGGCAAGCTTGAACCCGCAACACGTAACAACCTAGATCGATTCGGTTTCGGCTATCGAAGAGCATGTGATCCACGTGTCAATCTAGCCAAAGGCTCGAGCTTGATTCGCATAAGGATCATCAGAAGGAATAAAGCCGATCCAAACCCATCTAGATTGGGCAAAGAAGTGTTACATGAATTTAAACATAGAGCAAAAACTCAAAGCAACACAGGGTAACTTAATGAATCTATTGAATCTTGCCAAAATTCAATAGAGCCGATAACTAGCTTCAAGCCAGATCTTAGCCTACCGCATGGCTCATGACCCAACAAGAAACCTTCTTGAACCAAGCTTGAATCTACCGCATGACACTAAGCATGGTAACAAGACTACTTGCATCAGATCTAAATCCACCGCATGATACTAGATATGATACAAGGTTGCCGGTACTCACGGAGGTCGACGGATCGATGAACCCTCTCGAAGAACTCGACGACACGACAAATGGACTCTAGGGTTTGGCGTAAAGCCGGTTTGTATTGAGAATGATTTCGTATATGTTACATACATTCAGGGTTCATATTTATACCCTGCCAAGCACGACCTCGAATGGATTTGATACCTAATTTATCTCTAAGCTCGATCGCTTGTCCATCCATTCGTCCTTTCTGCTCGGGCCACGTCATCATATAATCCCGCAAAATCAGCTCAGTAGTTTCCTTGCCGAACGGAAGCAGATAGCCGACCGCGGATTTTTCTGCCGAATGCGTCTGAAGAAACATTCCTTCCGCCGGACGGATTTCTCACCGAGTTGGACCCACAAGTCAGACTCCTTACCAAATTTCGGTGTTAACACATGCCCCTTCAATTACGGGATAAAAGTGATTTTATTCCGGAATTGACTCCAGCCACCAACGTCTTCAAATCGAATCTGTTCAACACCCGTTCTCTCTCTTCGCAATCCACCGGAATCTGCGTCTAGATCCAAACCCTAGATCCTCTTTTTCTGAGCTCAAATCCCCAATGGAGGCTCAAAATCAAGCTGCTCAGGTAAATTCCTCCACCATAAGCTTCATTCGGCATTCAGATTTTCAATTTTTACATGAAATTTCTTCTCTGCTTTCCCTCAGGAGCTTCCCACCGAGCTTCTAATCCGTACTGAGGCCAATTCAAGATCCTACTTCCTTGGTCCTGTGGGAGTCTCTGGTCCTCGCGAATTTATCACAGCTGAATCCCAAAGGATCCCCTTCAAAGCGGCTCTAACCAAACCTCCTCAGTGGCAGGATGCTTTCAAGAACTGGCACTTTCCCCCAATCGCAGGCTGGAAAAATTGGTACCAGAGAATCCTTGCAGATAAGAGTGCCAGGACCCAAAACTGGGACACCCTCCGCATTGCTCAGTGTTTGGAGCTGTCTTTGGCCGAGACCCCCAAAAACGAAGACCTCTTGATAGCGGCTTGCCACTTCTGGTCAAATGGCGTCAACGCCTTCCTTTTTGGTCACGGCCCAATGTCCCCAACTCTGGCCGATGTGTACATGATTACCGGCCTTGACATCACATGATCTGTTCGTCCCTGGGATTTCAAAGGTTTCACAAGACAAACAGGGGTGAAACCAGGGAGCGGATACAAAAATTATATCCTGAACCATATGAAGGACGGCCCCCTTGGTGAAGTCGAATACAGGGCGTTCCTGAATATGTGGCTATGCAGATTCATCTTCTGTGGTAAAGCCAATGAGCCTACCCTGAATCACATTGCAATGGCTTCCCACTTAGCCAATGGTAATCGCTTTCCTCTTGGGAAATACCTCCTGGGCAGTGTGTACCACATGCTTCATCAAACTGTCACCCAAATGTATACCAGCCAAAGGATAGCATGTGTCAACGGTCCTTGGTGGTTTGTCCAAATGTGGCTGCAACTACACATGCACCGGATTGTTGGTGTTGATCTGAACACCCGGCTCTTTCCTTCATCCAATTATCATGAAGGGGAAACCCAAGTCACCAGAGGATGCCATACCTATGGAGAAGCTGCTTCTACTGTCCTCATCAAGCAAAATGTCAGCCAGCTATTCGAGCTCTTCTTCAAAGGCTTCCAAAATCCTCTTTGGCTCCCTTATTTGGACAATGACAATTTGACTCTCCCTTGTGAGTTCTCCTTTGAAACTGAACGCCAAGATGGAAGATTTCTGGAGATTCTAAATATCATCATCCACCCATGCATTCTGCCGGCTGAATTCAGTGGAGGGAGGCTGAACCACAGTACTTGTGAATACTATCAGCCCAACATGATGGCTCGGCAACTTGGATGTGGCCAGATGCCCCCAAGGCTATTTTTGCATGAATTTCTCAAGCCCCGAGAGGAAATCAAAGGACTTACTCAAACCAGCAGGGTCTTTCAGTATGTGTGCAGTCCAACTGTTTACACCTGGCCCTTTACACCTACAATAGTGGCTCACTCCACCTTTAACTCCTGGTGGCAAGAATTCCATGATCACATTTTCAGTGAACCTGTACACTTATTCTGTACAGAGTTGATGCCTGATTTTCAGCCAACTTCAGAGGTAACATGATTATCCCTTCATCAAATCAGACATTTCTTCTTCCCATCATGATGCTGATTTTATTTCTTTTGCCCACATAACACACTGCCTGCACCTCTGGTCAGGGAGATTGCTTACAATGCAGTAGGCCCAATCTCAGCACTGGGATTCAGATCACCAACCCTGGCTCAGTTAATGGCTAGGTACGCCACAACAGATCCAACTCTGTCTAGCATTACTGCTGATAGGAGGCAAGATTTGTCTCTGATTGCACCTCCAAATGCTAAGAGGAGAAGAACCATCAAGAAAGTCCTTGTTGAGGTAAAATTTCTTCCTTTCTTGATCACAGGATTACTCTTTTCTGATAAATTACATCTTATGTGTTTTCAGACTAGGACTCAGCAATCCTCAGCCTCAGAACCTGCCAATGCTCCATCCACTGGTATGACCTTACTGTCCTTTCCTTAAGGATGAACACTGGCATTCATTCTTAATCTGGCATTTGCAGAGGAAACCATGGTGGATCAACTTGTGGATGACCCAGCATCTCAACAAGCAAATCCACCTAGGGCTGAACCATCTGTCCGCGTAGAGATCTCATCTTCATCAGGGACTCAGTCACCCCCTGCTCAGACAGAAGCACCAACCTCTCCAGAGGTAAATTTCCCAATCCAACCGGAGCCATCAAGTCCTCCAAGGGCTCAATCACCCATTGGCCAGGCAGGAACATCAACCTTAGCAGAGGTGAACCCATCTCCTCTCCAGCCAGAAGCTTCCGAATTGCCAGAAACTGCATCAACGCCCTCTCACACAGAAGCTTCAGCTTTGCCTGGAGCACCCTCTTCACCAGTGGCTCTAGAAATTTCCCCTGAGACTGAACCAAACCCCGTTCCAGTTCAGGAAATCAGACATGAGGTACTTATTTGCATTTAACCCTGCTATCTTTTAGTTCCCGATACCCCTAACTCGGCAATGTTCCTCTTTCAGGATCAAGCTCAGTCACCATCAATCCCACCAATGATGAACAATCCAATTGCCGAGACAAGGGAAAGGGTACCTCAAACCTTGTCAGAGGAAGCGCAAGAAAATCTCAAAGAGATTCTTGCCTGGCTGCAAAGAGATGCACGAGATCAGTTCAAAGACCTTGATCATTTTGAAGAAATGCTTGAACCCATCAGCCGAGAACTCCCTGAGGACATCAATGCCTCACTTGAATCCATCTCCGGTCTGGAAATTCATTACGTGCCCATAAGACGAGCTCTGAGAAAGGTGTCCTCCCGCCCAGCTGTTGAACAGAAGAGGGCCAAAGCTGAACAAGCCGTGAAGGGAGCACAATCTCAGACCGAGAGTCACAAAGAGACATTAGCCAATCTGCAAGCTGCTCGTGAATTGAAGATTGCCAGAAAAGCCGCATGGGAGGCAGAATTGATAAGTCTGTCAGCTGAAATAGAAGCTGATGACAAGAAAATAGCCGAACTCCCTGAATTGATAGAGAAGATCCAAGAGGAAGCGACATCGGCTGTAGCTGAGGTGAATCAATGTGACACAAAACTCACCATCCTGTCCGACGCCAAGAAAGATTATCAAGAACGGATGGAGAACTTTCGCCAGGCAACATCGAATGCCTCCAATGTAATTGCGAAGTATTTGAACATCTAGATGTTTCGGTCGATGTGTAACCGAACTGGTCGCTCTTGTAACATTTGCTCTTGCAATTTTATTTCTCTTTTCCTCTGCACGTCCTTAACTGCAACGCTGAACGACCCATTCAGCAAAGAAGTACCAATACCCGAACGGCACTTTGACTCCTTTCAGCCGAGCCAGTCAACCGAATACGACTCAGCCTAGAACTCCAAACGTCCTGACGACGGGTTGGTCAAGAAAACTGTTGGGGGAGTGGCCCAGCCCATGTAAGGGTTAGTGGGCCTTTGTGTGGGCTCGAGGAGTTTCTTGTAAATACCGCGTCCACCAGGGGCTCGGAAGAAAATAACCACTAGGGGCTTGAGGGAAAATCACCATCTACCCTCATCCCTATATATAGGAGGGTCTTTGCAATTGATGGGACATGCATTAAATAGTGAAGAACTCCGAAGTAATAAGTTGTTGCCGTCTTCTCTAGTTTTCGCTTAGTAGTTGCAGTAGTTGTAGAGTTAGCAGTAGTGGAAGAAGGTGTAGTCCTCCGAAGGGGCTCTTTGGTTCGTTGCCCCTTCGGAGGAGGAGAGTACTGTGGTGTTGGTGCCTCCCCCTTCGGTACCAAATTTACCCCAACAGTTTGGTACTGTGGTGTTGGTGCCTCCCCCTTCGGTACCAAATTTACACCAACAGTTTGGCGCCCACCTCGTGGAAGGACTCACAACTACAAGACAAGGAAAAGATCCGAAGAGAGAGGGTTCAAAGAGATAAGTCTCGTTTTCAACTACTTTATCTCGCGAGATAATCCGAAGCAATAAAAATCAGACTTCTTCAACTGAAACCTTCGGTCATTGCTACTGTACCACACACTTTTGTTGTTGCGATCACTTGCCATATCTTTGTTTTTTATTTTTATTTCTTTCCATGGTTAGGTGGGATTGATTTGGGAACGCAATCTTAGTATGAATGAAGTGCCTTCGGTCACGAAGCTCCCAGTGGCACCGAGCCTGTGCACCGAGAGCCAGGGCATTGGGCTCCTTTGTCTAGTTTGGGACCGAAGCCACCTTCGGAGCCATGCTCCTCTTTATTTGCCCGATTTTCCTATAACCTTCCATGCTCAAGCTTTGCCTTCCATTGGGATCAAACGCACTAGAATCTTGACCGACTACGAAAACCAGAAGTTGAGGCTGAAACTTATTAATTGCCGGAACAACCAACTCATTCATCGCATACTCATACCCAGCATCCCCGCTGTCGAGCACGTCCAGGAAGCCCGGATCGCGACCTGAGTCGAAGACGCCGCGGCCGGCGTCGTGAGCCAGCATACCCTCATGCCAGGACACCGCAAGCTTATCCCCCTGGACACTGCGGCGATCCCTGCGCCGCCGGCAGGGAGTCGGAGGCCATCAGTGGCTCGGCGCGGGTGGATTTTTCCGGGGGCGGCGGTTCCGTTCAACACCCCCAGTCGGTGCCTCACACTGCCTCGCGGCGCACGCGAATGCGGTCATGCACCAGCTTAAAATTGATCACCTTCGGAGCTGTCATGCATGGCTTCATCTCCGACGGATTCCGCAGGCTTGTACGAGCGAGCGTCACGAGGCGACCTTCGTAGGCCAAGCAATTGGATTCATACATGGGATACTTAACAACATGTAATATACCCCTTGGTTCAGGCCTACAACGGCTCTTTATTCACAGGTATCATTAGAGGCCACGAGCTAACCTCCGTGAGAGCAGAGAGCTATCCTCCGGAAGCATTTAAATGGTGCACAGAACCAGTTCATATGGATGATTGGGCAGATGTTACGTACCTTCGGTCACGAAGCCCATTGATAGATACTTGATGAGTAGCTTAGGTTCAAAACCTTTTTTAAATAGCTAGCAACATGTCTTTTTTTCTCGCACGTCAAGCATGCGGCGGCTAGCCTTTTAAGTTCTGGTAAATAAATCAGTCCATGGCTCCGAAGGGACCCGGTGGAATAACAGTGTGTTGGCAAATTATTTGCCTCAGTTAGAGCTCTAATTTTTGTTTGTGCAGGAAATAAGTGACGAAGCACCCTTCGTATGACATAGCAAACCACTGAAGGGACTTTTCCTACAAGAGCAGTTTTAATCCTTCAGAATTATCTCGGGTGAAGTTTCTGTACTTCGGAATCATCTCGGCGGGATTTCACGAGATTTGATTTTCACCTTCGGAATTATCTCAGAATAATAATCTCGGTGGAATCTCCCGAGGGTGGTCGATAAGTGAATAATTTATCACACGGACAATGGACCACCGAAGTACCCTTCGGTCGGTGTATTTGGGCTAAATAATTTTGAGTGACGGTTATCTATTCAACATAGGATAATGAATTGAATGATAATGTTCTTGGGCTCTTCGTCTTCATTCTATTGGGCTCCAGATTTATTTCTCAAGTAGTGGCTTCGGTTTTTCTTAGTGTTATCGGAACTCAAGAGCTTTGGCATAGTGGTAATAATTTATGGTGTGCGCTTTACACAAGACTAATTTCAACTCCTAGGCACCGCTACATCCCAACTTAAATATTTGGTTACGAAGCCTCTTCAGCCTTTATACCGAAGCCAGTTTTGGCCTTTTACCGAAGCCTGAGTCAGCTGATTATGGAATAAGGACTTGATGTCCGGTTTCAGTAGCTATAGAAAGCTAACGTACCTATCAGAAGGCTTCATTGAACTAATGTCGAGGTACCGCATCATTACCCCTTCGTCGTCTACATCGTCATCGTGACATTGAGCGTAGTTATTTTAGCATATCTCTCTAGCTTCAGTCAAAAGATTAATGCGCCGAAGGGAATTCGAATTTTCCGTCCGTACCATTTACGGGCCGAAGTACCCTTCGTATTAATACTCAAAACTCGGATAGGTGTTGTTATTATTTTAATACTACACTCCCGTACATGCAAAAGCAACTTCTTTTTTAGGGTTATTGAATGCTATGTTAGCTCCGAAGCTAATCGTATCTAGGTTTAATAGCATGTTTTTCCTCCGTTCAAATTGGCTTCGGCACCGAAGGGCAGCGACGCTGTACCTTTTGCTTTTAAGTATGTGAGTAAATTTTCTTGATAATTGAGCTAACTAGTTAGTACATCCTTGCGTCAAGTTTAAGTTTTTCTATTTATTATCTTTTATTAAGTCAAATTGCAACAACATACGAAGCGGATGATTTAGCTTTTGGGTGTGCACTTCGGTGAAACTCATGAAATATTTATTTTTCTAGAGTTGACAGCAAAGCCCTCTTTTTTACCCTTGTTATCTCTGCTGACTAGTGCTGCCTGCAGACTGCTTGCTCACCTGTCATTTAGCAACCACCGAAGGGGCATTATGCTGTTATTTTATTATACAATTTTATCAACATCGTGGGCTAGTGCTTGGTATGGCCGGCGCTTTGGTTTTGGCTACTAATAAACCTTTTTCGGGGTAGTGACGAAGTACCCTTCGTCTCTGTTTTTAACAGACCAATCCCTAGCTTGAGGGTACTTAGTGTTAATCACATGTTGATGCTCACCGCAAGACGTTTTTTCCCGAAAGTTTCATGTATTTATCCGTTCACACGTTTACGAAGCAACATCCCCCCTCCATGGTGCGGGGGGAGGGGGGTGTAGTCTTCGGAGTTTATATCTCGTGGGTAAGTAACGGCGCCCCTCGGAGGCCGTTGGACGCATCCAAGGGCCGCCCATCACTTACTTCGTATAACGAAATTGTGTCGGTCCCGTTATGACTGAAGCTCGGCTAAACAAAAAGTGGTTGTGTCAATTTGACCGAAGTTTGCTTCGCCTTTGTAATCTAACCCTTCATATGAAGTTTTTATACCTCTTGAATGCAGGGTCAACTACCATATGTAAGTATCATGCTCCCTTCTCTCATAACTTGCACTCCATTTTTTGTGGGCACTCTAACCCTTCGTATATCACATGTTGTCGCACCTTCATCTCAAAATATGCTAAGCGCATGTTCTTAGTTATACTTCATACCCTGTTCATAATGATTGGGTGTATGCAGCTATTATGTTTTGTGTGGGCACTTCGTCACGTCTATTGCAGGTTATGGCCTTTGAGTTCTCGGTTTTCACCCCGAAGATAGTGACTCTATTATTGATTTGGGAATGGCTAAGCCATATAAATTGGTTTCAATGTCTATTGAAATTCGTCAGGTGGTTGCTGGGATTTCCATATGGACTTCGGTGTTATCGGATTTCGGTCATCTCATGGTTTCACCACTCAAGTTGAGAATTTGATCAATGGATGTCCTTTGCATTATTTTGGCTAACCTTTTCATCCTAGCCTTCATGCAAAAGCATACCCTCATGCACACTTTTATACATATATACATGCATAACACCGAAGTGTGGAGCCGGGAGCGCTCGCGCCAAAGGCCCGAGTTTGGTCGAAAGCTCCGTTTGCATGAGGCAAACGACCGGTCCCGTGATGACCAGAGTTGAACTTGCAAGGGCAAGTAGTCGGCTCCGTTATAGCCGAGGCTTCGTTTGCATGAGGCAAACGATCGGTCCCGTAATGACCGAAGTGGAACTTGCAAAGGCAAGTATCTGGCTCCGTTATAGCCGAAGTTCCGTTTGCAGGAAGCAAACGACCGGTCGTGTGATGACCGGAGTTGAGCTGAGACACACCGAAGGCCCGAAAGTGGCTTCGGAGCTGAGATACCCCGAAGGCCCGAGAGTGGCTTCGGATCTGAGACACCCCGAAGGCCCGAGAGTGGCTTCGGATCTGAGAAACCCCGAAGGCCTGAGAGTGGCTTCGGAGCTGAGATACCCCGAAGGCCCGAGAGTGGCTTCGGATCTGAGATACCCCGAAGGCCCGAGAGTGGCTCCGGATTTGTTTGAGCGATGCAAGTGGAGATAGATCGTTTCTTGCCTAGCAAGTTTTTGAGTCTCTTGAATACAAATGTTTCGCCTCAAATGGAGTATCGAATAGGAAAGCATGTACTTCGTCCATATTGTCTACTTCGTCACCGATAGGTTCAACTCGGCAAATATCTAGCACGAAGGGCTTCCTCGAGTACTTCATCAACGTTATTCGACTACCTCACCAACTTCACCACCACTTCGTCGTCGACATAGTTCGGCACAAGGGGGCCTCCCCAACTACCTCTTCATCGACATGTGTTCGGCTCGAGGGGCTTCGTCGTCTACTTCGTCGACGTTGATTTTCAGCTTCATCTTCGACGTCTACTTTATCGACGTCGACAGGACTCCGGCTCGTGGGGCTTTGTCGTCTACTTCGTCGACATCAACTTTCGATTTCATCTTCGACGTCTACTACACCGACGCCGACTGGACTGTGGCTCAAGGGACTTCATCGTCTACCTCGTCGACGTCAACTCCGGCTTCGTTTTCATCAACACGTACTTCGTCGCATGCGATGCTCGGGACCAGGGCCTTCGTCACAATCACCGGACAAGAGGGGCTAGTGGCATCGGGACGAGCGACGTCACCCCGAAGCATGAAGTCTTGCCCGGTGATCATGACCGAAGGGGAAGAGGCGGCTAATCATCATTCGACGGCGTCTGAAAGAACATGAGTGAAAAGAGAAATGCATGGAGGCCCCGAAGGCAAGACCGAAGCAAATGGAGAAGAAGTATTGAGGATAGAGGCCATCTCAGTGACAACACCGAAGCTGACATCATCACCGAAGGCGTCGTTCACCATTGAAGCAAGACCGAAGACGACCGTTAATAAAGTCGGTGTGTGTAAATCCGCTAGGCGTACGTGCTCTTTTCTCCACTCCGGTTTTTCCCACTGGGTTTTTCGGAATGGAGTTTTTAGTGAGGCGTACCGGCGGAGGGTCTTGAGGGCGTTCCTCATGGCCGAAGGTGTAGGAAGGTCTGGGCCAATCCATATGTATTCAGCTACTCCGCTTTGTTGTGCCAGCCAAACCGAAGTAGCCGAGGGGCTACTGTTGGGGGAGTGGCCCAGCCCATGTAAGGGTTAGTGGGCCTTTGTGTGGGCTCGAGGAGTTTCTTGTAAATACCGCGTCCACCAGGGGCTCGGAAGAAAATAACCACTAGGGGCTTGAGGGAAAATCACCATCTACCCTCATCCCTATATATAGGAGGGTCTTTGCAATTGATGGGACAGGCATTAAATAGTGAAGAACTCCGAAGTAATAAGTTGTTGCCGTCTTCTCTAGTTTTCGCTTAGTAGTTGCAGTAGTTGTAGAGTTAGCAGTAGTGGAAGAAGGTGTAGTCCTCCGAAGGGGCTCTTTGGTTCGTTGCCCCTTCGGAGGAGGAGAGTACTGTGGTGTTGGTGCCTCCCCCTTCGGTACCAAATTTACACCAACAAAAACCTCTCCACCTTCCAATTTTCTCGGGATATGCGCCACGATCTAGAGCCACGACCTGAGGCCACGATGCGTCTTGCCAGGCCTATAAATGAAAACCGTAGGTGCCCCTAGCTCTCCACCAAGCCTTTAGCCCTCAAATCTTTGCTAATCTCAAGTCTTCTTTTTCCAACCAGCGCAAATCCCAGGAGCATGGCAAGCAGCAACAACCGGCGCCGCGCCGCTGATGAGGCGGAGGGGAGCCGCGCCAGTGCGCGCCGGAGGCAATGATCGTCAATTCTTCTTTTACGATTCACCTTTGATCCCCTTTTGTTTTTGATGGTCATCCTTGTTTCAGGTTGATTCAATGGAATCCATCCTCTGCACCGGCCGGTCAGCCCCTACCGGACGACTCCTCGGAGTCCGACCATTACTCCCCCGTGCCCTACGGGGAACTTGACGCTCTCCGCTTCAAGGCGGAGCTGGAGGTGGTCCAGCGCGAGCTGGAAGACGTCTCCAAAAAGGCTGGCATAGCCGAATTGGAGTGGGAAGACCAACGCAAGCAGCTGCTGGCGACCATCGACGGTACGGCTCTGAAACCGCTCCTTAATCCAATCCGGCTTTTGATGCTAATCACCTTTTTCTTGCACTTCGCAGCCCGTGACGCCGAGCTCAACCAGCTAAAGATGCTGGTGGAGCAGTTGGCCGACAAGGTGAACGCCCATGGAGATACGCCGGCGGAGCGCCTTGCTGCGGTGGAGCACCGCGTGGACGAAGTGGCCACCCATGGCATCCGCTTATGCACCACTTTGGGCATGGCCGCCATGGCGACGCACACTGATGTCGACTACTCCATCAGGCCGCGTGGCTTCCGGGGCGGCGCGCCAGAAGACATCGAGGAGATCGAGATCATCTTGGAGCGCCTCGATGGCCACGGCGACGCCATTGCCGAACTCACTCATCCCTAGTCTGTGTTGAACAGGCTCTTTAATTAGATTGTAATAGGGATGTTTGATATCGGCAATAAATAAAGAACTTTTGATTTCTGTGCTTGCACTGTGATGATTTTTCCATGTTTGCATCCGTGAATCTTGTTTTTCTTAAATGTATTCGGGAACTCGCTTGAGCCGAACACGTGAAAACAGATGCCCCTTGGCGCAAAATCCGCAGAAGATCCCTGAATCGGCAATCCGTAAGCACTATTCAGACGAAAACCCTTCGCATTCAGGAAGAAAACCCTGCCGCTTGGTATTCCAATAGTGCACGGCCGGCGCCACCACTCCCAATGCGCTCCCCCGGTCAATAAAATAGTCTGCTGAGATGCCCTGCAAATCCACTCGCACACTCATCCATCACTTCTCATCTCCTCTTCTGTCCCCAGAGGAAAAAACCCCAAGGCCATGGACAAAGGCAAGCAACCCCCGGAGAGCAGCATCCCGAAGAAACGCACGATTCGAGAGTGAGTTTTTCCCTTGATTTCCTTCTTGTTTTCTCATATAATCTCGCGCTTTACCTCCTCTCTACCTTTTCTCCTTCAGCCTCGATCTGCTTCCTGAAGAAATCGTCGGGACCGAAGACATGCCTGAGTACATCTCCTCTGATTCTTCCCTTGAAGCAGAGGATGCCACGCCCGAGCAGAGAACCAGCCATCAACTGCGCCGCCGCGTTCAGCGCCTGGAGCATGACCTCAGGGACATCACAGCTCGTTGCCAGGCCGAGCGCGAGCGTCGCATGGCTTTGGAGGCACTAGTGGGAGGTAAATGTCTCTGGCTCTTTCTTAACTTCGTGTTCACATCTGGATTTTTGCCCCTAATAACCACTCCTCTGTTTCAGATGTCTCTGATAGGTACAACAACCTGAAAGCGGTCTGGGACAGCTTGGTGGAGGCAGCAAATCATGGTCATCCCCATGTGTTCCAAGTTGCCGTTACGGTGGTCCTGGAGCAACTGAAGAGGGAGCAGCCGAAGAAGCAAAGAAAAGATTGAATCATACTTTCGCTTCTTACTCCAGTCCTTCTGCTTCCCGCCTCCTCGAAGTTCCGATCACCAGGGTTGTTGGATGTAAATCTGCAAGAAGCAGTTGTAATGTAGTTTTGTGCCAAGGGCAATGCATCTAGGCACTGGCCATTCCCCCTGTTTGGGAATTTTTTGTTCTAAAGGCGGCCTCGTCCTTGAGCGCCGGCTATTCCTGTATCAGATGCATGTAATCCCACTGCTGGTGATCACCGATCGATTTCAATACTAGGATAATACTTCTTCAAATATCTCCCATTTATTGCAGCGGAAAATTCTTCTCCTAGTAAAGTTTTCAACATGTATGCATTACCAGGGACGCATCTGACCACGCGAAAGGGTCCTTCCCTGTTAGGGGACCATTTGCCGAATTCACTGTATTTGGTTCCAATCGGCAGTAGTGCTTTCCACACTAAATCTCCTTCTGCGAATTGCCTAACCTTTACTTTCTTGTTATAATACTTGGCAACCCGCATCTTGTTCTTTTCGATGTTTTCCAGGGCCCTAAGACGGATCATGTGCAGATCTTCTAGCCCATCCATCATTAAGCCACTGTAATCTTTGGAGCTTAAATCTTTCTGTAAAACAACTCTCCTGGAATCTAATTGTATTTCCCAAGGTAGAACCGCATGATGTCCATAAACCAATTCGTAAGGAGATGTTTTTGTAGCTCCATGAGGGGCCATTCGGTAAGCCCATAGCGCTTCACTGAGTACAGAATGCCACCTCCTTGGCTTCTGGTCGATCTTCTTTTGTATCAGCTTGATCATGATCTTATTAGAAGCCTCTGCCTGACCATTAGCTTGGGCATAACAAGGAGAAGAATTAAACAATTTGATTCCCATGCTTTCGGCAAATTCTCTGAACTCCAAAGACACGACTTGGGCTCCTTGATCAGTTGTGATTCTCTGAGGGATTCCAAACCGATAGATGATGTGTTCCTTGACGAATTCAACCATGTTTTCCGACGTCACCTTCTTTAGTGGAATCGCCTCAACCCATTTAGTGAAATAGTCTGTAGCCAAAAGCACAAACTTATGCCCCTTGCTGGATTTTGGATTAATCTGACCAATCAGGTCTATACCCCAGCCCCTGAATGGCCATGGCTTGATGATGGGATTAATGCTGATGTAGGAACCCTTTGAATATTTCCAAACCTCTGGCAGTCTTGACATCCCTTGTAATACTCAAAGCAGTCCTCCAATATCGTCGGCCAAAAGCACCCAGCTTGCCTAATAACCCATTTCATGCGGTAGGCCGATTGGTGTGCTCCACATATCCCATCATGCACTTCACTCATCATCCTTTTAGCTTCCTCTGGACCAAGGCACCGTAACAATACCCCATCTAGTGATTTGTAAAACAGATTATCATCCAGAAGAGGCCTTGTACCTGAGCTTCCTAGAGACCTTTCGGGATGGATCTTTCAAATAGTCAACGATCTCTTTCCTCCAATCATCCTCTGCAAGATCCAATCCTAGCGTACATATCTCTGCGGCGAACGCTTCTTGATCTTCCTTATAACCCGAGGCGCTTTGAGCCAGCCTGTTTGCCTCTTCGTTATGTTCCCTAGGAATATGCTGTAGAGTCACCAATGGAAAGCTCTTCAAGATTTCCCTGCATTCTTCGTAGTAACTCCTCAGCGCTTCACTTTTACATTCGTACTGGCCGTTCAATTGCTTTATTACCAACTCTGAATCTCCATAAACCTCAACCGAAACAGCCCCGGCTTCTCTCAAATATTGAAGCCCCCGAAGA
This sequence comes from Cenchrus americanus, assembly GCA_947561735.1. Lineage (NCBI taxonomy): Eukaryota > Viridiplantae > Streptophyta > Magnoliopsida > Poales > Poaceae > Cenchrus > Cenchrus americanus. The sequence goes on along the minus strand of OX387244.1, from coordinate 25,364,385 downwards.
AATGCCTCGTACTCAGCCTGATTGTTTGTAACAGTGGGCTGTATAGGGATGGCAAACTCAAACATCTCACCTCTAGGCGAAATTAGCAGAATCCCTACTCCCCCACCTTTGCCACATGATGACCCATCAAAAAATAAAGCCCAAGGGGTAATTTCAAGCAAATCAATCGACGGATCGCGATGTTCAGTTATAAAATCGGTAATGATCTGACCTTTAATAGCTTTTGCCGATTCGAACTTTAACTCAAACTCTGATAAAGCCAGGATCCATTGGCCAATCCTGCTGTTCAAAATTGGCATAGATAACATGTGTTTTATTACATCGAACTTAGAATATACAGTGCATTCGGCATTCAACAAGTAGTGCCGAAACTTTGTACACGAGTAGTACACGCATAGGCACAGCTTCTCCGCAGCCGAATACTGGTCTCGGGATCAAGTAATTTTCGGCTAAGATATGCTACTATCCGCTCCTTTCCTTCGAATTCTTGAATAAGGGCCGATCCAATGGCTTGGGTATCGGCCGCCACGTACAACTTGAAAGGCTTATCCAACTGAGGAGGGACCAGTACTTGTGGCTCCTTCATGTATTGCTTGATTTTGTCAAAAGCCTTTTGTTGTTCGTCACCCCACGTGAACTTCTGATCTTTCTTGAGCTTCAGCAATGGAGAAAATGGCAAAACCTTCTGTGACAGATTTGAGATGAATCTTCTTACGAAATTAATTTTGCCGAGCAGTGATTGCAACTCCTTGAGATTAGTTGGAGGGACAACTTCGTCAATGGCCTTCATGCTTTTCTTACCAACTTCAATCCCTCTTTCGTGGACTAGGAACCCCAAGAACTCTCCAGCTGATACCCCAAAAGCGCATTTGTTTGGATTCATCTTTAAACCGTGCTTTCGGGTGCACTCCAAGGTCCTTTCCACATCTTCCAAATGTGTGTCATGACTTAGGGACTTGATCACGACATCATCAATGTAAATTTCAACAACTTTGCCGATCAACTCGTGAAAGATGTAATTCATGGCTCGCTGATAAGTCGCACCGGCATTTTTCAACCCAAACGTCATGACTATCCATTCAAACAGGCCTATATGACCAGGACATCTGAAGGTCGTCTTTGATATATCTTCTATTGCCATAAAAATTTGGTTGTATCCCGCATTGCCATCCATGAAACTGATAACTTTGTGCCCGGCAGCGGCGTCAACCAACAAATCGGCAACAGGCATGGGGTAACCATCCATCGGAGTAGCTCTGTTCAAATCCCTGAAATCTATGCAGACTCTCATCTTCCCATTCTTCTTGTAAACAGGGACAATATTAGAGATCCACTCCGTGTATCTGCATGGCCGAACGAAGTTTGCATCAAGTAATCTTTCAACTTCTTTCTTCACATCGGCCAATATTTCATCCTTGTAGATTTTCCGGGGTGGTTGCTTGTATGGTTTAAAACCAGATTTGATTGGCAACCGATGCTCAACAATGGAATGGTCCAGTCCAGGCATCTTCGAATAATCCCAGGCGAAGCAATCTTTATATTCTTTGAGTAGCTTGATTAATTCCTCCCTGAAGTCTGATTGCAAGTTTGCGCTGATGAATGTCAGCCTTGGTTTGTCACCGCTTCCAATGTCAACTTCCTCTAATTTATCGGTCGACATGAATCCTCGCCCCAATTTGCCATCAGTACCATCGACGGGGTTATCCATTAAAAATTGCTATAAGAGCCGACTGCTTGAATCGGCTGTTGATCGCTGCTGACAGGCTCAACAGGACCTTCTCCCCAGTCTTTCCCTGAGAAACAGTCAATGCCTTGATACTTCCAGAAAGCTGGTTCCATGTTTGCAACACTCACGGAGTCATCCGCTTGGACCACCTCAATATCATCATCTACCCATTGGATGAGCTGCTGATGCATGGTAGATGGAACGCAGCAGTTGGCGTGAATCCAGTCCCGTCCAAGTAGTAGGCTGTAGGCTCCTTTACCTTCGATGACGAAGAAGGTTGTGAGCAGTGTTTTGGACCCGATCATCAGATCCACGTGGGCGCATCCCTTGGTGTCTGAAGGATTCCCGGCGAAATCGTTCAGTATTATGCTTGTAGGTGTCAGATCGCCAGGGCCCATGCCAAGTTTTCTGAATGTGGTGTACGGCATTACATTGACCTCCGCTCCACCGTCGACAAACATCTTGGTCAATGGCTTGCCATTGACATATCCCTTCAAGTATAGAGGCATTATGTGTCGATTTTTGGCCGGTTTGTCGAAGATGGCTTGCTTGGCTAGCACCAGCTGCGCCATCAGTCCCTCAATCTGCTCATCGTCCAGGGACGCCTCTTCCTGCACAATCTGATTAGCAGGAGCCATAAATTCATTCGGCAGAAAATATACCATGCACGCCGGAGCCGAACGGTTTGACCCTTCAGGTTTATCCTTTGGACGCCACACCTGTCTTGTTTGGATCCTGGCCTGCCTCAGTTCATGGTTCCTCAAGCGTTGAACCCTCCTTTTCTGACTCTTTCTTAGGCCAGGCGGGCACCATTGCCCCTTTTGCCAAATGTACTCGTCCTCATTTTCCTCTTGATCAGCCCACCTTAAATCAGCTTGTCTCTTCCTGGGGTGATCTATGACTTCAATTTTTTGACGCTGATCCTCGCTAGGATGCACCCTTCCAATTCTTTCATGGACGGATCGGCGATTGGCAGTCTCCTGCCTATATTCAAGATACCTATCGCTGCATTCAGGGCAATTTCTTAGCGTGGGAAGCTTCAGCCCTTCGTTCCAGCAGTGCCTGAAGAATGCACACCCCCAGTGCGCGCGCTCCTGCTCGCGCGTATATTGCTCTAGATCTCTTCTGCGTGCTTCCTCTTCGGCCCTGCGCCTCTCCTCCTCGTGCTTCCGTTTCTGGTAGCGCTCTTTCTCCAGCTGGCGCTGCCACTTATTGAGGAGGATGCGCGTGGTCACCTTGGGTTTGGCCCTGGATGATTCCCCGATCTCGACATGGCTCTTGAGGACGCGGGGGGCTTCGCCATGCACCTGCTCCAAGGTCACTTGACGTTCTGGGTCTACTGCTCCATTCTGCCTTGCCCTGGCTGAAGTCAAGACTTTGACCTTGCCCTTCTCCTCGGCTGTCGCCATGTTGACCGAAAAGCTTATCATGTTCTGAGGAAAAGGGTGGCCGTCTAGTTTCATCTTGTTATCAAACTTGAGGTGTCCCTCCTGGATAGCCTTCTGGATCCTCATCCTGAAGACCCTGCAGTCGTTGATGGAGTGCGAGTTCCTGTCATGGAATCCACAGTAACGTTTCTCCTTTACTCCATCGGGCCGAAGCATGGAATGCCCTTCAGGCAATTTGATTCAGCCTTCCTTCACCAGGAGCTCAAACAGCTTATCAGCTTTAGTGATGTCGAAATCGTAGGTGCCTTTGGTCTATTTGACCCAGCGCTGATTCATGGTCAACGGTTCTTTTCCCCACATGATTTCGGCCGTAGCTACGTCCTGGTCATCATCAGAATCCTCTATTTGGTCGGCTTTCTCCAGGAACTGATTGTAGATATCCGCCACGTCGTGCTGTTTGCTGAACGTGGCATCTTTCTTGAAACCGTAGGCTTGGTTGCTCATCAATGACAGCTTTTGGGACAGTTGACCCAGGTTGTCAAATTCCATGCCGAACAGTTTTTCACGTATGGCCGGCAGCATCCCGGCGACAGCCATGTCGGCCAACTGGTCATCCGGCAGATTTAGCGAAAAACACATGCCCTTGACTTCCCTGAACCTCCTGAGGAACTCCAAGGGCGTCTCACTGTGCCTCTGCTTCAGGGTAGCGAGGTCGATCAGCTTCTTTTCCGAGCTGCCGCTGAAATAGTGGGCGTGGAATTTCTGTTCCAGCTCCTTCCATGTGCTAACTGATTGAGGGGGCAAAGATGAAAACCATTGGAACGCCGCACCCGTCAGTGACGCGGGGAAGTATCTGACTCTGAACGCTTCTTCAGATGAGCACTCTCCAAGTTGCATCAGGTAGCGAGCAATATGCTCCACCGTGCTCGTGTCATCCTGCCCGGAAAACTTTGTAAACTCTGTCGGAGGCTTTACCCTTGGCGGCAGGATCACGTTGTAATACCACTCCGGGAACGGAGGCGTGTAGGTAGGTCCTTGCATTTTTGGTTTGAGGCCGAATTGATTCTGCATCAAGTCGGCCATCTTCTGCGCCAGGATATCATCCTCCTGTGTGCCCGCAGCTGGTCCGTAACCCGGATTCGGGAGAGCATCGATGGCTCCGTAGTTCCCCACCTCGTGGTAGCCTCCGCCGTACAAATTCCTCTGCGCGCTCGTTGTCGGCCGGGCAATCCTGTAGCCGGAAGCAAGTGGGGCTCCAGGCGAGCCGAATGCCAGCTCTCCGTACGTGGGCTGGTACGGGTTCGGCTGTTGCACAGGTTGACCCGCGCTGCCCTGCGGTGGTGGCTGGACTGGTCGCCCTCCTACGGCCTGCGGTGGGGGCTGAACTGGCTGACCTCCAGCACCTTGTGGAGGAGGCTGGAAGGCTTGGCTCCCAACGCTCTGCGGAGGAGGCTGGCTCTGCAATGGCGGTTGAGAACTGGACTCACCCATCTCCACGGTGCCTCCATGAAAGGGTGTTTTATTGAACACCTGCTCCATGCCTGGACCGAAGACAGCCACCATCATTTGTTTGAACGCACTCAGGAAAGCTCTATGGTGCCTGCTTAAGACGTGGTCCGCGGTATCTCGGAACGCTTGCATGCATTCCTCTCTCTCTCCTGCTGGGTTGTAGCGTCACTCTCTCCTGGCAACAACACCCTGGGCATCTCATTTTTTAAGTATGGGACGCCGCTCCTGTTCTTCTTGAAGGACAGCAAACACTTTTGTTGGAACTGATCCACGGCATCCTGCAGCTATTGCCGCTGTTCCGGAGAGAGGTCTTCAACGTTGACATCCATGATATCCCCGATGTCAGGCATCTTGGCTTTCGGCTGTTGTCCCACTGGGCGTGCCAAAGTGTGTTGATGCAAAATCCGCACCTAGCGCCAAGCACACAGGAAGCCGAACAAGCTGGCTTCACACGTGAAGAGATCACAAGACGTGCCAGTCAATTTTTCCCTGAAAATTAACAAAAGACAAAGTAGTTAAATTCCAAAGCTTGGAACTTGCCGGATGGTACCAGACAGTTCCATATTTACGGCCAAAGAGCCAGATGGGATGACATATAGCTATAGAAAGCTATCTCACAAAGAACCGAAACTATTCGGGAGCTTTAAAAGGAAAAAGTAACATAGCCGAATAGATGACGTAAGCATGACGACGGATCAATCTTTATCTGGACAAAGATGCACGTGCGCAAGACCATGACCGATCCCCGTGGTAACCAACATTAAGTAGTAAATGAAGAAAAAGCGCGAGCATGAATATGTAATAAACAAGCATGCATAAGTCCAAAGTACTAGTCTACCGCATGTCTAGGTACTTTAAAACCCGTCGGGTACGACACCAAGCGAATCTATCCACCGCATGATACGATCTAAATATGGAAAGCTAAAAGCACACAATATTTAAAACATGAATTATGCACGTGTTTTACTCATGAAGAACATAACCGAACACGGCTGAACAGCCGATTCGGGGTCCATGAAGAAGGAACGAACGTTACCAAGAAAAATAAATCTATCAAATTGGTTTGAAATCTAATCCACCGGATGATTAGCTCCAAAACAACCCAAAAACCTGCATCTACCGCGTGATACCCAGTTCTTTCAAGATTTATACAAACTTTGGCAAGCTTGAACCCGCAACACGTAACAACCTAGATCGATTCGGTTTTGGCTATCGAAGAGCATGTGATCCACGTGTCAATCTAGCCAAAGGCTCGAGCTTGATTCGCATAAGGATCATCAGAAGGAATAAAGCCGATCCAAACCCATCTAGATTGGGCAAAGAAGTGTTACATGAATTTAAACATAGAGCAAAAACTCAAAGCAACACAGGGTAACTTAATGAATCTATTGAATCTTGCCAAAATTCAATAGAGCCGATAACTAGCTTCAAGCCAGATCTTAGCCTACCGCATGGCTCATGACCCAACAAGAAACCTTCTTGAACCAAGCTTGAATCTACCGCATGACACTAAGCATGGTAACAAGACTACTTGCATCAGATCTAAATCCACCGCATGATACTAGATATGATACAAGGTTGCCGGTACTCATGGAGGTCGACGGATCGATGAACCCTCTCGAAGAACTCGACGACACGACAAATGGACTCTAGGGTTTGGCGTAAAGCCGGTTTGTATTGAGAATGATTTCGTATATGTTACATACATTCAGGGTTCATATTTATACCCTGCCAAGCACGACCTCGAATGGATTTGATACCTAATTTATCTCTAAGCTCGATCGCTTGTCCATCCATTCGTCCTTTCTTCTCGGGCCACGTCATCATATAATCCCGCAAAATCAGCTCAGTAGTTTCCTTGCCGAACGGAAGCAGATAGCCGACCGCGGATTTTTCTGCCGAATGCGTCTGAAGAAACCTTCCTTCCGCCGGACGGATTTCTCACCGAGTTGGACCCACAAGTCAGACTCCTTACCAAATTTTGGTGTTAACAGGAAGTTCTATACGATATGCAGATGCATTATGATTCAAGTATACAAACTTAAGAAATTAAATTCAGTTCTGAATTCAGAGATAAATATAGGGCGGTTTGTTGGCCATATTCACCTTAAAGTTTTTAATTAAATTTTTCTTCACCAAGGACAAGTGGATGTGTGTGAAACTTTATTCTAATTTGATGGTGATTGTGTACACATCTAAGTTCATTAGTTAAGTAAACTTCACTAAAGTGATTTGGGGCTGTCCAGAGATGGTTTTATAAATTCCAAGCTTTGATTCCAAGTTGCAAACATAAATATTTCTGTTTTCCATTTATTTTGTTCTTTTAAAGCTTGATTACTTAGGAATTCAATTCTGGTAAATATATGAACAAACTGAACATGAGGCTTTACTAGTAGGCATATATCAGCAACACAGAATTGCTGACCGAAAATGAGGTAAACAAAGCTACAGAATAAATATGATAAATACAACAAGATTAAGCTACTAGGAGCATGAATAAATCATAAATTAAAATATACACAGGATTTGAGGCTATAACTTGGCACACAACATGATAAAGACATATTTAGCTCACACACCAAAAATTGGATCCATTACTGCAGGAGAAATATGGATTTGAATTTAACTCAAACTAATCATCATAAATTAGCAGAACAACCTACACATGCCAACAATTTATGACAGATACTACTAAGCATTGCAGAGCTACAGCAGAAAATTGGAGGGCATTTGATCAACAGATAAATTCAAACAATTCATAAATGGAGAACAAGCTGAAATCAATATAAAATCATAACTGAAGATATACACATTATTTAAGTGCCATTTTTCTACACAGCGCCTGGAATGATAACAAGAATAACATATCCAAAATTCACATCCATATCATTTATATATTTCAAGTTATTTCAAATTTACACAAACAGATCAATTCAAAATCATTTACAAACTGCACTGAATTTTGAAAACTTCCTTTCTAGAAAATTTAGGTTTCTTCACAAGGATTCCAGAACAGTTGAGTTTGTATTTTTCCGATTTTTCTATTATTTACTACGTAATTTACAAGATTTAGGATTTTGAATCTAGGGTTTAAGATCCATTTTTCAGTTTGGCCCCCGACTCTTATGCTCAGGCCCCTGGAAAGAAGGCAATCCTCGCAAGGAGGTCCTCAGCGGCGGAGCAAGGCCGGCCGGCGGCGAGGGAGGGCCGGACTCCGGCGAGTGAGCGGCTAGGGTGGGGTTTGGACTCACCCTTGGTCGATTGGTGGGGTCGGCTTGGCCGGAAACGGCTCCGACGACGGTCGGCGGCGAGGAGTACGGCGGTCGGCCACTGCGGCCGCAATGCCGGCGAGAAGGCGGTTCGGCCGGCCAATGCACGTGCACGGGAGGGTCCAAGGGGTGCGGGTGGAGGCTATTGTGGTGCTTGGACTCGAGGAGAGGCGGAGGACGGTGGGGCGCACTGGCGAACTTCGGCCGGTGGCGACGACGGGCGCTACGGGGCGGCTCGGTGCTGCGCCCGGCGAATGCGAGGGAGGAAAAGGGTGTGGGGCGTCGGACGGGCCAATTGGCGCGCATGCACGCCGGTTGGCTCGGCGCGTGGCCGGTGACGGCGGCGGCGGCGGCGCGGCTCGGCCGGCGGCGGCGCGCGCGCGGGGTGCGTGTGCGCGTGGCCGTGGGCTCGTCCATAATGGCCGACGCGTGGTCCACGCCGTGACGGTGTACGAACGGCGGGCGTAGAGCACGCTCCGGCGTTCCAGCCCGTTTTCAATTCGTTGTAGCCCTCTTTGACCGATTCAAACTCAAAAACTTTGGACTAAAGTTCAAATTCGCCAAATACGAAAGTTGTAGACCAGATAATCCTCTCCAACTTTCATAAAGGCCGACCTATCAAAATCTCAACTGATTTGGAGATAATCTCGCTTGAAGTTGCAGATTTTTATGTTTCAGTCAAACTGTTCAGCAGAGCTTTGACTGAGTTTTTGAGGGTTTAAACCTCAGAATTTGAAATGCCGGTAATTGAATGAAATGTGTTCCCGGAAAAACTAAGCAACTTTTGTATTGGCCGATTTTGAAGTTCTATAGTGTAATTTGGAGAACGCGCAAGAAAACCAAATCAGCCTTTAAGGAGCACTTAGGGTTTGACCGTGGTTTGGGATTTTGACCAAGGTCTTTTGTGCAAATATGTGACCAAACATGTCAAACATGCATAGAGGCTAAATAACCTTGCTAACACAGCTAAGTAATGTCATTAGCACAATCAAACATCAGGGATGTTACACGCACCATCTTGGGCACAGGCTTATTCTTCGGCTTAGTCATTTTTGGTCTTCACAGGCTCGCTTTGTCCTTTGGTCTTGACAGATGCAACAACTTCCTTCATGTGGATCGATATCTCAAACACCAGTCCTTCGGTCTTGATCTTCGTGGTCTCCTTAGTGTGATCCTTCATCTCTCCCGAATGAGTTTGAGTAGCCTTCGCCTCCTCGGGACCTTGGGATTGTCTCTAAAATTCTCCTTAGTTACCCATCGGGTGCCAAACAAGTTGTCCCACTTGCTTCTCTAGCATCTTCATCATGATGAACACTTTACGTATAGAGCTTCCGACCTCCATCACCTTGTCATCTAAATTCTCCAATACTTTCTCCATAGCCTCGAACTTAGTGACGGTGTCCTTGTTGATCTTATCTTGCTCGTCCATGAAGTCCTTGAATTGTGTACAAAGAGGAACCAAATCTTGAACGGACGAACTTGCATTAGATCGGGGTTTACCTTGGACATGGCTATACTCCTCACATTCCTCGCATGTGAATCTTTCTTCGACAGCCTTTAGGTTTTGAGCTTCTTTCTCTATCTCCATCTTCTCCATAAGTAAACCGATATGCCACTCAAGGAATTCGGCTCGCATGTATTCATTGAAACGCTCCAAAGCTTCCGCAATCGTCTCCATGGGCAATTGAACAAATGTATCAATCTTGTTGTGCAAACTTTGAGTCTTGGTCGGCGAATAAAATTCCTTCATAAAGTTCCTCATCAACGCTTCCCAATCTTGTTTTGACTCCGCCGGTAAAGTGTGGAACCAACGCAAAGCTTTTCCAAGTAGTGAGAACGGAAAAAGCCTTGCCCTCATTTGATCTTGAGTCACCCTATCCTCATCGAAAGTATGGCATGGTTGAACAAATGCTTGGAGGTGAAGGTTCGGATCCTCTTTACCAGTGAAAGGCGAGTGTTGCACCATGCGGATAGATGTCACCTTGACCTCGAACGGCCTTCCGGCGTCTGGAAGGTTTATGATAGGTAGATCAATGACGTCTAGGGTGCATAGCTCGATCCTGCGCTCCGGTTGCGGTTGTTCTCCCATGGGTGGCGGTTGAGGTTGATCTTCCTTTGGACTTGGAGGTGATGATTCCCTTGGAGATTCCGACGGTCCTTCGACTTCGGTTTTTGGATCTAGGGTCTCCAACTCTTTATCTTGTGTTGCACGTCTCCTTTATCTGTAAAGTTTTCCTGGATCATCCACAAAAAAAGTTTGGGTTTCTTGGAGAGTTAGCCAACCATCTCCGGTTAGGGTTAGCAAAAACAAAAATCTAAAAAGAAAAAGAAAAATTAGGGTTAATAAAAAACTAGATTAGACTGATTTTTTTGTTTTTGAGGATGATCAAAGTTAAGAGATGCAAAAGAAAATAAAACGAGAAACTGAAAAAATATTCAAAAAAATGATACCAGATTGGATCTTGATTGCTTGTTCCCCGGCAACGGCGCCAGAAAAAGGGGCTTGTTGACGGTGTATATTCGTATCAAACTTCATATGAATTTGCAAGCGGACAAATCCCCCGTCGTAGTCAAGGGACCCTTTTCCCCTCGAGTGGTGAACCCAAGGTATCGAATCCGTGGAGCAATGTGCAACGCAAGGATTCAATCTAGTAAAGCAAGGAAAACTATCTTTTGAAGAACCAAGTTGCATCTAATCTAAGAGATCATCAAGAGAACACATCTAATCTAATATACTAAAGAGGTAGCAAGAGAAAGCAAGAGATAACCGATCTAGAGAGTCTAGGTCATGCATATGTTGTAGCTCCAAATAAGACAGATGAGATAGAAAAGCGAATCTCATTAAAAGCATCTTTAAACCGTGGCCTCCGGTCCGATTCCGAAGACGCCCGCCTTTTGGAGCCACCGTTCTGTCACAACACACCCTTATTCGTGCGGGTTAGCCTAGGGTGAGTTCGATAAGAACAAGTTGAAATCACTTTGTCGGTCCGGTATGCACCTCGAGCCACTGCGGCTACAAGAGCACCCTATGCAATCTATCTTAAGTATAGATTGGGGAAGAAGCAAAACCAAGGGAGAAGAAAATCATCGAGAAGGCACTTGATCGCTAGAAATCGGATTCACTTAAAGACTTCACCATAAATGATTACATGAACAAGATCACCACCGGGATCCTACCTCGATCTTGATCCTTGCTCCGGAGCTCCAACATGGTCTTCTGTTGACGGTGAATTTCCGTCAACCTAGCTATGAGTTTACCTTTAATGTTGGTATTGATTTATTATTCTAACCACTGGAACTAACCCCCTGTAGATAACAAGTTCACTCTTGCATGTCGATTTTGGAGTTCATTGTTTACGCTAGGAAATCTACACTAAAGAGGAGACTTTTGGGATAAGTTCACCAAGCACTTTGGAAGAAGATCACGAAGCCCGACAAGAGTCAAGACACGCGATGAACATGACTCCAAATGAACCGAGGACCGAAGCGTCAATGTGCAAGTCTTCAGGGACTCAACCAGAAAACAGCGAAGCTTGCATAGCAAGGATTCAAGCCTTAACCGTGAAGGAAACGACGTCAAAGGCCCACATGCAAGTGCACACAAATAAAGAATCATGCAAGAAGCAACCGGGGAGGAAACCTGGGCCGAACCAGGCCGAAATGGGCCTGGGCCGACTGGCCTGGGCCGACCGGCCCAGCCCACTCCGGGCCCGGTTCGGCCCCCCTTTGCCTTAGGTGTTCGTCTATTTATTGCCTCTTCCTCCGCTCGCCGCCACATCGAACAAATCATTCTACCAACGCCATTCACCAGAAAACTGCTGCCGCAAGATGAGGGAGAGAGTTAGATGAGCTCGTCGCAAGGATCAATGCCGGCGGAGGGAAGGAAGCAAGAGGAGGACTCCAAGCCGTTGGCCTAGGGGTGTTCCCAAGCTTCATCGCCGCCATCTTCATCGACGACGTTCTCCGGAGTCTCCATCACCTCTATGTGCTTCAATCCATGTAAGATGATGGGGTAATGTCTCTGTTCGTCCTTAGGGTTAGATGGATGCATGATATGTAATCTATACATGAACCTTATGCCAATCAATGCTTTATGGTCTATGTCTTCGCGTATGCTTTGTTTACATATGTTTGCGCAACATGTGGTCTTAGTAGGATTTGTGGTAATCGTGGTGATTAGCTTAACCCTATGGATGCTTAGGTATAGATGCGGTTATACGTGAAAGTGTTTGATTACCTTGCATAGTGACAGTACGGTGGAGGGAAAAGGCTTAGCGGCCATAACCACCATGAAGCTAGTTAGGCAACACCCTTTTCATGTAGTAGATGCATGTTCATGTGTTCCTAAACCCTAGGGAGGGAACGCTTATCTATCTTAATCTCTCTCTTGTGTCTACCCTTTACCATCTAGTTTAACCTTAGATTTGTTTGATCAACTTAGGTTAGATTGTCTTTACCTTTAGATTAATACCCCTTTCAAAGGTTTCTCGTCAACTAGATTAGTACTTGGTTAAGCGCTAGCAATCCCCTTTCTCCACGGATTGATAAGAACCTAGGGAATCCCCGTGGTGAAAAAGGTGTAAGTCCGTACGCTTGCGGATTGTAGGTGGATACGAGTTTTATCTGTCAACAAGCCCCTTTTTCTGGCGCTGTTGCCGGGGAGCAAGCCAGTTTGCTACGTTTAATATAGTATTAATTTTGTTGATTACTAACATCTAACCCTTATTTTCTAGAAAAAAATCTTTTTTGTTTTTCTTTCTACTTTTCTTGTGCCTAGATGGATTTGTTCACCTCACCGTTAGAAGACGAAGAGATGTCGCTAAGGGAGCTAGCAATGCCGTCAATGGAAGACATTGAGATGCAAAATCAGATTTGGCGCTTGCTACAACCCACTACGAAGTGAAGCCTGGAATCATCAAGTTAGTGGCGACAAAACCATTTAGAAGATTGGAGGATGACAACCCATATAGACACATTAAGGAATTCACGATGATATGCAACACGGTGCAACAGGGAGTTCCGGTCGCTTGGTTGAAGTGGAATCATTTTCCATTCTCTCTCGAAGATGAAGCACGAAGACGGTACACACTTGCGTCCGTTGAAGCAAAAGGAAATTGGGATGAGCTAGAGAAGAAGTTTCTTGTGAAGTTCTTTCCCATAAGCAAGGTCCAAGACTTAAGGAGGCAAGTGCTCACTTTCAAGCAAGGAGAGGATGAAGGAATTGATGAAGCATGGGACCGTTTTAATGAACTACATGAGCGAGGCCCGAACTTGGGATTTTCTGGTGACTTGATGTTGCATACCTTTTACTTTTCACTAACCCCTAACTCGTCTCGTTTTGTAAGCATGTGTGCAGGTGGTGATATAATGGATAAAACAATTAGTGAAGCCGCACAAATCTTACAAAGGATAAGCAATGGACAAAGAACGCAACGAAATTGGCAAAGATGTTGTCGAGAGGAGCAAAACGACAAAAGTAAGCCCAAGGTGCTTGCTGAAATTTCTGAAAAATATGAACCGGAGGTCAAGGAAGATGAACCGATCATACAAGAAATTGAAGATCCACTTCCCAAGGTAAGAGAAGTCATTTAGGATGTTAAAAATGTTGAAACTAACATGAATGTAGGCCAAAGTATGTGGAATGCTAGACCATTGGTGGAGTTCGATCAATCCGATTGGATTCAAGTTGATTTTGCCCCACTAATCAACTACCGAAGGAAGGAGGAACACCGACACGTTACCAAACTAGTTGAGATATTTGAAGAATAAAGGAAAGAAGATGATGAAGGATGGATCGATCAATTTGACAACTCAAAGATTTATGATGAAGAAAGAGTAGAGTACAACCGTGACGAGCCTAGTGATTCAAAGGATAAATGGGAGGAAATAGGACTCAAGCTAGAAGATGAATGGGAAGGAGTTGACATAGAGCAAGTATTCCAAGAAGGCCCCTCCCCACAAGGTGATAGCTTGTGTGCTATTGAATCCTACACACTAGCAAATCAAGACATGGAAGCACTCAAGGATGAACAAAAGAGTGAATCAACGATGAGCGATCTTGACGACATGTGGTACACGGGAGATAAAGAAAGTAACATATGAGACTTTGAAGACGAAGATTGGGATGACAATGAAGACTTCAAAGAAGAGACAAATGCAAATGTAGTTGATGGATTACACGTTCCACATGATGAGATGGAGTGGGTGCAAAAAGGTAACAAAGAGACACCTTCACTCGTTGAGATTGATTCGCCTTCAACACCGCTAGATGAACCAAATATCACTCTCATTGGAAAAGCTCTAAGGCCAAGGTACGTGCTGAAATCTCAGGATATTATTGGTATTGATGTTGATAAATTCAAATACTCATGCACAACCAATAGTATGAATGATAGTTTATATTCTATGCCTTGTTCAAATAATGATCATGTTGATAGGCTAGATTTTCTTGAGAATGAAAAAGAGGAAACATTTATGTTTGAACCAATTAATCTCACATCTAAAGAACCTTTGCCTAATGATGAGCTAAGTGCTATAAATGAAACATATGCTTCTTTTGTTTACACCTTGACTTGTTGCTACAATTCGCATGTGGTGTTAATTATGGACGCGTGTGTTTACAATGAGTTTTGTAAATCTCGATCATGTTTTGCGCTTGGTCAAGCTAATGACCTTAAAAAAGGTAGATGTCGGGAGAAGGCCTCATTCTAACTAACCATGTAGACAACGCTCGAATAATTAAAAGAGAAGTCATGCCTAAAGAGTTGCAAGATAAACCATCAACCTCTCCAAATCCCGCAATGGATGCTGCTGTCTTCATCAATTTGAGAGCTTGTTAAGAGGTGTAAAAATGAAGAAAATGAGATATTCAGAAGCTCCATCAAGTTTCCATTCCAACGCATCAAGAACCAACGAGTTTGAAGACCCGTGCAAGGAGTTATGGAGAAAACATTGAGCGCTGTGCGTTCTGAAATTTCAGGACAGATTTCATCACCGAAGTAAAATGGACGCAACTCTCTTCTCCGGAGTCCGATTTGGGCAAATAAAGACTCGTTGGAAAAGAAATTTTGTGCACTGTGCAATGGAGTAGGTCTTGGGTATACTTTATGTTCTGGACATTAAAGAAAAATTCATAGAGTGAAGGCAGCACCGAATGATGATAAAGAAGGAGACAGCGATGAAACAAAAGGATGCCTTGGACAAGTCTTCTATAAGTGATCAAGCACAACATGGGAAGTAAATTAAATCTGCATTGGTACCTTTTCTTCTTGCATGAAGGGCCATGGCTATGCGATGAAAAGAAGGTATGTGAGAAAGTCGAGCTCTATGACTTTAAATGAAGCGCTTTTCGGGAGGCAACCCGTTTCTTTATGTTTTTATTCCTTTCTCCGAGAGAATAAAGAATGGCACCATCTTATGATGATCAAATTGTGATTATTAATCTAAGTTTAGTTTTCTTTTAGAACCACCATCATGTTCATGCTCATATTTATTTATTTGCATGCATTGCATTTTGTTATCAACGTGATGTTTTTGCATATAGATGTTTTGCATATAGTTGGCTTGGTTGTTTTAAGGCTCAATGATGTATGTTTTCATATCCATGTTAATTCTCCAGCTGGGCATTTTCCTTTTGTGATCTTGTGTAAACGTGGTGTTTAAACATGATTGCGGACCATCATCATTAAGTTCGATAAACCTTGCTAGCTTTTCATATGTTTTCATGTTGGATTGGTTAGTTTATAAGCTCTGCAATGCGCTTAATTTTTTTGTGCTATAAGAGTTATTGATTTAGAGATAGACATGGTGTTTTAATCCTAGATTTATCAACCTTTGTGGATATGGAGAAATTCGGCAACCTAGTTGTAAACGTGGTGTTTAGAACTAGGTGAAAGCATTGTCTTTGTTTATATGCTTTCCTATCATGTGCATACACACCTTGCACCACGTACACTCATTAAGTTTTTATTTCTCATTAGACTAATTATGCCACAAGTTGAGAGTCCTAGTAAGCATTGGATTGTTGGCAATTCTATCTACTCCCAACCGTCACCTTGGGGGTAGAATGTGCGCTTAAAACGTCTTGCAGGCAATATAAAGACTCTCACTACAAGGAAATTGAAGGATGGCTAAGATAAAAATGCTTTGCCTTCTACTTCCATGCCTAGCAAAATGCTAAGCATGGGGGAGACCCTGAATCTTCAACACGGAAGTGCAACATGATGCTCTAGAAGATAGAATGATCAAGATCATTAACGCCTTCCGATCAATGCGCAAGAAGCCACCGATCTCATCAAAATTCTACGTGGTCTCGAAGGGAAAACACCAGATATTTTTGGATATTTAGAAGCCCCATGAAGTTACGTTCCAACAAATCAAGAATCAAGACAATCGGAGGTTCCTACAAGCGGTTATGCCCGAATCACAGAGTGCAACACGTCCTGAAATCAGTTTTGGACAGCACACAATGCTGAAGTAAAACGGACATAGCTCCCTTGTTTGAATTCCGTTTTCGATGAATGACCACACGTTGGAAAGGTAATTCATAAACTTTTCAATAGAGCTATATTTCGATATATGTTCTGTTCTGGACAGAGGGGTCAATCCATGAAAAAGAGACAACAAGGAGATGATGAGAACAAGAAAGAGGAGATGGTGATGACAACATTGAAGAGAAGGGCGACCAATGACTCCATTAAGCATACAAGATCAAATTTAGAAGTTTAGGATCATTGATAAATCAAGACAAAATCAAAAGCCACATCGATACATGGAGATGTCGGAAGAAGGCAACGAAGAACTACAAAGGATGGTAACACCTCCATAGACCTTCTCTTTTCCAAACACAAGTGCTTGTAAGTATGCCTTCAACCTCAACTAGGTGCAACCTTTTGTTTTTCTCTTCCAACAATAACATGGCTACTAGGAGGACAACCTAGGTTTCTTTTTACTTTCAATAAATAGGCATGACCATGTGTTCACCTCGATGTTTTATATTGCCTATGCTTACGGAAAGATGATGAAAGTTGTCACTTTGTTTTACCTACATGAAGTCATACATGTCTCGGCTAATTGCTCTCTATAATATGATCTGAAGTTAATTTAAATATCGGCTCTTTTATTTGTGGAGGTGAAATGAATATGCTCTAGACCCACATACATATCTTTGCTCTTTGATTTAAGTTTATGGATAGCCGAATAACTTGTTGTTTTATGAAAACTTAACTTTTATGCTATCTACATATTTGTGATGCTCTTGCAAAGTTCTACCTACCAAAGCCGCATACATATATGTTTTATGATAACAAAACCCGTAGATTGCAAACATATGTTTTGATGAGTTGGATTAGGATTGATTTCTATGGTTCGAGACTAAGAAGCTGGTCATTCCTTTGTGTAACTTTTTCATGCTAGCCTTTTTGGCCATGCATTGTGGGTTTTCACATCGAAAATTTCACAAACTTCGCTGGGCATCCACCCTAAACCAAAAACATCTTTTTGTGATCACCTCCTTGTCCACAACCCAATTTGAGTATGGAGTAAAATTCTCGATGGAGATTCAAATATTCCACAAGATTGTGGAATTTATACTTACTTTAGCAGTCATTTCCCCTTTCTTTTATGCTCGAGGATGAACATCGTTCAAGCATGGGGGGGAGTCATTACATCATCTCTGGCAAATGCTATGTAAGTATTATGTTGGAAAAGTTCTGAGGAGCAAAAGAAAAAAAAAATGAAAATGAAAAAAATATGATGAAAAGAAAATAAAAGTAAGAAAAAAGAAGAAGAAAGAAAAAAGAAAGAGAGAAAAAAATGAGAAGGAAATAAAATAAAAGTAAAAAATATAATAAAGATGCTCCTCGATTCTTTTTGCTTCATAAGTTCTCAAGTGCCTTGATGACAAATCCATCCTCAAATCTTCCAACCATGTGCAATCCGATAATGAGGACTTCACTCGTGCATCAGGATCATCCATTTGCCACTTGCACATGTCCATCTATCTAAATGTGTGTGTTTCATCTCTCTCTCTCTTTCCAACATTTATTTTCCATGGCCTTTTTGATGAGTCTCGGTAATTCCAATAGACCCCACTCTTAATTTGACAATATTTCGGATGTAAGTTTTGCTAGGATTGTTTTTAACCTTCCAAGCTCAACATAAGCCTTCCACTATCACATATGAGTAGATTAGGTTGAAAATATTCTAGTATAGGCTTGAGTGACTTGATGAGATGAGTGTTTCCATGAGCTTTTGCAAGAGATTTTCACTTATGTTGGATATGCATCTTTTTGAAAAATCTTCCATGTAACAAGGTAATGGTTTGAAGTTCACTTAAGTTTGAGAGCATGGTGTTTATTAAATGTGGCTTGTTCTTTATCGTTAGTCTATCCTCCATAATGAAAAGGATGCCGGTCACAACTTGAACTTTAAAAATAAAATTTGAAGAGAGAGCAATTTGCCTCGTCATGAATGACTAAGTGCAGGGACAACATTGGAAGTCAACGCTGATTTCCCTTTTAAGCGAGGATTACTTACTCGAGGACGAGCAAGGTTTAAGCATGGGGGAGATGTTGACGGTGAATTTCCATCAACCTAGCTATGAGTTTACCTTTAATGTTGGTATTGATTTATTATTCTAACCACTGGAACTAACCCCCCGTATATAAAAAGTTCACTCTTGCATGTCGATTTTGGAGTTCATTGTTTACGCAGGAAATCTACGCTAAAGAGGAGACTTTCGGGATAAGTTCACCAAGCACTTTGGAAGAAGATCATGAAGCCCGACAAGAGTCAAGACACATGATGAACATGACTCCAAATGACCCGAGGACCGAAGCGTCAATGTGCAAGTCTTCAGGGACTCAACCAGAAAACAGCGAAGCTTGCATAGCAAGCATTCAAGCCTTAACCGTGAAGGAAATGACGTCAAAGGCCCACATGCAAGTGCACACAAATAAGGAATCATGCAAGAAGCAACCGGGGAGGAAACCGGGGCCAAACCAGGCCGAAATGGGCCTGGGCCGACTGGCCCAGCCCACTCCGGGCCCGGTTCGGTGCCCCCTTTGCCCTAGGTGTTCGTCTATTTATTGCCTCTTCCTCCGTCCGCTGCCACATCGAACAAATCATTCTACCGATGCCATTCACTAGAAAACTGCCGCCGCAAGATGAGGGAGAGAGTTAGATGAGCTCGTCGCAAGGATCAACGCCGGCGGAGGGAAGGAAGCAAGAGGACTCCAAGCCGCTGGCCTAGGGGTGTTCCCAAGCTTCATCACCGCAATCTTCATCGGCGACGTTCTCCGGAGTCTCCATCACCCCTATGTGCTTCAATCCGTGTAAGATGATGGGGTAATGTCTCCATTCGTCCTTAGGGTTAGATGGATGCATGATATGTAATCTATACATGAACCTTATGCCAATCAATGCTTTATGGTCTATGTCTTCGCGTATGCTTTGTTTACATAAGTTTGCGCAACATGTGGTCTTAGTAGGGTTTGTGGTGATCGTAGTGATTAGCTTAACCCTATGGATGCTTTGGTATAGATGCGGTTATACGTGAAAGTGTTTGATTACCTCGCGTAGTGAAAGTACGGTGGAGGGAAAAGGCTTAGCGGCCGCATAACCACCATGAAGCTAGTGTAGGCAGCACCCTTTTCATGTAGTAGATGCATGTTCATGTGTTCCTAAACCCTAGGGAGGGAACGCTTATCTATCTTAATCTCTCTCTTATGTCTACCCTTTACCATCTAGTTTAACCTTAGTTTGTTTGATCAACTTAGGTTAGATTGTCTTTACCATTAGATTAATACCCCTTTCAAAGGTTTCCCGTCAACTAGAGTAGTACTTGGTTAAGCACTGGCAATCCCCTTGCTCCGCGGATTGATAAGAACCTAGGGAATCCCGTGGTGAAAAAGGTGTAGGTCCGTACGCTTGCGGATCGTAGGTGGATACGAGTTTTATCCGTCAACATCTTCCATGCAAGGATCCCACGTTGGCTAGGGAGACCCTAGACAACTAGCACGACCCTCCTCTCCGAGATGGTGTCCCTCAAGCTTCTCTGCTCCTTGGTGGCGGATGACGAATGAATTGATGCGTGGCTCTCGGTCACGGGGATATAAATAGCCCGAGGGCACCTAGGTCAAAGGGGGGCCGACTGGGCCCCGGAGTGGGCTGGGCCGGCCAGCTTGGGCCCACTTCGGCCCAGTTAGCTGCCTCCTTCGCCCGGCGTTGGTTCCCGAGTCTTCTAGATCCTTCTCCCTTCTGCATGTGGGCCCTTGTCGTCAGTTTCTCTTCGAGTTGGACGAAGCTCCTTGTCTTGCAAGGTTCGGCACTTTTCTCGCTAGGTCCTCAGAGTTTGTCATCTTCTTAGGTTTGGTCCCTGGGCTTCTTGGAGTCATGTTTACTTCATTGCATGACTTGTACTGGGCTTCAAGGTCTTGTCACAAGGTGCTTGATGAACTTATCCCGGAAGTCTTACTTTCAACGCTAAAACCCTGCACAAACACTAAACTCCAAAACCGACATGCACGAACAAACTTGTTATACCAAGGGGGTTAGTACCAATGGATAAGATATAAAAGTAATGCCAACATCGAAGGTAAACTCATGGCTAGGTTGACGGAATTTCACTGTCAACAAAGACGTAATCTCAAAAGTCCGGGCTTGACGTGTGAACTAGTGGCAGACTTGTAAATATATGAAATCAGCCCCACAAATCACGGGATGTAAAAGACGTTTACGTACGTGTTCACACTAGGAATATTCCTTGGATTCGAGGGTATTTTCGGAATGTAAAAGTCCCTTCATCTCCCTATAAAAGGGGGCGCAAGGGCATGTGTAAAGGATTCACAACTTTTGAGGCGAGTACAGCCTTTTGGATATTCTTTATCTCCTTTTCGTAACTCTTGAGAATCTTGTTTGTGAACCTTGTGTTCGGGGACTCTATCCGATTTTCAGACCCCCAACATTGGCGCCCACCGTGTTTCAGCCGAAAAACAGCTCACGATGCCACCGCAAAAGAGATCGAAGAAGAACATTCCCGCTGAGACTGATCAAGAAGAGCACCATCATGACGAAGGCAATGAAATCTCTCTCACTCCTGAACCTTCGAACATCACAGACCAGGAACAAAGAGCAAAACTTGAGGCTCTCCAAAGAGCAAGAGCTGAGAAGACAAAACACACTCTAGAACAACTCGCAAAACAACAAACCCAAGAAAACAATGATGATGATGATGATGATGATGATGATGATGATGATGATGATGATGATGATGATGATGATGATGATGATGATGACGACGACGATGATGATGAGGCCATAGACAAAGAGCTAGAAAGAGTTCAGCAGAAAATACAGCAGCTGCAGAAGGAGAAAGAAAAATTCGCGAACCAACTGCAAGCAAAAAGAAAGGCATCTGAAAAGTTAGAAAAACTTAATCAGGCAAAAGAGAAAATTCAGGCAATACAACGAGAAATCAAAGAAATACAAGAACAAGAGAACAGTTCACTGTGGCAAGACTCAACACACCAGAACTCTGGTCCATACAGAGGAACCCCGAAAGAAAATGTCTTCGCGGGTAATGGAATCTCACAATTCGTGGATCCTGAATCACCACTCTCCATAGGCTTGCAAACTGCATCATGGCCTTCAAAATTCAAACCAGTATCCCTACCAAAATACAATGGTTTCGGAAACTCCAGGCAATTCATCATGAGGTACGAATCGGCAGTAAACTCAGCCAGAGGAGATGATGTCGCACTGGCAAAATCCTTCATCATTGCCTATGAAGGTCCAGTTCTGAATTGGTATTCTCTGCTACAACCACACTAAGTTTGCAGCTGGGTCGATCTCAAGACAAAGTTCATGCAGGCATTCTAGATATTTCATGAAACGTCAGCCGAATCATCAGACTTGTACAATTGCAAATAGAAAGACAGAGAGCCATTACGGAACTTCATAAGAAGGTTCATGCAGCAGAGATCCCAGATTCCCGAAGCGAATGACAAAACAATGATCAAGGCACTGATCAAGGGTCTGACTCTAGGACCAACAACTTCACATTTGACATGAAAGAAACCCAAGACAATTGATGAACTTTTTTATGAACTTGAATAATACATTTTGTCTGATGACGATCATCGCAAAAGAGTAGCTGAACGAAATAAAGCACCACAAGGCAACAGAGAAATGACGTGGAGACCTCAGTCCCAAAATCTATGAAACATCAACAATGTGGAAAACCCTCAGCCCAACCAGAACAACAGACCAAGCACAAGAGGAGGATTTGCACCCAGGGGAAGAGGAAGGGGAAGAGGACCCCCGAAACTCACAAACCACAATCCAAGAGATCCGTACTTCTACTGCTAATATCACGGAAGAGGACATAACACCGAAGGATGCCCAGAAACCAAGAAGAACATCGCCAGAATTCAGCAAGAGAAGGCAATGATGAGCATCGCCTCCTCAATGCTGAACCAACTTCGCCTGAACTTCTGGCAACCAAACTTCATGAATTCTCAACTGAATCTAGTTACAATACAGCAATTTCAGCAATCGCAACCATCCTGACAACCTTCTCAGCAGTTCTATCCTCAATCGCAGGCAATTTAGTCAATCCAGCAGCCCCAGCCAATCCGAGAAATATTGCCACCACCACCTGACAGTTCGTCAAGACCAGAATCAAGTTCAAGACCTCAGAGCTCGAAAGTCTTATCATCCTTCGAAACAATCATGCAGTCACATGAGGGTCAGCCATGGAATTTGAAACCAAGAAGCAAAGAAACAACTACTTCAGGTCTGTGAACACCATCATCAACGACGGT
Source organism: Cenchrus americanus (assembly GCA_947561735.1). Classification (NCBI taxonomy): domain Eukaryota; kingdom Viridiplantae; phylum Streptophyta; class Magnoliopsida; order Poales; family Poaceae; genus Cenchrus; species Cenchrus americanus. Next base: position 25,341,671 of record OX387244.1, on the reverse strand, counting down.
CCAGCTGCGCGACCAGAATGGGCCATGGTGCCAATCACTTTCACTGAAGAGTATTTCAGATTGAAATCCACAAACCACAATGATGCCATGGTCATCGAAGTGAACATAGCTGGATGGGTTATCGGAAAGATCTTGGTAGACAATGGAAACTCGGCAGACATCATATTCTTGAAACCTTTCGAGAAAATGAACCTGAGTCAGCACATGTTGCATCCACCAAAGTACTCATTTCAGGGTTTCGGAGGAAAACCAATCAAGCCAGTTGGAAAAGTATCCCTTCCCGTATCTTTCGGAGATCTTGACAACGCCAGAACAAAAACTCTCACCTTTGATGTGGTTGACAACTATCATCCATATCTCGCGATTTTCGGCAGAGCTTTCATGAACAAATTCGACGCGGTCATAAGACAGCATTTCTTGTGTATGAAGATACCAGCACCCAAAAGGGTTATCACAGTATTTGGCGATCAACAGAAGGCTCGAAACATAGAAAAGGGCCATACTCCGGGCCAAACCAACGTGTATCAGCTGAAATCATCTGAAGAAAGGAAAGAACCTTATGAAGAAGCCAAACGAGACAAAGAAAAAATCGAGATAGCGGCTGATGGTGAAACTAAGAAAGTGTACTTGGATGATATGCCTGGTAGAGTGGTCACAATTGGGGCTCACCTCAACCCTGAAGAAGAGAAAGAGCTTATACAATTCCTGAATAAGAATAAGGATGTCTTCGCCTGGTCAGCCAAAGATTTGCAAGGTGTTGACAGAGACATCATCGAACATACCTTGGAAACAGATGAAAAAATAACGCCGAAAAAGCAGAAACTTCGGAAAATGCTCTCACTCCTGGACATGTTCTCAGGGTATCACCAAATAAGATGGCGCACGGGTGCTCCCCCTCTCCCCCCTTCCCCCTTCTTCCTCCTCCTTCACTACTGCTCCACGGCTGAGGCGCCATGACGAGATCCAAGCTAAGTTCTCCCTCTGAGTTTGAGTTTCTTGCATCTCTTTCTGGTGCTCCCTCTTTCTTCCCGGATTTCTTGCCATTGGTTCTGGTTGTTTGGCTTCTTGATCTTCTTCTTGAGTACTACTGGTCTTTTTGTTCTTTCCGGGAATGGACTACTTATTGAACAAGCTTGACTTCGATATTGGTAAAGCGTTTGAACATGATGTCCACCGTAAGACTGGAAGACTCGTTCATTCTCATTCTAGCTTTGAAAAGGGCTTCTATCTATTGGCAACCTTCAGGAGATATCTCTTTCAGCTCAATGAGGAAACGGTTGCACTAGCCCTTCAATCTTGTCTGGGTGGATTTGCAAAATCCTTTCGGGTTTCCTATCAGAGTCATAATCATTTCAGGTTCACTGTTTCTTGTAAGGCAGTTGGCTTTGCCATCTATAATCTGCGAAGATTTATTGGAGACTCTTTTGATGTGTATTTTCATCTTTGGAGTAATGATGCCCCTCCCTGGGAGCGTGAAAAAAGGCTTTGGGAGGCAGAAGAAGCTAAATAATGGTCTAAGGTTCTCTCAAAGAATCAAAAGAGATTGGTATCTAAGTCTTCTTCTTCTTCCAAGTTTATCAGGAAACGAGTTCGCTTTGCTGAAAGTATTGTGCAAGCCTCTCCAACTATCAAATATAAGCCTTTTCGTTATCCCCAGTCTATTAAAATTGGCAATTTGGACGTCAAGCTTCCTTGCTTGGATTCAGAAGTTTCACAGACTCGTGGCATTCTTAAGAAATCTTTTGATGATGTTTCATCGGGTCAGCAGCAAGGCGATCAGGCTACTGATGAACATGAGGAGATTCAAAGGCCTTCAGCCCGGCAGTGTATTCAAAGCTCTCATTTTTCCAAAGCTCCCCATTCACCTTTTCCTGCTTCGATTAATTCCTTCTTTGGAGAAATTAATCGTGTTCGGCGCTTGGGGGGTTGTGCCCGCTGTCTTGAATTTAATCACTCTGGGAGTAATTGTTCCTCCCCCCCATGGTGTGCAACATGTTTTAAGAAGGGTCACAAATTTAAATTTTGTCAAACCAGAAGTAGGCCAAGGGTTTTTTGGAGGCCCAAGGTGCGAGATAACCAGCCCAGCCCAGCAGCTCAAGCGTCGGGTATAGAATATCAAGAGGCAGGGTCCTACAGTGTTTCTCCCCCAAATTCACGAACTCCAGAAAACCCCAACCTTAGTCCGGAGTCTCCCGCCTTGGAGTCTGTGCCCCACAGCTGCAATCCCCCTACCCAGGAAGCTTTGCCGGAGATGGAGATGGCGAACTTTGTTGTTGATCCTACCCCATTTGTTCCAGAGGGCCTGGAGATTGAAGACTGGGTGCGCCCTGCTCACGGCCGGATTATCATCAATGGTAATTCGCCGCGTCACCATGATGAGTACGCCATCGTCTCTCTTGTTCCTCCCCCCCGCTGAATCAACTCCATGAGGCTATGGAAGAAGTCGCGACATTTCTGGAAGAAGAACAGCATGCGGTTATTCGTTCTTGTTGCTTGTCTCCTCTTGGGCTATGTCTTGTGCAATTTTCTTCCTCGTTAGAAAGGCAAGTTATGATCAGTCGAAGCCCAATGCAACTTGAGATGTGAGAAATCGAGATTGTTGAGCATGATAGGGGGATTAACTTTCGCAGTTGTCCTTTCACTCGTACATGCTGGGTCCTATTTCTGGCTTTTCCTCTGGATTTTCAAACCAGAGAAATCATCACTCAAGCAGTTGGTTTGTTTGGAACAGTGATTAATTGGATTGACAATGCCAGATGCCGCTCTCGTCTTGTTCTCAGATGCAAGGTCACTCTAGTCAGCAGAATCCCTAGAAGCATTGTCATCAGTGAGGGAAACTCCATGGGTGATCATGGTAACAGTTGGACTATGCCTGTTTTCGTTTTAAACAATGTTCAGAATGATGTCATGGCAGGGGATGATAATCCTATTCCGGGAAATGGTAATCCTCACCCAGAGCACCCCCAGCAGAATGCAGCTAATGGCAATGGCAATCAGTTTCCTGGGATTTTTGATGCAGTACAAGACTTAGATGAAGTGCATCAAGAGAACGTGAATCAAGGATGGGAGCTTCCCCCTCCTCCTCCGCCACAAATCAATCCTGAAGGGTGGGCTCAGTGGCCTGAGCCTCAGTTTGAAGAAATCGATGAGAACAAGGTGAAATTGGTCAACAATTTAGCTGATGCTGCTGTTGCAAATGCTGCAGCAAATGGAGTGATGCAGCATCCTGAAGTGCCTCAAGATAGCCATTCTGTCAGCAGTGATGTCCAAGCTTTCTTCAGAGCTCAAGGCACCCCTGTAACCCTTGAGCTTCCTCTTCCCAATGATGCTTCTGCAAGCAGAATTGTGCCGGTGGCAGGTGGCAGTAATATTGCTTTTGAGGATGACAGTGCCATCAGACAGTTAGCTGCAAGATTTGGTATCCACCAGTGCTATGGCCCCTCCCCATTAGTGGCAATGCTTGTCCAAGATCTTGCTGCATACGCTCAGTCCCTCCTTGCCTTAATGCCAATGAAGGAAGCCCTTCCTGTTCAGTCCTGGAACTTTGTCCCGGCCACCTCATATGCCAACACCTGGTTCTTCTATGTTGACAACCCTGCCTGGGGTAACAATGCTGAAGCCTCTTCATCCAGTTGAGCTAGAAGGCCAAGGCTAGAGCTCATCAGTCCTACACATTCGGACTGTGTTCCTAACCAGTTGAACCTCGAGGCTTCTCTGGAACACAACAATAATCCTGTGCCACTCAGTCAAATAAATCCTGATCAGGAAGCTTCTAATAGCTATGTGGTTGACATGGAACTTGACTCCCCCACTCGCTTTGTTTCAAAAGTCACTTCCACTCCTGCCGCTGCCAAGAAGCGGAGAGGAAGGCATCACACCCCTATTGTGGATGATGAGGTTTGTAGAAGTGCTAGACTCAGAAATGAAACTCTTCATGATCACATTCAGCTTGATGGTGAGCCAAGAAGAAGGAAAGGTGCCACCAAGAAATCTGTGTCCATTTCCTCAGTCACTGATCTGAAGAAAGCCATTGTCACCAGTAGTCTTGATGAAGATATCACTGAGTTTGAAGTTGCTCCTATTCAAGCCTCAACCTTGGCTGACCTTGGTACCTCTTTCTATGGTGTTCCTCCTTCGGAGTTGAGCCTTGCCACTTTGCTTCATGAAGTGGAAGATCAATGATCAGGGACAATAGGAAATCTTTTAGCTCCCAATGGTATAATGTCTACTTTTGCACAGGGTGGTCTTTTGAACTTGGCTGTTATTTTGTGTATTCCTTGGTGCTGATGAAAACTTGGTTGCCTGTTATGGCTCTCTGTGGTGGTTGTGCCCCACAGCCTTTTGATTTCTCCTCTTTCTTTTGTCTATAATGATTAATCGTGCTTGGAATGTCTTGTGCTGGAACATTCGAGGTTTAAATGACAAGGATAAGTGGGATCCTATTAGAAATAAGATTGAGGAAAGTTTTGCTAACATTTTATGTCTACAAGAAACTAAAAGAGAGGCTATAGATTTACAGTTCATTCGAAATTTTGCCCCTAAAAGATTTGATAATTTTGAGTTCTGCCCCTCTGTTGGGGCTTCTGGGGGCATCCTTGTCTGCTGGGTCTCCAATCACTTCTCAGGTAGTACTGTTGAGAAGCATCCTTTTGCAATCAACCTAAAAATGCTTTCCATCCACTCTCAAATTTCTTGGAATCTTGTTGTGGTGTATGGCCCTTGTAGACAGCCTGCTAGAGATCAGTTTGTTCAATGGCTTCTTAACCCTGCAAATTGAGGATGATGAGCTCTGGATGCTCATGGGGGACTTTAATTTCTATAGATTTGCCGAAAACCGAAATAAAGTTGGGGGAAATTTTCAGGACTCCTTAATCTTCAACAATATCATTAGTCATTTGGGCCTTATTGAATTACCTTTAAAGGGCAGAATCTATACCTGGAGTAACATGCAAGTTGCCCCCCTCCTTAAGCAAATTGATTGGTTTTTCACCTCTGTTGCTTGGACTGGTGTCTTGCGCTTTTCGGTGGTTCTTCCTCTTGCCAGGATTACATCTGATCACTTGCCTTGTAGAGTCCAGATTGGCACCAACATCCCCATGGCTAATATATTTAGATTTGAAAATTTTTGGCTTCATCATCCTGAGTGCTTGGAGCAAATCAAGACCGTTTGGGTCACCCCAGTCAATGTCTGCAATAGTGCACAAGCTATCAGTGCCAAATTCAAACTTCTTCGCAGAACTCTCAAGCTATGGTCAAAGAACCTCTCCAATTTATCAAAACTGATTGCAAATTGTAATATGACGGTCGCTTTCTTTGATAGATTGGATCTGTACCCCAGTGAATTAAAATTTAGAGATATCATCAAGAAGCACGTCAGATCTCTTCTGAGAATGCAGAATCAATTCTGGAAGCAGAGATTCACTCAGAGAATTATGCAGTTTGGGGATGAGAACACAAAATTCTTTCACTCCATGGCCACTAAGAGATATAGGAGGAATGTCATTTCCCAGATTGTGGATGGCTCTGGAAGAATGGTTCAGGACCATGGGGAATTAAGTTCCATCTTCTGGCAAGAATTCAAAAGGAGGTTGGGCTCTTCTATGGGGGTGATCATGCAATTTGATCTTCAGGATTTAGTCCAGAGACTTTCCAATCTTGAATTTCTGTGTCTTCCTTTCTCCTCTAAGGAAATTGATGAGGTCATTCTTGAGCTACCTACTGATAAGGCCCCTGGCCCGGATGGTTTTAACAATCTCTTCTATAAGAAATCCTGGCATATCATTAGGGGAGACATGTACAAACTCTGCCAGGATTTCTTTCATCATCAGGCTGACCTCAAGAGTATCAATCATTCTTTTATTACTCTGGTCCCCAAGAAAGATAATCCTGAATCTGTGAATGATTTTAGGCCTATTTCGCTACTAAACTCATCCATTAAAATGATCTCAAAGCTGCTTTCCAACAGGCTTCAATCTATTGCTCTAAAAGTTGTTCATGAAAATCAATATGGTTTCATTAAAGGTAGAACGATCCAAGACTGTCTTGGATGGGCTTTTGAATTTCTCCATCAATGTCACCACTTTAGGAGGGAGATTATCATCCTAAAGCTGGACTTTGAAAAGCCTTTGATCTTGTTGAGCACTCCACTATTTTGGAAATGCTACATGCTAAAGGTTTCCCCCCGAAATGGTTGAGATGGATTAAGGAGCTGTTGTCCACTGCCACCTCCTCTGTTCTTCTTAATGGCACTGCTGGAAAAGACTTTAAATGTAACAGAGGTGTTAGGCAGGGAGATCCTCTCTCCCCACTTCTTTTTGCAATTGTTGCTGATCTTCTTCAATGTGTCATCAACAGGGAGTATAATCTTGGCAATCTTTTGCCCCCTTTTCCTCAAAGAACTGACGCCCCCTTCCCAATTATTCAGTATGCTGATGACACCATCCTCATTATGAAAGTTGATGAGGATCAGTTGGCCCTCCTAAAAAGAATTTTGCACAACATTACTCTCTCTAGTGGTCTTGTAGTAATTTTTCACAAATCCTGTCTTGTTCCAATTAATGTCTCCCCTGAAAAGGCTTGCTCCTTGGCTCAAGCTTTTGGATGTGTGGTGGGCTCTTTCCCCTTTACCTATCTTGGTCTCCCTCTGTGCCTGACAAAGCCTCAAGTGAAAGATTATGCCCCTCTAATTTGTAGAATTGAAAGAAGGTTGTCGGCTACTTCCCAGTTTATCTCCTACGCTGGAAGGCTGCAGTTAGTCAACTCGGTCATCTCTTCCCTTCCAACTTATTACATGTGCTCTCTGAAGCTTCCCCTCACTGTCATTGAGATTATTGATAAACACAGAAAGAATTTTCTCTGGCGAGGCAAGGATTTCAATAGAAAAAGGTACAATCTTGCTGCTTGGGATCTGGTAAGAAAACCTAAACATAAAGGTGGGCTTGGAGTTATAAATGTAAGTATTCAGAATGATGCTCTTCTTCTCAAGCAACTAGATAAGTTTTATAGTAAGGCAAATATCCAATGGGTTGCTCTCATCTGGCAGAAGTACTACAGTAACACTGTTCCTCATCTGACAAGAGAAAAGGGCTCCTTCTGGTGGAAGGACATCTTTCGGCTTCATACTCAGTACAGAGGTGTTGCCATTTGCAACCCGAACCAAGGGGATACTATCAGTTTCTGGGATGATATCATTAATGGTGTCCTTCACTCTGAGAAGTTTCCTCACCTGCTGCATTTTGCTCGAGATCCTACCATTTCATTGTTCACCCTGAGAACTACTGATAATCTGTTGGACTGTTTCAGAATTCCTATGACCAGAGCTGCATACAATGAGCTTCTCGATTTACAGGACTTTCTGAATGACATTCCCCCCATCAACCCTAACTTCAAAGACTCCTGACACTTCATTTGGGGGCAGCGTAGGTTCCTGGGTTGTCATTTTTATCATTATCAGTTCGGAGAGCTCAGGCCTAGTAGGGCAATTCTTGATATATGGAAAACCAAGTGTATTCCGAAGATCAAGTTTTTTGCCTGGCTACTTCTCAATGATAGGTCGAATACAAGGAATATTTTGAGAAGAAGAAGGAAAGTGTTGGATGAAGGATACAACTGTGTGATGTGCCACAACAGTGAGTAAGAAACTGCAGACCGTCTCTTTTTCAACTGTCCAGCAGCTGCTAGCAGATGGTTTGCTTTGGGAATTGTTTGGGAGGAAAACTTAAGTGCCCACCAGAAGATCTTGCAAGCCAGACTCGATTTTGGGCAGCCTTTCTTCATGGAAGTTTTTATGATTGGTGCCTGGTGCCTTTGGAAACAGAGAAATGACGTCATTTTTGAAGGCAAGCCCCACACCTTGCTGCTTGGAAGGCTATTTTCAAAGCGCTTGTCATGGATCATCTCTGTAGAATTAAGTCAAATCTCCACTCCTCGATCAAACTCTGGCTTCGTGCTCTGTAATCTTTTCTGTGGTGTTGCTCTCCTGTTGAGCTGCTCTCCCTCCTCTTTGCCCCTTCTTTGTAATTTACTTCTTTTAGTCAGTCCTCCTCGCTGCCTAACCACTGGTTGGGTCGGCTGTAAGTTCTTCTTTGTAACTCTTTTTTGATCTATTTTAATTATTTTGCCGGGGGGCGTTGCCCCATGGTATTTGCTAAAAAAAGAGTGCGTAGAGAAGACGAAGAGAAGACAATCTTTATCACTCTCTTCGGAACATTTTGTTTCGTGAGAATGCCAAAAGGACTGAAGAACGCAGGATGCACATTTTCAATAATGATAGCAATAGTCCTTCATACTCAACTTCGAAGAAACATTTGGGCGTATGTGGACGACATAGTGGTCAAGAGTGTCCAGAGAAGAGATCATATCAGCGATCTGGCAGAAACTTTCGCGAACCTCAGAGCAGCAAACCTAAGATTGAATCCTAAGAAATGTATCTTCGGCATTCACAAAGGGAAAGTTCTCGGATGTCTAGTCTCAACAAAGGGCATAGAGGAGAATCCCAACAAAATCAAAGCACTGATAGAAATGCAAGACTCAGTTTCGGTGAAGGATGTGCAAAAGCTGACAGGGAGAGTTGCCGCACTTAACAGGTTCATTCCCAGGGCTGCGGAAAGAAGTCTGCCTTTCTTTCAAGTCCTTAGAAGTTCAAAGAACTTTCAGTGGTCTGAAACTCAAAAGCAAGCTTTCCGAGAACTTAAATACTACTTGTCCAATATGACCAAGTTGCGCCCTCCTGAGCCAAGATCACCGCTACTGCTATATGTGTCTGCCTCAAATTCAGTGGTGAGCGCTGTGCTAGTGCAAGAGAAAGAAGAAGAAGGAAAGTTCAAGCAAATCCCAGTGTATTTTGCTTCAGAAGCTCTCTCAGGCTCTAAACTCTTCTATTCAGAGCTGGAGAAAATAGCATATGCAGTCATCATGACTGCGATGAAGCTAAGACACTACTTTGAGGGTTATAGAATAAGGGTCATCACAAATCAACCATTGAACGATTTGTTCGAAAATAAAGAAGCATCCACCCGAATCATCAAATGGGGCGCCGAACTCTCAGAATATATCATAGACTTTGAGAGAAGAAGCGCGATAAAATCGCAAGTCCTGGCAGATTTTGTTGTAGACTGGACTTCGCCAACCCAAAATTTCAACGAAGAAATGGTTACACCCTGGATAGTACATTGTGATGGAGCTTGGTGTCACAAGGGAGTTGGAATTTCAGCAGTCGTGACATCTCCAACAGGAGTTGTGTCGTATGGACCTCCCTGGGCCCACTACCTTGGTGGGTACCAGGACCGACTACTCGGTGGGCCCCTGGGACTACCCGACTTGCGCTGCACGGCACCTGCTGGCGTGAAGCACAAGGACTACAGAGGAGAAGTACTCGGATAGGAAGTTGTACATGTCCCGCACTGTATAGAGGACTCCTAGACGTACTCGACTAGTACTCTCTCCCTGAACCGACTTGTAACCCTGCCTCCCGAACTATATAAGGCGAGGCAGGGACCCCTCTCTAGGGCATCTCATCTCACGGCTTAAGATTGCATCATCTTGCGAACCCAATCAATCCAGAGCTACGCAGCATACAGGACGTAGGGTATTACGCACCTCGCGGTCCGAACCTGTCTAAATTGTGTGCCACGTGTCTCTTCCTTCGAGTTACCGATCTCGGCGAGGCCACATTCATCTACTTCGGGTACTCCCCTTAGTAGGTTGCCGGTCTAAAACACCGACAGCTGGCGCGTCAGGTAGGGGCTCTCGCCCGAGATCACATGGAGAACTCGACGGCTTCCGTCTACATCAAGCCAACCGTCGCCTTCAACTGCGGTGACACATTCGTCTTCGGCGCTTGGGTCTGCACCACTGACGGCACTGGGTCCTTCCAACGCCGCCTCACCATGCCGCCTAACCAGGAGACCGACCTCGTGACGCTTCCCGAAGTAGTCACGGGCGAACTCGCCGGCAAATTCGGCGAAATTTCGCTCTTCGACCACCACGCCGACTTCGAGCTTGGATCCGCCTCCAACTCAAGCTCGCGTCCCCGTGGGCCATCGTATGCGAGCTGGCTACTCATTCATCGCATGCGGACTCCCCACCCCGCGAGCGCTTCACACGTGGCCCCACAACGTCAGCAGGGCCCACACGAAGGCTCCCACTATGTGTCGGGCCGACAAGGAGCCCGTACCCAAGTACGACTCGAACTCTGACACCGCCCCCGGCCACACCTCGGACTCCAACCCCCTCTTCGGCTTCTACTCAGACTCTGCGTACGAGTTCGACTTCGGGTCGGACCCTGAGGAGCCTGAGTCCGAGGATAACTCTACAAAGCAACCCATGTCAGGATCAGCTGCTGGCTTGGTTATAACATCTACACCCGCCGGAAGATTTGTCTACTGGCCGGACTGCAAGCCCGCAGACCTGGCAGGAGGGAACACACGCTGCGTCGCCTACCTCGACTCACTTCCCTTCCAGGAGGGAACACCACTCGCTCCAGCTGGGGAGCAAACTCCTACAGAGGTGGCAACCAGCGACTTCAGCCTTGGCTCTCCCCAAACTCCTACAGAGGTGGCAACCAGCGACTTCAGCCTTGGCTCTCCCGACCGGCAAGTCTTCATGACTACCAATGAGACGCCAGGGCCCTCAGGCACGGTCCCTAATCAGTACCTCGAGGACATCTCCACTGATGAGTTGTCCGCCGACGCGCCCGCCGACGAGACCGCCGCCAACAGAGATGCCAGACGTGAACGCAAAAGAAAGCGTAACGAACGGCGCCGTCGTCTCCGCGACTCCCTCCCCATCCGCAACCTCGCGGAAGCTCTCGACCAAGTCGAGAGCCGCGTACACGCTACCCCAAAGCAATGCCTGATGTCTATCACTACGATAGCACGTCAGGCCCAGGGGATGCGCACGAGACAAGTCATCCCCAAGCTCGCGGAAGATGCCTAATTCATGCGAGTCAACACCAGGGTTGCTCAACCACCTCCCACCAGGAACCGCGACAACGAAGCAACAAGTCGCAGTGCGGACATTGGTCGCAACTGTACTCGAGCTGATCTGCCGGCCAATCCCAACCGTACTCGTGCAACGGCCGGCGGACCCTCTCAAGGTGGCAACAGCGCCGCAGCTGCTGGCGGCGATCGCGAGGTCGTCCCTCATCGTGACCCTGGCGGCGGAGGCAGCGACGGCGGAAGCTCCAACCACGGGGCTAACAGGAGGGCCGGTGGCAAAGGTGATCGCGGCGGCCGAGGCCACGCGAACAGCCACGCCTCCGGAGCCTCACAGGGTGGCTACGACACCCGCCAGAAGATTGAGGAACTACGGCGCAAGGAGGCTTCCACGTCAAGCGACAATGACGGCTTCCCCGCCTTCTCCGGGCGACTTCGTAACCTCCTCCTCCCAGAGAAATTCAAGCCTCTGGGAATCACCAAGTACGACGCGAAGCAAGATCCTGTGCAGTGGCTCAGATGCTACGCCCTCTCCATCGAGAACGCTAGTGGCAACAATGACACCAAGTGCCTCTACTTCCCTTTCTGTCTGGACCAGGCACCGCTTACATGGCTCGAGTCACTTGAGAAGTACTCGATCGACAAGTGGGACCAGCTGAAGGAGTAGTTCACCGGCAACTTCGCGGGCGCTATGGGCCGCTCGGGTACTCGCATGGACCTTGCTATGGTGAAGCAGGAACAAGGTGAGACCCTTCGCAAGTACATGCGACGTTTCTTCGACAAGCATGCCACAATAGTAGATGTCTCTGACAAAGAAGTCATCGACCTCTTCCAAGACGGTCTCTAACACCGTCGCACCTTTGAAGACTTCGGCTGTCGCCGCCCAAGCTCCATCACTCACCTCAAGGACATGATCACGTCATGGGCTGATAAGGAAGACAAGGCCAATGCCAAGTACGACGCCATCCGTGGCAAGAGCAAGCAGAACACGGGCGGCGGCAGCAGCAACAACGGGAACCAAGGTGGTCGCAACAACAACAACTACTCGGGTCCCAACCGCAAGCGCAAGCCAGACAACACTGTCGCGGCTATCCAGCGCTCTGCGTAGGAGAACTTGAAGAAGACCTCCGGCGGCTTCAAAGACTTGCTGAAGGAGAAGTGCCCGTGGCATCTGGACGGCGACCACACCACCGAGCAGTGCTACCAACTCAGGCGAGCACTCAAGGATACTCCGAAGCCACGGCACCCTCATGACAAGAAAGGCAAGAAGAAGAACGACGAAGACAATGGTGACTTCGAGGAACCCGACAAGACGGCCAACGTCCTCTTCGGCGGACTACCCAGCAGAAGGGAACAAAAGGCTACCCGTCGAGAAGTCATGAGCATTGAACCAGCGGTCCCGACCCCTCTCAGGTGGTCGGAGGTACCCATTACCTTCTCCCGTGCGGATCAATGGACTAGCTTCTCCGAACCAGGGCGGTTCCCACTCGTCCTGAAGCCGGTGGTCGCGGGATCCAAGCTCAACAAGGTCCTCATTGACAGTGGAAGTGGGCTTAACGTCCTTTTCACCAAGACCTTGAAGAAGATGAAGCTCGACATCACCCACATGCTCACCAAGAGCACCTCGCCCTTCTACGGCATCGTCTCCGGCAACACGGCTATCCCACTGGACTCAGTGGTCCTGCCAGTTACCTTTGGGGAATCTCGGGACAACTATTGTACCGAGTACATCAAGTTCGAAGTCGCGGACTTCGAGACGTCCTACCATGCCATCCTCGGCAGACCGGCTATCGCCAAGTTCATGGTGGTACCCCACTACACCTACTTGGTACTCAAGATGCCAAGCCCAGCGGGTGTACTCTCACTGCAAGGGGACTTGAAGATATCGCACGACTGCGACACGGAAGCTGTGGAGATCGCCTCCACAAATCAAGTACCCAATGCAATGATGGAGATCTACGCTGCGTCGAAAAAGCTTGCCCCAAGTGAACTCGACATCCCAGAGAAGTCTGACAAAGCTAACAAGCCTCAGCCAGCTGAGGAGGTTCTGGTCAAAACAATTGACCTCGGGACAGGCGACTGCAGCAAGACCACCACCATCGGGGCGGGTCTTGACCCCAAAAAGGAAGACGCACTCATCAACTTCCTTCGGGCTAACCGCGACATCTTCGCGTGGAAACCAGCGGACATGCCAGGGGTGCCCAGGGAGTTGATTAAGCATTCCCTCAACGTCGATCCTAAAGCTACCCCGAAGCGACAACACCTCCGCCGTTTCGCCGACGACAGACGGGACGCCATCAAGAAGGAACTCGCCAAACTACTCGCGGCTGGCTTCATCAGAGAAGACTTCCATCCTGAGTGGCTCGCCAACCCCGTCCTCGTCCGCAAGAAGAACTCGAATGAGTGGAGGATGTGCGTCAACTACACTGACCTCAACAAACACTGCCCCAAAGACCCCTTAGGGTTGCCGCGGATTGACCAAGTCATCGACTCCACGGCGGGCTGCAACCTGCTCTGCTTCCTCGACTGCTACTCCGGGTACCACCAGATCGCGATCAAGGAAGAAGACCAGGAGAAGACCGCATTCATCACCCCGTTTGGCGCGTACTGCTACACGACCATGTCCTTCGGGTTGAAGAACGCCGGCGCTACATACCAACGAGCTATCCAGGCCTGCTTCAAGAGGCAACTCAACAAGAACGTCGAAGCCTACATGGATGACGTGGTCGTCAAGACCAAAAACTCCAGCACGCTCATCGACGACCTTGAAGAGACTTTCGCATCCCTGCGCGAGTACCGCTGGAAGCTCAACCCGAACAAGTGCGTCTTCAGCGTGCCATCGGGCAAACTACTCGGCTTCATCATCAGCCATCGCGGCATCGAAGCCAATCCCGAGAAGATCTCCGCCATCACCAGCATGAAAGCTCCCACGTGCATCAAAGACGTGCAGAAGCTGACTGGGTGCATGGCGGCCTTGAACAGATTTATCTCGAAGCTTGGAGAATGGGGCCCCCCTTCTTCAAATTACTCAAGCACCAAGAGAAGTTCGTGTGGACCCCAGAGGCGGAACAAGCCCTTGCCCAGCTCAAGGACTTCCTATCAAAGCCACCAGTCCTCACGGCTCCTCGCAAAGGCGAGCAGCTACTGCTCTACCTCGCTGCAACTACTCACGTTGTTAGTACTGCCATCATCGTCGAGCGGCAGGAAGACGGCCACGCCTACCCAGTCCAGCGCCCAGTCTACTTCGTCAGCGAGGTCCTGTCAGAATCTAAGCACGCTACCAGCCTGTACAGAAGCTCCTGTACCTAGTGCTCATCACCTCGCGGAAGCTACGACACTACTTCCAGGAGTACTCGATCTCCTTTGTCACCGACTACCCGCTCGGCGACATCCTGCGGAACCAAGATCTACTAGAAGAATCTCCAAGTGGGCAGTTGAACTCGGCGCCCTCAACATCGACTTCAAGCCACGCACAGCCATCAAGTCGCAGGCACTAGTCGACTTCATGGCGGAGTGGCGGGAGAATCAGCTACTTACTCCAACCGAGCGCCCGGAGCATTGGGTGATGTACTTCGATGGCTCACTCAACCTCGAGGGCGCAGGTGCGGGAGTACTCTTGATCTCTCCAACGGGCGAACAACTCAAGTACGTCCTGCAGATCTTCTGGAAGATCTCAAACAACGAAGCCGAGTACGAAGTGTCGGTGCAGAAAGTAGTCCCGACACTAACTAGTAATGAGTGCTAAGATCTGCCTCTCAATGGCCGGTGCTAAGCAACTAAGGACACTTGGTTTATCCTGGTTCCGGCCGGGGCCGTACGTCCAGCAGCAGTGTGCTCGGGGCACTATATTGCTTGCACCGTGGTTCTCGTAGAAGGGTGGCTACAAGCGAGGCGGGAGAGGAGGCGTGGCCTCCAAGTCCCAGAGGTTTGATTGAGGTGAGTGCCAATATCGTGGGGAGGCGGAGAGCATGTGAGTGACTGCTGTCCGTCGTCCCGTGTCTGTCCCCCGCGGCTAGGGGGCTGCCCCTCCTTTTATAGGCCAAGGAGAGGGCAGTTAACATGCATGCCGCACTATTTCTACACGTGTTGCGGTATGGCGAACAACGTCGTAGAGTTGATGGCCGTCCTGGCGAATCTTGCTCCAGTCGCAGCGTCGTGGCGCGTCCTATGCCCGAACAGGAGCGGCTTCGAGGGTAGAGGCGCAGTGGTTGACCGAAGTGGTTCCGAGAGGGCTCGAGGGGGCCGTTGACAGTGGCCTGTACGAGGTACAGTGGCAGGCGTGACGGCGTCCCGTCCCTGCGTGCTCAATATCGTTGGAGTAGTTGTAGCAGTGCGCGGCGTGGCACGGCGGTGGCAGGGATGGTCGTACGGGGCTGACAGCGACAGGGATGGTGCTGCCGCTGGCCTGGCGTCGTGGTTTGACCCTGTGTAGTCACGAGAAAGGGGTTCGAGGGTGCCGCTGGCGGGAGCCACGCGTGGCACCGCGGTCGTCGCAGCGACGTCTTGTCCCCGTACGTCCCAACAGCGCTGGGATGTCGCCACAGCGCCCGGCGTGGTGCTGCAGTGGCGGGGATGGCCGCGCAGGGCCGAAAGCGACGGGGATGCCCGACCCCGCCGCCCCGACGTCACGGTGAGTCCTAAATAAGCACGTAGAAGATATTCGAGGGTCTTGCCGGTGTGACAACCCGCCCAGGAAAATACCGTACTATCGCCTAAGACCGATCCACTTTGGTCATTAAGCAATAGTAAAGTATCATCCTGTCGTTAGTTGCCGGGTTAACGCCCGGTAAATCACTTGGACATCGAACAGAGGATCGATACATGCATTAAACTCACGCGAAGGCGAGTCCAGAGTACAACATGAATTAACATAATTTATTACAAACCATTGTTCACGACATGGAGTAAAGGTTCAGAGTTCGAAAATACAGCGGAAATAATTTAAACTAGCGCAACGGTGAACATCACAGGAGGCCATCCGTGATGTCCTTACTTGTCGTCACCCATCCGGTCAATCACACCTGCAATCAACAATTTTAAAGCAAGGCTGAGTATACTAATACTCAGCAAGACTTAACCGTCGGGTGATAACTACATCACCAAACTCTAGACATGAAAGGCTTTTGGCCGGTGGAGTTTCTTTTGCTAAACAGCTGCTAAGAGTAGATCCTTACTTTCAATCTTTTAGCACGAGTTCTAGTTGATTACCATTTCTAAGTGTGCCAACTAATTCAATCAAGAATTGGACAAGCAATTAATTCATCCAACCATATTCCTCGAGTTCCATCATTATGGGATATCATGGCCGCTTGATTAAGCGAGTCTCGGATAACGGTGAGAGGCCGACAATCGATTGATTTAAACCTTGCAAGGTAAACCCAAACACACGGTAGGCTGCCCCCGCAAGGACAACTTTCCCAGGCCGTTCCCGTCGATCTTCGGCTTGGGAGCGGAACCTACATTCCTTGGTACAAGGTTTTACTGGATCGCTCCCACACGAACGTCCAAACTCACGCAGGTACCACACTGTTGCAAGCAGGGGGACACAAGTGCCCCAGGTGTAGTAGGGAAAAGTTCCCTTACCGCGTCAATCGGGTACTAGGCTTATCGGTCCCATACCCGGCATATGTTTAGTACGTTCAAAAGCTTAGCCCACGAAAGCCATTGGACCGGAGCCCAACTCCCATGCTCTTACCACATGAGCAATCCATTTATAAAGATCTTATGATTCCAACATAAGAACCTATTCTCGCGAGTGACGAACATCACTCGACTTCTATCGGTCCTATAGCATAGCAGCTATCGACCTAGCATACTAGTGATAGAGCATAGGTACCTAGGGATCATGCATCTAGGGTTTCAAATCAACTCCTGAAACGTAAATGCACAATCGTAGCAAACATAATTTGCATAATTTTAAAAATAGGTTTAATGATTCGGGGCTTGCCTTCGCTGGCAAGGCTGGCCTTGGGCCCTTCTGGACTTGGTCCAGGTCTTGCTCTACAACGACGTGGTGCACGTATCCGTCAGCTCCTCCGTCTCCTCCGTCCGGCACACGCGTACAGCTACCGTTCGGGAGATCTACACGAGGATGCAGATGCAAGATTTATTTGATGATTTTTAATTTAATTAACCACAAACCATAAATTATAACCATAGGGTGCATTAGTTGGACACATTCACCTAGATAAGAATACATTTAGCATACTCTTCCAAAAAGGAACAATATGCAATTCTTTATTAAACATTTGAATAAAGGTTCTTATTATACTTATCATTTCATGTGAAAGCTTCAACTCCTTTTCCTTCTCCAATAAAGGTGTAATTAATATTTTTATCTATGAATTAATTTCTTATTAGTGATGATAATTAATTATCTTTTAATTGTATTAAATAATATTTTTCAAAAAGGAAAAAGAATTAATTAGGGATTTTTCTTTATTTAATTTCCCTTTAATATTAAAAAGGGCTTTCAAGCTTTTTATTAAGCAATTAAATTACCAAAAATTAAAGGAGTGTTTCTTAAGCCTACTAACACCTATACTAGTCCATTGGACCCACATGCAAGTGTTGGATGCTAGGAAATTAATTGTTGTGGAAAAATATAAAAGGTTAGCTAGTGATTTAAAGTAAATGCATATAAAAATAAATAGGCATCAAAATGATCCAAACTTTCTTGTGCATGCTCTCTGGTCCTAAACAAGCCTAAAGAACCAGCATGTTCACATGGAATCTCTACTGAACATGGTTTATTAATTTACAAAGGAAAACATGCATAATTCAAGCATAATTATTTCTGTTAATCCAAAAATCATGATTAATTCACAAGATGTGCATTTTGGTACTGCAAGACAGTCTGCACAAGTTGGGGTCAAAAACAGAAATATATTTAACAAGAAAAATCACTTATGCAGATCTGCCTGCAATGGAAAAACATTTTTATAAAAAGATTTACATTATAACTTTGTGCCATTTTTGGCATAGGATCTAGTCATGACCTAACACACAACATATCCAAAAATGAGCTACAGAGGATTTATGGTTTTTGAGTTATTGCAGATCTAGGGTTTTCACATTTGTATTTTTCATGCAAAAACTAAAATGAATTAGCTCAGGCTAGAATAACAAAAGTTGTAGAATAAATCACCACGAATCCAAAAAACTTAGTTTCACATTTTTCTGAATTTTCTGTGATTTTCTACGCAATTTACAAGAAACAGCAAAACAGCTTTTACTATTGGAGTTTCTTTTTGCAGCAAGGCCCCTGGAATTAACTTCTCTTTTGCAATGTCACCCCTGGCCATGGAGGGCGGCGGCGCCGGCCCAAATTCCGGCGTGCCCGAGGGGGATTCGGCCGGGAAAAGGGAGGGGGAGGGTTAGGGGCTCACCACGCACCGGTTTGATGGCTTGGTCGGGGTGGAGGCACTGCCGGAGATGGCGTGCAGCGGCGGCGGCCGGCACCAGCCGCCGTGCCTCCTCGCTCCGGCGAGCTTTGGCCGGGGGAAAAGGAAGGGGCGGCGTGGGGAGCTCGAGCGGATGCTAGGGAAGGCGAAGGGCGGGTTAGTTTGGCTTGCGACCGACTTGAACCGGAGCTCGCCGCGCGAGCGGCCCGGCGGCCGTGCGGGCGGCGTCGCGGTTGCCACCGCGCGGGGATGGCGAGCTAGGCGCAGGCGAGGCGACAGTGCGCGGCTGCTTTAAGGCCGGGCGGTCGCGCGGCCTTCGCCACGAAAGGACCCTCCCATGACCGCGGCGTCTTGCGTCGAGGGGACAGGAGGTGGGAATCCGCGCCGCGGCGCGTTCCGCGCGACACGTGGCTGCGCGGCCCGCGGGTCGAGGCTCCGCCTCGGGAACCGGCGTGGGCCGACGCCCGCACGGCCCGTGCTCGCACCCGGCGGTCGCAGGCCGCCTCGGCGTGCGTACGGCGCGGCTGGCGTGAGGCAGCGCGCGCGGTGCGCTCTGGAACGTGGCACGACATCGCGGCGCGGCATACCCAGCACAGCACGGCTTAGCCCTCTTGATCTCAGTTTTTCTCAAAATTTTGCCACTAAAGTGCACTGAGCAATGAATAGGAAAGTTGTAGATCTCACTACCCTCTACAACTTTCACAAAGGCTCTAGGGTGTTTTTCTCTACGGATTTTGCAGGAACGTCGTGCCAACTTTGAATGTCGGCCTGTTCTGAAAAACAGGAGGTACTGTCAGTCGATCGAGTTTTTCTCTAATTTCCACCCAAAATTTGAAATGCCAATCTACACGAAAGTTGTGTCCCTCAACAAGATGGACAACTTTCATGAAGGTAGATTTTGAAGTGTTTAGGTGAATTTTGGGGAACGCGGCAAAAGTTCCGGACGACATTCGCCGACGTCAACGGTTAAGCGGGGTTTGACCGTGTCTTTGACCACGAGTTGACCACGGGTGTGTGTAGGCTCGGTCAAGGAGTCCAATAGGGTTCAATGGCGAGGTTTTCGGGTGACGGCCCAGGTTGTCCTAGGTTTGACCGGTGTTTGACCGGGGTTTGACCGGTTGACCTGGTCATTAGCGTTAATGACGTTAATTAGAAAACTGGGGCGTCACAGCCGGCCCCCATTCGAGGACGCGGCGTGTTAGCCATACGGGGGCAGGCGACACATGTCACGGAGCTGACACTGGCCTCGCCGCAAAGTGCTGAACAGCGGCAGGGATGGCCTCCCCCCAGGAGTTGGCGAAACAGTGCCGGGGCATGATTCCTAGGTGCGTCAGAGTAGTGGCGCGACCCGCTGCGTCAGAGCATTAAATGCCCGTACACGCGTGTGGGAGCAGGTGCGCGCGGGGGTGCGGGAAAGGTGTGTGTGGGTGCCCTCGAGCGGAGCGGGCCTTGCCCGAGGGGGTGCCCAGCCCTCGAGCGAGGCGGACCTCGTTTGAGGGGCGTGGTTGAGCCCTCGAGCGAGGCGGACGCCGCCCGAGGGAGCGTAAGGACCTCGATCGAGGCGGACCCCGCCCGAGGGAGCGTCTACCCCTCGAGCGAAGCGAACTTCACTCGAGGGGCGTCTGCTGCGTCGTCCTGGCGGGCTGCGGGGGGCACCAGGATCGTGGTGGTGCTGTGTATGCGTGTTATGTGTGTAAGTTGATTTGTGTTTGCGTTTTTTGCAGGTTTTAAGTGGGTTTCCCCTTGGTTATTTAGGGGACCCTTAGGGCTATCCCCGACAGTAGCCCCCGAGCATTTGCGGGTGTTTCCGTTAGGATCCCGCAGATGCTGAAGTCTGCTGATAGGACGTTCTTCCCTCCTGGTTGCCAATTCCTTTCTGCGGGGCTGCGTCAGCGGACCCGCGGGTCTAGCCCCCGAAGCCCTGCAGGAGCGTGAGTGCTCCTGCAGGGGTTTTTTCACGAGTTTTTACCGGTGTGCGGGGCGTTTGTTTCAACCGGCATCGGTAGTATTCCAGCCGGCTTCGGTCGCGCGTGCATGACTGGTGATTCTCGCGTTCGGTGCACCCCAGGAGGTGTAGCCGTGCGTCGAGCCCCTGAGCTCGGGCCCATTCGAGGCGATCGGGATGAGCTCTCCGTCTTGTTCTAAACGTGCCCTCGCTGTCCCTCCGCGGGACGGAGGGTGAGGTCTCCACAACCCCCATCGATCGGGTCGCGAATTGCAGATTCCTCCTTGAGCTGTTAGCGTGTGGTTTGAGTGGACGCCCATGCCCCGTTCGATAAGGGTAGGCTTCGTGGTCCAGAGACTCGTCCATTAAAGCGCTTGCATGGGTTTGCTAGGTAGGGCTCGGTCCCGTTCGCTAGGGACCGAGGGTGCGGAAGCTCTCCCTCGGTGGGATCCCCCTGACTAGCTGCCCTTGCTGGCTCTCGAACACGACATGTGGGGCGCCTTCAAGCCGGTGGGCTCGAGGAAAGGCTCGAGTGTGCGCGCCCTAGTCGTCCCTGACTCTGGTGATCTGGGGCACCTATTCGAACCCTTCGAGGGTTAGGTTTCGAACCCCTGATCAGTAGGGTCGTGCGGGGTGGCAGTTGAATGCCCCCGTCTTTTTGCATCTGCAGGTTTTCGGGGGTTCCCAGCTGGGCTGACCCTCGAACCGCTGATCACTACTTTTTCCCAGATCGAGGGCACCTGTGACGCTCGTCCTCGCTGAGCGGGCTTCAAGGCCACTGGTCGGTAATTGCACTCCTCGAGAGTCAAGTTTTTTCGAGCCTGGGGCTCGGGCCGCTCGAGGGTCATCCTTACTGGGTAAGGGACCGGGCCATTAAATACGTGCAGTCGCGGCCGCGACCGCGCGCGCCCCTAGTGGGCGGCCGCGCGCGTAGTGGGCGACGTGGGCAGGCGGACGTGACCGCCTGCCGCGGCCGTTCGGTTACCGTGTCATAATGATAGCGCGCGTGCAGGCATGCGACCGCCTCGGTCGTGGTGGGTCCCGTCCGTCAGCGACCGAGGTTTTTTACCTGTAGTTAATGCGTACGGGGCGTGCGCCCCGGAGAGCACATCCCGTGGATCTATAAATCCAATAGGGGGAGGCGAGGCGAGTTTTCACCTCTCACATTTAGCGTCTGCCACCCTCGCCTCTTGCGCTTTCGCTCCAGAGCCGTGCTTGCTCTCTTGTTGTCGCACAACTCTCGCCCCGTGTTGCTCCTCCACCGATCCGCATGGCTCCTCCCCAGCCCATCACTATAATCGACCCGCTTCCATGGTCGCGCTCGACGGCGACGATGCTCTCTCTGAGCGAGCTGGTGACCGTTGGCCAGCTCGCAGCGAACGAAGATGGACGTCCCGCGGCGTGGATCATGCCGCATCCGAACGGGCGGGAGCCCAACCCGCCGTATGACTACGTCGTTAGCTTCATCCGCTTTCACGAGCGGGGCTTCGCGGCGTCGGCGAGCAGCTTTATGCGCACGCTATGCTATCACTACGGCGTGGAACTGCACAACTTCACGCCGAACACGATATCGCAGGCGGCGAAATTCATCGGCGTGTGCGAGGGCTTCCTGGGGATCCCGGTCAACTAGGATCTCTGGGTTCACCTTTTCTGCGCGGAGCTGCACACGCTGATGACGCTAGAGCCAAAGATTCGCTGCGCGGTGCGCGCCGGCAGCATGACGATTGCGCTGCGGAATACACGCAGGGAATACTACATTCCCTGCACGATGACCTCCAACAACGCGGAGTGGGAGTGGGGCGGTTCTATCTCCGCAACGAGGGCGCCGGCCTCCCTTCCTACTCCGGCAAGGTGCTGAAGGACAGGGCCGACTCCTGGCACCACAGGGTTTCCCCGCCGTCGCACCAGACGAGGCTGGACTCGCTCCTGGCCGCATTGAAGGCCCTGGCGGACGGCGGCTTGACCGCGGGGTGCGTCCTCGCGAACCTCCATCACCGGTGGATCTTCCCCCTGATGGAGAGGCCGCTCCGCATCTTTGAGATGCACGAGGACGCGGACCCCATCGCGCTGGCGCAGTCGCGGCTGCTGCCGGACCTCTTCCCGCGGGAGTACGCGGCAACCCAGGCGCGGCGCGCCAATGACCTCAGGGCCGCCCGGAGCGACGATGCAGTCCTCTGGGCGTTCGCCAAGCTTCCCGTCGGCCCACTGGTGAGTGGAGTTCCGCTCTTTCTTGTTCTGCCGGTCCGCGGGATGTTAGTGTGTTTTGAGGCCTCGTCTGCTTCCTCTGTTTTGCAGATAAGGGTCGTGAATGTCGCGCGGTCCGACCCGCCCACGCCCCGGTCCCGGGCGCGCGCGCGCGCGCGGCGGGGAGCAGGAGCGGGCGGCCCGCAAGAAGGAGCGGAGCATCTGGCGGCGGGAGCGCCGGGAGCAAAGGAGCGAGGAGTTCCGGCTGTGCGAGCAACAGGGGCTCTCCTCACCTAGGACCGAGGAGTACTCGTCTTTAGGCGAGGAAGAGGAGGAGGGGAAGCGATAGGGGCCGGGCTCCCCCCCGAGAGGTGGGAGCCATCGCCCCCCTCGCCCAGGGTGGCGGAGGAGTCGGTGCCTGGGGTGGGCCGCGGGGGCGCCGCGCGCGCGCGTGGAGAAGGCGGGGGCGCGGCGGCGGCCGCACGCGGCGGCAACGACGTTCGCCGAGCCCCCGAGGAAAAGGAAAAGGGGATTTTCCACCCTGAGGTAAGTGGTCACTTCCCCTCGAGCGTGTTTTTGGATCGGCCGGGGCCTAAGGTTTCTTGTCCTCGCGTTCGAAGGGTGGCGTCCGCCGTGCCCCCTCTAGCGCCGGCCAAGGTGCTGAGGACGGACGCAGTCGTCCCCACCAGGCGGCGCTCGTCGAGGGCGTCGCGGACGGCCGCTAGCACGGAAACGGCGGCGGCCGGTGGCTCGTGCGACGCGGCCGTGCCTTCGGAGCCGCGACCGGCGGCGGACGACCATGGAGCCACCGCCGCGTGGCCACGGAGGCGCGGCGGCGGCGGCTACGGAGCCGCCGCGACCGCGACGGAGGTGGAGCCGCAGCGGCCGGCGGCCAAAGCGAGCCCGCGGCGGCCGGCGGGCGGGCGAGAGCCGAGCCGCGCACTGTGGCACCAATGACGGCGGCGACCACGGCCGTGGCGGTTGCCGCGCCGCCAACCTCGACGGTGCCCGCCGCGGCCGCCGGCCGGGAGCGACGGTGGTGGAGATCCCCGACGACGACGACGATGTCCCACCGCCGGGTTGGGACCGGTGGGAGAGCACGCCCGCGTCGGTCCCCGAGGCCTCGGTGGAGGCTCTCGTGGCCCATGGCGGCACCGGCGCGGCGGCCGGGGCGCCGGCAAATGGCGTCGGGCCCTCGTCGTCGCGCGCTGGACCCGCGACGTACCTAGAGCAGGGGTAGGAGGGGGCCGACGCCCCGCCGGCCCACCACATCGATGCTCAGGCAGAGCTGGGGCTTTGGGAGGAGATCCGCGAGCACGACGCCTCGCTCAATCAGGCGCTGGACGAGGCGTTGTGGATCCATGGCGGTCCGGCGTGGCGCACCTTCCAGGTTAGTTGAATTTCGTGGAGTTTCGCGATTTCCCCCACCCTCTACTTCTCCTTCGTTCGGTTCCTTTGTGATGCCCACTTCTCTTGCTCTGCTTGTTGGTGACAAGAGCTGGAGCGTCGGGCCCGGGAGCGGTATGTCGCCTTCGACCGCCTCGACGCCGAGTTCCGCTGGTACCGGGGGCAGTACGAAGCCCAGGAGGACCTTGTCGAGGCGCTCAGGTCGCCTGACCGGTGGCTGGCGTACAGGGCCGAGGCCCTGCTGGACTCGCCCCGGAGCAGGGCGCCCAGGCCGCGGAAGGCGCCTCCGCGGTCGTGTGAGTGCGGACGGTGTTGGTCGAGCGGGACGACACGCTGTGTCGGGCTCATGAAGACCTGGAGAACGTGCGCTCCCTCGCATCGACATGGGAGGTGGAGGTCGCCACTGCCCGTGCCCAGCTCCAACAAGGCCGTCCTGCGCTTCAGGAGGCGGAGGGGCTGAAGACAGCCCTGGCGGACACGACCGCCGCGCTCGCCACGGTAGAGGAGCAGCTCCGGCAGGAGCGAGCCGCACGCCAGGAGGCGGAAGGCCAACTTCAGCGGGAGCGGGCGGCGCTCGTTGAGGCCCGAGCCGCGCTCGAGCAAGAGCGGATGGCGCACGAGGAAGCGCTGGGCCAACTCCAGCAGGAGCGCGCCGCGCTCGAGGAGGTGCGGGCCGCGCTCCAGAAGAAGGAGGAGGAGGTGTCGCGCCTCGACGGGGAGCTGGTGCAGCTCAGCATCTCGCACGAGGACCAGCGCCAGTCCCTCGAGGAGCAGGAGGCCTCGTACCTCAAGCTGCAGCGCGAGGCTGAGGAGACGGGCCGGTCCCTCGAGGAGGAGAAGAAGCAGGTTGAAGGTGAGTTCGTTTCCTTTCGGTTTTTCGTTCGTCGATTCGTTATTTTGGGACCCGCTCCCAACTTTATCTCTTTCTTGTTCGTGGCTTCCAGGCCTGCGGACCGCACTGGGGCACGCGACCACCCGGGTCGAGACGCTGCAGACGGCCTACAACTCCTCCCAATAGGAGTTGGAGGGGCTGCGGGCTTGTGACGCCCCAGGTTTTTAATTACCGTCGTTAACGCTAATGACCGGATTAGCCGGTCAAATGGTCAACCCTCGGTCAACCTGGGCCCTCACCCATGAAAACTCCCTAACACACCCCTAGTGACCCTTAGTGGATAGTTAAAACACTTGTGGGGCCAACCCATGGTCAAAGGGTGGGTCAAACCCCCTTGCCATCCAGTGTCCACAAGTGTCTGCCGGAATTTTTGCCGCGTTCTCCGAAATTCACCTAAACACTTAAAATTCTACCTTTAGGAAAGTTGTAGGTCTTGTTGAGGGACACAACTTTCATGTAGAGTGGCATTGCAAATTTGGAGAGGAAATTTGTGAAAAAACCCTTGCAAGCCAGCTTTAACTGTTGCCAGAAACAGGCTGACATTCAAAGTTGGCATTCAAATAGATTCAAATCTAGGTTTGGGTGCCCCGAAGCGCCCCGTCCCGAGGTGCCCCGAGGCACGCGCCGCCGTACGCGCGCACGCGCCACGGACCGGCGGTCCGTCGGCGGCGTCGCCGCCGTACGCGCGCGCCTCGAGCCGCCGTAGCACGGCCGCATCTCCGCCGTCATCCCCGCGTCACCCACGGGCGGGCCGGGCCGGGTATTTAAGCCGTCCGCCTCTCCCCACGCGCCACACCGAGCCGCCCGCGCCATTGCCGCCGCCATCGTCGCCGCCGCCGGTGCTAGCGCCCCTCGCTCGCGTTCGCCGCCGTCCAAGCACGTAGCTAGCTTCCTTAGCACCCGGGCAAGCTCACACGCGCGCTTGTTTGCTCCAATTTGGCCTCCACGCCGCAAGCACACCGAGCCGCCGTGAGCGCCGCCGCCGGCCACCGCCGTGCGCCGTCACCGAGCACAGCCCGACCCCGCCGCCACCGCCCAACGATCCGTGGTGAGCCCAATTACACTCCTGTGCTGCTTGTTGTCGTGGCCGGGCCCCACATCGCCGCCGGCGAGCCCTCCCGCCGCCGCCAAGGGCATGGTTGTGAACTCGAGGGCTTAGTTGCAAAGAAACTTAACTAAGTTTTATTACATTTCGGTCCAGTGACTTGTAAAATCACTAGAAATTCACAGAAAAATCCTAAAAATCCCAAACCAATTTTGTAGGGTTCAGGATGCTAAACCCCACCCCTTGGTTGTATACTCATGGCTAGATTCAAATTAGTTTTGGCAGGAAAAATACAAATGTGTTATAAATGAATCTGTCCTAATTTGAAAAATACAACTCCTCTGTAGCTGAGCTTTGGATATGTTGTGTGTTAGAATATGACTAGATGCTGTGCCAAAATTTGCACAAAGATATGTAGTAGATTTTGCTAGACAAATTCTTTTCCATTCCTGCAGTAGTTGCCTAAATGATTTTTCATGTCAAAAATATTTGTGTTCTTGGGCCCAACTTGTGCACACTGTCTTGTAATACTAAAAGACACATCCTGTGAATTAACTATGAATTTTGGGTTAACAGAAATAATTCTTTTTGATTTATGCATGTCTTCCTTTGTAAATTAATCAACCAAGTTCAGTAGAGGTTCCATGTGAACATGCTGGCTTTTTAGGCTTATTTAGGACCAGAGAGCATGCACAAGAATGTTTGGATCATTTTGATGCTTATTTATTTTTATATGCGTTTAAGTTGAATCACTAGATAACCTTTGTTATTTTCCATAATATTTAATTTCCTAGCCTCCAACACTTACATGTGGGTCCAATGCACCAGGATATGTGCTAGTAGGCTTAAGAAGCACTCCTTTAAGTTTTGGTAATTTAATTGATTAATAAAAGGCTTAAATGCCCTTTTAATATTAAAAGGAATTAAATAAAGAAAAATCCTTAATTAAATCTTTTTCCTTTTTGAAAGTATTATTGAATGTAAATAAAATAAAGTTAATTATCAGCTCTGATAAGGAGTTAATTCACAAATAAAATATTAATTACTCCATGTTGGTAAAAATAAAATGAAATAAAGCTTTCACATGAAATGATAAGCTTAAATAAAAACCTTTATTCAAGTGTGGAATAAAAGAGTAACCCATGTACAACCAATGACTTCCTCAAATAGAAACCTTAGATGAATGCTTGTTAAGGTGAATAATGACCAACTAGAGTTGGATAAGACAACAAACTATCACATCACCTAAAGTGCATTGCATTCCGTGTAGATCTTCCGGACGGAGATTACTCCCTGGTTCCGGAAACCGAGGAAGGCGGAGCGGAAGGTTCTCTGCAGTACGTGGACGTACTCGACACCAAGGGTGCCCAAGCTAACCTAGTCGATGAAGGCAAGCTCCGGTGCATCTAACCTAGTTTTAAAGTTCTTTATTCAATTATCTATGAATGATTGTGCATTTACGTTCAGGAGTTGAATGAAACCCTAGATGCATGATCCACAGGTACCTTTGGTCCCTACTAGTATTATAGGTCGATAGCTGCTAAGCTATATGACCGTTACAAGTCGGGTGATGACCTCACTCGCGAGAATAGGTTCCTAGATAGGAATCATACTATATCCTTAAATGGATTGCTCACGTGGTAAGAGCATGGGATCTGGGCTCCGGTCCAGTGGTTATGTGGGTTAAGTTTTTGAACGTACTAAGCACATGCCGGTTATGGGGCCCGTAAGCCTAGTACCATAATGAGGCGGCTAGGGATCCTACCGTATCTACTCTTGGGATTCGCTCTCACGGCTTGCCACCGGTGGTGTGTGGTGACTCCGGGTATCTCGCGGGGTATGCCGGATAGCCTGCACCAAAGACTGTAAGATTCGATCCCGACCCGAGGATTTATGGGGACGGCCTGGGGAGTTGTCCTCGCGGGGGTAGCCGACCGTGTGTTTGGGTCTACCTTGCAAGGTTTTTAATCAATCGATTGTTGGCCTCTCACCGTTACCCGAGACTACTTACTCCACTAGTCATGTGATCCCTAATGATGGAAGATGATGAAGATGATGTTTGATTAATTGTATTGTACAACTATGTTTGTACTAGTTGGCTAATGTAGTAATATTAAACCTACTAGAACTTGTGCTAAAATCTTGAAAGTAAGGACCTACTCTTTGTTACTTTTTAGCAAAGGCAACCCAGTAGCCAAAAAGCCTTTCATGGTCTAGAATTGGTGAAGTAGTTATCACCGACGGGTAAGACTTGCTGAGTATTAGTATACTCAGTCTTGCTATAATGTGTTGATCCAGGTAATGCCTTCAGTGATGTGTGGCCCGGTGAGATCCCGCCCGGCTGGGAGCTGGAGTGGGTGGAGGACGACTACTGAAGCATCATGGATGGCCTCCCGTGGTGACTTTGCTGCCGCTAGTTAATTTCCGCTGTTCTTTTCAAAACTCTGAACTATTTCGTCATGACAAAAACTATGGTTTGTAATAATTAAACCCTTCGGGGTTCGAATTTGAATGTGAATGTTGTTGTATCTCTGGACTCGCCTTCGAGTGAGTTTTAATGCATATATTCGATCCTTGTGCTCTCAAGTGGTTTACCGGGCGTTAACCCAGCGACTTACGACAGGATGGTACTTTATTATTGCTTAATGGCCAGAGTGGATCAGTCTTAGGCAATAGTACGGTACTGTCCTGGGCGGGTTGTCACAGTTGGCATCAGAGCTTATATGCACCAGAGATTAATTAATAAACCTTAATCACTGATTTTTGAATAAAATATGCCAAGATTTTCTGATTTTCCAAAATACGTTGGTCCGCTAAGGATAAACTAGACCGAGAGGCCCTAGAGGGAATTTTGGGTTCTTTCAGGTGGCTTAAATAACCTATGGTTTATTTTGCTAACTTCCAGCACATTACTTTATGTCGGACTTACTTTCATGCACAACCAAACTAGGAACCACGTGTTGTATACGTGTGCTGTTCCGCATCACGGGAATTGCGAGGGTTGATGGAGTGATCCATTCCACGGATCCCATCTTCGCGTCTGTTTATGAGTTGTGTGTCGCCACGTGTTTCATACGTGTGCATTCCGCATGTCGTTCATGCGAGGCAAGGATACACTCCATTCAAACGGAGGGTGTCCGAGGTTGGACGCTGTCCATGCTTAACGCATGGATACCGTTTCTATAGTGAACGGTAATGAATGTGGACGGTTTCGTGACGTGCTGGCACGAAAGGTTCGTTTTCTGCAGGTACATAACAGCGCTTCGTTAGTTGTTAAGCAAGTACCGTATAGCTCTCGACTAGATATTATAGGGAGAGACGAATATAAGCCTTGCCACCGGCACTAACTTCGATTTTTGGCTTAATTGCCATGTGAGGTCGAATAGGACGTCTTGCATGCATGTTAAAAATCGAAATAACTAAAATGGACCCAAAAATCGGAATTCCATGTGTTCTCTAAGGAAGATTATGCTAGTGTGTGCTTTTTGTAAACTAGAATACCTTCCATACCTAGCCGTCATGCTGCCGAAATTTTGTGCAAAACTATTTACCTTGTGATAGGTTTAAATTAAAACCAACTTGTTAATTGCTCCTCAACTAGCTGTCTTGTAGTAAGCAAATCTCAATCCTAGTTTCGATGGGTTGGTTCACTTTTCCCTAGGCACATTCAGGTTAAGGACCCTTCGTCTTGTTCCTTAATCATGCTCAACCTTAAAAAGCTTAATTAAAAGTATTAAAGGTTAAATTGAAAACTTGGGAAAATTTTTGAGGTTTCTGGGATTGGGTTATGAATTTTATTCACAGCTGCCAGAACTTCACCATTTGACATGCCGTTCTCTTTGAGATCTGACATGAGTTACATTTGTGTACAGATGGATTTCCCCGTGTTCCACCAGTTCGACACTGACGGTACGATCCGTACCAACGGGTTGCACTGGGAGGGTTTTCCGCGCTTGGCGTGGGAAGCACTCAGTGCCGCAGGCTACCTTACCCCACCGACGTACGAGGTGAAGGAGTTTGAGCGCTTTGGCGTTCCCCGCTGCAGGGTGATCGTTACTTGTCTTGCCGCACCCAGACCACGCCGACTGGTTTGACCTGAGTTTTATTTACTGGGGATTTATCACGCACGAGTCCGTTGAGTCAGCCGCCCTCAGAGTGCTGACAGACTTTTGTGACCACAACCCTACTGTGGTAGCTCTTTCCCCGTTTGGACTATTTCCTGATGTGAGTCCTCACGACCCAGCTTGGTTGGATCGTATGGACCATCTACGGGAGCTACTGACCCTAGCAGAGCCGTTGGATGTTACCCAGACACTTGCCCGTTGTCTGAACGTGGTCTTCACACTCCAGGGGTTGCGTTATAACACCGCAGCGATCATTGCACAGCGCTTGGAGGCATCTAGGCGCGATTGGGAGCAGCTTTCGGCAAAGCACACCAAAGGGGCTGAACTTCACGCTTACCCGTGTGCGGCAGGAGAACGACAGTGCCGCGTACTAGGAGGTTCCACTGGAGCTTGAGAGAGGTGATCGTCTCCAGAGGATCGTGGACCTAGAGGCGGAGAACCATGCACTAGAGGAGGATGCCGACGCACACGAGATAGAGAGGCTGAAACTGCTGCAGAACATTGCTGAGATGCAGGAGCATGTGCAGGAGGCTGATGTACAGGTGGCCGCCTTACAGGCTATAGTGGCCTTACATCCACGCCCCCCGGCAGAGCACACCGGAGGAGCAGCGAGGGCCGTGTCCGGTCCGGATCAGACGAGCCAGGCAGGACCACCGCTACCGACTCCCCCAGCTTCGCCTTCGTACAGTGGTGCTTCAGTGGGCAACTAGGTTGCCGACAGCAGGGAGCAGCAGGATGTCGATCTTACCGAGTTGTCTTCGAGATGTTAGAATAGTTGGCTTGACAGCACATCTTCGTGCCAAGCAACTATTGTATCGTGTATTGTCATGATGTTTCGAATTCGAGTTGTAATGTCTTGAACCTTGTTCTGTCATGTTGTAATAAGAATGCTTAAGTTTGTATGCTTCAAGTGAATTTCGTGGTTGTTCAAGATTGAAATTGTCTTGCGTTGAATACCAGATCCTTGGATAAATCGTTGCAAATGACTACGCTTGTCAATGTTGCATTTCTTCTACGCATGTTGGTAAAACAAAGCATCGTAGGCACATCCCTCGTTGCCAGCAAATAAGTGTTCTTTCGGAAACGATTATGAGCCGCGCAATTGAGTAATCGCCGTCCTAACCGTGTTGAGAGAAATGATTCTATGAATCTTGGTGGCTATAGAATGTTGCTGCTTGTGACTGTCCTCATTTTAATTACTAATGGGATGTGATAATGCATGATCATGCTTGTCACCATTTGGAGTAAGCTTTCGGTTATATCTCTAATAACGCTCACTTTTCAGATGGTGGGAACCACGCGCAGCTCTCCCAACGGTTTTGGGGCGAGTGGTAGTGGTGACTTGCCGCCACCCCCGCCCATGACACCGACGGAGGCCTTCATGGCCACCCAAACCGAGGTGCTGCGCCAGATCCTGCAGACGCAGCAGCAGATTGCCCAGCAGATGAACCGAGGGCCGCCACATGGGGCCAACCACGAGGGACCTAACCAGGTCACCATGAACGCCCAGTTCATCGCCATGAAGCCGCCAACCTTCGCTAAAGCAGAAGACCCTCTGGAAGCTGAGGCTTGGGTCAAGGCCATAGAGGCGAAATTCTCTGCCTTTGTGCTGCCTTGCTCCGAGGAGAACAAAGCGAACTTCACAGCACTGCAGCTGCGAGGAGAAGCTTTGATGTGGTGGGACCACTTCAAGTCCATGCAGCGAGGCCACGCTGTGACTTGGGAAGAGTTCAAGCAGGCTTTCAAGAGCCACCACATTCCCAAGGGTCTGATGGACAGGAAGATGAGGGAGTTGTTAGCCCTCCACCAGGGATCTGACTCCGTGTACCGCTATGCTCAGAAGTTCAATAGCTTATGCCAGTACGGTGGGCATCATGTTGATACTGATGCCAAGAAGATGGAGAGGTTCCGCGACGGGCTTGATGGCAAGTTGTATGAGCGCCTGAATCTGCTCGAGCCCACGAACTTCCATGAGCTCGTGAATAAAGCTATCTCGCAAGAAGATGCTATGAAGAAAGCCCAGGGGGACAACAAGAGGATGTCCGGTTTCACCCCAAGCAGCGGGACAAACAAGAAGTTTCGCTTTGTGAAGAAGGAAGCTCCAGGCCCATCCCAGCAATCTTCAACTGGACGCTGGGCGATGAAGACGTTCCAGGGCCAACCTGCCGGGAACTTCCAGTTCCGCCGTGCCCAGCAGCAGGCTTCAAAGCCTACCGCACCCCTTCGTGATGTTGGAGATCGCTGTTGCTACAACTGTGGCCAACCAGGGCACTACATGAATGAGTGTCCCAAGCCCAGGCAGATCAAGCCCAACCCGCAGAATCAGAGTACGGGAAACAAGCCTGCCACTCCGGCCAAGAAGCCTATGGTGCAAGTGCGCCAGGGCAAGCTGAACTTCACTACCATGAGTGACATTCCCGCAGGAGCTCCAGTACTCACGGGTACCTTCTCTATCAATAACACTCCTGTTAAAGTCTTATTTGATTTGGGATCCACCCCTAGTTTCATAAATGAGAGTCTACTAGACAAATTGGGTTTAAGAGGAGTACAAACCAAATCTGCTTATAAAATTACCACACCCGGTGGAGACATCACGTCTCAATTAGTGACCTTCGAAGTTCCTCTGAGACTAGGAAGTAAGGTTATTCGATCTAATATTATAACCATCAAGTTGGGAAGCATGGATGTTATTTTGGGTATGGAATGGATGAATCAACATAAGGTGGTTCTAGATATATCAGATAGGGTCGTAGAGATCAACTCTCCTACGGTCGGGCACACTACCTTGTACCTACCTTTCCGGGACGGTACTGACTCTTGTGCCTATGTGACCATTATCTCCTCCCTTGATGAAATTCTAGTAGTGTGTGAGTACCCGGATGTATTTCCTGATGAGTTGCCTGGTATGCCACCAGACAGAGATGTCGAATTTGTGATCGAACTCCAGCCCGGTACCGCACCCGTTTCCAAAAGACCTTATCGCATGCCACCCAAAGAGTTAGCTGAATTAAAAACCCAACTCCAAGAATTGTTAGACAAGGGTTACATTCGCCTGAGCTCTTCTCCTTGGGGTTGCCCCACTCTCTTTGTCAAAAAGAAAGATGGTAGCTTGAGAATGTGCGTAGATTACCGACCACTCAATGCAGTCACCATCAAAAACTAATACCCACTTCCTCGAATTTATGTTCTGTTTGATCAGTTGGCTGGTGCCAAAGTCTTCTCTAAGATCGACCTTCGTTCTGGCTACCACCAAATCAAGATTCGACCATGCGACATTCCTAAAACCGCTTTTTCCACTCGTTATGGTCTTTACGAGTTCTTGGTCATGTCCTTCGGACTCACTAATGCACCTACCTACTTCATGTACCTCATGAACTCCGTATTCATGACGGAGCTCGATAAGTTTGTCGTGGTCTTTATCGATGACATCCTCATCTATTCTAAAAGCGAGGAAGATCACGCCAAACATCTCCGAGTTGTCCTTCAGCGTTTGCGAGATCACAAGCTTTATGCTAAGTTCTCCAAATGCGAATTCTGGTTGAAAAGTGTCAAATTCTTGGGGCACACCATTTCCCACGATGGTATCTTCGTAGATCCTAGCAAAGTTCAAGAGGTGATGGATTGGAAACCACCCAAATCCGTACATCAAATCCGCAGTTTCCTAGGATTGGCGGGATATTACCGTCGATTCATTCCTGACTTCTCTAGAATCGCAAAATTTATGACCGAATTGCTCAAGAAGGGAGTGAAATTCGTGTGGAGTGAAGCATGTGAGAAAGCTTTTCACACCCTCAGACAACATCTAACTTCAGCCCCAGTGCTAGCTCAACCTGATAATTCCAAACCGTTCGAAGTCTTCTGTGACGCATCAGGCACTGGTCTTGGCTGTGTCCTTATGCAAGAGGGCCGAGTCATCGCCTATGCTTCACGGGCCCTTCGACCCCATGAGCTCAACTATCCTACCCATGATCTCGAGTTAGCTGCCGTTGTTCATGCCCTCAAGATATGGAGACATTATCTAATGGGCAATCGTTGCAATATCTTCACCGATCACAAGAGCCTCAAATATATCTTCACCCAGTCAGAATTAAATATGAGGCAGAGAAGATGGCTTGAGTTGATCAAGGATTATGATTTAGAAGTGCACTATCATCCCGGCAAAGCAAATGTTGTTGCGGATGCTCTTAGCCGCAAGGATCATTGCAACCACCTAGAGTTAGAGCCAGTCAGTGAACCTTTGTGTGAAGAAATGAGAAGACTCAACTTAGAAGTGGTA
The DNA here is from genome assembly GCA_947561735.1 of Cenchrus americanus. Taxonomy (NCBI): domain Eukaryota; kingdom Viridiplantae; phylum Streptophyta; class Magnoliopsida; order Poales; family Poaceae; genus Cenchrus; species Cenchrus americanus. The sequence goes on along the minus strand of OX387244.1, from coordinate 25,307,461 downwards.
CCGCAGGGAATCCTTTATGCCTTGACGGCAGAGTCAAACCTTTATGACCGGATTGTCACTGCCCAGCGCAAGGATGCAGATGTGCAAACCATCAGGCAGAAACTAGTGGAAGGAGACCCAAAGTACACTTGTTTTCAGAAAGATCATCAAGATGTGGTCTGGTTCGGAAAGCGTCTAGTGGTCCCCGTTGACCCAGAAATCAAGAAAATCATTCTAGATGAAGCTCACAAGTCCAAGTTCTCTATTCATCCCGGTAGTACCAAGATGTACCAAGATCTAAAATAGAACTTTTGGTGGACCAATATGAAGGTGGATGTAGCCAAGTATATAGCCGAGTGCGATACTTGCCACCGGATGAAAGCAAATCACTTGAGATCGGCAGGAGTACTCCAACCCCTGTCGATACCTATGTGGAAATGGGACGATATTATTATGGATTTCATTGTGGGTTTACCCCTAACCCCTAGGAAGAAGGATTCTATTTGGGTAATTGTGGATAGGCTTACCAAGACCGCTCACTTCATTGCCGTGCATACCACTTACTCCGTATAACAATATGCAGAGTTGTATGTAGACCACATAGTTCGTCTGCATGGAATCCCAAAAACTATAATCTCTGATAGAGGGACTCAGTTTGTGGCCCGTTTTTGGGAGCAATTGCACAAGTGTTTGGGAACTCAGCTACTCCGTAGTTCCAGTTATCATCCGCAGACTGATGATCAGACGGAGAGGATAAATCAGATTCTAGAGGACATGTTGAGAGCAAGCATCTTGCACTTTGACAAGAGTTGGGACAAGTGTTTGGCCTTAGCAGAGTTCTCTTATAATAACAGCTATCAGGCCAACTTGAGAATGGCACCGTTCGATGCTCTATACGGACGTAGATGCCGCACCCCACTCAACTGGTCAGAGACCGGAGAAAGAACACTCTTTGGACCAGAGTTAGTTAAAGAGGCCGAAGAAAAGGTGCAAGTGATAAGAGAGAATTTGAAGATGGCCCAGATGAGACAAAAGAGTTACCATGATAAGGGAACCGCACCTCGACACTTTGAAGTGGGAGATCATGAATACTTGAAAGTATCCCCCACCAAAGGTGTGCAAAGGTTTGGAGTCAAGGGAAAGTTAGCCCCGCGCTACATTGGACCCTATGAAGTAATAGAAGTATGTGGACCCATGGCTTACCGTATCCAATTGCCAGAACGGTTTTCCGCAGTTCACAATGTATTCCATGTAACTCAGTTGAAGAAGGGACTGCCTGTTCCGGAGAACGAGATCATTACAGAAGCTAATGCTTGGATCGAGCCGGATTTCTCGCTCGTCGAGCATCCATTGAAGGTACTAGACCAAAAGGAGCGAAAGACTCGAAGGCAGACCGTGAGAATGTACAAGATCCAATGGAGCCATCACACGGAAGAAGAAGCCACGTGGGAGACGGAGGATTATCTTAACACCAAGTATTCGGGCTTCCTCCAATCCCGAAACAGTGAGTCTTTTCCCCATCTCTTCGTTGTCAATTCGAATCTCGGGACGAGATTCTTCTTAAGGGGGGTAGGCTGTGACGCCCCAGGTTTTTAATTACCGTCGTTAACGCTAATGACCGGATTAGCCGGTCAAATGGTCAACCCTCGGTCAACCTGGGCCCTCACCCATGAAAACTCCCTAACACACCCCTAGTGACCCTTAGTGGATAGTTAAAACACTTGTGGGGCCAACCCATGGTCAAAGGGTGGGTCAAAACCCCTTGGCATTCTAGTGTCCACAGGTGTCTGCCAAGAACTTTTGCCGCGTTCTCCGAAATTCACCTAAACACTTAAAATTCTACCTTTAGGAAAGTTGTAGGTCTTGTTGAGGGACACAACTTTCATGTAGAGTGGCATTGCAAATTTGGAGGGGAAAATTGTGAAAAACCCCTTGCAAGCCGGCCTTTTCTTTTGCCGAAACGGTCCGACATTCAAAGTTGGCATTCAAATAGATTCAAATCTAGGCAACAAAACTCTATACGGCCTTTGTAAAAGTTGTAGCCGGTACCTAGATCTACAACTTTGGTATTCATCACTTGGTCCAGGTTCTGTTTGAAAATTTTGAGAAAAATCAATTCAAACCGTGCACCAGCCAGACACCGCGGGGCCGGAGCGCGCCGCGCGCGCGCGTCGTGCGCGCCCCGTGCGCCGCCGTCGCCGCCCGCCGTCGGCCACGCCCGGCGTCCGTCCGTGTCCGCGCTCCCCGAGGCCTCGACGTTCGCGCCACGCCCCGTCCCGATGCCCGCGCCCCCGAAGCGCCCCGTCTCGAGGTGCCCCGAGGCACGCGCCGCCGTACGCGCGCACGCCTCTCCCCGCGCGCCACACCGAGCCGCCCGCGCCATTGCCGCCGCCATCGTCGCCGCCGCCGGTGCTAGCGCCCCTCGCTCGCGTTCGCCGCCGTCCAAGCACGTAACTAGATTCCTTAGCACCCAGGCAAGCTCACACGCGCTCTTGTTTGCTCCAATTTGGCCTCCACGCCGCAGCACACCGAGCCGCCGTGAGCGCCGCCGCCGGCCACCGCCGTGTGCCGTCGCCGGAGCACAGCCCGACCCCGCCGCCACCGCCCAACGATCCGTGGTGAGCCCAATTCCACTCCTGTGCTGCTTGTTGTCATGGCCGGGCCCCACATCGCCGCCGGTGAGCCCTCCCGCCGCCGCCAAGGGCATGGTTGTGAACTCGAGGGCTTAGTTACAAAGAAACTTAACTAAGTTTTATTACATTTCGGTCCAGTGACTTGTAAAATACCTAAAATTTCACAGAAAAATCCTAAAAATCCCAAACCAATTTTGTAGGGTTCAGGATGCTAAACCCCACCCCTTGGTTGTATACTCATGGCTAGATTCAAATTAGTTTTGGCAGGAAAAATACAAATGTGTTATAAATGAATCTGTCCTAATTTGAAAAATACAACTCCTCTGTAGCTGAGCTTTGGATATGTTGTGTGTTAGGATATGACTAGATGCTGTGCCAAAATTTGCACAAAGATATGCAGTAGATTTTGCTAGACAAATTCTTTTCCATTCCTGCAGTAGTTGCCTAAATGATTTTTCATGTTAAAAATATTTGTGTTCTTGGGCCCAACTTGTGCACACTGTCTTGTAATACTAAAAGACACATCCTGTGAATTAACCATGAATTTTGGATTAAGAGAAATAATTCTTTTTGATTTATGCATGTTTTCCTTTGTAAATTAATCAACCAAGTTCAGTAGAGGTTCCATGTGAACATGCTGGCTTTTTAGGCTTATTTAGGACCAGAGAGCATGCACAAGAAAGTTTGGATCATTTTGATGCTTATTTATTTTTATATGCATTTAAGTTGAATCACTAGATAACCTTTGTTATTTTCCATAATATTTAATTTCCTAGCCTCCAACACTTACATGTGGGTCCAATGGACCAGGATAGGTGCTAGTAGGCTTAAGAAGCACTCCTTTAAGTTTTGGTAGTTTAATTGATTAATAAAAGGCTTAAATGCCCTTTTAATATTAAAAGGAATTAAATAAAGAAAAATCCTTAATTAAATCTTTTTTTTGAAAGTATTATTTAATGTAAATAAAATAAAGTTAATTATCAGCTCTGATAAGGAGTTAATTCACAAATAAAATATTAATTACTCCATGTTGGTAAAAATAAAATGAAATAAAGCTTTCACATGAAATGATAAGCTTAAATAAAAACCTTTATTCAAGTGTGGAATAAAAGAGTAACCCATGTACAACCAATGACTTCCTCAAATAGAAACCTTAGATGAATGCTTGTTAAGGTGAATAATGACCAACTAGAGTTGGATAAGACAACAAACTATCACATCACCTAAAGTGCATTGCATTTTGTGTAGATCTTCCGGACGGAGATTACTCCCTAGTCCCGGAAACCGAGGAAGGCGGAGCGGAAGGTTCTCTGCAGTACGTGGACGTACTGACACCGAGGGTGCCCAAGCTAACCTAGTCGACGAAGGCAAGCTCCGGTGCATCTAACCTAGTTTTAAAGTTCTTTATTCAATTATCTATGAATGATTGTGCATTTACGTTCAGGAGTTGAATGAAACCCTAGATGCATGATCCATAGGTACCTTTGGTCCCTACTAGTATTATAGGTCGATAGCTGCTAAACTATATGACCGTTACAAGTCGGGTGATGACCTCACTCGCGAGAATAGGTTCCTAGATAGGAATCATACTATATCCTTAAATGGATTGCTCACGTGGTAAGAGCATGGGATCTGGGCTCCGGTCCAGTGGTTATGTGGGTTAAGTTTTTGAACGTACTAAGCACATGCCGGTTATGGGGCCGGTAAGCCTAGTACCATAATGAGGCGGCTAGGGATCCTACCGTTACTACTCTTGGGATTCGCTCTCACGGCTCGCCACCGGTGGTGTATGGTGACTCCGGGTATCTCGCGGGGTATGCCGGATAGCTTGCATCAAAGACTGTAAGATTCGATCCCGACCCGAGGATTTATGGGGACGGCCTGGGGAGTTGTCCTCGCGGGGGCAGCCGACCGTGTGTTTGGGTCTACCTTGCAAGGTTTTTAATCAATCGATTATCGGCCTCTCACCGTTACCCGAGACTACTTACTCCACTAGTCATGTGATCCCTAATGATGGAAGATGATGAAGATGATGTTTGATTAATTGTATTGTACAACTATGTTTGTACTAGTTGGCTAATGTAGTAATATTAAACCTACTAGAACTTGTGCTAAAATCTTGAAAGTAAGGACCTACTCTTTGTTACTTTTTAGCAAAGGCAACCCAGTAGCCAAAAAGCCTTTCATGGTCTAGAATTGGTGAAGTAGTTATCACCGACGGGTAAGACTTGCTGAGTATTAGTATACTTAGTCTTGCTATAATGTGTTGATCCAGGTAATGCCTTCAGTGATGTGTGGCCCGGTGAGATCCCGCCCGGCTGGGAGCTGGAGTGGGTGGAGGACGACTACTGAAGCATCATGGATGGCCTCCCGTGGTGACTTTGCTGCCGCTAGTTAATTTCCGCTGTTCTTTTCAAAACTCTGAACTATTTCGTCATGACAAAAACTATGGTTTGTAATAATTAAACCCTTCGTGGTTCGAATTTGAATGTGAATGTTGTTGTATCTCTGGACTCGCCTTCGAGTGAGTTTTAATGCATATATTCGATCCTTGTGCTCTCAAGTGATTTACCGGGTGTTAACCCGGCGACTTACGACAGGATTGTACTTTATTATTGTTTAATGGCCAGAGTGGATCGGTCTTAAGCAATAGTACGGTACTGTCCTGGGCGGGTTGTCACAGGGCTGCCTCCCTCGAGACCTGCTAGGAGGTCGAGGAAGGCGAGGCGCAAGCTGGGAGCTCGCTGGCAAGCCGCCTGCGCGCTCTTGGCGGGCACGTCTCGAGGCGGGTGCGCCGCGCTCTTCATCTGGGCGCCAAGAAGGCCCTCGGCGTGGTGAGGTCTCACTACGAGGTGAACCTCGAGGTCGTAGCATCGGGCCACGTCGTCCCGGATTGCGTCGAAGACGAGGTGGCGATGGAGCGCGCGAACGCGCTCGCTGCTGCCGCTGCTGAGACTCTCGCCGAAGACTTCAAGGACTTCTTGTTCCCCGACGCTCCTGACGTCGGCGAGCCCCAAGCCTGAGACCACTGGGCGCTGGGCCCTTTTTTTGTTTAAGTGTTAGGATCTGGGTCGTATGGCCGTGTAAATAGACAAGTGATCTTTTGAGGCGTTTGAATACTTGTAAATTTAAGTAATGTTTTTGTTTTGCTTATCGCGCTGTTCTGTTTTTCCTTTGCATGGGTGAATTTGGGCTGGGGAGATTCGATTTCGCGAGTAACCTGCTGGGCCGGAGGCAAGAGAGAAGAGTCGTATCCTCGCGGAGGCGTAGGCTGTCTCTGGCTCGCGCGTCCTTTCCGCCTGGCCACTCGCGCCCCGCCTGAACTCACTCGAGGCTAACGTCGAATCGTACTTAGCGCGCTTGCATATTTTTTGCGAAAAAATGGGACCATTTTGGGGGGGGGGTGTCCCCCCGCAGTAGCCCCCGAGGGTGACTTGGTTTTCAGGGGAAAGCCGAGTTGCCCTTTAACTTTTATTGACTCGTTGGTTTTTTACATCTAGGCTGCCAACTGGGGTGTTGGGCATGCAATTTACAACAAAAGAAACTTGGAAATCATCGCTGAAAGATGCCGGAGGCGGCGCGCTTGTACAGCTCGCCGTCGACGAGGGTAAATGTCTTGGCCATCCTGGCGATGCGCCTGGCCTCGGACCGGTCCGAGGGGAGTTCCCCTCGATCCATCCAGGCGATATACTTTGCGCTAGTCCACCTCGCTGGGGGCTGGTTCGACGTCCATGGCCTCGGCCTCGTCAACGCCGTACCCCTCGAGCAGGGAGAGCACGTACACCTCGTTCGAGGGGTCCTCGTCCATGGGCTCCGCGCCTGTCGGACTCGAGGGAGCCCCCGAGGGTTCCTTGCAGCTCGAGGGGCAGGGCTCGAGGTTGACGGACGGCTGGGTGACGTCTTGCGCAAAAACGTTCGGGGGAATGGTGACCCGCCCCGACGCGATCTTGGCGAGCTCATCCGCCTCCTCGTTGTACCGGCGAGGCACGTGGTTGAGCTCTATCCCGTAGAACTTGTCCTCGAGGGCGCGCACATCTTTGCAGTACGCCTCCATCTTGTCGTCGTGACAGCTCGCGTTCTTCATGACCTGGTCGATCACGAGCTGCGAGTCCCCCCGCACGTCGAGGCGCTTGATGCCTGTTTCGATGGCGATTTTGAGGACACAAAGGAGGTCCTCTTACTCAGCCTTATTGTTTGATGCGGGGAAGTGGAGACGCATGGCGTATCTCAGGTGCTCCCCGAGGGGTTTGACGAAAAGCAGGCCCGCGCCCGCACCTGTCTTCATTACTGACCCGTCGAAGTACAGAGTCCAGCACTCGGCCTGGATCAGCGGCAACTGCGTGTCCGTCCACTCGGCAACAAAATCCGCCAAGATTTGGGACTTGATGGCTTTGTGCGACGCGTACACGAGCGTTTCGCCCATCAGCTCCACTAACCACTTGGCAATCCTGCCTGCTGCATCTGGGTTGTGGATGATTTCTCCTAACGGGAAGGAGGAGACCACCGACTCGAAGTAGTGGCGGAGTTTGCGCCGCGCGAGTACCACTGCGTAAAGCAGCTTCTGGACTTGTGGGTAGCGCGCCTTGGTTTCGGACAAGACTTTGCTGATGTAGTACACCGGCCGCTGGACGGGCAGGGCGTGCCCCTCCTCCGTGCGCTCTACTACGATGACGGCACTGACCACCTAGGTGGTCGCAGCTACGTAGAGGTACAAAGGTTTATTGTCCTGTGGTGGTGTGAGGATTGGGGCGTGAGTAAGGGACGCCTTTAGCTTATCAAGCGCATCCTGGGCCTAGACGGTCCAGGAAAACCTCTCGTGCTTCTTCAGGAGCCGGTAGAGGGGCAAGCCTTTCTCGCCGAGCCGCGAAATGAAGCGGCTCAAGGCGGCAAGGCAACCCAACACCTTTTGAACCCCCTTGAGGTCCCGAATCGGACCCATTCGTTCGAGGGCTGCAACCTTTTCGAGGTTGGCCTCGATACCTCGCTGGGAGACAATGTATCCTAGCAGCATGCCTCGCGTAACGCCGAAGACACATTTTTCGGGGTTCAATTTTACCCTGTTGGCCCGTAGGCAGCCGAACGCGATGTTGAGGTCGCTAACCAGGTCGTCCGCCTTCCTGGTTTTCACGACTATGTCGTCCACGTATGCCTCAACGGTTCGCTCGATGTGATCTCCGAAGACGTGCTGCATACATCGCTGATATGTTGCGCCCACGTTTCGGAGACCGAACGGCATCGTCACGTAACAGAACATCCCGAACGGCGTGATGAATGAAGTCGCGAGTTGGTTGGACTCTTTCATCTTTATTTGGTGGTACCCAGAATAGGCATCAAGGAAACATAGCAGTTCGCACCTGGCGATCGAATCAATGATTTGATCGATACGTGGCAAAGGAAAAGGAACTTTAGGACATGCTTTATTAAGACTAGTATAGTCTACACACATCCGCCACTTCCCATTCTTTTTTTTCACTAACACAGGATTAGCTAGCCATGTGGGGTGGAACACTTCCTTGATGAACCCAGCCTCGAGGAGCTTTCGCAGCTCTTCTCCGATCGCCCGGCGCCGCTCTTCGTCGAAGCGACGCAGCCGTTGCTGCACGGCACGGGAGTGAGGTAGGATATCAAGGGAGTGCTCGGCGACCTCCCTCGGAATGCCTGGCATATCCGAGGGGCTCCACACGAAGATGTCGGCGTTGGCGCGGAGAAAGTCGACGAGCACCACTTCCTATTTCGGGTCGAGGGTGGAACTGACCCTCAACGCCTTGCCCTCGGGGGCAGCAGGGTCGAGGGGTACCCCCTTGGTCTGCTCGGCGGCCTCGAAGCCGCCGGCGTGCTTGGTGGCGGAGTCGAGGTCCTCGTTGACCAGCTTCTCCAGGTTGGCCATGAGCGCTTTGTCCAGCATCAGCGCCTCGGCATGCTCCACGCACTCGACACCGCAGTCGAACGCGTGCTCGATGGATGAGCCCACGGTGATGACGCCGTTGGGCCCCGGCATCTTCATCTTGAGGTAGGTGTAGTTAGGGACCGCCATGAACTTGGTGTAGCACGGCCGCCCAAGTATGGCGTGGTACACGCCCCTGAACCCCACCACCTCAAAAGTGAGCGTCTCCTTGCGATAGTTGTCCGGCGTGCCAAACCAGACTGGCAGGTCGATCTGCCCGAGGGGCTGGACGCACTTGCCTGGCGCGACGCCATGGAACGGCGTCGTGCTGGGCCGCAGCTGATCAAACCCGATCCTCAGCAGGCGCAGCGTGTGCACGTAGAGGATGTTGAGGTTGCTGCCTCCGTCCATCAGGACCTTCGAGAACCGCACGTTCCCGATGACCGGGTCGACCACGAGTGGGTATTGACCTGGGTTGGGGATGCGGTTCGGGTGATCCTCGCGGCTGAACGTGATGGTGTCCTCCGACCAATCGAGGAAGGAAGGAGGCTCCTTTTCCGCGGCGAGGACCTCGTGCCGCTCCCGCTTGCGTTGGCGGCTGGACATGTCGACGGTCGGCCCCCCGAAGATGAGGAAGACGTTTTCCACGGCGGGGAAGCCTCCGGCGTCGCCGTCACCCCCATCCTTCTTGGCTTCGTCATCCTTCGCGGTGGCGCGGCCATAGAACCGCTTGAGCATGTCGCACTGCTCGAGGGTGTGGTTGACCGACGTCTTGTGGTGAGGACATGGCTTCTTCAGCATGTCGTCGAAAACCCCCGGGCCTCGAGGGGCCGGTCGAGGGCCCCGTCAAGCCGGGTCAACAGCAAGAGCCTCGTCGCCATCATCGTCGCGCCCCTGCTGGCGCGCCTCGCAGCACGGCTTCTTTCCCTTCTTGCCCCGCTTGTTCTTCTGGTCGGGCTCCTTGGACTTGCTGCCCTCCGCGGGCGCGTCGTCCACGCGCTTTCCCTTCTTGCCGTCGAAGATCGCCCCCACCGGTTCTTCACCCGAGGCAAAGCTGGTGGCGATGTCGAACAGCTCGTTCGAATCGGCCAGCGGGCTGCGCCCGAGCTCGCGCACGAGGTCCCGGCACGTGGTGCCCTCGAGGAAGGCGTGCACGATTTCGGACTGCGCCACGCTTGGGAGCTCCGTGCAGCGCTTGGAAAAGCGTCGTATGAAGTCCCTGAGCGACTCGCCGGGCTTCTGGGTGCACGCGCGCAGATCCCGGGAGTTTCCAGGGCGCACGTATGTGCCCTGGAAGTTCCCCACGAACGTGCGGACCAGATCGTCCCAGTTATGGATCTGGCTGGCCGGGAGGTGCTCGAGCCATGTCCGCGCCGAGTCGGCGAGGTGCAGGGGAAGGTTACGAATGATAACCTCGTCGGTGGTGGCCCCGCCCAGCTGACACGCCAGACGGTAGTTGTTGAGCCACACGCGGGGGTCCGTCTCCCCGTAGCCTGGAAGTTCAGGCTCCCGAACCAGATTTCGAATCCGGCCGGGAGGGGGTCCGAGCTGCCCATGGAGTACCTCTGGTCGTGATACTCGGTGCGAATCACCATCGAGAGGGCTGGTGACGGGCCGATCTTAGCGCGATTCCCCTACCTGGCGCGCCAACTGTCGGTGCGGAAAGTAGTACCGACACTAACTAGTAATGAGTGCTAAGATCTGCCTCTTGATGGCCGGTGCTAAGCAACTAAGGACACTTAGTTTATCCTGGTTCCGGTCGGGGCCGTACGTCCAGCAGCGGTGTGCTCGGGGCACTGTATTGCTTGCACCGTGGTGCTCGTAGAGGGGTGGCTACAAGCGAGGCGGGAGAGGAGGCGTGGCCTCCAAGTCCCAGAGGTTTGATTGAGGCGAGTGGCAATATCGTGGGGGAGGCGGAGAGCACGTGCGTGACTACTGTCCGTCGTCCCGTGTCTGTCCCCCGCGGCTGGGGGCTACCCCTCCTTTTATAGGCCAAGGAGAGGGCAGTTAACATGCATGTCGCACTATTTCTACCCGTGTTGCAGTATGGCGAACAGCGCCGTAGAGTTGATGGCCGTCCTGGCGAATCTTGCTCCAGTCGCAGCGTCATGGCGCGTCTTGTGCCCGAACAGGAGCGGCTTCGAGGGTAGAGGCGTAGTGGTTGACCGAAGCGGCTCCGAGAGGGCTCGAGGGGACCGTTGACAGTGGCCCGTACGAGGTACAGTGGCAGGCGTGACGGCGTCCCGTCCCTACGTGCTCAATAGCGTTGGAGTAGTTGTAGCAGTGCGCAGCGTGGCGCGGCGGTGGCAGGGATGGCCGTACGGGGCTGACAGCGACGGGGATGGTGCTGCCGCCGGCCTGGCGTCGTGGTTTGACCCTGCGTGGTCACGAGAAAGGGGTTCGAGGGTGCCGCTGGCGGGAGCCACGCGTGGCACAGCGGTCGTCACAGCGATGTCTTGTCCTCGTACGTCCCAACGGCCGGGATGTCGCCACGCCCGCCCGCGTGGTGCTGCAGTGGCGGGGATGGCCGCACAGGGCCGACAGTGGGATGCCCGATCCCGCCGGCCCGACATCACGGTGAGTCCTACATAAGCACGTAGAAGATATTCGAGGGTCTTGTCGGCCCCCTTTGAGAACGCGGCGTGTTAGCCGTACGGGGGCAGGCGGCACAGTGTCACGGAGCTGACACTGGCCTCGCCGCACAGTGTTGAACAGCGGCAGGGATGGCCTCCCCCCAGGAGTTGGCGAAACAGCACCGGGGCGTGATTCCTAGTTGCGTCAGAGTAGTGGCGCGACCCGCTGCGTCAAAGCACTAAATGCCCGTACACGCGTGCAGGAGCAGGTGCACGCGGGGGCGCGGGAAAGGCGTGCGTCTGTGCCCTTGAGCGGAGCAGGCCCTGCCCGAGGGGGTGCCCAGCCCTCGAGCGAGGCGGACCTCGTTCGAGGGGCGTGGTTGAGCCCTCGAGCGAGGCGGACCCCGCCCGAGGGAGCGTAAGGACCTCGATCGAGGCGGACCCTGCCCGAGGGAGCGTCTACCCCTCGAGCGAAGCGGACTTCACTCGAGGGGCGTCTGCTGCGTCGTCCTGGCGGGCCGCGGGGGCCACCAGGATCGTGGTGGTGCTGTGTATGCGTGTTAGGTGTGCAAGTTGATTTGCGTTTGCGTTTTTTGCAGGTTTTAAGCGGGTTTCCCCCTGGTTATTTAGGGGACCCTTAGGGTTGTCCCCGACACGAAGCTCTGCTACACGAGCTCCGCCTCGCGGCTTCACTGGGCATCAAGCGGCTACTAGTCTACGGCGACTCCGCAGTGGTCATCAACCAAGTCAACAAGTCCTGGGACCGCAACAAGGAGAACATGGACGCCTACTTCCTAGAAGTCCGCAAGCTCGAGAACAAGTTCTATGGTCTCGAGTTCCACCACGTCATCCACGACAAAAATGTTGCAGTAGACGTCCTATCGAAGCTTGGTTCTACTCGCCCTCAAGTACCAGCGGGTGTCTTCATCCACGAGCTTCACGTGCCATCCATCCCGGAGACGGCGCCATCGACCACTGTCCCCAGCGCATCTCCAGGCTGGCCAGGAGGTCATGATGATCGACGTGGACTGGAGGCAGCCCATCATCGGCTACCTCAGCGAGCAGAAGGTTCCCTCGGACAAGAACTTGGCCGAGCAACTCATCCGCCGTGCCAAGTCCTATGTCCTCGTCGGAGACAAGCTCTACAGGCGGGGCGCATCTTCCGGAGTACTCATGAAGTGCGTTCCCAGACAAGAAGGCAAGGACATCTTGGAGGAGATCCATAAAGGCGTCTACGGCAACCACGCGTCCTCTCGCACGCTGGTCAGCAAGGCTTTCCGACGAGCTTTCTATTGGCCCACAGCTCTGGGCGACGCCGAAGAACTCGTCAGAAGGTGCCAAGGGTGCCAATACTTCGCCAAGCAGTAACACGTCCCGGCCTACAAGCTAGTCACCATACCACCAACCTGGCATTTCGCCTGCTGGGGGCTCGACATGATTGGGCCTCTACCAACTGCGCCAAGTGGATTCAACCGAGTACTGGTGGCCATCGACAAGTTCACCAAGTGGATCGAGGTCAAGCCGGTTACATGCCCCAAGGCTGACAGAGTACTCGACTTCCTGGATGAACTCGTACATCGCTACGGACTACCCCATCGCATCATCACAGACCCGGGCTCCAACTTCAACAATCACCAGTTCTGGGAGTATGGCGAGAACAGCGGGATCGACGTCCGTTATGTCTCAGTTGCCCATCCTCGGGCCAATGGACAAGTTGAGCGCCCCTGGGATGGTGCTTGACGCTCTCAAGAAGCGGCTACACGACGCTACCAACTCCAAAGGAGGCAAGTGGATCAAGGAACTACCCAATGCTCTCTGGGGACTACGTACTCAACCCTCCAAGCCAACGGGACAATCTCCATACTTCCTGGTCTACGGCTCCGAAGCAATCCTCCCTGCTGATGTCATGTGGGACTCACCAGCAGTGGAGCAATACGACGAAGGCATATCCGAAGACAGTAGACGAGTTGACATCGACGGACTCGAAGAAGCTCGCTGCACCGCCCTCGTCCAATCAGCAAGGTACCTAGAGGGTATCCAACGCAACCACGATCTCAACGTTAAGGAACGCTCCTTCAACGTTGGTGATCTTGTCCTCCGCCGTATCCAGAACACAGAAGGACTACACAAGCTCAGCTCACCCTGGGAAGGTCCCTTCACAGTTGCAAAGGTGACCGGACCGAGCTCCTACCGCCTCCAGACGCTTTAAGGCGAAGACGTCAACAACTCGTGGAACATCGACCAACTCTGTCGATTCTACGCCTAGCCTACACGACTACACCGGGGGCTCCAGTCTATACGACTACTAGAAGACCCCTTCGCCGTAAGAGGCCTCCGGGTCCAGGCACCAGTCTCCGGACTACTCCACTCCAAGATCCAGTCCATGCAGCTACTAACGGATCCTGGGCTGCGACGAGTGATAAAGGACTCCAGCAGCGGTCTATTAAAAGACCATGTACTTCTAGATCCAGCCTACACGGCTACCAACGGATCTACTGTTGTAAGCGGCTGCACACCCTAGCACTACCTAGCCGTAGGTGGCCTCCGGGTCCTGGCGACTACTCTGTAACAACGGCCCTGGCCATCCAGGTGTACTTCTTCAGTAATAAAGTTTGATTATTTATCAACTACTTTACTGTCTTCTTCCCTCAACGGGACTACTGGCAAGTACGACTACTCGCGACGACTCCATGATGGAACTCCGCACTCACAGATGGCGATAACGAGTACTCATTCATGGAAGTTTTTCTTCATTCATACTTAAACAAGATCATTACAACTGTTTATGTACAACTACTACTACAAGCTAACTTGACAGGACTATTGGAGATTCAACTTCTCGGTGACTTGTTCAGCAATGGGCACCATTTGCTCCAGCAGCTCTGTGTACTGCTCGTCGGTGTAGTTGGCGGCTAGTCCACCGGCGACTACGTCGACTGGGGCCTTTGGGAAGTACGACTTCATGAAGGCAAGAACCTGGTTGGGGATCGACTTCGCCAAGTGCTTGACGTAGGTCGCCAGGCGGCTGGGGGCTTCCCTTAGCCGATCCACCAATGGAGCTATCTTTGGTCCTCTGGGATGAGGCACGAGTAGCCTCGCGATGGGAAGCGCGGCCTCCTCGAGTTCCTTCAGCTGGGCCCACAGCTTCTCGCGGTCCTCGTTCAGCTTCTGCAAAGATTTGTAGCAGTTGACGAGGTCACGATCTGATGCAATACGGAGCTCCATGTGCTTGTCGCACTCGTAAGCAAGCTCCTTATAATCGTACTCCAGTACCTTGCGGGCCACTTGCTCCCGGTAGAATAGGTTCTTCATGTCGGTCTCAGAAGCCTTCAGCTGATCGACGCGGGTCTCAAGCTCTGCAATCAACAAAGGCAAAGTGGGTCAGACTCCCTCCGGGTAGTACCAATAAGTACTCAGCGCGACAACGGCGTACCTTTGTTCTTGTTGCGGAGAGTCTTGTTCTTCCGCACGAGCTCGTCGCTCGTCGCTCTCGTTCATAAGATATGCAGCTCGACACATATTCGCAAAAGATGAGCATTCCACGGACAACACAATGGAGTACGAAGCCTTACTCCTAGCATTGAGAAAGATGAAAGCTCTCGGTCAGCAAAACTTTATCATCAAGACAGACTCCAAAGTTATCCAGGAGCATATTGAGAAAGAGAGTGAAGCACAAAATCTAGTTCTAATGAAATATCTTGAAAAAGACGGAGAAATGGAAAGACATTTCAAGGGATATTCAGTTCAGCACATCCAGATATATGACAACAATGAAGCAGACAAGCTAGCCAAAGCAGCAGCCAGAAATCAAGAAATGCCTCCAGACGTGTTCTTCGAAATCATCAAGGAACCGTCCATCAAGGAAGAAAAGCCGAAAATCATGAATGTCGTAGAAACTCCCGATTGGATAGCAAAAATCATGGCATACTTGAGGGGTCATTATGAACCGCAAGACGACTTGGAAAAAAAGAGATTGAAGCAAAGGGCTAGGGCCTATGCGGTAGCCAATGGAGAGCTGTACAAATCGGGAATTACTGAGCCATGGCTAAGGTGCATAATCTCCGGAAAAGGCCTCGAACTTCTCAAAGAAATTCACAATGGATTTTGCGGAGCACATGTAGGAACAAGGGCCCTAGCAGGCAAGGCAATAAAGCAAGGGTTCTATTGGCCTACTATAAACATTGATGCGAAAACACTAGTTCAGCAATGTGAAGCATGTCAGAAAATGGCGAATCAACAAAATCTACCTTCCATGCCAGTCCATCTGTTGGGGAATTCAGGAAAAACCTGTCACCCTCGAAACGTCAAGTTTGACAAAATTCGTGAAATGAGTTTTCAGGATGATCGACTCTATGAAGATCTGGAATCTTGAACCTGCGAAGCCCTGAAATCACGAACCTGTGAAGATCTAGAATCTTGAACTTGTGAAGCCCTGAAATCACGAACTTGCAAAGATCTGGAATCTCGAACCTGCGAAGCCCTGAAATCACGAACCCGAGAAGATCTGGAATCTTGAATCTGTAAAGCCCTGAAGTCGCGAACCTGAGAAGATCTGGAATCCTGAATATGCGAAATTCTGAAATCGGGAATATATGAAATTCGGGAATTTTTTGAAGATTAAATTCGGAGGTTATGGCGCGTGAGGATTCCTATGAATAAAAGACTCATGAATCAGTAAGAAGCCAAGTCAAAGACGTTGCCTCAAAAGTCCGGGTTTAACGTGTGAACTAGTGGCAGGCTTGTAAATGTATGAGATGTAAAGGACGTTCATGTATGTGTACACATTAGGAATATTCTTTAGATTCGAGGGTACTTTCGGAATGTAAAAGTCCCTTCGTCTCCCTATAAAAGGGGGCGTGAGGGCACGTGTAAAAGGATTCACAACTTTTGATGCATGAGCGGTCTTTAGGAGATTCCTTGTCTCCTCTTACGTTGCCTGCTATTCTGATTTGAATGTTTGCACATATTTTTCTCTCGTGTTCGGGGATCTTATTTGGGTTTTCGGATACCCCCAACACCATCTAATCCCACCATTATGGTCCTTGCAAAGGTGGGGAATGGATCTAGTTGGACCGCTACCAACAGCTCAAGGAAACTTCAGATTCGCAGCTGTTGCTGTGGACTATTTAACGAAATGGGCGGAAGCAAAATCACTCGCAAATATCAAGGCACCAACAATTCAGAAGTTCTTCTGGCAAAACATAACCTACAGATTTGGAGTTCCAAGAGAACTGACTGTTGACAATGGGAAACAATTCGACTGTTACACTTTCAAAGAATATTGCAAGTCTCTGGGCACTCATGCAAAATTCTCATCAGTATATCATCCGCAGTCTAACAGAGCAGTTGAAAGGGCAAATGGGTTAATATTCTCAGGAATCAAAAAAATGCTTGTTTGACCAAAAGAAAGGCAAATGGGTTGATGAATTACCGAAAGTGATCTGGTCCCATAACACCACGGTATCGAGAGCGATAGGTTTCACACCTTTTCGCTTACTCTTTGGCACTGAAGCAATGACACCTGAGGTAATCAAGAATGAAAGCATGAGAGTGCTGAAAGCAAAAGAAATCGAAGAAGTTGACCAAAAAGTAGAAAAGGATATAATTGAGTTAATGATTCTCGAAGCTGCTGAAAACATCGAGAAGTACTAAAAGGAAACTAAGGCATGGAAGGACAAGAAAATAGTCAGAAAGGACATCAAAACTGGCGACTTGGTCTTGAAAAGAAAGAAGAACCGGGAGAACCTTGGGAAAATCCATGAATCTTGGGAAGGGCCATACATAGTAAAGGAAACAGACATGTCAAGGGCTTTTTGTTTGCTAGAACAAACTGACGAAGAGTTACCGTATTCGTGGAATGCTGACAGCTTGAAAAGGTACTACCCTTGAGAATTCTAGAGTTAGATAGATTTATTTTCGAGTATTTCCTTTTTCGCAAGTTTACATTCTAGAAAAACAAAATCTGAATCACAAATCTATAAGTGATTTCGGGAATAAAAACATTTGATTTCCTTTTCGCAATTTCATTAGAATAAGAAGGACCGTACTCTTTTCCTTGCAAAGAGGGCTCTAAATCAAGAGGCAAGGTTTTTAACGAGGCGAATCCTGTGTAAATACTCTTTGTGATATATATAAAAAGAGTCTTTCCCCAATCTGTGCATTTTATGAATTTTATCATGTGAAAGACTTCGTGATAGCCAGAATTCCATCGTGAAAATGAAAAGTTTGTGAAAAGGCTTCGTGATAGCCAGAATTCCATCGTGAAAAAGAAAAGTTCATGAAAAGGCTTCGTGATAGCCAGAATTCCATCGTGAAAAGGAAAAGTTCGTGAAAAGGCTTCGTGTTAGTTAGAATTCCATCGTGTGAAAGAAAAATTCGTGAAAGGCTCCGTGATTGCCGAAATTCCATCGTGAAAAAGGAAAAGTTTGTAAAAAGGCTTCGTGATAGCCAAAGGCTCCGTGAAAGCCTAAAATCCCACCGTCAAAGGAATTCCCACCGAAAGGCCTGAGACAACAAGTTGTAACCTAAATCCCACCGTCAAAGGGATTCCCACCGAAAGGCCTGAGACAATGACAAGTTGTGGCCAAAATCCCACCGTCAAAGGGATTCCCACCAAAACGCCCGAGACAACAATAAGTTGTGGCCTAGTTCCCACAATGAAGGGAGGTTTTGCAAAAAAATTCGGAAATAAATTAGAATTACAACTAGACAAACGTATGTGTTCTTGCTAAAGAATTTTTATGAAGTTCGTGAATTACATATACGATGATTAATTTCCTTTCAAGAGGCAAGGGGCTCGAGTGAGGTTCGTAAAAAATCATGGTTGAAGCAACTGAGGGTTGCGATATCAACAAGAGCAAGTGTGCCGAGAGAACTAAGTCCACAAAATCTGTGAAACAAATTTTGTCGACTTACATTACATTTCTTGTGATTTTAAAATCAGCGAAAAATTCACAAAACATTTAAACGAGCAAAAAATTAAGAGCGAACTCTAATTTCCTCAGCCTGCCTCGAAATTTTCATGCAAAATAGCAAAGTGGGAGAGGGTGACGTTTTCTCTCAGGAAAACGTCTTTATTGCCTTAGTTGCATAAAAATTTCAATAAAATGTTATTACAATTACATCAGGGATCCACAATCCTTAATACGAAAGTTCAACAATGTGTCCTGGATCGCGGCCATTATTCTCAACGACATCACTAGCATAAGCGAAGTCAAGTCCAATAGTGATTGGGCTAAGGGGCTCCGTCTTTAAAATTTTCGAAGAACTTGAAGCCACAACAGTGGGACTGTAATCTTCACGAAGAAGAAAGAACGAAGAAAGATCGAAATAGTTCATCGAAAACTCAACTGAGACTTCAAGCCAAAAATCGGAAAAATCTCGTTCGGGGTGAGTTTGTTTGAGCAGTCACCATGCTTCGCCGCTTACAATCATATTCCCACGATGAATTCTCAACGGCAACACGTCCTGCACAGGCCCAACTTACAGGACCTGCGCAGGTTAAAGTTTACAATACAAATTGTTCAGATAAAGTAACACAACCCCACGAATTTACATATTTACACAAATCGCCTCGAAAGGCAAGTTTTTCGGCAATCTCAGCTGGTGATATCAACCTTCAGAGAACTCTCCTCGCGTCTAGAGCTTTCTTCAACATCATTGTCACTGCCACTGTTGTCGCTACCGTTTTCGCCGGAATCTTCCCCTTCAGTGTTTGTGCCTTCATCAACCTCATCTTCAGAAGAAGACTCTGGCAGTGCAATGCCCTTTTTTCGCTTCTCCTCTTTGATCAGCTAAAAAGAGCAAAGGAAGAAATCTACGAAAAGACAAAAGACAGAAATTTCATGAATTTGCAGAAGACAACTTTTTCTAAGAAACTAACCTGGTCAAGCTTAGCACGAGCGATGTTCTTGGCAACTTCCTTCCCACTGGTGAGCCAGAATTCTCTCGCAAATTTGGCTTTAATAGCCAAGACATCTCCGTTGGGGTGAAGTCTCGAAGTGCTTGCAGCGTCGGGAAATTGTGAGAGTTTTTCGCGAAACTTCACAAGATCAACACAGTCGAAATCATGAAGCAACTTCGAAATGCTTTCAACTAAGAACGCTGCGGTGAAATCACTCGCACCAAAAATGACTCCAGGAAGCGCCTTGAACTCAGTGTCAATCCATTTCATGAAATCGGAGATTCCCGTGTCAGTAGGGAATGGAGCAAGACGAACACCAAAGTCTCTTAGGGCTTTCTCGTATTCTTTGAACAGAACCTCGAGCTTATTTCTAATCTCACAAATTTCTTTCTCTAAAGCTTCTCTCCAGTTAGCCAGGGCCTTCTCAAGTTCTTGAATTTTCTGCTCCTTATTACTCAGAGTCTTTGCGAGATCAGCGTTGTTAACTCGAAGATCTTCGGAAACTTTGGAAGATTTGTCACAATCCTTGCGAAGATTTTCAATCAATTTCAAGTCATCGTCACGTGTTTTCTGAAGTTTTTCAAAATCTTTTCTTGAATTTTCAAAAGCCTCCTCAGTGACCTTCTTTTCATCTCGACACTTCTTCAGAGCGTCAGCCAATTCGGCAACCTTTTTCTCAAGGTCTGAGTTCGCAGCTCGAGACAAGTTGAAGTCACGCTTTAGTTTCTTCGATTCCTCACATAGTTTCTTATTGATCTTTTCTTGCTCCACTAAGCGTTGCGAGGTGACTTTCCCAAGAAGAGAAGCTTTCAATGAGTAAGCCCTCTGATACTCTTCGATTTTATCAGTAGGGTACATCCGAAGAAGTTTTTCAAAATATGGAAAGTTCATAAAAACAAAAGAAAGTAAGAAACCGCAAGGTTCGAGACAAAAACACAAATAAGAGAAGTAATCAAATTCATGAACCTTTTCGGGTAAGCATTTCAATGGTTACCCGACTAGGAGGCGCTGTAGGCGGCAAATCTTCAGGAGTCCCGATAAGCGGTGGAGATCTTTGCTCTGAGGATCCTTCTCCTGTTTCACCCATGATTTCAGACGAATTCCATAATGTTAAAAGCTTACACAAGCCATCTCTTGCATCACTCCTTTCATAACCAACACTTAGTAGTTCACCTCGGTAAGACGTACCAAAGCTTTTGTTGAAAGCAATCATAGAGGGCGAAGGATCTTGATCTTCAGGAAGGTTTTCACGAGTTTCAACGAAAGGAACTTCAGGAGCAGGATCTTTACCCTTATGCACTGTCATTTCAAGCTCTTTCGTGAACTCAGGAGACGCCTCGTCTTGACGATTAACGGGTTGAGGTTCAGCAGTCTCAACAGCGGCAGCAGATGTCTCGGCTTCTTTGGCAACCTCGGCAACAACATCTGAAAAAGAGTCAATATCCATGAACTCATTTTCAGAACCCGGAGGGAAGTGTTCATGAAAATTGAATCTTAAGAAAGGCCAAGAGGAAAACCTTTCTGGCTAGGTTCAGCGAAGATGTCATCATCGAAGGCAGAAGGAACTCGTCGAACTTCAGCAGCAATAATCTTCTTAACAACTTTTTTAGCCTTCTTTCAGCTCATCTGAGCAAGGCTAGAAGCTGCTTGAAGCTCAACGTCCGAAACATGTTCGAAAGATTTGTGCTTCCGCTTGGTTGATTTGGGAGACTTAGTCTTCGCAGGTTGAACACTGGAGGACGTTGTCTCATCGATATTCACTTTGCTACTCTTCGAAGATCTTCTTCTCGGAGCTTTCAAAGGTGCAGCCGAGCAACTGGCCATAGCAACAGCAGGCATCTTCATATTATGGCCTAGACGTCGGGAACGGAAGGATTTATCTCCACAAATTTCAGAGAACACCCGATTTATCCTTTTCTTGTGTTTCACCAAGTTTTTATACGCCTTGTACTCATTCATGGTGTATTCGCCGATCATGGCATTCACCTTTTTCTCAACTTCAGTCATGAAGTCATCAGCACTCTGGCCGTCTCTCAGCTGAAGGCCAAATCTCGGAAAAGGAACCGCTTGTGTCGCCTAGTTGACGTTGAAGTTCACGATTACTGCAGGGGCCCAACCATAAGAAATCGTCCAGACTTGGGCGGCGGTGAACTCCTCGATAATGTCACGACCACCGAGAATTGTACTTACAAGATGGAATGCACTTTCACAGTTCCTGATTCCAGCAGCTCGGTGGTTGTAGGAAGCAGTGCAAATGGAAGATAATGCTTCAATAGGCGTGGAGAAAGGATGAGCTGGTCCTCTGTAATCAGGAACTGTATACATGTCCACTTTCGCGTAAAACCAATACGAGCTCCAGTCTTTCACGAAATTCGTCTTGCAGCAGGGCGTGATCTGAATTCGTGTAAGCCCTTTTCGTGTATTTTGCCTGCGAGTACTGAAAGTGCAGCATGTGTAGTGAGCCTCATAGTATTGACCGTCGTTGAGCTTGATAATGTCTGGCACGATGACTAACTCGAACAATCGGGCAAAAACTTCGGCACTGAAGTTACACCCGAAAGTCTTCATAATCCAAAAAAACTTGGAAACTTCCAGGAACGAGTTCAGTGAGAGCTGGTGAATCTTCACAAAAAACTTGTCCAAGATCGCAGGCAGAAGGGGATCGCAGGGGAACCTTAACCCGCAAGTGAAGAAATCACGAAATATGACAATTTCGTCGGCTTCGGGAGTTGGAAATTGTTCGTCTAGGGGAGCGCGACCACTCCCAGCAGGAAAGAACCCAGCAGCCTCGTATTCCCTAATCAAGTTGGTCGTGACTTTAGATTCCCTGAAAACGAAAGACGGAGGGAGAGATTTTGATCGCTTTGCTGCAACAAGATCTTTCAGATCAGCATCGACATCTCCGATATCTTCTCCTTCTGCTCTCCGTCTTCACGGTTCTCAGATCCGCTAGCAGCAGGGGATGTGTTATCTTCTGGAGGTTGAGCAATCTTGAGCTCTCGAATTTCTCGCTCAGCGGGCGGAATGCCAGCGGCAGCCAACTCTTCGGTCGTCATGGGTCTCGCAGTACTCTTAGTTCGAGCCACCTGGTTAAAATTTACGAAAGTACGAACATAGATACAAGATTCAAAACAATATGAACTAAAGATTGCATAAAATGAAAGTTCAAGTAAAATGTGAAATTACCTTGCGAAACAAGATAAGAACCTGAAATTTGCGTAGGCGAAGACGTGAGCGACTTCAGCGAAGATTCTCGAAAATCTTTAGGAAAGTCGAGGAAGCAGTGAAAATTTTCTACAGCCTAGTCTCACTATTTATATGGGCGGGGGGTAGTCTCAAGAAATTGCCTCGATTCGACCGTTGCGAGTTTTCCGGGGGACGCGTGTCCATTCCGACGTTCCGAGGGTGACGGTTTTTACCAAAGTTCAAAAGTTTTCGTGGAAACGGATCGTCAAAATCAACCCGCTTCCCCGAGGGGCTAGTATTGGGGAACTCAGTAAAAGCCTTACACCCTCGAAACGTTGGATTGTCGAAAATCATGGAACATGTTCGCGAAAGTTGTGATATGAAGAAATCGTAGTGCGTTTCGAGTGTTTCACAAGTCTTTAAACCAAAAACGTGAAAGTAATGGTCGAACTAGGCCCTTGTATTCGAACTTTTTAACCTGTTTCAGGATATACGATTCTCGCCGAATTCTGGATTCGTGAACCTGCGAAGCTCTGAAATCGTGAATCTGCGAAGCTCTAGAATCGTGAACCTGTGAAGCTCTAGAATCATCAACCTGCGAAGCTCTTGAATCATCAACCTGCGAAGTTATGCGATCAGAAGCCTGCGAAATTCGGGAGTCATGATATGCGAAGATCTTCATGAATGAAGGAATCGGGGGTCAGGATGAAACCAAGTCAAAGACATAACCTCAAAAGTCCGGGCTTGACGTGTGAACTAGTGGCAGACTTGTAAATATATGAAATCAGCCCTGCAAATCACGAGATGTTAAAGACGTTTACGTACATGTTCACACTAAGAATATTTTTTGGATTCGAGGGTATTTTCGGAATGTAAAAGTCCCTTCGTCTCCCTATAAAAGGGGGGCGCGAGGGCACGTGTAAAGGATTCACAACTTTTGAGGCGACTATATGCTTTTGAAGATTCTTTGTCTCCTTTTCGTAACTCTTGAGAATCTAGTTCGTGAACCTTCGGCCTGTTCGCTTGGCTTTATCGACCACCAACCAAGAAGATTTTTCTCTCACAACAAATCGACCACCAAAGAACTAACAAGAAGATTTTCTCTCGTAACAAATCAGCACCAGCCAACCGAACAGGCTGTTGTGTTCGGGGACTCTATCCGATTTTCGAACCCGTATGAACGAAGTTTGATGACATCATATCTTACCCGGTAATAATATGCACCCTGTTCGCTTGGCTTATCGCCCACCAACAAGAAGATTTTTTCTCGTAAGAAACCACCACCAAAGAATCAATGACCAAGTAAGATTTTCTCTCAGAACAAATCACCACCAGCCATCAGACACCAGCCAAACGAAGATGATGGCTTCTGGACCGCTTGCACTTTCAGGAACCTTCCACAAAAGTACTACAGTAGTAGTTTGGTTAAGCACAATCCTTGGCTCGTGAGCCCAACTGTTGGCAATGGCGTTCTGCCCCACTGTGCAGTGATGTTCGTGGCCCCCAGAAGGGGGCAGATGGCGATTCAGCACTGCCCAATCAGTGTCTCGGACGAGTTTTCTTCAGCGACGACGATAGGAGTAAATAACATGGCCAAAAAACACACTGTAGCAGATGGTATCGTCAACTTCTGCAGTCCTGTAACAGTATAGCAACATCTATCACAGACGACTACAGTGTGCAGTGCACAGTTCAGAGATCGCTGCTGGCCTGCTGGGGTAAAAGCCAGCATCAGTATAGCCGGAGCCAAGCAGAAGCCAGTAGACGTGCTGTATGTTGACATCGAGTAGCGGGCTAAAACAAACATGTGCAATGTCAAACAGACATATACTTGAGGTAACATGAAGACACACATTGACACATAGTACACGTAGAAAGACTTGAAAACTTCTTTCTCCTCTCCCGTCGATCGAGAGGTGCAGCCAGCTACATACACTGATACACCGATTCTAGCCACTACTCGATCGACCTGACACTGACAGTGGGTGGCGAAGACCCGGCGGCCATAACACGCTATCTCGCCTAGTTCAGGTTCCATCGATCGCCACCGAACCGACGAGACGGACCACAAGACTACTCGTTAACCTCTATACAGCTCCTGGTTACAGCTAGAAATTTAAGTACTCCTACGGATGGAAACTCTCAAGACCCCATGCCCCCATGCTCTTCTTCTTCTCCTCCTCCTTCCAATCTTTCTCCTCTTCCTTCTCTTCCCGGAGACGTGCGCGGAGGCTTCAAGCTCTCCCGGGGCTCCTGGGTTCGTGGCGGTTGTTGGCGCCGGACCCAGGGTAGTCGTTGATCTCGATGCCCATCCTCGTCGCCACCTCGCCGAGGTTCCGCTCCGCACCCTGCTGTACCTGTAGTACACACAGATTAACACATAAGTTTACGTGTATGAAATCGTGCATTTGGCAGCTTGCAGGGGATAAAGTTGCGATCATTGTGCTGGTTGCACGAACGAGATGTTAATCAAGACTGGACTTTTATCTTTTGGGGGAAAGGCCGAAAGGCGTCGTGAGTGGGGCACGCAGCAGATGCAACTGTTGCGAGCGAGTGGCCGTGCATGTGAACTGCACTCATGGCCGGCCTAGCTATTAGCGGCGCATGTGATGTGTACTGATGCGAGTTGCGATTTTTAGTGGCCCAGCAACCAACGCTTCTGCTCATATCTGCTATCTCTGATCTGCTCAGCTCCACCGAGCATCCAAAGGCCGGAGCAACGGCTCACGTTCGTGTGTTGCGAAAAGGTAAAGCTGCCTAGGCGCTAGAAGCTTGTGAATCTGTGGGTAGTTTATGCCGTTGGCCGACTCCGGCACAGGAGAGCACTACTGAGCCTGATAGTGTTTAGTGCCGTAGCTAGTGCGCTAGCGAAATGGTCAGTTTCGTGCGAGTGCCGGCACGCGTGCGCACGCACGTGCCGTGGCACATTGGATGCGGCAGATTTGTTCTCGAGAGCTCGAGAGGTCACCACGAACAAGAAGGCGTCGTTTATTGTTGCTTCGGAGCAGGGTGCATGAACTATGGAGCACACATATATATATATATATAGACATACACGGAGTATGCACGAATTGTGCAGTGCTATATGTCGGATATGATATGCATGCGACGAACGAGAGCTATCAGGCAGATGTGTGGAACAACGGTGGAGAGCGAGGCAGACCTGATGAAGAGGGATCTCCGCGGCGGCAGGCTCCGGGAGCCGGTGGTTCGTCAGGGACAGGCTTCCTGCGAAAAGCAGAACGAGAAGAGCCATCGGTAAGGAAGCATGCGACACAGCAACAGAGAGCCAATGAAGAAGAAGACGATGAGGGAGAGCTGAACGAAGAGGCAAGGAAGAATTGGTAGCTGCTTACTGGACAGAGGCGCCGCGGAGGAGGCCCTGGGAAGAAGAAGGCAAGAGAGCATGAAGAGGGCGAGCAAAGCCCCCTTCTTGCTAGAGGTGTACTCCATCGCCATCACCCAGTTCACCACCACCACAAAGCCACACAGTACAGAGCAAAGAGAAGAGGCTGCGCGGCTCTGTGCTCTAGCTGTTGAGTTGAGTGACTCTCCCACTCTTTGGGTTGGGCGTGCAGTGGAGGCCTGGACCTGGACTCTGGAGGATGATGGTCGGATGGATGGATGGATGGCCAATGGCCATGGGTGGTGGGGATTTTATACACAGCACAACGGACGCTGGATTTTTTTTATAATTCGTGCGTCTCAGAAAGTCAACTTGCCACACCTCGTTTCGCTTGGCTCACAGTGACGAGGCCAGGCCGGGACCGATGAGCGCATATGGGTGTTTTTTTTTCCTCCCTTCCCGGGACATCAACTTTTTTGCTCCATTGATTTTGCTCTGACATCCACCTTGGTCCTCCCTCTTCTTGGCTTCTTGCAGCTCCGACAATGACCCGTGCCGTGACGGGCGAGGTGTCGCACGCGCAGGCAAGGTGTGTGGACACGGGCGCAGCGTAGCATGCATGTGTCCCACTAGTCCAGTGTTGGAGCACTACTGTTCGTGGGAACCCCACCACCTACACCACCCGCACCCCGCCGGATCTTTCGCCGCCGGTCAACGCCGCAATGAGGGGCGTCCACGAGCTTCATCAGCTCGATCACATGCGCTAGTAGTGCTTGGCGACGGCGATGGTGGATGTGGATTTGTGCTCCCGCGGCCTGTAAACCCGGTGCTCGGCGACGAGGTATTTCGTCTGTCCTGGTGCTGTCGAATGCGTTATCTCTTTTGCAAGTGAACCATTGGATGTTATGGATACGATAGCAAAAGGATGTCTTCGTGCATTGCGAACCAACTGTGACGCAGCAGTTGGCTCGGTTAGGTATTCTATCCAGCTAACTAGGCGCACTCCCACTCGCTCACCCATGATGTAACAGTACAATTTGTGTTGCTCCGATTCGGATTGCAACGAGGGAGGGGGTGAGGGTTACGTTACGTTCCCCCGATGGATAACGGCAAAAGAGTGACCCGAACGACCGATCGTGGACGGAAGAATCGAGGAGTGAGAACACACACGTACGGAAGATCGATCGCGTGTAGTCCACTGAGGAATTCCACGTTCCGGGTCCTCCTTTTTCACACTGCAGTAATGCACGTACCTAACCTATAGCTAGTAGCTACATCTCCAGCATCGTGCGTGGTCGATCGTGATGGAATATGCTTTTCCTCCCACATTGAGCTAGTGTGTGCGCGTGCGTACGTGCGTGACCATCAGCCGAAGGTAACACGTTTAGCGGTGACAACCTTTTGATTTTTTTGTGCCGGTCGAAGAGGATGATATCTCCTTCAGGACGATCGCGTACGAACACGATCCCCGACCCCGGCGACTTGTTGACATCCGGCCGGGTCCCGGTGATCCAGGGCAGGCGGCTGACGCGCGCGTACGGGCAGCGCACGGCTCGCGATGGCCGACGACGAGCGGCCGACACCGCGGACCGCACGTTCTCGATCTCTGCCTGTTTGATCGTGGACTCGTGCAGTGGTGTGTGGTGGACGCTAGCTAGCAGATCATCCTGGCGGGCAGTTGCCGATTGGCCTCCGGGGGGAAAGGGATCGTCTGAAAATGGCACGGGTGCGAGACCCTTTTGGCTTTTTGGCACGATATCGCTGACCTCGTTTCATTTCCACAAAGGGGCATGGCGTCCCTTGCGCCGCTGAAAGATCCTGTTAACCTACCTTACGTCGGTACCTACCCACGGAAATCAGTTCTGTACCGCACCCATGCACTAATCGTTGTGGCACGAGTTTTTTTTTTTTACGGTCACGGGTGTTTTGATATGCGTCTTTTTATATATAGGATCTTTTAAGATGAAAGTTTGATTTGATTGGTTTTGAGCGTTTCAACCTCGGCCCATTTAGCGTTATTACATTTTTCCATACACAACCAACAAAGTACGACTAGGTAGGTGGGCTGTAAGTCAGTACAAGATAGATACAATTGGGCCTATCACCGTTTGAAGCGAAAATTTAATTTTTAATTTATTTTTCCCATTTTGAAAAAAACATACGACTATTTCAAAATTTAGCAAAACTAACTTACCATGGCGATTAGGGTAAGTCTGTTTTCAAACATCGTAACTTTGTGTATGAACTCGGATGGAGATAAACTTTATATGAAACTTGTAGCTTTCGATGAGATCTACAACTTTGTACTCATTTTTTCATTTGAAGTCGTCTTGGGGCTAAAAAAGGGATATATTGTCCAGATCTCAATTATCGGTATCCAGATCTAGACAATATATCATTTGTTTAAGTCTCAATATGACTTCAAATGAGAAAAAATTGAGTCGCAGAGTTGTAGATCTTGTGGAAGCTAAAAGTTTCGTATAAAGTTGATCTCCATCCGAGTTCGTAGTTCGTACAAAAGAGTTACGATTTTTTGAAAACATATTGAACCTAACCGCCATGGGCCACGGTGGTTGCCGGCGGTTTGACATTGTAGCACCTGCAACCGCAGTGGCCCATGGCGCCATGGGACACGGCGGTGGTAGTTTAGTTTTGCTAAATTTTGAAGCGATGATATATTTTCCAAATTGAAAAAAATAAATTGAAAAAAATAAAATTCGTTCGAAGCTTGGGCTGTTGGGCCGCAGCAAACAGGCCGGGCCCAGTTCGGCCATCAAGTTACCGGCGACCACATGATACTAGCCGTCCGATCACAGCCAGATATTATCTCTCCAACCTCCGTCCGCCCGCTGCGCCCAGCGGAGGAGCAAAACCCTCTCCCTCTCCCTCTCCCGCTCCGGCGCCATGGGTGGCGCCTCCAAGCTCCTATCGTCCCTCCTCCTCACCTCCTCCTCTCCGCTCCGCCTGCGGCCCGCCACAGCCGCCGCAGCGCTCTTCCTCTCCCCGCCGTGCGGGGCCTCGCGCCGCCTGCTCCTGCTCTCCTCACGCTCCCCGCTACGCACCCTCTCCACCTCATCCGCGGCCGCCGCTTCCTCCTCCTTTCCGACCGCCTCCAGCTCCGCCTCCCCGGCGCCCCCGCCCCGAGCTCCTCTCCCCGAGTGGTCCCGCCTCGTCGACCGCCTCGCCGCCGCCGGATACGCCTCCCGCGCCACCAGCCTCGGCGACGAGCTCGCCCTCGCTTCCGGATGTGACCTGTCGGACGGTGCAGAAGCCGCTGTCTCCACCTGCCTCGCCTTCGCGCGTGACCGGCCTGACCTCCTCAGGTGAAGCGATTGGCTTGGTCGGCTAGCTGATTGGGCTTTGGCGGGAATATAGTTGCTGACTGATTCCGGTGTGTGTCCAGGTCGCTTCCAAGGAAGGATGTGGAGGTCCTGGTGGCCAATGCCTCGCCTGTTATGTTCAAGGATGGGGAGTCTTCAGCCCAGCGGCTCCAGCGCTACCTCGCGGGGGAGGAAACCGATGTGAGTTATCGCCATTTCCTTGGTTGGTCGCATTGCTTCATTATTGGTTCGGTGCAACTCTAGTTAAATCTTTAGTATTGTCCATCAGTCTGCTGGAATAATATCTTACTGAACTCTAGTCCCTGTCGGAGTAGATGTATGACCAATTCATGGACTGTCCGTGAAAAACAATTCCAAATAAGAAGTTCCATATTTTTTGCCACATTTTTCTCACACCTTTTTGCTCGTATGACAGTTGTCTGCATTTGAAATGCTACATTTACCTGAAATCCAAATTTTCATACTGTGACGTCTCCAGTCTAGTTTGTTCAGAGAGAATAGAAAGTACTTACTGGTCAACACACTAAACACATGGAAATTTTGTCAGGTCATTGTTTCAGAGAGAGCTGAAACTATTGATATTATTCGATATCTGTTAAGCTACACATACAGTTCTTCCGACAGCTTCTCAGATGCCAAGGAACTTATTGATTCAGCTGTGAGAAATATCATGGCCGAGTTAGTAAGTTTTACTGCGGAATCAACTTCCAAACCAAGTTCCTTGAGTCAACATGAACGGTTTTCCAGACCTCCAGGGCAAAATATCGAAATGAAGCGAGGGGACTGGATCTGCACAAGGTGTGCCAATTCTACCATTCTATTTCCTTTTATTTTCCAGGTGTGCTTTGCATTGTGTGAACCTTCACATTTATTTGTTATCACTAGATATATGGTGTATCTAAGTGTGTACTTAGATGTTTTCTTCTATCGTTGCAAAGTAGGCTGCACAACTTTGCACCTATATGATCACTTTCTTTTTTGCAACCTGCCACTACAGTTGCATTCAACCTGTTTTTCTTTCATGTTTTCCCCCATCTACTCTAGTTGAAGTGAAGAATGCTTTGCAACTTTCAGATGTAGCTTCATGAACTTTGCAAGAAACGTTAGGTGCCTTGAGTGCAATGAGCAACGGCCAAAGAAGTTGCTGACTGGTGGAGAGTGGGAATGCCCACAGTAAGATCTGACCTGCTAATTGCTAAGTTTCTGAGTTTATATAACTTTTGACGCAGCTGACTTTATTTTATCCTTTTGCTAAGGTGTGATTTCTACAATTATGGAAGGAATATGTCATGCTTAAAATGTGATTGCAAAAGACCAGCAACAATCCCACCAACCCCTTCATCTGCTGGTGCTGGTTTAGGTGGTGTGGCACAGCTTCTTAATGCAACGAATGGTGGTAAATCTGAAATTGATAGAAAACTTGCCGAAAATGATGAAAAGGCAGAAAGATGGTTGAGCAAAGTATCTCAACTTGATGATTCTGCTGATTTAAGTAGTCTAGCAGAAGATGAGGACTTTCCTGAGATTATGCCTATGCGCAAGGGGGTGAATAAATTTGTGGTTAGCACCCGTAAAACACCACTTGAAAGGAGGCTAGCAAATGCACAATACAGCAACAATAACTCTGAAGCTGCATCATCGGACCCAAAGATCAGTCAAACTTTGGACAGGATACTTGGGCGTTCAAAACCTACTGCAGCCTCAAACAATCAACCTGGAACTGGAGATGCTCTGAAAAAATCAACAGACCACCTTAGCAGTATTGATCCTGTTCCATTTGTGCCCCTACCTGCAGATATGTTTGCTAAACCAGAGAGTAATAATGGACAGAGAAATCTGGATGGCCAAATAAATGCAGAAGTTGACAGTTCCATGGAGAATAGCACAGCGCCCTTTCCTGAGAGGCAAAATGGCACGGAATCATCAGATACTGCTGAGAAATGGTCCAAGAAAATAGCAGAACTGGACGTAAATGACGTCCCAAGTGTGACTTCTGATGAATACGCACCTGAGATTATGCCAATGAGGAAAGGTGAAAACCGGTTTGTGGTTAGTAAGAAGAAAGACCGCTCACTGACATCACCACAGTACAAAAGGCGCAGTTTACTTGAGCATGCTGACAATTCTGATTTTGTCCCATTTGTTCCATTTCCTCCTGATTACTTTGCCAAAAAAGATAAGCCGGTGGAGAGCAGTGCAGCGACTCGAATAGTGCCAGAAGGTTCTCCAGCATCTAAAACGAGCTTGGAAACAAATGCTTCATCAGGAAAGTACGGAAACAGCTTGAATACTTCACTGGTGGTGGGTACTCAGCCCAAAGGCAACATGGATAATGAGAACTGGAACAGAAATTACTCTCAGCAAAACTGGAATTCTGGTGGTTATGGTCAAAGCAACAACTATCAGCATCACTCACAATCTCAGGGGGCACAATTCCAGCCTAGTGATACTGCAAATGCTGGTACTTGGAACACAGGCTACTCCCATGGGAACTTTAAGGAGAGCAAAGGTGACTCTACTTACAATGGAGCTAACTCTGCACAACAACCTTATAATTCAGGTTATAACAACAACGGCAATTCTTGGAGCAGTGAGATCAGTAACAGCAACACTCCTTGGACTGGCAACAGCAATTATAACAACGATAGTGGTTGGAGCGGCAACAACCATTATAATAACAATAATGCTTGGAGTAGTAATACATCCTATGGCAACAGCAGTACTTGGAATGGCAATGGCAACTATGACAACAATACTTGGAGCAGCAGTCATGGTTATAACAACAATGCAACATGGAGCAACAGCAGCCACAGTGCGTGGAGCAGCAGTGACAACAATAACCAGAGCGGCTCATTTGCTGAAAATAGCAATGCTGCC
Source organism: Cenchrus americanus (assembly GCA_947561735.1). Classification (NCBI taxonomy): domain Eukaryota; kingdom Viridiplantae; phylum Streptophyta; class Magnoliopsida; order Poales; family Poaceae; genus Cenchrus; species Cenchrus americanus. Next base: position 25,275,739 of record OX387244.1, on the reverse strand, counting down.
AGCAACAGTAGCGGTTCCATGAACCCTAATCAGACAATTCGCAACACAGGTTATGGAGGAAGCTCAAATAGAGATTACACTGGAAAGAGCTTAGAAGGATCTGCTGTGAAGGATCCTGATCCTCTGGACATGTCTGAGGAAGCCAAGGCAGAGAGATGGTTCAGGAGAGCAGCCCAGATAAAGGACATCTCTGAGCTTGCCAACATTCCGGACGAGGACTTCCCTGAGATAATGCCGATGAGGAAGGGGGTGAACAGATTCGTGGTGAGCAAGAGGAAGACACCATTGGAGAGGAGGTTAACATCTCCGCAATACAGAAGGAACCTGCCAATTGTCAGTTCTGAACCAGAGAAAGATGCTAGCTGAAAACTCAAGCTTACCACCAGTGTATTCTTTGACACCAATTGTGACAATAAACCAGTGAAGAGAAATAGAAACCATGAAAAATTTTGTACGCAACGGCAAGGGGTTTGCAGGATATTTTTTTTGGTTATGTGTATCACTATACTAATGTGTGTTGTACTAATACCTTCAACACTGAACCCGTGGATGACACTATCAAAGTTTTGGCTTGTTTGAGGTTACACATGTTATGTTCTTGTATTCTTTCATTGAATTTATTTGTTAAATTCGGATACTAGAGTGTGTTCTACCTCCTGGTTTGGATGAAGCAGAGTATGCCTATCTTCTCTGAAAAGGATACTGAACTAAAAACCTCATTAAAATCTAAAAAAATCAGAATATATTTAATTATTTAAATTTCAGATATGAACTGATTTTTATAAAGCTATTATTATTAAAAAGATATTAGCAATACGCAAAGGAAAAAATGACAAAGATATTATCAAACAACTCGCTGCCGTAGTCCGTCAAAACGGCCCAGGCGGTCAGGCCTAATAGGCCGGCGACCCGCGCGCGCGAAGGGCACAGGTTCACGGCCCGTTAAGGGCCCGCGCCCCCTCACCATCCCACGCCTCCGCTATATAAAAGGTTGCCCAACCCTAGCACCCCTCCATTTTCCCCTCCCGGTTCCCCAGCAGCCGCCGCGCGCTGCTCCCCTTGCCACAGGGCCCTTTGCCGGCGGCGACGAGCACTCACCAGGTATGGCCTCCCCTTCTCTTCTCTTCCCTTACTGCTGTGCGAAACGGAGCATCCTAAATCCTAATATAAGCTATTTGCATCGGAATCTCACCCAGTTACAATTTATTGCCTAATCGCTTCGATTTTGTTTGCAAAAATTATCGGGTGTACACCCATGCCCTATGTTGGGTTCGCCCCTGGCCTAATGATCGTCGTGCAAGAGAGGCATGTATACACAGTTTGCAGCAGTTGCTGCTTTGTGTTTCTGCTGTCAGTAGTTAGCCAACATTTATCTAGTGTGTGGGCTTGTGGTCGTTAATGTTCTTGTGTAGATGGCCGTCAGAACTTGTTGGCTTTACTAGTTTCACTTGAATCAGAGCACACGTACTGAGGCGCTATGTCTAGTTGGATTTCATAGTAGCCTTTTTTGTGTGCTAGAATGAAAAGGGAACCCGCTTTGCAGTATATTTTAACTCATATGTTTACTGCCAGTAGTCGCCCAATAATTACCTCTCAATATCTTGAATTTGCAACTTTTCACTGTTTCAGATCATGGGAAGTTGCTGTACTGTCCTGTTTTTTCTCTTTTCTTTAAACATAGGTCGTGATTCTCATGTTTGTTGCTTATGACATCCAGGCAGGAGCTGTGAAAGTTCCCTAAGACTGACAAGATGGTTCTTAAGTAAGTTAATTCATTTTATTAAATTTTTGTAATTTTTTCATTGTTGATACTAATTAAATGCTATATGAAACAAATTGCATAGCAGCCTATGTTTTTGTTTATTACTAGGAACAAATTCATCATTATTATATCTTGGCCATAGTGATCTCAAAAATCTTTTCTGTCTGCAGGACTGAACTTTGCCGTTTTAGTGGCCAGAAGATATATCCAGGGAAGGGTATTAGGTTCATTCGTGCTGATTCCCAGGTATGATATTTCTGACCATGGGGGGCTCTTTACTACTAACAGTTGGAAGTGTATCTAACAGATTAGTTTGGCAGGTTTTCCTTTTCGCTAACTCAAAATGCAAGCGCTACTTCCACAACCGCCTGAAGCCTGCAAAGCTTACCTGGACAGCTATGTACAGGAAGCAGCACAAGAAGGTATTTTATTTTAGCTGTATGCTCCTATGCCGTAATGCATTCATAACACATTCAGTTGATCCATCCTTTTTATACTGCTGAAATATCATTAAGATGATGGTTTTATGGTGAGTTACATTGTTCGATGTGTGAAGCAACAACAAGCTTCATAAGCAATGCAATCAGCATTTTGAAATATCCCCCGCATTTTTAATTTCTCCTGGTTGGAGTTTTCAGTTGATTAGTACACATGTATTTGATTGCCGAAATTAGGTGTTGTCAATTTTATTTGATGGCTGTCTGACAATGTTGAGTTAACTGCAATTGGTGACTGTAAACACTTTGTTTCTGCCATGTTTTTTGTCTCTTACAATGATGTATTTGATGTGTAAACAGGACATTCATGCTGAAGCTGTCAAGAAGAGGCGGCGCACCACCAAGAAGCCATACTCACGCTCAATTGTTGGTGCCACTTTGGAAGTTATCCAAAAGAAGAGAAGTGAGAAGCCTGAAGTTCGTGATGCTGCTAGAGAGGCTGCTCTGCGGTATATTTTTTCTGTCTTTCTGCGTAGCTGTTTTGTTTACAATTAGTAAATTTGATATTGCTGTTATTTATTATCCTCCAGAAGTCCTTGTTTACAAAAGCTGTTTTGCTTACTGCAATTGTATTATTTTCAATGGTCCTGAATGGTATTTAATGTGTAAATTTACAGTGAGATCAAGGAGCGCATTAAGAAGACCAAAGATGAGAAGAAGGCCAAGAAGGCGGAGGTGGCGAAATCTCAGAAGACACAATCCAAGGGAGGTGCTGCACAGAAGGGTCCTAAAGGCCCGAAGATCGGCGGTGGCGGTGGGAAGCGTTGAATGCCATCATAGACATAGTTCTGTCAACTAGCCTATCTCTGATACTATCTTTAGACCTTGGTCAAGTTAGTCGCGCTTTGAGTTTTCACCTTGCCAATGAGATTGGCTTGTCCCGGATGTTTTGGATTATTTCCAAAGTTGATTTACATTAGCACTTATTTTTGCCAATTATTGTTCAGAAAGTTTTGTCATCGATTGTCAACTAATTGTTTTGCATGACTTGTGTTCCAACCTTTTTCGTGCTGAAGGCATCGTTTCACTATTATTATGGCACTGTTTGGATGGTAGGGGTAAATATTTACCTCAAGGAAAATGATTTGCCCCTCCTATTTGCCCCTACTAATATTTGCCCATTGGGGTGTTTGGATGTAGGGGTAAATGTGGATGTGGATGAGAGAGAGAGTGCGAGACACACCACAAATTTGCTCCAATTTGCTACCTTTTAGGGGTAAATGAAATTAGGGGGCAAAACATTTGCCCCACCACATTTGCCCCACATGTTTGGCAACTTAGGGATAAATCAGGGGTAAATTTGCCCCATTTACCTCATTTACCCCACCATCCAAACAGGCCCTATATTTTGCTTGTTAACCGGAACATTGCATATGAATTGACCTATGTTTTTGCTGAAACTTATGAACCATCAGGACTCTGGTAAGAACTCTTGCCGTGCATACATCTGGTGAATTCCTTGAAAACAGTGAAGCTTATGAAGCATCAGGAGTGGAAGTAGACAATTTGTTGTAACACGTGAACTGAAACTGAGTCAAACAGCGCTGCAACACTGGGAACACTGGCCTCATATAGACACGAAAATAACATGCAACCTAACTATTCCTCCTCATCTCTGGTTAACATGCAACTTAACTATTTCTCATCTCTGGTTCCGTATTCTGAACTAATTTCATGCTTTCAAAGTGAAAAGACCTTCCCGAACTAGTTGCCTGTAGGCTTAGGTGATCAGCACACCGAGGAATCCTCATTTGGTCTGAGACCTGCAGCAAGCATACCGTGAAAATGTTCAGTGTATCATCCTCAGATCCATTGTCTGCTAGGCCTAGTATGATTGAATTTCATGACAGGGTGTCCTCTTTCTTCTCTGCGAATACTTGTAATGATACTTGTAATGCCTCCTCAACGTTCCCACATCAATCGCAGAGTTTTGCATGATGATGTCAGCTTGATATTGTTTCTCCTCAGTCTTGTATAGTTGTATCCACCCACCTAGAACAAGGGTACCAAGTGTGTACAAGCAGAGAGTACATTGGCAATCACAGTAGCATCTGGTTTTACCTTCGCTCTCTGCATCTGCCAGAAGAGATCCAAACCATAGAAGTGTCTAGCCTGAGAGGCATCGAGTATGCACATGACATAGAACTCCATGACATCAAATCTTCGTTAGGAATTTGATTATATATTTTCAACGGATATTTTCTTCGCTGAGACCAAATTCCCTCTTTTTGCATACGTGGTGGAGAATTGTTTATAGTACCATGCAGGTTCTAATCCTTCATGCGAAAGAACACCTTCTCAGCTGATTGCACCTGCCCACTTCTACCATAGTAATCATTCAAAGTGTTTCCCAAGTACACATCCACCTTACAAAAAATAACATTCTACATACCTAACCATGCAATCCACCATGCTCCAGTCTCCTAGAAGAGTGCAAGCTGAAATCACCTTTGACCATTGAAACCTTATCAGCTTGCACTTCTTCATCCTGCATTAACTTGGATAATTACAGAACCTCTTTAGGCTATTGTCCTCACTGTATCCACTGATCAAGATATTCCAGGAGACAACATCCTTATCTAGCATCTCATCAAAGACAGGATCTTGCACAAATCATATCACTGCAAACAGCATATACATGAATCAGCAAATTGGAAACAAAAATGCCCAAAAGTTTTATAACATGGCTGTGTGCCTGTTTGCCTTCCTTGCGATTTGTGAGCACACGTTTTTGCACAAGCCTTCAATACGAAAGGAAATTTCCAGTTGTGTAGCTCCATACCTTCTTCCTGAGCTTTGTTGTAGAAAACGACGGCACCTTTTGGTGATAACCTTGACCATTATATCTTGACAGCTGTGCAGGCCACAAATAATGAGATGATGATGAACCTTGTTTACTGCTTCCATCATTTCAATACAAGACAGTTAAAGAGGAGAAAGAACTGGACATGTCATTCAATTCACCTGTGTCCTGCAAGGAATCAGGCCAATGATTAGTGAACAAATACAAATACAGCATAAGGCTTTGTATCAGGACACAAAAAGAAAATAAGGTGAGAAAGGCACAAGAAGAGAACTGGGGTCAAATGTGCGATTGTGGTCATATAATTTGTAACAATAATTATAGAAGCCTTGAAAAATAAGTGTGGAAGATTAAAAAAAAAGCCAACAGTGTGCAATAACCCACATTAGGTCAGCAGATCTAATGAAAGTTGGCATACTACAGGGAGAGAGTTAAAGTGGTAAAGCTGCAACAAAATTTGAGAGAGCTCCCTTTCCAAAATTTACCTAATTTCACCAACCAAAGCAAGCCCAGGAACCTTGACAGTTTTCCTCTCATCTACTAGCTTTCGTGCTTGTTCAGCATCAATAAACCAACCTATCTCATTAAGCATATTAGACAACACCGCAAAATCACCACCGGATTCTCTTTCTAAGCTCAGTATCTTCTTTATTGCCCTCTGCCCCATCTCAACTTCTCCATACTTACTGCAACAACCCAGTAGTGTCCTCCACACCACTGCATTAACCTCGACAGGCAACCCCTCTATTATTTTCTCAGCCTCACTCAACCGTCCAGCCCTACCTAGCATGTCTATCATGCAACCAAAATGCTTGACCTCTGGATTTATATCGTACTCATAAACCATGCTTTTGAAAAATGCTAATCCTTGCTCCACCAATCCCCCATGGCTGCAAGCATTGATGACACTCAAGAAAGTGATCCTGTTGGGTCTAATCCCTGATCTTCCCATCTCTGCAAACAGCTCAACTGCCTCAATTGACAACCCATGCGTTGCAAAACATGAAACTATAGATGTCCATGACACCAAGTTTCTTCTATCCAGCATTTCATTGAACACCTTTACTGAGTTTTGCACGGAGCCAATCTTAGCATAAAGGTCTATGAGTGAATTCCCAATCCGGACATCTGACACGAGACCTTTCTTCTCACAATAGCAATGCAGCATCTCACCCATAAGGATCCCTCCAAGATTAGATATTGCAGGTATAACTGCTAAAACAGTTATCTCGTTCGGGTTAATGCCTGCTGCCATCATGTGGCAGAAGAGAGTAACAGCCTCCGCATAAAGACGAGCACGTGTATATCCATCAATCAGTCCAGTCCACGAGACAACATTCCTGCACGGCATACGGTCAAACAGAATCCTCGCATACTCAACCTCACCCCAGCCAGCAGATCCAGTGATCATCACGTTCCAAATGACTGCATTCTTTGTGGGCATTTCATCGAACGCCCTCCGCGCTTCCACCAAACACCCGCACACAACATATGCATTGACAAGGGAAGTATGCACATAGGCATGGAACTCAAACCCCTTCCTGATCCCAAGCCCGTGGAGCTGGGCGCTGGCTCGTGGCCACCCTAGAGCCGCGCAAGCCTTGAGCGCGAATGCAAAGGCAAATGTGTCGTCGGCCAGGTGTCTACTGGCGTGCCTGAAGAGGTGCAGAGCCTCCTGGGGGAAAGGGCCGTGGGAGTAGGCCTTGAGCAGGGCGCGCCACGGTGCCGGTCTTTGGTCGAACACCTGGTGGGCAACGAGCTGGGCGTGGACTTGGAGCAGCTGGCGCCTCCTGTCCTGGTGCCTGAGGAGAAGGGCGATTAGGCTTTGCAGGTGAGGGCTGGCGCTGGGACGAAACGGTGGCCATCGTTGCCCCAAGAGGTGGGAGGGAGTCAGGGAGAGAACCATGTCATGGAGGCACTAGTCCTCTAGGCTTCTTCCCGAGCCCGAGCTGAAGTCAGTTTGGGGCTTCTCCAACAAAAGGGACGTTCTCCTTCATAACAATTGCCATTGCCATAGCAGCAATCTGACATGGCGCAACTCATTAACCGACGGACGGCGGCTGGCTCCTCCTCGATGTTGCGCAGGGTCCTGGCAAGAGCGATCCCGCTCTCATCCGCCGCCACCGGGTTGCCGAAACCGCTAAGCCCTCTCCTCATCGGTGCCTTGCGCCTCGCCAGTTCTTCGGGAGACCTCGTCGCAGACGGCGGTAGCGGCGGCGAGGATGACCCCTTCTCCTTCCCGGACCACCACCAGCAGCAGCTCCCACCGGACGTCGCCTTAGGGGTGGACTCCGTCGTCGCGGCAGCCGAGGCCAAGGCCTCGAATGCGGCGGACGCCGCGCGGGCCCTCGACCGGTGCGGCGCCGAGGCGTCCGAGCCGCTCGTGGTGGCCGCGCTGGCGCGCCTCCGCAACAGCTGCGGCGCCGCGCACGCCGCGTTCCGGTGGGCCGCGGCGCAGCCCGGGTACACGCCGGGGCGGCGCGCGTCCCACTCCATGCTCGCCATCCTCGCCAAGCACCGCCGCTTCGACGACGCGCGCGCCCTGCTCGACGGAATGCGCCGCGCGTCGACGGCCTCCCCGGCCGCGGTGCTCCTCCTCATCAGGCGCTACTGCGCCGCGCATGATGTTGCTGGAGCCGTCGCCGCGTTCCGCGCGCTGCCGGGCTTCGGATTCCATCCTGGTGTCACTGAATTCCATGGCCTCCTGAGTGCGCTTTGCCGGTACAAGAACGTGCAGGACGCGGAGCACCTGCTCATGTCCAGCCAGAAGGAGTTCCCCTTCGAGACCAAGAGCTTCAACATTGTGCTCAATGGTTGGTGCAACATTGTTTGCAGTGTTCGGGAGGCAAAGAGGTTTTGGAGCGCCATGCAGAATTTGGGCATTGACAGGGATGTTGTGTCGTATGGGAGCATGATCTCATGCTTCTCAAAGACTGGGAGTTTGGATTCTGTTATGAAGCTCTTTAACCGTATGAAGGAGGCTGGCATCACACCAGATCGGAAAGTGTACAATGCAGTTGTGTTTGCGCTAGCTAAGGGACGCTGTGTGGACGAGGCAAAGATGCTGGTCCGGACCATGGAGGAGAAGAAGGTTGCCCCAGACACATCCACTTTTAACTCTCTTATTGGGCCTCTTTGTAAGGCTCGTCAGGTTCAGGAGGCAATGGAATTGTTTGATGCTATGTTACAGAGGAGGTTGTCTCCTTCAGTGAGGACCTTTCATGCGTTGCTTAATGTGGCCAGGGACCCCATTGAGGTATTTAATTTGTTAGATAAGATGAAAGAGTTACACTGTGAGCCAGAGCTGGACACTTACATTATGTTGATTAGGAAATTCTGCCGGTGGAGGCAGCATGAGAGTGTGGAGAGGCTATGGAGTGCAATGCCTGCAAATGGGCTACGCCCTGATCGGAGTGCCTACATTGTGTTGATACATGGATTATTCCTAAATGGAAGACTAGAAGAGGCGGCAAAGTATTACGAAGAGATGAAAGCTAAGGGCTTTGCACCAGAGCAAAAGACTGAAGAAATGATACAGGCTTGGCTTGCAGGCAGAGAGCTTGCCAAGGCATCAGCTTTGGTTCGCTCTAAGGGTGGTTCAGTGTCTCTCAGACTTCCCAGAAAGTGACGAGGTTAAGCTTCGTTCTGAAAAGCGACCCATAAAAAGAAATGAAGCAGGATAGGAGGGTGCATATTGTTATTCCTGAAGAACTGCTATAAGTTTGAAGTGACACTTGGCTGCATGAAAACTAGGACCGTTATATGTTTTTCTTAGTTATTTGACACTTGAATGATGAGTTAAAGTTAAAAACTGGAATTACAGTGCCAGACGATGTCTGGTGGATGCATGAGATTTGCATGTCTTGGGCATCAATTTTTTAGCCTGTAGTGACCAGATGCTCAAGTATATGTATACAAAACTTCTCCTAAGACACATGGCCACCTGAATGCTTCCATTAACATCAAAGGGGCATTACAGGTGAATAGGTGATTTTGAAAATAAATCAGTGGAGATGAGACGGAAAAGGCAAAGGGCAGATTGACATAGCTTTCTGATCTGAACATTTTTGACATTCTTGCTTCAAGCAAAGCTGCAGATACCGTCCAAATATCCATTAGGTGGTAGTTTCCATGGAGGACAGCAGATCAGTAGTGGGTGGGTCGAGCTGCCACCAGAATTGGGCTGACTGGCTGACTGAGGAGTGAGGACATTACCAGATACCAGGGCAACCAATCTTTGAGTCTCTGTTTACAAGTAGGAGTTAATAGCTGTTTGCCTGTGTCCAACCAGCTGCTGTTCTCCAGGACTGCTTTGTGAAGCCTACCTGGGGCTTGAATGGTAAGCAGTTTCAAGTTTCCACCATGTTCTTTCCTCTCATTCCGTATGGCTGGAAAGTGGAAATTCAAAACTTATTCTTATGTTCCATAATGTGATGTTTTAGTTTCAGCAGTTTCATTGTAGATAGAGCCCACTGCCCACTGCCCACTGCCATATGATACAAGTGCTTCAATTACAATCTACTCTCTCCATCACAAATTACTTGTCACCGTTGATTTTTTATCACAACATTTGACCATTCATCTTATTAAGAAAATTAGGTATACATCGTTTGTTTTTTTTTACGACTTCATCAGCAAAGGTATTTTGAATATGACTTGACGGTTTGCAAATTTGTACCAATTTTTTGAATAAGACGAATAGTCAAATGTTGTGATCAAAAGTCAATAGTAACAAGTAATTCGGGACAGATGGAGTATCTCGTTGCATATGCATATTTTTGTGTTATCTTGTTCTTGTTAATGATACATCATGCACCACTACATTTTTTTTCTTTTGTCTCGGGTCTATTGCCACTGCTGTAGTCATTGCATCCTTTCTCATGGCATTACTTCTTTGCATGTGCGCATGAAGAATCTGACGACAAGGTCACATTAGATTTGAAGTTGGGAGTGGTTGCTGCCAGCCTACTATTAATCAATGGTGATTATGCATGGATGCGTGCTGACTGTAGGGTCGTCTAGCATCTGATATCTGAATACATCTAGTCTATCAGATACCCTTTAGATTGCTACCATGTGGCTCAAAATAATGCCTAGGAGCTGGCGGCTTAGGTCATAGTTCTAGATTACTAGTGATAGCATGGTCCAAGTCAAAGAGCTTATCCTTGTACGGTCTGAAGACCTTTCTATCATTTTCCTTGAGATATACCAATGCCCATCGCAACTGTCTCTTTAACGTGTTTATCTTCTCACACGCGGACATGCCTGAACACTTCTGATATGTACTCCAGAATTTGGCGTTATCTTGTCACCTGATGCAAGTTGCTTTGAACTATACAATGTAAATGGTAGATGACGCATTTTTGTTGATGAAAACGATATCACTTCCTGTGTGCGACTCAACAAGCTTATCACACATGTCAATGTTTGTGTTCAATGTCATTTTCATGGTATCTGTCTAATCTAGCTGCAAGTGTCACAACGCTAGCATTAGGTGTGATTGGTTGGAGGAACGGACTTATCACACATGTCAATGTTTGTGTTCAATGTCATTTTCATGGTATCTGTCTAATCTAGCTGCAAGTGTCACAACGCTAGCATTAGGTGTGATTGGTTGGAGGAACGGAGCTGTGGATGTACCATCGTGGTTTCAGAAATGTCTAATCTAGCTGCAAGTGTCACAACTCACAACACTAGCATTAGGTGATTAGTTGGAGGAACGGAGCTGTGGATGGACCATCGCGGTTTCAGAAATAGATTTGGTTGTTCAATATACTTCATCTCTCATATGCAAAAACTACTAGAAAGATAACGAACAAGGTTGCAAAATTTTAGGATGATCTCAGGACTAGAATCTGTCTCATCTGACTTGTGTACTTCATAGTAACTTGAAATAGCTATACGAAGATCAGAGAGAGTAAATGTTCTGTAGAATCATACTAAATAAATTTCAGACTGAACATATGACATTAACTTCATAGTTTTCTCAAGAAGTGCAAAGGGAGGTGGGTGTTTTTTTGCAGGTTACCAAATGCATAAATGGGTCTAACAAATGAATAAACATCACAGGCCTACAGCAACAGTTTTGCAGAATCATACCCTCCAAATTTTAAATCTTGTTGTTTTCTAGTCCTGTCTAGCCACTCCTATTGCCCCCTTATTTACACGAGCATGTCTTTCCCCTTCCATCTCAATTCTCAGAATGGTGGCAAGATTGTCTGCCACATCTTCATTGATGGCGAGGTCATCGGCTGGAAGTAGCCATGGCCTTGCCCAGCGGCCAGATTCATGGTCTGGTGGACCGGGTTAGGATTCACCATCTGCACCATGTTGTAAGTCGCCTGCAGCTCATCCAGATTCAGGCCGGTGAACCAGTCGTTGTCCTCCTTCACTGCCACGGCGCCGGAGCCGATGCCGTTGTTCATGGGATGCACACCCTGCGGCATGCTCCCGAAGCTGTTCTGCATGCCGGAGGCGTTGTCGATGTCCGAGTCGTGCGTCTGGAAGCTGTCGGACATGGAGTCGGCGTGGTGGTGAGGCGCCGCCGCCTCCGGCTCCTCCTTCACCTTCTCCCAGTTGTTCTTCTTGTTGTACAGCCGGCACAGCACCCACTCGTCCAACTACAAGCACGCGAGGAAACCAAAAACGTCAGCAATCCAGTTTCAGTACCAACGGGGAATGCGCGGCGGCGTGACGCGACGGAGGGAAGGAATGGGGATGGCCCGTGGCCGCGCACCTTCTGTGACCCCTTCTTGCTCGGGGCGCGGTCCGCGTCGGCGAGACGGTACTCGTGCATGATCCAGTCGGTCTTGACGCCCCTCGGCGCCTTTCCGGAGTAGAAGACGAGCGCCTTCTTGATGCCCGCCGCCCTGCCGCTGCCCCTGGGCGTGATCGGCTTGTCGGCACCGGTGGCCTTCCAGTACCCCCTACCGGCGGCGCGGTTGGGGCGCGAGCCGTTCGGGTACTTGCGGTCCCGCGGCGTGAAGAAGTACCACTCCTTGCGGCCGAACAGCGCCTTCTCTGAAAGAAGAGAGCACACACCGACCGAGGTCAGAAACGCCATCCATTCGGTTCGATTCGAGGAAGATTTGGATGAATGAGCGAGAGAATCCATAAACAAACAGTTGAAAAAAGCAGAGGAAAGCAGAGCAAAGGAGGGCGGCGCGCACCAGGCAGATCCCACGGGTCGAACTTGTAGAGGTCGACCTCGGCGATGATGGGCACGGGCAGCTGCTGCCGCGCGACCCTCCGGCAGAGGTAGTGCACGACGAGCTCCTCGTCGGTGGGGTGGAACCGGAACCCCGGCGGCAGGTTGAGCTCCGCCTCCGCGTCCCTGCGCCCGCTCCCCTCCGCCGCCGCCACCATTGACATCTTCCTCCTCCTCCTTGAACCCCAAGCTATCAACCCCGAACGGCTGGCTGGATGGGATGGGATGCGCGCTCTCGAACCAGGTTCTAGACCGCGTCCTCGATCGCTCGTGTCCGGTTTCGAAAGGCGGCTGGCTGGCAGCCGGAGCCGGTAGATAAATCCTCGTTGCCCCGTGAGCTGCTTCCTTGGCGACCAAGGCGTTTATATGGGCTGCGCGCCGCGGCCCACACAGCTCGCGCCGCCCGCCGAGCACGAGGTGACGTGGGCCCGGCGTGTCCCCTTCCCCCAGCCTCGTGGGTTTGGGATGAGGATGCCCCCCGACGCTGCCGCGAAGGTTCCCCGCGTGGAAAAGGCTCTGACCCCTGTTCTCGGCGGCGTTGGTGGCCGACTGGCCGGCGACGGCGGCGACGGCAAGCCACCGGGGGTCAACAGATTAGCGGTGCGGGTCGGGGGATTTTCCGCGCGGGAAATATTAGTAAATCCCAGCCGATCTCCGCGAATGGGACGCCCGAGGTCGCTGTGACAACCCCCCATGTCTCTGACTCCTTTTCGCACGCCGCATGATCTGGTGGCTGCCGATGCGGCTGCGTCGCCTCCTGTCGCCGGAGGTCTGGGCCACGTTTGGATCGTGCCGTTCCTGCTGCTGCTGCTGCTGCTGCTGCTCCGCGACGGAGCGACACGTGGCGGGGGAATTTCCTGGTAGTTTTGAGGAGGGAGGATCTGGTCTGTGCGGCGGGCGTCGTTGGGGTTTCCCGGTAGTTTTGAGGAGGATCTGGTGATCTGGTCTGTGCAGGGTCCGTGGACGAACAGGAAAGTAACTTGATCCGCATTGACAAGTTGAGATCGCGCTCGATGCCGCAGCGGCGACGAGCGTTTGACGATGCTCCCGGTGGACGGCTGCCTAAAATTTAAATGTGGGTGTTGTAATCATGCAATCCATATGTTTTCTCTCTGCGCATCTTCTATTGATTTGTATAGCAGATTTATTCTGAGAGAGAAAAAAACTGTGTGCTGATTTGATCGAATGATTTGTTCTAAAAAGAATAATGTGTAATAAGCAACAGAAAGAAGAGAAGCCGATAGGATATGAATGCGATTAGGATCGATGATGCTCTGCCGACGAGCTGGTTCCATCCACACGGATATTCCAGAATTCAGATACATGCAGTACCTCTCTGCCTGGCGACAGCATAGGACAGGATGACAGGATATGCTTTGGAATATTTAAAAATTCATTCACGAGCATCAGCATACTTTCCGATCCGACCATGGACGTTCATACGGACGGTCGCCATGCGTCCGTCCACTTTGTTAATTACAGACAGGCCGCCAGACAGTACAAGGTAGGTTCATCTCCTCTTTTTTCTGCAGAGGAAAGTTGCCGCCATTCAGCACGTGCCCAATGGATCAGCACCAGCCCGCCCGCCTGCAACGGTGACGTACGCTACCCTATCCAGGTGCGTTGAACCCAGGACAGGGCGGCGGTCCAGAGCGCGCAAGCCGCAACGAACGACGGTGGCGAGGCGGGGGTTGGTAGGCCCACCCCGCCCGCCCGAGCGCGCTCGTCGTCGACAGCGGATGATCGTGCGCTGCGTTGCTCCGGCGGTGGTGTGGACGATGCATGAAACTGGAGTACATAGTGCCGGTGAAAAGGACGGAGTGCACGAAGGAAAAACGGGGCTTTTGACAGGGATCTTTCCACCACTGCACGCTTGTCTGCTCCTTTTTTTGGAAAAGGAAAACGAGGGTTGTGTTTGGCGGTATAGTTTTACTTGATTAAGAGTTTGAGGTGCCCCACAGCTGGATGCATGCCTGGACGATCACTGAAACTTTTCTTGATTATTAGAATTTTAGAATGTACGTACTAGTGTGAAAAATTAACCGTTTATTTTGTGTCATGTGGTGCAGACTTGGTGAGCTAGTTTAGTAGGGTTATTACTTTATTATCATCCGGTAATTAACTTAGATTTGACTAGAGTGTACCCCCTTCTTATTTTATCAAATGAACCGGCAGAAGAATTGCCAATTTTATTAAAAACAAGGATGTACTACATTCGTATATTTATGAATATTGTGTGTAAGGAATCAATTTATGTTTTATTTTACCACTACATTTTTTTATAATGTTACAAATATAAAGTGTGCCTTCAAATGTGGTTATTGTAGGCCTTCTTCCGTGGTGGGTCTAGAAGTTGTGATCACTACTGAAAAATGCAAGTTTCTCTACCGTTTAAGATGACATCTCTTAGGATTAATTCAGCAGGCTAAGTAACTTATGCAATAGTAAATTTATAGGTACACAATTTCATATCAGCGTCAACAAGATACACATAGTTATGAAGAAAATTGGATTTGAGAAGTATTGGTTTGTAGACGTTTCCTAGCATTTGAAAGTCCATGGAAATGAGCAAATCTAATTAAGTACCGAGCGACTATACCGTGTTTGCTGAGTTCTTCTAGATACCGCCCAACACTTCCATTAGAACCAAAAGTAAGAACATGCTCAAAGAAAAAAGAGGAAAAGGAAGAAGACAACGAGTAAGTAGGGGTGTATTTGGAGGAAGAAGGAAACTCCTCCAAGTTTGAACCCGGTCTCCACTTCCTTTAGCAATCCATAAGGTTCATTTTAAAAATATTTTGAAGAGTCAATGGGGCTAAGAAAAGCCGACCCGAACATTCATTTCTTGTAATCTCTTGTGATCGTCCTCAATAACGAGTACGATGATCAGGATATATCATGATAGAGAGGAGGTAGGGATTCACAAAAAATTACTAATCGCAGCACAAAAACACACCAAGAGAAACAAAACAACCACAACAGCACAGTGAAGCAGAAGCATAATGTGACCGAGCAATTCTTGGTCCAAGGAGGAACTCAAGACGGCAGACATGTTGAACCATTGTGCAACAACAAAACAAAGCTCTTGAAGGTACCCTTATCCCGAACAGATACCCCGCAAGAGAGTTTGCCAATGGGTAATGTTCAACTTGGATCCGAATCACTCCTCACCATAATTCACCTTGACAATCCTCCATGTTTTTTTTAAATACAACATACTCCCTCCATAAATAGTATTAGATGATGTTTAGCGACACGGTCTCCAAAGTATAACTTTGACTTCTCTTTTCAATAAAAATATTTATCGGGAAGTTGTATGTGTATATTATTATGAAAATATTTTTCAAAACAAATCTGTTGATATAATTTTCACATTTTGGAACTCAACAACTAAAAAGTTATTCATGATTTATATTCCCAATATTTAACCCAAATCTTGTCCAAAACATCATCTAATTGAAATACGGAGGGAGTATATGCAATGTGTACTCTTAAAATCACGTGTGGGGCACTTTTAAAATCGATGTGCGTAATAAGCTAAGTTGGACGTACATAAATATTACAAATATGTAGAGAGAGAGAGACTTGCTATATATCCCTTGTTGCTTCCCGCCCATTTCACCTAGTGGACACTAGCTAGTGCCGTGGTGTGGTGTGCTTAATTAGAATAAATCGGTCACTGTCATCACTCAAACCAAACGAAACTAGGCCAAACTAACAAAGGTCGCCTTCCAAGTTCCCAGGTTCTCACGAAGTCGCAGCGCAGAGGTCGACCGGCGACGTAATCCGCCGATCGAGGAACAGTGGTCAGAGTCATAGAGGACGGCCGTAGCCCGTAGGCATATCCAGGTAGGGGAGAAGAGATATCCACCGTACCCGGCCGGGCGGCGAGTGACGCCAGCGCCGACGCAACTACTCAAACCCGGCCCGGCCAGCTTCGCCGCGGTGGTCCTTCTCAAGCGTGAAGCTAAGGCCCCGTTTGGTTCCCATAAGTAGGGTGACTTAAAGTCACAAAAAGTGTAAAATAAGCTCACCCAGCGAAACCAAACAGCTCCGACTTAAAGTCTTTCCAACTTATAAGTTGCATAAGTAGCCCACCCCTACTTAAAGTGACTTATTTCCACTTTTTCCTCTACCACCTCATGTGGGAGCCCACCGACTTATAAGTCATCGCGAACCAAACGACCGACTTAAAGTGGCGTGACTTATAAGTCGGGTGACTTATAAGCTCACCCTACTTATGGAACCAAACGGGGCCTAAGGCGGCCGCCACGCTGCCGCGCAGCGCGCATGATGCATCCGTGTCCTTGACCGGACCAAATCCTGGCGGGCAGCTAGCTAGCTGGTGGCCTGCACGACGATCGTCATGGTCGCCGATGTATCTCATCCACCTACCCCACATCTCGATCATCGTTGCTGGCCAGCCGCGCGTACGTGCGCCCCCGCCGAGTCAGATGCTCACGTGTGCGCTGCAGATGTGTGCCGACCGGCCAGGCCGGAGAAGCTCGATCGCTAGCTCTATCCCGTGACGATGGATGGTATCTGCGTGGCTGACTGGCTGCGGCGCCGGCGCCTTTGTCGTGGTCTTGTACTCTTGTGGCCTGAGTCAAATGTTTATCAAACGAGGACCGCGCCAGTACGTACGATGGGCGGTGGTGGCCCTAGACTGTTTCTGCGGCGGATCGCATGAGGTGCATGCATGAATGGTCGAATGGGCATGCCTTTTTGTGGTCATCCTGGTTGAGGAGCGAAAACATTGTTATAGTGATCAGTAAATCGATTTCATTTCACGGCCAGACGCCCGAACTAAATAGTTCGGAATTCTATCCGGCTAATAACTTGGTTATCAGTATTAGTATCACACACATTACAGGTTACTCCCTCGTTTCTTTCTAATTGTATGCCCTTTTGACTTTTATAAGTGCATAGTTTTTACCATGCATTTAGATTTACAGTGAACAATCCCACCCTATATCACTGTTTCAAAACAACCAATATGAAAGGATCTGATATTGAGGCTAACCGTATACCACCACCTTACACATGTAGTGTATGGTGGTATACATAGGTATAAGTGATATCAAGGTATTATTGGAAGTTATTTCTCGACAACATAAACAAAATATATGATTATTTCTTATTACCAAAAATAGCCATATATAAGGGGAGATCACACAAAAAATATACAATTTCTTACAAAAACCTACTTGCCTTTAACAAAAGTAGCCATATACTGCATACACCACTTGGTAAGCTAAAAAAAGCATAACAATTCGAGAAAGTGTATCAATGTTGACCCAAATAGACCAAAAAATTAATACCTAGCCGGGTTATCGATCGGTCACAGTGATCTGCCCCCCCTTCGTTCAGTTCATTTTATTTTTTAAAAAAAATTATAGTTTTAACTATACATGTAGATATAGTAGATAGCAACATTTATAAACTTTAAAAAGCTAAAACGACCAATGTTTGGAATCGAACGAAGGGAATACATGTTTTTTTTTTGAAGTTAAGGGGATAAATTTTTGAGCTCCACGCCTCCATCGTCATGAGGCCACGCCGACGAGCTCGTCCACTCCCCTTCCGGTGCTTGCCCGAGCAGCACGCTACATGTTTTGCGCGAGTCACTGCATCATCACGGTACCCCCGCTAGGGCTGCCAAGTGGCAAGGAGACGCATGGCCTCTCATGGCGTATTGGCATGGTGAATCGCACCCGGCCGGGTTGGTGGTGAAGGACGCTGCGCTGCGACTAAAGCAAAGGGTCATGAACCAGGCAGGCACAGGATCGCCGGCACACGTTGCGCACAAGGGCTGCCTGCAGGCAGCACACGTTGAATAGTCGAACCACATGCTTCTTGCGGTTAAGGGCTAGAGCGGCCAAGAAGGTCTAAACTTTTTTTATACGATATGAATGTTTTGCTTCTCTGCCTAGTATTTGAACTCTCTGCGTGACGATTAACGTAGGCCATTGATGGCAACTTGCTAACCGAGCTCGTGTGATCTTTATTGGTAACCAACAACGGTTGTTGGTATTGTTCATCTCACGCCCCGTTAGTCTGGCTCATCAGCCGCCAGCGAGCAGTACTTTTCTCTCAAAACAATAAACCAGTCACCAACAACTAGTATTTTTTTCTCAGAAAAAATCAGCACCAACCACTAGCCAAATAAATAGGCAAAGAGGGTGCTGAGAAACTATGGGAATGAAATCCGTCCAATTTTAGTTCTCAATCCGTCTCAAATTACTTGTCGATTTTATTTTTCTAAATACATTTCTTTGTATTTACCTCGATATATATCTATGCCTATATAAAAAATGCATCTAGAAAAGTCAAAACGGCGAGTAATTTAGAACCAATGGACTACCTTCAATCCAAAACGAAACTGTCACACCCGATTTTCCGAAGAAAACCAAGTGCAAACCTATATGCATGCCAGGATAAGTTTCATGAATATAGTGACATAAAAGTGTATACAGAAACAGTATCACGTATGAAAAAGAAAGATTATCAGAGATTAACGCTCAATCCTGGAAACGAAGGCTCCAAACTTCACAGGCAATCGACTGGGGGTTGCGTATGCCTAGAACCAGCAACATCTTCACAAGACTTCAGAGTAGCTTCCTCCTTCTGAGCAACATTGTTTATAGCAAGGGTGAGCACTTGTCGTACTCAGCAAGTGTGGGGGAAAAAATGAATGCAAAGGCTATATAGTGGACTGGGCTATAAGCATTTAAGCAATTTTAGTTGGTCCAGTTTTATTAGCACCTATTTACTAGCAAGTATAAGTATATACCATCCCACAATTAAGCATAAGATAAGAGGTACGCCATAAGCATATGGCAAGCATAACTAGAGAGAACGATTTAAGTCCATCTTCAAGTTCAATTATCATGTGAGGGTCCAGGCCGCCCGTGACCGTGGGCACGGCTAATCGATTAGTTTTACACTCTGCAGAGGTTGTACATCTTTACCCACAAGTCGCGTAAAAGTCCCGAAGAACTTTAAACCCAACCATGCGATGCTGCGCAGGCATCATACCACACTACCGAGGTGTGATTGCATAGGGACGCTACGAGGCCTTTGCAAAGAGTCCTCCCGTGCGTATTAGTCCATAGTAGTATGTCATAGAGGCTATCTTTCGTACCACACTTCTATTACGGACGGTAAGCCATAGAGTCTTCCGTTCCATCACCGCTCCGGAATAGAAGAGCCATAAAAGCATTCCTCCGTCCCCAACCTACTATGCGAGTAATAACCACACGAAGACTTCCCTAATTACTCGGCCAAGACCAGAGCCATATAGTCCTTGTGGTTGCACTGTTGTCCTGGGTGGTTCTCCATGTTCCGATTAATCATATGGTCTTGTATTAAGCATCCAAAGATATAGCACAAAGGTATAACATGATTCATCATTAATGTTCATTAAAACCACCATAACCCAGGTATAGCAACTAAGCATAGCTACCCAACATAAATGTAAACCCAGGTTAACAAGGAATGACAATCAAAGACTAGGATAAACCTTAATAGGAACCCATCAAAATTAATGCAAGCAATGCAATGTGTGATTAAATATAATTCTTAGGACAAAAGATCAAGGACACACTTGCCTTTAACCAAAGTAATGTCGTTGCTCAGAATATCTTCAACTTCAAGCTCTTCGAAAGCTCTCGAACGGCGTTCACTCTAAGCGCATCAATCATCGGGCACAAACATACACAAAGCAAACAAACAAACATACTAAGAACAAAGCACCAATCAAAAGAAACTTTAAAAGAACGCACTAAAGGAGAGGCTTGATTAGATGGATCACTAAAGAACACAAGGTGTACTTGGCTTGGTTAGCTTTAAAGAGATGGTTATGAAAGATTGAGCAAGGACCGGAAAGATCACACTTAGATAAAGCTTGATAAAGAACGTCTAACGAACCATTTGCATTTATGAGAGAGCAAGGCTATAAGCTAGGTTCATTTTAATTAACAAAACAAATATAAAGGATATTTCGTAAATAAAATACCCTATGTTGACATTAATGCAATATTAAACTTTATTTATGAAACCGGTGTAAAGAACTAGTCAAGTTTTATTAATAAAGATTCATATATTGATTAAACCGATTAAACATTTTAATTTAGAAAAACTAAACTATATGAACAATCTAAACGAAACTTTGTAATTCGAGTTCATCATATTATTATCAAAAACAGTATTAAATTGGCTTTAATCAAGATTAACATTTATTTATAAAGCTGGAGTAAAAACCTAATCACTTTTAATTATAAAAGTTAATTAATCATTAAGCAAATTAATATTTGACTTATGGAAAACCGAGTAAAAGATCTAATTAGATTTTATTTATAAAAGCATGTAAAGTAATCATTAATCAAATTAAATTTGATTATGAAAAACGATATATAGATCTATATTGCTTTTATTTATAAAAGGCATGTGTAAATAGACATTAATCAAAATTAATATTAATTTTATTTTCAGAAAACAAAACATGGTGAAAACACACCACTAACGCGTTGGGCCAGTGCCCTGGCCATGGCCGCTGGCCAGATAAGCCTCGGCGGGCTGGCGGGTTGGGCCGGTGCGGGCGGAGCGGGTTGGGTCGGGCCTCTGGCTCGGCCCAATCCGGTAGCGTAGATTTTTTTTTCGAAATATTTTTCAGTGCAAAAACAAATCCAGGAAATTCCTAGAAAATGTTTAGAGGCACGAAAAATACTCAGAAAATCACAAAAATTCCAGGAAAATTCCTAGAGATAGATTAAGACATGAACAATCCAAATAAAGCATTTGGTGCTCATGAAAAAGATTTTAGAGCCTTCTAATAAATAGAAATAGCTCAAAGAAAATGAGAATAAATCCCAGAAAAATCCGGAAAATTCTCGGCAGAGTTTGGACAGCTCCTAAACGCATTTTTGAAACCTTTTGCACTCAAGAACCACTAGATGCATCGGCATGAATGCAACACTCTCAACTTTTATTTAATTTAGAAAATCAAACAAAGGATTTTTCCTATACTATATTCCCTGTAAAGAAAAATAAATGTTGGAAAATTTTAAAATTATGAGAAAAATCGTTATTTAATTATTCTTTCTATTCACATCCTGAAATTGGAAATTTCAGGGTGTGACAGAAACAGCGAATGGGGTTGTAGTCCAATGGTAGGACTGTCCAGTGG
Source organism: Cenchrus americanus (assembly GCA_947561735.1). Classification (NCBI taxonomy): domain Eukaryota; kingdom Viridiplantae; phylum Streptophyta; class Magnoliopsida; order Poales; family Poaceae; genus Cenchrus; species Cenchrus americanus. The sequence goes on along the minus strand of OX387244.1, from coordinate 25,254,283 downwards.
GACGCTACCCACCATTGTTTAAATCCTGGTGCTCGCACATTTTCCAGGATCTTCCAGGATTTACCGGCGTTATGCATTAAGTGGTAAGCGACATCCTCGTCGACAACGAGGCGCCTCAATAGTGACTTGGCTTCGGGAATCTCCAGATATGTCGTGTGCTCAGTCATTCAGAGGTGCTCATATCTATTATCCATATTCAAATTCACACCCACCTCAAATGGGAGGGTATAAGTAGAAAATAATTATCTATTGAAGAAATAGGGAGGGTAGGGTGTGGGGAGGGTACAAATAATTCATTGGGTATGTATGGAATCTAGTACAAAACTAATTATCCATTGGGTATGGGTCGGATTAGGTAGGGTAAGAAGTGGATAATAATTATTTGGATTTTAGGTACGAACAAGAGTGGATTTGTCCATACCCTCACCAGTGACATGCTTAGGTGCTGTGTAATTATGGAAAAACATCCAAAACGAAACAAAAAAATAGAGAGCAGTCTTTTCATCTGCAAACAGTAAAAAAAGGCTTTGAGAACAGGGCGGTAGTACAACAATGAACTTGGGCGTGAACGAGAAAGGACTGAAACAACATCCATCCTCTCTCTCTAGTCGGTCGGCCGAAACGAAAAAAAAAGAATGTGCATCATGTGGATTAGGAGGGCTCAGTTCAGTGGACTAGGGCCCAGTCCGCTTGTCTCTGTCAAGAATTTCACGTGAAAAATACGAGCATCCGAAATTAACGACTCCATCCAGTTATGTCACTGAGCCGACATCTTTAATGTAGCGGAAACATTGCCCATTGTCAAATGCTCTTGCCTCTTTTTTCGAACAAACAAATGCTCTTGCCTTGTGAGTAAAAACTTTGCCTCGTGCCTGTTTGTTACAAAAATAATTGATGCGACTGTGTGGGAGGTTTTTTCCACGCATTCCGGCGGCTGCTGTCATCTCTGATGAATCGGTTCGACTGATAGCGGTGGCACAGCAACCGAGGCCACCGCACTCCCGCAGCGCCGCGTGCTTCGGCACGCACAGGAAACGCGTCGATGTGCATGCGTGTGCTGGTACGAACACAAGGACCCTCCGCCCTTCACAACGCTCGTCGAACGTTGTATCACGTATCCAGCATGACTCTTTGTCGTATAGTCATGGGTTGCTCGTCATGTCTTCTTTTATTTCTCATCATCCAGAGCGCCCACATGCCACAGATCATGATTGCTCGATCACGCACCAGTCACTCCTTGGCCACAGTTTATTCTAGTAGGACATGCTTGATTGATTCCTCTGCTGCTCCACAAACTTCACAGTTAGCAATTGGTTCAATGTGTCGCCTACATAGCACCCTGCCTTGCTGGTAGGAATTCAAGCACCACTCGCCACCGGAACACCCTCACCTTGGGCGGCACTTCCGCGACCACAACAAAGTCGACAAGCGACACACAGGGAAACTGTACACATGAACGGCTGCTGCCTGTTTCTGTATTGCATTTGTGTTCAACATGACATGATTCAGTTTGAATTAAATTATCGCAAATGAAAACTGTACGTAGAGGACTTGAGGAAAAGACTCAGCTTTACAGGTAATTTCTCTTTGCCAGTCTATTTGATGAAAGCCTCCCTACAAGTTTTTCATTGGCACTGATATTGATTGAAAAAGATAAATGACAAGACTGGCTAACATAATTTTCCACACCATCAACTAAAACAAACCATTAGGCATGGATAATATCGTCTATTTCACAAGTACATTTTGCAGTTAATTTAAAATGCACAATTCTATTGCTGTACACCACAGAAAAAATCAACACAGTAAGGCAAAATGTGTTAATACTAAATAGCCCTTCATGGGCTACTTGCTACAAGGAAAACATCTAGCTAGCTCTCACCTAAACTGCACCAAAGGCTCTGCAAGAATGGATTGATCCAGCACGGGGGTTACGAAATGTCGGCCCCGTGCCGTGTAGTGCAACCGACATACCTATCTACAATAGCATCACTATGCCTCAAATTTACAGTGAATTACAATGGTTGGTATTTCTCTGAGTACTGTTATTGTATCTATAGTGGTTCCATAGACCCACTCTTTAGCCTCTCCATTCGTGCCTGCAACCCAGATAGAGCTCGTTCATCCATGGGTGGAATATTACTTTGTTGTTGGGGTTCACCATCCAATCGTGTCCCAGCATGGGGCATAGTACTTCCGTTCATACTAGCCAGTGGCCGAGCCTGGGATCCATCAAAATGACCTACAGCTGCGGCTTGAATGCTTTTCATCCTTTCCCGAAGAGCATCCAATGTCCCTGCTGGTAAAAAAATAATAATCCCAACAATCAGATGACGTACATAATGATAGCATATACAATTACGCATGCAGATGAATCTGAGGCAGTATACGATGGCAACCTGAAGTATGGTATCTATCAGTTTGTTGGTCCATAGAATGTAATCTATAATCGTCTCCTTTGAAGGCCTGTTGCGCCTCAGTGCTGGCATCATCTTCGTTAGAATCTGTTTTGCTACTGATCGATTTTGTATGAACAGGAGAAGGTGCAAATTTTGGAGAAGGTATTGCTGCTATTGGAGGAGGCGTGGATAATGGAAGACTAGAGGGCGTTCTTCCAGCTGCCGCATTTTTCTCCACCTGCATTTGCGAAAAAATGTAAATTCAATTGTACCTAACCAATTTTTGACAAAACAAGCTTAAACTGATATGATGCTTGTTCAAACCTGAGCTAGCCCATCTCTGATATAGGTCCTAAATGCTTCGCTTGCATTCTGAAGCTGAGCGAATATGTCAACCTGAGAAAGTGATGGTGGACCACAAACAAACAGAATAGAAAGCTCAATATATTACAAACTTCCTAATAAAATATGCACTGTACATGATCCAAAAAACCAAAGTAAAACAAATTATTTTAAAACATTCACTTAGAATAAACAGTGCTAATGTTGAACCTTCTTGGGATGTGATGGATTAGCAATAGCAATACCTTTGGATACAGCTGGGTTATTCGATAGAGTTCATACAGACCAATCGTACATGTCTGCTTATCACCAATTTTCTTGAAGACTGCTGCAAGCTCTTGCTGTTCATACAGACACGGAAGAGTTAATAGCAAGTGAAATCACCACATTAATTTACTTGTTTAAAAAATGCAGGGTTAAAAATTTGGTGATGGTTGCACCTTCAATTGTGCATCCGCTGAGTGAGTAGATGGGTTTGGATTGTTCGACGCGGCATCACCCCAGTGAGTTTGACCCATAGGTCCAGATGGTGTCAACATTCTAGCTGCTGCAAGGGTCTAGGATTGACCAAACAGTTTGCTTAGTGTAACAGTGAGAAAAAACTGAATGAAGCTCTAGTGCAACAGTGGTTCAGATGTTCTACCTGAAGATTAAGATCAATGTATGCTAGAATAATTGGCTGAGGTTCAGCATCTATAGGAACCATTGAAAGGTGACCCTTAATTGCCGTCCCACGAAGCTTGACAAGTTCATGCAAGACAGTTTTCACCATTCTTAATGGCTTGTCATCAGCACCAGCCCTACAGATTATAAGAAATATCTATATATGAAAATCCAAAGAAATAATTAAAGAGCTATCCAAGAAAACAGCACAGACCTTCTACGTATTTCTTCCATTCCTAGTTCTTGTAAATAGATATGAATGCTCTGAAGAATTCGATCGAGGTCAACTTCATAGATTGTATTCTGAAGAACCTGAGAGGGAATACAAGTGTCAGAAGTAATAAACTGTAGAGGTTCGTGCAACCAAATAATCACGTACCTTGGTCAACTTAATTAAACATTTGACAACTAAGTCTGAAAACTTCTGATTCTTTACAGCAAGAGACTCTGTTGGTGTAGGTGATGGCCATCTTGAAGGGTCCAAAGGCCTCAATAAATTAATTAGAACAACAAAGGAGGATGTTCGCTCGGCATTATCCTGTTGAAAACAGAACCATTGAAGAGAGCACAGATGATGAGTGAAGGAAAGGGTGAAGAAGAAATTTTACGTACCAGGATCTTAAGCATTAAAACATTTAGTGCTTTGAGCAATTGACTGCCATCATCCATAAGAGGAACTCTTTCATCCAAAAGCCAAAGAAGTAACTCTGTAATAAGGTTGTCCAGGGTACCCTCCTTCACAGCATGAGCAAGACGTTTGATTTGAAACGTCTGCCAAAATAACCAAGATTTTAGATAAACATAATTCAAAACTCAAAATGAGAGAAGCAAAGAGCCAAACACAAAACACGTCAACAAACCTGCATGAGTGTATTTAAAACATATTTGCAAGATCTTGAAGAAGCACCAGACAGGCTAAAATTGAAGGTCTTTGGAACCTGCAAGAATTCATGATGTATGAAAAGTTAGGAGAGTGACATCTCTGAAAATTAAGAGAGAAAATGTAACATGTAAGCAAAAACTAACCATAACTGCCAAACAAGAAACTAATCTGTCAGCTTCCTTAATGAGATCTTCAAGCACTGAGCTTTCAGGGTCAGCCGCCTGGGTTAGCTCATGGCATATGACTTTCATGCCTTCAACAGACTGCAGAAAACAAAGGCATATCAGGCCAATGTTTGTGTTTAATAAGTGAATGTAAAAATACAATGACTGTGAAAATACTACACATCCATCATGTAAAAAGGGATTAACACGGCCTCAGCATTATGAGAAAAGGTGGTTGGGCTTTGGGAAGTGAGCAAAAGCACAACCTGCTCAGGCAAACCCAGTGCAACAATCTCAAGAGCTTCACGCCAGTCTGCAGGACCAGTTGCAGTTGGCATCTGCCTAGGAACCAAATGCCTATCCATATGAGCATCAGCATATCCAAAGTTGTCCCTGTTGACAGCCGAGCATAGACAAGCTGTGTTATGAGATGCTATATAAAACAGTATGAAAACTCAAGATAAGACACCTGGAGCACCTTGAAATCATTGACCCTGCTACTGAACGGGAGACTACTTCTCCACTTTGTTCTGCTACGTCAGACCTGGATCCATAAAATGAAAGTATGAGTAATTAAAAGTGAAAATAACATCAGCCATTCAGAAAAGGAGACAGACCCATTCTCTCTAACTGAACGTCTCAAAGCTGCTCGAGCATCACCAGGCCTTCCTTCTCTCCTTTTTTCCATTTCCCTTGCCTGACAGACATCAGATAGAATATGGTAGCACCTTAGTCGTATAAAGTGGCTGTTGCACAACTGTGTGCTAAAAATAGCAGAATCTGGATGTTGGCTGACAGAAACAAACCTTCCACTTGAACCTATCATCAAGCATGCTTCTTTGGGCATCTGAGAGTTTTCCAACATATCGCCATACATCATCCCCTGTTTGGTCAAACATAGTAAAACTTTAAGGCTCTTCCAAAAATGTATAAATATTGCAAAAGAGATAAATGCTGCTAAATTCAGTATATACACTGATAATATTGCTTTGCGAATACACAAGAACACATATCAAATGAACAAAATAAATTTCTCAGTAATAGGTATGGAAAGCATGCAAATATTTTATATTGAATTACTAAAAAGCATGCAAATATTTTATATTGAATTACTAAAAAGCATGCAAATATTTTATATTGAATTACTAAAAAGCATGCAAATATTTTATATTGAATTACTACAAATCAGCTAAAGGGTTTGATTGGGTATGCGCCAAAAGAAGGTTGTAAATATACAGTTAAAGCAACTAAAAAAAGTGAGTGTGTACCGAGGTTTTTGTAGGCAGTTGCAAGTGTATTAAGAGCAGCTTTCCTGATCTCACCATCACGCTCTGCTGTCAGTGCTGCAACAGATGGCAAGTTTTTCATCAACCCACCAACCTGCACAACAGAAAAGGTATCTGCTATAAGTAACACAATACCATTTAACCAGCACACAGGACAGGTAGTGATTCAGACCTCAGTCCCATGATGGTCCATGAAGTATCCAATGATATCGACGCATTCTATCCTTGTTCGGTTATTCTTGGAACGCAGTCCCTCCAAAACATAGGGAAGTAGTTTGGGAAGAGAATAAATGTTGACCATTTGCTTTATCAGCTCCCCCATTTTTTCCCTAACTTTTTCAATGTTATGACCAGACTGCAATACAATGATAATTTGATCATGCAAGCGAACTGCGATAAACATATAATATGATATTTTTATACTAAGTAGTTTTTGTACAGCTTAAGTATCTATGGTACCTTCTCCATAAGGCAAGGAAGAAAAATTGCAGCTTCAGCTTCTGTTAACATGTAAGATTGGTCTTTTAGAAGATCAAACAGCTCGGGAAGAAAGTCAAGGACCTACAGGTAAATTAGTACACAGTATAGAAACCGGTCAGGGCAGCAAAAAGGGAGATAAGGCCGTATAATTCTTAACAAGGGTGCTATGGATCTACCTTCAGCAAACATGTTGTGTTAGATTCGCAAAAGCGCAAGACAAACCACCTTAATAGTATGTCAAGAAGCTCAATTACTTCTTTCCCACTTGAAGGAAGTGCCTGCACAATTGCAACAGTATGATAAAAAAAGAATAATTACGGCAAGAAGCTATATTTAATCACCCATTAATACCAATTCTAACCTTTTGTAGCAATTCAATACCATCTATTTGCCTCTTAAAGTCTGAGTTCCACAGTCGCAAGCTTACATCTTCTCGGAAATGTTTAAACAAATCAATCTGCGGATAGAATCCAAGAAAATCAGCTGATATGTCCACGCAGCAATAGCCAACAGCACATAGAGCAAAAGGTGGGGGGGTGGGGGCGGCAGTGCAGCTTCCATTGGACATATCAAACAAAATTATACACTAGATTCCAACATGTAAATAATGCGCATCCACCAAAATTACCTTTTAAAAAAACTAAGACCAGCATATGCATATTTCTAGACAGTACAGGATTCACAACCACCAGCTTACGCAAATGACAACACAGGATGTTTCTCAGATTAATACATGTGGAAAAAACAATAACTAACTATGTTTCCATCATTTCACAGTCATCATCTCCCACTTGTAACTTCACTAGAGATCGGATGTACTCTTGGGACCCAGACAAATCTGAGAATTGAACACCCACATAATCTCATCCTGTTTCGATATCAAGTTCACATATAAACTCTATGTCCTATCAATTAATGGAAATCAAAATCCTTTTTAAGAATTACACATTTGCATTCAATTCATTACGAACAAAAATCATTCAGGGTACTGATGGAAATGCACATTTGATTGTTAAAACCGATGGTAACCAATTAGGCATAGAATTTTCTTTTCATGCTATGAAGTCATGTCAGCCTTTGCAACACCATTGTGCAATACCACATATCAATGATATAGGGCTATGTTTCGTATGAATCTGTTAATTGACCAAAAAAAGTTAAAGAGTTCCACTTCTGCAACATAACTGTCAGCATTTGATACCATAGGATACATTCAAGCACGAATGTAACATTTACTGTACCAGCAAGTCCTCATTTTTTTCATTGAGAGCGTTTTGCTAATGTAAAGGTTTTTACTAGGTTATGCGACAAAGGTGACAAGAAAAATGCCAGCAGAAAAGCAATCAACTGGAACATATATAGACATATAAAAGGATGAAAATGTAATAATCTTAAACTAGCCTCCCTTGTACACAATACAAACCTTTAATTCATCAATCTGCTCTCGGCGCGGTTCTTCAAACTTGAATTTCCTTACCAAAACACGTCTCTCCCGCTCTTCCTGAACAAGTGCATTTGTGTGAGATCAGCGCACAACCCAGAGATGTTTTCTTTAACCAACAACTCAAAAATGTTATAGGGCCCTATGAACACTAACCTTGTTTGAATCCTTTATATTAAATATTGCCTGGGATTGTAAATGATCTTGAGAAGAAACCATAGTAACGGATGCTCTTGCTGGAAGTCCTCTCTGATAGTGGAGCATGATAGTTAGAAAACATGTTTGAGCATGATAGGGCATATCAGGTGGAATGGCCTACTTTTTGGTATTGGTGAAAATACATCCACAATCATTCATTCAAGCTTCGGGTTAAAAAAATGAAACTTCACATCACCATAGTTCATTTTATGGCATATCTTGTCGCAGAAGTTGAGGTCCAACCTCAGTCCAGTTTAATTCATTAAAAAACAAATTTCAAGTAAATATGCTAAGGAACATAGTATCTAGTGTATTTTAACCTAAACTTGTCACTTTTAGTTAAATTGGAATAGATTTAAACCTTAACTATAGTGACAAGATATACCATAAGATGAACTATGGATGTCCAAGTTTAATTTTTTTAAAAAAACTTTAAGCTTCATTTTTTTAATGAATTTTCACTGTTTCGAAAACTGGCATTTTATTAATTGAAATTGCATCCTTCCCTACTGGCACTTTAAGCTTAACACACAATGACGCAGAGATAAGACACATACTTGAGATGCAGGTTTGCCCACATTAGAACCACGATCATTCAGACCATGTTTACTGTTCTTCAAACCAGCCTTTGATGGCAAGCTCATGCTTGTTGTCACCATCTTGACAGATTCAGAAAATCCTGGTGTGGTACAGCAATGACGAGTCAGAACGAAAAATTCAATGATTACAGAAAAACAACTACAATGCAAAACATGATCTGCAAGACACCACCTTCATGTACAGTAGTCAGTTTCAACCTCTCTGCTACAATGGCCAAAGTAGGTGATGGCAAATCTTTTAGGTTCCTTCCAACCTAAAAGAGACAATAAACTCAGTTGAAGTAGAAGCTCCAGCATTAAATGGGAAGATGGATTAAAAGGAACAGGTAAATGGGTTACCACTTCTTGGCCACAGATTTTAAGAATTTCATTCATAAAGGATTCAGCAGCTTTACGGACTTCAGAAGATTTATCCTTTTCAAAAAGAAGGGTTAGCCATTATATGTTTCCATTTAACATATAATCAAAATATCAGTTTCGACTGGTACCATCAAAGAAGATGCCGAAGGCTTCAACAAAGGCAAAGCCTCAGATGGATCACCCATTTTTGAAACATGCTTAGACAACCAATCAAAAAGATCTTTTCGCCCTTCTGAACCTGTTTTCTGATCACCCAAAGTCACTACAATATATGGAACCATCTTGTCGAGTTGGGCAGCAGCAACCCATAAATCGAGAGCATTCAATGTGCATTCTCGCATGTGCTTCTTGTTGTCACCAAGGCATTTCAGCACATCCGCCAAAATACCCTTCATAACAAACAGTTCTCCGTTATTATAGTGGCAAAACATGCATACAGAAGTAGCAAAATACAGAAGTAGAGAGACAACAAGGGTGTTAGTTTCAAACCTTGCTTGATTTTTCAACAGACGGGCCCATAGCAGATGCAAGACCACCAATAGTGGACAAGGTTGCCATTACTAAATTTTTGTTGCTGTCATAAAGACGGCCTCTAAGTGCAGTAAACAGGTCAACTGCAGTGATAAGATGGCCAAGACAATTTAGTAATTAGATGAATATAACTCTCTTAACAGATACAAATTTAATAATTATTTGAGATAGATATAAACGGTGAACCTGTTCCTGTAGGCTGGATGCGTTTATGGGCCTCCTCCACAATTTTGTTGACTGAATCAATGGACTCCAGTCGTACCTATCAATTCATCAGCATAATATAAATATCACAATAAAATGCTAGACAACATACAAAAATAAAATAATTGAGTGAGAAACAAGATAAGCGCCCAATACCTTCCAGTCAGGACTGCCCAAATTTTTTAGTAAAGTAGGTGTTATCTTGGCACTAATGTCTTCCCGTGGAAGCCCATCAGACAGGCCAGCAGACATAGAAGATGCAGTGTCCAAAACTCTTACTGTTCTCTTTGGAGGAGCAGCAGCACCCTATGAATTGAACCAAATTGGTGTCAGCAAAAATATAAGTAAAACAAGGATATATTCTCTAAAAGTAACTGAACACAGCATACCTCAAAAGGATTTTTTTCATATTCAGCATCCAGGGCACTTAGAAGTGCAGGTTTAACATCACTTAAAAAGCCCTTGATGTCTGCAGGAAGGTTTAATTCAAAAACATGATCTTGACACTAACATGATAAAATTCAAGAACTATAAGATGACCTGGTCCCACAAACTTATGCAGCATCCCAATTAGTTTTATAGTTGCATTTCTTGTTGCAGCAGCACTTGATTGAAGACCGATGTCTTTGCAAAAATCAATCATGTCCTGAAACAACATAGAGCACTAAGAACAAAAGTGTGGTAAACCTCCAAATACAGCACAAACATGTAGAGAAAAGTGCACCTTTAGCTTCAAATTAGAAATCCCAAAATCTTCTACAGCAGAGACCATCCAAAGAATACCCTCACTAAGAACCTTGGGATTCTTGTGCTCCTTCATTATTTTGTATAGCTACAAAAATATAATACACATAATTTTAGTGGTTGCCGAATATCATCCAAGTTGGGGTATCTGTGCATTCAATCAACTCATGGAACAAAACCGAAAAGACACTATGCACTGAATATATTGACGGTCAATGTATAACCTTAGCAAATTAGATTAATTAAAAAACTGTATAGGACCTTTTGAGAAAAAGAAAAGCTCTTACCCTCTCAAACACAAATCCTGGACCTACAGCCTCACAAAAGGCAGTGAGACATTTCATTGCATGAGCCCGTGTTTTTATATCAGCAACCCTTTCACTTATGCCTGAGAGAAAATAGCAATTCGGGAAGTTAACAATTTTACTAAAAATCGACATTCTATAACACATGACCAAGAAATAAAAGTGAAATACTTCAAATAAACTGAAAAGGACAGTAAAATATTCCCTCCATTCTTAAATATATGACGTTTAGGACAAGCTAGTTAGTTACTAACTAGCTTGTCCTAAACGTCATACATTTAAGGATGGAGGTAGTATGATCAATAGGTATTTAACAACAAAGGTAATATGGAATCAAAAGGTAGTGCATCTTATAGCAGTGCAGACAACACATGAACCCCCAAGTTATACGTCAGCACTACCAAAAAAAGCTGCACTGAAGCAAGATTCAGAGAAGCTACACATTATATCAGCATTATATAAATCACAACAGAAAATAGTATATATCCCTCTAAGAATTGGCAACAGGCAAGTAATTAGCAAAATCCATAAATAGAATTTCATGAAAGAAGCCCCATCGTTTTTTCATAATTAATGGTGTAAAAATCAGTATGTGCTGAAATTTAAATCCTTCAGTTATTTTAACTTTTCAACCTCTGGTGGACACTTAACTTCAAATTAAAAACTTTGATTTTTTTAAATATATATTCTGTGGTTGGCGACTTATACCTCAATAAAATTTATGCAATCCTAAGGCGCAACAATAATGTAAGTTAACACTTCATAGCCTTTGTTTATCGTCCCACAAGCCAAACTAAGGCAGGAAATAAACTTAGGTTCAACCAACGATCCTCACTCATGTGTGCAACACTATTCCTGGTTTCATCATGATTTAAAGAGGCAACAAAACAAGCTCACAAACTTCAGGTTTTAAGGTGTTAACAGCTTAAGCTTAGGTGGGTTCATGCTCTGAAAAAGCCAAAGCCAATCTCATTTTTAGGTGCAAGATACATAAAGTACTGGAGAAAAAGAGGAGCTCGTACCAAGAAGGCATAGAACCACACATCGCTTGGGGAATTTTTTTACAGTCGAGGATATATGGGTGATGACCTCTATAACTTGTTGTTGTACCTGTTTCATTCAAATCTTACAGACTTCCATAAAGAAGGGAAACGTAAAAATAGTCAGCAAGCAGAAAGTACCTGAACATTCTTTTCACCCCATCCAGGCACAGCACACAACAAACGAATCAGAAGTTCAGCAGACTTATCAAGTTCTGCAAGACTTTCCACCTCCTGCTTGAGCATGCCAATAGCTGCCACATAACAACCATAGATGTAAGAAGATTAAACAGAAAATTGGAGCAACTTTATTCCCATAAATAAGGAATGAAAACTGAAAAAGTAAGTGAATCAAAATATATTATTGAGTTGCATGCACCAACCAGTTCAACCCAAAAGCTTAAGCTGATGGGGAAAGGTGGGCAATTCACTTATACTCCAACACTCCCCCTCACGTGCAGGCTCCCCCAGGCCGCATACGTGGATATTGGAGTGGGCTGTAATTATTTTAATTAACGCGCCCGCCAGGATTTGAACTCGAGACCTCTGGCTCTGGTACCATATTGAGATGCATGCACCAACCAGTTCAACCCAAAAGCATAAGCTAATGGGGAAAGGTGGGCAATTCACTTATACTCCAACATATATAAATCTCGATTTTTCTTTTCAACACCAGCAGCCAAACAGGAGAATCTATCCTATTAAGCTGATAAATATAGTTACCACATACAGAACAAAATTACAAGGAAAATAAAAGCATGCACTAATAATTGTTAGTCTTGCTGCAAATGTTAGAAGCTTTTAAAGCTTCAGAACAGAAAATAGAAGCAACTTTTATTTCTAGAAAGAAAAGAATGAAACAGAGGTGGCAGCTGTCAACAGTGTCACAACAAGGATTTTTTCAGGGTTACTTTTTCTTGTCTCAAACTTAGCAGGAGAGTTTGTCAATCTACTAAAATGATGAGCAAACGAACACTACTGCACTAACTAGGATACTAAGAAAACAATCACATGCGATATTGCCTTACTAGGATACTAAGTAAACAATCCGCACATGTGCACACTACAGTCCTTACTCAAACAAGATATCCTCGTTTAAGATGAGCATACAAACAAACAGATGGGCGTAAAAGAACATCAATAACCTAGAGATGATGAAAACGAACAAGGGGCGCAGAAAAAGGGATGTGAGAGAGAGGGAGGGAGAAGAAATAAGTATGTGTTAATCCTTCCAAATTGAACAACTAAACAAAACTATAGGATAAGCCACACAAGGTTAACTACCTTCAAGCCGCTCTTTCCAGACCGTGCTCTTCAATTGGGAAATTGTCTCAGCTTTCACAACAGATCCTAACCTCTCTTCTATTTCCTCCAAACTCATCTCTGCCGGCTGCAAAAAAAAAAATAAATATGATACATGAGTTGTGTATACTGTCTACAGTTATGAGTTTCATTTATTGTTTGAGGGAGGAGGGGAACAACACCAATAGACCTTTAATAAATATCTGGAGGACGTAAACAGGAAAAGAAACTAGTAAATCCATTGTTTTCGTATCTTTGGGACAAAATAAACCACTCCTTCCAGTTCAGAATTTTTGATTCTAAAGGCCATTTCTACAAAAAGACGTCATAAACTAACCTTGTTCCCCATGCATGCAAACAAAAGAGGATCAATTGAGTGTAAGATGGTCATTTTGTCTATTCCTCTAGCAGTGCCGAACTCTAAAGTCTAAGACACCATAAATTTTAAATCAAAGGTAAGGACTGCTAAAATTTTCCAGAGAGAAGAAAAGAAATGACAGTCCTAGTTCTAAACTAACAAGCGGATTTCTTTCAGTAAAGGCATAATTATGCACATCATGAAAGGCATATCATAACACGAAAATAGTCGGATTCTGGCAAACAAATCACCTCCACATCTTCAATCTCAGGAGCAGCAGATGTCTTTGACTGTGATCCACCATCTGTCTTTTTTGATGCAGTGGATTTTGATGGTCCAGATTTCTTAGCAGCAGCCTGAAAAAAAAACAATACCCCACATAAGAAAATGCTGCACAAATTCAAAGAATAGAATATACATCCAACAAAACTAACCGCTAGCACAGGCTTCTTTCCACTAAGCATGCTTGCAGCAGATCTCTTCATGGACAAGCTATCTGCAGCCTATAGACAGAATAATTGTGCTTCAGTTATCAGAAACATTTGGTCAACATAACCAATCATGATTAAACATTGTTCCTATACACAAGGTTGATAACAGCTAGGGATCATTAATCAGCCAACTGGAAAGCATTTTTAAGAATTCCTACAGAAACTTTATAAATATTGTCAGGCTGTAACTTTATATATATTGTCAGGCACCGGGAGCTGTAACATTTTAGTATAAATATTAGAATTACAAGGTCAACAGAAATACCCCGCGAGCAGTTGTGGCAGCTCCTGAAGTTGTGATAGGCGCTGGAAAAATGAAGGTGTAAAGAAATTAATCCAAAACAGAGACATTTGATCCATTAAAACAAGTAAAACTACAACCCAAAAGAAAATCTAACCTGTCCCTGAACCCAAAACAGTCTCACTGGCAGAACCAATCATATCTGACAGTTTCTTCTTCCTCACTTCGTCTAATTTCTCCAGCGATCTTTCCAAGGGTTTCATACCAACCATCTATACAGACAGTAAAAGTAGCATACCGTCAAGATTTTAGAGCTAAACCTTGATATATGTAATTAAGTAAAGAGAAAGGCAAGGACTGAAGAAGAAACCTTGGCAATGGCGGACAGAACAGCAAATGAGGCGTCTCGTACTTCTGGTGTACCATCATTCAAGCACTAAATATTGATACGATGCATATCAGAGTACATACATTATAGCAAATAAGGAGATACCACTGGAAGTATAAAAAAATTATTCACCTCCATGCAGATAGGAACATATTCCTTGTGCAACTTTAGTACAGTTGCTTTATTGCTTGTTTCAATGCAAAATGCAACCCAGGTCAGTGTTAAGGAACGAACAAGAGGGACCTTATTTTTTACAGCCACCCGAACATCTGCATCATCAAAAGAAAGCTTTTTTCTTATTGAGGCTCTGATCCAAGCTGAAAAGTCTTGGGATTTAAAAGGAATTTTATATACCATTTTGCCCTAGTTTCACTAGCTTATCACTGATATTACTTTTGAGTGAATAGAAATATCACCATTTCAAGGCTCAAATGACCACAATAATAATGAAATTAATATTACATGGACACGGGAGATATAGGTTCTTGCCAGAAATTACAAACCTTCAATCACGTCAATAAGCGTAAAACAGCCAGACTTGTGCATTGCTTGAAGTGTTTGAGATAGTGCTTCCGTCATTGTCGGCTTTTTTTCTTTCAACTTTTCCTGTTTAATAGTACCGTCAGGACAAACCAAAATATGTAAGCTTCAATGGGCATCCGTGCATTATTCAAGGAAAATATCAAAACAACAAAAAGATTTAGTGGCAATGTACAGTTATTCAAAGAAAAATGAGTATTATTCTTCTTACAAGCAAAACTGGAAGAAGCATCCGTGCATTTCCAGAAAAATGGCCTCTTAAACCTTTAGCTAAATTCCCTATAGCCTGAGTAGCTTCCACCGAGACAGCCAAATTAACATCTGTGATGAGCTGTGCCAAAAAACACATTGGTAAGAATGCAGTAAGAAAATTTTGGACACAACAAAACTTAACACTAGATCAAACTGCTAATTTCAGTTTGAGTATGATCCCACAATTAATTATAAGACTTCAAATGGAAAACAATACAAACACTCAAAGATGGTAGCAGAACATTTGGATAATTAAGATATGATTAGGGATTAGAAAATTGAATTAGAAAATTCATGGAATGCAGGTGGCAAAAAAATCAGAGATTTAACCTTCTTCAGTGTCCGGCAGATTTCGTGAAAATCGCCAGGAGCAATTTTTTTGGCTGAAGCAAGCTTAGTTAATTCCGCCACAGCATCCCTTCTCTCTGACCATTTAGTCGCTTTCTGGCAACAACATGAAAACCAATGTAACAAATATCATACGATGGCACGAACAATAGATAGTGTACTGAAAACAGATCACATACCACACCGTCCCAGAATCCAGATTTTTCTAGTGGGGTTAAAATATCTACAGGATCAACAAGGTCGTATTCATCGATCTCCACAGGTGCTGAAATATAGAATTGTGTAAGTAGTATTCACACCTTAAATTGTAACAAACTGTCAACAACATATAGGAAACAAACACGTAAATAATTCTTTGAAGAACGCACCATCTGCTGCAGCCTCTTCAGAAGTGTTAGCCCCGGTTGTCTCCACCACAGCCTCCTCCTCGAGCTCCTTTTCTTGTTCGGATCTAGAAAAAAATGCCAAATTGCCATTTTCAAATCATCATGAAACAAGTAAAGAAACGTTATATTCATAGTACGTGGAATTAACAATGTGAATATTGAACAAGCGATATCCAAAAGATCTACAGCAGTTCAACAGTACAATCAACGAAGTCCATCTGATCCAAATATTCAGTGTTTTTAAGGCACAAGACGACCTTGGAAACCTGTGCACGCCTTATCACCTAGGTAATGCCTAGGTGACAAAGCAGACAGGTTCCACAAGGCGAGCAGGGTACTCCCAGATGCCTAGGCGGCGCCTTTGAAACACTGCATATATTACATACTACATACCAAAGAAGCAAATGGAACTAAAATATTTGTTCTCGCCCCAAAACTAACATATGATTCAACTACACCAAAAAAAAAGAAACAAAACAAGGGTGTGTGCATCCTTCAAAATTTTCTCATTACACAACCCTGCGATAGCTCACTCTAAATCACATATGTGGGAGAGAACAAGTGACGGCTAAATCAATGAACTGAAAAAAATCCACATCAAGGGCTTGCTTCCATAAGATTTTAGTTTTTAAGTTAAAATACAAGTATGGCAGGAGATGTAACTGCCACCACATACATAACAGAACAGATTAACACAAGCTGCAGGCTATCTACCAACTCACAAAGCAAGCAATGATATTCAAATATAAATAGAACTACAAATAACGATTTAGCAGGCATTTCAAATGGTTGCATAGATTAGACCAGAAGTGAGCCTAAACTCTAATAATAGTGTGGAAGGTCAGGTTAGAAAAAGGCTCAATTCTATCATCATTTTGGGGGCCTGATCAGTATGAAAACACCACAATCGATGTGTGTTAGATGGGACTACCCTACCCTAATCTGAATGAGGTTCTGCTAAGTGTTACACCTTTGGAGTTTGGCTGGAGCCTTCCAGCTCCACGCTCCAGTGCCAAGTGCAGACTAGGCGAGGTTTCTGTGTTTTTTCTCATCCGGTCAAGGTCAAGTTTTTGTTCTACAAAAGGAGAGCAGTGCATGCGAGTGTGATGTGAGTGTGTGGTGTTGTATGGGTTTCCAAACCCTTTCTTCTTCTTAACATAATGATATACAGCTCTCCTGTGTGTTCAAGAAAAACGATACCAGAAGTATTTTTTTATCTGATTTATTAAATACAAAAAATGGTGTAACTACTATTAAAAAGGAAAAATGAAACACCTTATTTTTCGAGTTGGTTTAGCAAGTCCGGAGACGTTTGCCACTTCTGCTTCCAACTCCTTTTTCTGCAAACAAAAAGAAGCTTGGTCATATTATTGAAGTAATGGAACACAATGATTATGCATGTTACCACTTTCAAGAATAACACACCATGGTATCTCTCATCTTCTCAAATAAAATAGACTTCACAGGCTCTTTGCCAATCCACCGACAAAGTTCTAGTGTCAAACCCTTAGAAGAAGCCCGGACATTCTGGTCTGGATGATCAAACAGCTCAGGAAGCATCTTCAGAATCTTTTTGGGTGGAACAACCTTAGTTCCAAATTCACTGGTACAAGAAGGGTGTTAGTAAATGTTGATATAAACTTGTCAACACAGGGCACAGGGAGCCAGAGGAGCAGCTAGGGACTTACCTGAGTGCTTGAAACATCACATCAATAGCAGGTACAACTGCTTTAGCGACTTTGTTCTTCACAGCCTTCTCCATAGATTCCTGATAGCACAACCACATGGAGTTTGCTTGAGTGTGTTATCATGCCATACATAATTACAAGAGGGGACATGTGACTAAAACAGATTAGCAATCTTTATATGGTTTGGGTGGGCAATTAATGAAACCGATTTATCCGATCAAATGGACGTGTTTCCCATGAGCTAGCTCTGAAAGAACAATCATGTAGCAGCTAACTTTTTTAATGATAGCAGTAAAATTGTTGCATGCTTTTGCAGGATGCCTATGACCACAATGAAACTAGAATTGCAAAGGAGGGAAATCACTGTTTCATGCTTCCCACATTTATTCAAGGAAGCCAATTGCCAATTTGACAAACAGCGAAAACAAAAACTATCTGGTGAGAAGAACATGGCACACAATCTTAAGCCAAAGGCCTAGCATTTGTAACAATATTGATAGTGCATCAGCCATTGCCAAACTGACAACAATATCTGCAACTGTATTAAACTATACACACAAGGTCTGAAAACCAAGTGGGCAAACAAACAGCATTATAAAGCCTGCTGCACATACATTTCATTGATGGCTCTCACAAGTCACAACAATAACTATCAGGGGGTTGATGAACAACTTACAAGGAAGACCTCTGCTGCCTCCAGTTCCACCCATAGAAGGAATGCAGCTTGAGCCTTCTCTACAGTCTTCGGTCGGCCAGTGAGGCACTTGGCCACGATCGCATCACAAACCTCCTTGGCATATCTGAAATGAAACAACTCCATAAATCGTTGCAAATGACAAATAAGTATAACTGAGAACGATTTAGCACCTAAGGGCGCACACACCTTGAAGCGTCGGCATCAGCAGCTCGCTGGAATGCGAGAAGGGCGTCCAGCGCCTTCTCCTGCACCGGCGCATTGGAATCAGCAACCGTCTTCTTAAACAATGGCCCTAACCACCACAACAGAACAGAAAAGCACTGCACATCAGATCTAGCACCGAAAAACAATGCTTTCAAATCCCCAAAGGGCACGCACGAATCGCGCGTGGAGCAGATCCGAGCGAGAAACGGGGCGGATCGGGAGGCGCGAGGAGTGTATCTCACCGAACTCGCGGAGGCGGGCGTCCTTGGGGTCGGTGATCGAGTCGCAGAGGGCGGCGAGATCGATGTTCGCGTCATTCCTCACCTTCCAGTTCTTATGCTGCAGCCGCTCGTCCCACGGCAGCTTCTTCGCCTCCTTGAGGAGCTTCTCGTCCTCCGTCGACATGGCCGGCCGCCGCCACCGCCGCGGGCCGGCTCCGCCGAACGAGAGGCGCTACAACCCCGCGCGCTCAACAGCGGCCGCCTAGGGTTTCGAATTCGGATGGCGGCGTTCGCCGGGAGTTTGGATCGGAGGGGGGGTTGGGGACGGGCCTGGCGGCCGAAGGGGAGGGGGGGGGGGAGAGGGAAAGAGGTGAGGGGAGATAAAAAGGCAAAAAAATATTTTTCGGGGTCGGGAAATGGTAACGGAAAATAGAGGAGTTCGGAGTCGGCGTCAGGTCAGGAGCAGTCACCTTTGGTACGCACGGGCGCGGAGCCGGTAGGTTCCCCGTCGGGGTCGGGGTTACGCGTACGGGAATGAGTTAACCATACAGTCACTTTCAGGTGGGTCAGGATGCGGGGTCCACTCGCCGCTGGATGTGTTATTGGATGGTTTAGTGGTGAGCACCCCGTTCGCAACGGGAGGGAGTGGGACGGTGTCGGTCCGGTCGGAGGTTTTGAAAGATTTTGAATTTCCGGGGAAGTCGGGGATGGACTTCGAGGCCACGTGTACGGACGATATTAAGGACTTGTTTGCTTGCGACCCTGGAAAAATTGCCTGCGCCAGGCAGCTGATCTAGGCGCTCCATTTCGTGTGCCTGCGGCCAGGATCGCTGCCTGGGCGCAGCTGCCTGGCTCAGGTTCTCATCCAAACAAGCTCTAAGTGTGCACCATTAAGGATGATTAAGCTACGCTGGCCTTTTCTCTCCTTGAGCACCATCCAGCAATGTATAAAAAAAGGTATATCATCTAAAATAGCTCTATTGATTTGTTTGTTTACGGTGTAGTCTCTCCATTTCATATTACTTATCATTTCGATTTTTTATACATTTTTTATCTAGATATAAATATATCTGAAAAGGCAAAACGACAAGCGATGTGAAAAGGAGGGAGTACTTGTTTACTAGGTTTTTTCTCAGATTTATTTGGGAGTTAATAGTGATATCCTTTTTATCGATAGATGACGTGACGCGTGAGGCGCTTATGGTTAGTGATAGGGTGGTAGTTGATTCACGTGTCAACAACGAGGCATATGTGGTGACATCATCAATCACAAGGCTCGTCGATGGAGTGTTATGTAATGTTTCCATGATATGTTTTGCGTGTATGTATTCACAAATGTATACAGGATATTGTTAGTTGGTAGTGTATTCTAGTCAGATGCATCTTCTACTTACAACTCTACCAGGCTTCTACTAGGCCCCCAATTCACACTAGCTCGAAAGGCTAAGAAATTATTTTGCTTTGTCATGATCACTATTGTGAGAGGATGACCATCTTGAATATGATGTGCCAAGCTAGCCCCAAATATTGTGGAGCTAGTAATAATGATTTAAAAATGTAAATATACAACAATTGAAGGAAGCAACATTATCATTATTTCAATAGGGAAGTAACGAGGATGAGTACAAGGCACTCTTAGACATGATGAAATATGGGGAATGGATGAGATGGAGCAATGGGAAAAAGTTTCTTGTGGCTTGTAACTCTATAAGTGATGTCTGTTGTCCTCTTTTCCTCTTTATTTAGGTTAATATTATCTTCTTTTCATACATGTAAATATGTGATAATGTACATGTTGATTTTACTTGCATTTAGAATGTCTTTTTTTTATCTTTGATGTTAAAAAAGTACCTCTCCTATCAGTTCGTGGTGGTGAAACAGGGGGGGCAAAACTGCATGTGGATGCATTTGTTCCTTCCACAAAGACAACACTTTATCTTTTGTCCAAATTTCTATGGAACCATTTGTTCTCATCAAACCATCGTGCCTCATGCTTTATATTTGCACATAGGCTACCTTGCTTGTTGCTTGGCACCCAATCGTACATGATATTATTCCTACTTCTCTCCTATCAATTTCAATGCCTCTATAGTGTTGTATCCTTATATATCATGCTATACATCGCTCTGTTCGCTTGGCTTATCAGCCACCAGCCAACAGTACTTTTCTCTCCGAACAAACCAAAATTACCAAAGAACCAGCCAAGAAGATTTTTCTCTCGAACAAACCAAGAAATGACCATCGCCACCAGCCAACCGAACAGGCTGCATGATATATCTGACCCATATGTCACATCAGCTCAATATCTTTTTTTTTGCGAAGCACATCAGCTCAATATCAATAGTAATGTTTCCATACACCAAATAAGTATAACGAGAATGCTTAGGTGAATCATTAGTTTTTTCTCAAACAAGATGAAAACGTGAATACTCATTCCGATTATACTATAAGCTTCAAACCTGACCTCAGAGTTAGAGCTCTTCTAAGCGAGACCTAAGATTAGCTGAGAAATAACTCACTCTCGTGCAAATAGCAACAGAAACTAATTAAATAATATAGCAAAGAACGCATAATAAAAGTACAAATCATGCAAGACTTGCAAATTCTTTGTTGAGAATTTGTATTCTCCCCAAGCAATAGTATGAAAGGTTATTAGAGGCGGTTGTACTTACTATGGTACTACGCATCAGAAATTTCTTGTAAAAAAATCTAGGTACGGCACTCTCCGTCATTGATGATAATTTTTTAATAATAGATTACACACCGTTTATCAATCTAATTATCTATATATCTGAGGCGAGATGTGAATGCTTATAAAATGTGTGACCACCGTTACTGACTCAGAAAAATTAGAACCAATCTAGGAAGAACTAGCGCAGTTTTTCATCAAGAAGAAGGAATTAGGCTCACTTCCTCCATTCCTATTTAGGTAGCTTGATCCCCAAATTACTGTCCCTCTAATTATTTTTTTGAGTACGACGCCTCGCGTCCCGCTCGCTCGTCTCGCGTGGGCGACGGGCGGGAGGCCCAACTCTAGCCGCCGCCAGCAGCGTGCCGCCGCACCCCGCCGTGGCGCCGGGAGCCCGCGCTGAAAGTGCATCTAGGCCCCTAAGTGGATTTTGGTGAATTGAATGACAAGGCGATTAAAGGACTAATGATCTTGTCTAAGATCGTGAGCAGGTTTTCTTAATAGATTCATGAGCAACCATTGAAGTATTTTAATTATGGATGTATTTTATGGCTCACATTTTCAAAGACAAGTATATGGTGCAAGACTTCATGAGGGTATTGAAAGGGAACAAGATGATGAGTGTACATGCTATGGTTCTAAAATTGGAAGCTTGCATATCTGTTGTCAATCAAGATCATGCATTTGAAGCGAGGTTTTTCAAATGAAAGGCTAATTGTGCATGAAGCAAAGTGGAACTCAAAGTGGATTGGATAAGTGATGAAGAGATCAACCGAGATGTCTAGGGCGAGGGACTAAGCAATCTTTGGGGCCGTAGCTAAGCCGCCATAGGTGTTTTGCTAAGGTGAAGGTCTAGCATCCGTGGGGTCTTCAAGTATCATATTCAAACCTTAACTGTCACACCCTGAAATTTCCAATTTCAGGATGTGAATAGAAAGAATAATTAAATAACAATTTTCTCATAATTTTAAAATTTTTCCAACATTTATTTTCTTTACAGGAAATATAGTATAGGAAAAAATCATTTGCTTGATTTTCTAAATTAAATAAAAAGTTGTGAGTGTTGCATTCATGCCGATGCATCTAGTGGTTCTTGAGTGCAAAAGGTTTCAAAATTGCGTTTAGGAGCTGTCCAAAACCTTCCGAGAATTTTCCGGAATTTTCTGGAATTTATTCTCATTTTCTCCGAGCATTTTCTATTCATTAGAAGGCTCTAAAATCATTTTCATGAGCACCAAATGCTTTATTTGGATTGTTCATGTCTTAATCTATCCCTAGGAATTTTCCTGGAATTTTTTTGATTTTCGAGTATTTTTCGTGCCTTTAAACAATTTCTAGATGTTTTCTGGAATTGTTTTCGCACTGGAAATAAATCCTGAAAAAAAGAAAAAAAAACTATCCTATCTAACCGGGCCGAGCCCGAAGGCCCGACCCAGTCTACCTCCGCCCGCCGCCGGCCCGGCCGCGGCCCGCGCGGGGCCCATCGGGGCCCGCATCGCGCCGCCGGCCTGGGCAGAGGCCGCCGCCGCCTCCCTGGGCAGGCGTGCCCGCGCCCGCGCCCCATATAAAGGGGGCCAAACCCCCCTGCTGCGCGGCTCCTTCTGCGCCCTAGCGCCGCCCCGCCGCCGCCATAGGAGCCCGGCTCCGCAGCGC
Organism: Cenchrus americanus; assembly: GCA_947561735.1. NCBI lineage: Eukaryota > Viridiplantae > Streptophyta > Magnoliopsida > Poales > Poaceae > Cenchrus > Cenchrus americanus. The sequence continues at coordinate 25,231,186 of OX387244.1, read as the reverse complement.
CGCCGTCGGCGATTTGTCGTGGTCGCCACTCTCCAGGGCAAGCCGACGCCACCGGCGGCTCCGCGACATCACGCTGCACCTCCTCAGCCTCTCCCTGCGTGCCGCGCCGCCATCTGCAGAGCGCCGCCGCGCTGCCATGTCCGAGCCAGAGCGCCGATGACGCCGCCGGTCGCTGCGCGATTCACAACGATGGAACACCGACGGACGGAGCCGCGACCTCTACGAGCTTCGCGTCGACGAGCCGCGTCCAGGGAATTCTTCTCCGCCTCCGGAGGTCCGCTGGAACGTCGTCGCCGGTATGCAGACCGAGCTGACCGCCGCCGCGGTTCGCCGCCGAATCCGTCTGTTCCTCTTCGTCTGTGTCCGCGGTGAGAGCCCCATCGAGTTTCCCTTGCTCTCCTCTCTCCGTCCTGCGCTTCACGCGAGTCTCTTGCAGATCAGAGGGTCGCCGATTTGGCTGGCCAGGGGCGAGCTGTCCGCCGGCCATGGCGTTCCTGAAGCCATCTTCTTTCTGTCCGTGTAGATAAGGTAAGGTAGTTTTCCTTTTAGGTCCCCAAGGTTTCTCCAAACTAGATCTCTATAGCTTGTGTCTTCCAATCTTTGCTCATAACCCCCTACGAGAATCCCACCTTTCACACATAAGTCCAACCGAGCACTTTTTCAGATCTAACCCTGTATTTTATCATTTTCGCTAGCACTGTTGAATGTGCCTTGACAATCTTATCAGCTACTCCCTATTGACTATAGTTAATCAGAACTAGGTCCTCCAATCTTGTTTTGCTCATAGAATTTTTGTTTCAGCTCTGTTTTAGTCCATTCAAATTGTGTTAGGTCCATAATAATGTAAAGCACGCGTTAGTGATGAGTTTTCACCATGTTTTATTTCCTGAAAATAAAATTAATATTAATTTGATTAATGGTTAATTATACATGCTTTTTATAACTAAAAGCAATATAGTGCCACACACCGTTTTCATAATTAATGTTAATTTGATTAATAATTATATCACATGCTTTTATATATAAAATCTAATTAGATCTTTATCTCGGTTTTTCTTACACAAATGTTAATTTGTTTAATAGTTAATTAATCTTTTCTAATTGAAATTTGATTAGGCTTTTACATCGGCTTTTATAATAAATATTAATTTGATTAATGCAAATACCATAATGTTTTTAATAATAATATGATCTACTCGAATTACAAAGTTTCGTTTAGATTGTTCATATAGTTTAGTTTTTATAAATTAAATGTTTAGTCGGTTTAATCAATATATGAATCTTTATTAATAAAATTTGACTAGTTCTTTACACCGGTTTCGTAAACAAAGTTTAATATTGCATTAATGTCAACATAGGGTATTTTATTTCCGAAATATCCTTTACATTTGTTTTGTTAATTAAAATGAACCTAGCTCATAGCCTTGCTCTCTCATATATGCAAAACGTTTGTTAGACGTTCTTTTCTCAGCTCATTCTAAGTGTGATCTCTCCGGTCCTTGCTCAATCTTTCGCAACCATCTCTTTAAAGCTAACCAAGCCTTTCTTCCCCTAAGCACGGTTTGTGTGCTTTAGTAATCCATCTAATCGAGCCTATCCTTTAGTGCATTCTTTTAAAGTTTTCTTTTGATTGGTGTTTGGTTCTTAGTATGTGTGTTTGTTTGCTTTGTGTATGTTTGTGCCCGATGATTGATGCGAGTAGAACGAACGTGGTTCGAGAAGTTGGGAAGAGCTTGAAGTTGAAGATATTCTGAGCAACAACATTACTTTGGTTAAAAGGCAAGTGTGTCCTTGACCTTTTGTCCTAAGAATTATACTTAATCACTCATTGCATTGCTTGCATTAATTTTGATGGGTTCCTATTAAGGTTTGCCTAGTCTTTGTCATCATTCCTTGTCAACCTGGGTTTATGTTTATGTTGGGTAGCTATGCTTAGTTGCTATACCTGGGTTATGGTGATTTTAATGAACAACAATGATGAACATGCTTTACCTTTATGCTACATATCTCTGTTTAATACAAGATCACTGTGCATTAATCGGAACATGGAGAACCACCCAGGAAAACAGTGCTACCACAAGACATATGGCTCTGTCTTGGCTTATTAATTAGTGAACTGGGTGTTAGGTATGCTTTACCTGATAAGGGTTGGGGGATGGCGGGTAGTGGCGTATGGACCTGCTCGGGCATAGGTGTGGGCTTAGCTAAGACACGGTACTCGCCCGGGAGCTTTATACGTTGCACTGACCAGGTAACCTAGCGGGCAGCCTACATCTAGGGATCTTTGTAACGGCCTCGTAGCGTCCCTATGCAATCACACCTCGGTAGTGTGGTATGGTGCCTGATCAGCATCGCATGATTGGGTCTAAAGTTCTTCGGGACTTTTACGCGACTTGTGGGTAAAGATGTACAACCTCTGCAGAGTGTAAAACTAATCGATTAGCCGTGCTCACGGTCAAGAGCGGCCTGGACCCTCACATGATAATTGAACTTGAAGATGGACTTAAATCGTGTTCTCTGGTTGTGCTTGCCATGTGCTTATGGCGTATCTCTTATCTTATGCTTAATGTGGGTTGGTATAAACTTATACTTTATTAGTAATCAGGTGCTAATAAAATTTGACCAACTAAAATTGCTTAAATGCTTATAGCCCAGTCCACTATAAAGCCTTTGCATTCATCCTTTTCCCCACACTTGCTGAGTACGACAAGTGCTCACCCTTGCTATAAACAATGTTGCTCAGAAAAAGGATGCTACTCTGAAGTCTTGTGAAGATGTTGCTGGTGTTAGGCGTACGCAACCCCCAGTCGACTGCCTGTGATGTTTGGAGCCTTCGTTTCCAGGATTAAGCGTAAATCTCTGATAATCTTTTTTTTTCTTACGTGATACTGTTTCTGTATACACTTTTATGTCACTATATGCATGAAACTTGATCCTGGTATGCATATAGGTACGCACTGGGTTTCCTTCGGAAAATCGGGTGTGACATTAACCAAGGAAAGTTTTGCGTGCCATCAACTTGTTAAGATTGGCAATATGGAGTGACCATGGATCCAAGTGTGCATTCAAATGCTAAGGAAAGATCCTAAGTCACTAGCTCAAGTATGGACGTGCTCAAGTCAAAGGCTATGATGAAAGCCCTCAAGTGGATATTGTTCAAGTATGGCAAGATTTGAAGTTGTTCAAGCTCAAGAGGTTAACGAAGCTCTTTTTCTTTTCTTGAGTATAGGTATGTCGTACTATCAAGAGGGATGCATCTTAGCGAGTTGACCAAATCAAAGTGCTCTTTAGTTGACCTAAGTGAGATCTAGCCTTAGAGTGTGCTAACAAACCCTCCTAACCTAACCTGTGGTGAAATGCTAGTTTCTTCAAAAGAGGTTTTGGGGGTATCTCGGGCCTTCGATCGGTCCGAGGGCCGAGGCACCCTGGTCCGACGGTGCCGCTAGCCCAACGGCTAGTTTTTCGAACACCGGTCTGACCGGTGTGGGCCACCGGTCTGACCGATGCTGCCCGGGGACTAACAGCTAGTTTTCTCCTTTGAGGGGTATAAATACCCCAAGCCTTCTTCAAGTGAGGGTTGTTGTTTCTAGTGAGTTTGCTAAGGTCCCAAGCCATTTCCAACTAGCTCTAAGCCTTAGTGGCTCTCCCCATCCATCTCTTTGTGAGATTTGTGGATTCAAGCCATCATCTTTGTGTTGGGTTGAGAAAGTGAGCTTAAGAGTGACCTTGTGAGCTAAAAAGAGCAATTTCCATAGCTTGAGCACTTTGGTTTCACGTCTACAAACTTTGAAGCATTTGTTACTCTTGGAGGTTTGCCTCCTAGACGGCTAGGTGTCGCCGGCTAGCTCCCAAGGTTGTGGTGAGCAGCGGGAAGTTTGTAAGGGCTGCGATCTTGCCTCTTCGTGAAAAAGATCACCTTAGTGGAAAAGAGGAAAGTGGTTGAAAGAGACCCGGCTTGTTGTGGGAATTGTCCCTTACAAGCTCCTCAACGGAGACGTAGCCATTCCTCAGTGGGTGGTGAACTTCGGGAAACAAATCCTTGCTTCTTCGTGTTGTTCGACTCTCTAAGTTGTTTATTCTAGCATATTACATTTGCTTCCGCTTCGATCTACTCGGGTGTGTTACTTGTGTGTGCGGGGGCTCATTACTCGCTTGTGATCATCTACAAAGGCCACACCATAAGTTTGGTTCGTGCTAGAAGCCAAGAGGTGCTTGAAGTTGTTTTTGCGGAGTTCTTCGTGCTACACCGGCCCGAGGTGAAGCGCACCGTCCGACCGGTGTCTCTCGTGAAGCCTAGTGCTCGACCGGCCGATCGGCCACCACCACCGGTCTGACCGGTGGAGCACTGTCAACTCAAGTGTTTGGGGAGAAAAAGTTTAAATTGGTCGTCTCGCCTATTCACCCCCTTCTAGGCGACATCAAGGTCCTTTCAATTGGTATCAGAGCTTGGTGCTCCGATTTGAGCTTAACCGCTTGGAGTTCTTCGATGTTGACAACTTGTGAGGTACCGTTTGAGCCTCTAGCTCTAGATGGCTCAAACTATTCTTCTTGGTGCTCTAATGTTCTCATTGCACTTAAGGTTTTGGGTCCTACCGCTGAGAGCATCATGGTTGCGAGTATCCTTCCAAAGGATGAGACATGCATCTCGCCAATGGACTTGGAGAAGAAGCAACTCAATGCCATTATTACTAATCTTTTGTGTAGCTGTGTATGTAGAGAACTAAAGTACATTATTCTAAAGAGCAAAAAGATTTCCGAAGATGCTCATCTCATTTGGAAATTACTACTTGAGTTGGTAAACACCAAATGGGATGAACTCGAGAGCGATGATGAAGATGAGTCAGTGGAGATGTGCCCTACCTCTACAACATCCACTGATCATCAAGCATCAACCCCCAAGCAAAAAGAAGATCAAAGAAGCGAAGACGCTGTCCCTCTGCAGGGACCGGTCAGACCGGTGACACCCACCGGTCAGACCGGTGCCAGCAGGGGCACACCAACTTGCTTGATGGCCAAGAAGGAAAAGAAGAGCAAGAAGAAGAGACAAGCCAAAGGGGCTAAGGACCAGAAGATTGAAGCTTCAAGCTCTTTGTCAAGAGAACTTGAACTTCTCAAATCCGAGCTTGCCTCCTTGGTTTGTAAGTATGAAACTTTGGCTACCAAATATGATCATGACATCAAACCCTTTGCTTGTAGAGCTAAAATAGAAGAAGATGCCAATGATGATCTTGAAGCCAAACTAGCAAAGCTCACTAGCGAACATATGGTTCTACAAGCTAATCACAATGATCTTGAACATTCCTATGAGAAGCTTGTTGATTCTTATGCAACACTAGAGATAGCCCATGAGGTTGTGCTTTCATCGGTAAAATCTATACAACCTCTATCTCACACATGCACACGCTCACAAGTTCAAGTTGCTTTATCTAGCGCTAATGATTGTTTGTCTCAAGCAAGCCAATCTAGCATTGAGCATGTACTTGTAGAATCTTGTGATGACCTCATTTCTGAAGAGAATGATAAACTAAAGCAAGAGGTTGAAAAGCTACAAAAGGACTTGTATATGTTGAAGGAGAAGAGCAAAGTGCAACCTTCTCAAGATAACCGTGAAAGCATGGTGAAGAAGCTTGAGAAGGGATCAACCGCCACTAGTTCAACCCCTCAACAACATACAACGTCCCACAAGAACAAGATTCAAGAAAAGAGCGAGATTGGGCGAATCAAACCCCAATATCGCTCAATCAAGCACAAGGCACAAGAGTCACTCTCCAAGAAGCCTACAAGCTCCAAAAAATGGAGGGTGTGCTACAAGTGCAGGGAGAAGGGACACCTTGCCGACTCGTGCCCAAAAGCAACAATGGGAAGTGGCACTGACCGTGACCGGTCAGACCGGTGCATGCCACCGGTCAGACCGGTGCCGGCCAGGGCAGCCCCTCTTCAAGCAAACAAGGCAAGGAAGCCATCTTCTTCAAGAACAAGACTCAGAAGCAAGTATGGAAAAGAAGTTGCAAGGGATGGTGTGACCAACAATAACAAAAGTCACATTTGCTATGAATGCCGTCAAAAGGGTCACATGGGCAAAGATTGTCCAAATGGTAACATTCCTAAATCAAACCTTGTCCATTATGATTTTCATAAGCTTAGGAACGATAAGAATGGAACTTGTGCTATAAGGGAAATTAGTTCACCTCGATATAGCACGAGAGCTATTTGGGTTCCTAAGCACCTTGTGACTAACCCAATAGGACCCAACAAGTGTTGGGTACCAAGAAGTGCTTACTGAGCTTGCAGGTTGAAAGAGATGCATTGAGCACATGGTTGGAAGACTTGGAAATCTTGATGGATTCAATTGGCCATGTGAAGAACAAACTCATATAAATCGTGAAATCAATGTCATCTCGGTAACTAATGTGCTTAATTGAGTCTAAGTCGCTCTTGGTCCTTGGTGAACACTCATGTGACACTCGTCTTGCATGAGCGAAACATGAGGTAGTGACTTTGACTATTTTTATGAAAATTTACTCTCTCATGCCATTCGATGCTTTTAATGGCTCTCTAGTAGAGCAATGCCTTATTCTTGTTGCAGGATTTAAATCAGTGATACATTCACTCATTCAAGGAAAAGGGAAGGAAAAATCACCAAAATGGTGTCAGTTGGTGGTCACCGGTCTGACCGGTGACAGGCACCGGTCTGACCAGTGTAAATGCAGCAAGTGAATTTGGGTGGGTGACCCGGCACGAGTGCCCGGGTGACCCGGTACGCCTCTGTATGCTGCAGGGTGATCCGGCACGAGTGCCCGGGTGACCCGGGGTTGTCCAAACCATCAATAAGAAGGGTGATTTGGCGTCTAAGGTTATGAGAGGCTAAACACATTTCAATTAACAAATCATTCATGTGTTGTGACCAAGTTTGGAATGAGCCTCACCGAGTTCTTAACTGAACAAAGTGCCTTGATCGAGAAATTCAAAATCTCTAGCACTACTTAAGGGGGGCTCATTACAACACTTGAGTCACTTGTGGGACTAACAACTTCTTCTAAGTGATCTTGTAGTCTCATTCTTTTGTGCATCTCGAAGGAAGCTCTTGATAAGCGTAACTTCCATAAGAACTAGTAAGAGCTAACACCGATCAAAATTTAATATATGCACAAATGAAATGGTCTTAAGGCAAAGGTATGTTTTCATGAAACTCATTGAAATACCGTAATGCATCTAGGCCATAAAACCATGCTAGTGTGCCATCCTTAGCGTGTAATTGCCTCAAGTGAATCTCTTGTGCTCCTCACTAAATATTTGGTTGATATCTTTATTTACACTCGTCTTTATGTCTCGAGGATGAAGATATGAGCCAAATATGCTTGTTAGGGCATTCATTTGAAGTGGATGCATGCACTTTGTGACATAGCATAGATTTTTCGAAAAATCAACTAGCATGTATAGGTAGTGTGCTTACTTTGAAAAATATTTGGTTCTTGGTCTTAGTGACCCAATCAACTTAGTTGTGTCTATAGTTCTCCTTGTTTGATTGATGGCTAGTCACAATTAAGAAGATTTTCTCAAGTCCCTAAAATTCATCTTTATTTATCTCTCTCTATCTTGGAAGGATCAAGAATTCACGAATAAATTGGTTAATCCTCCATTCTTCTAAGAATTGATGGTTTTTGGATCAATATCATCTTTCTATATCCTATCCAAGACATCTCTAAAGGTTGAAATGGAAATCTACCTTCGTTGTTCAAAATCTGTTTCTCAAAGAAGCACCGGTCTGACCGGTGCGCACCACCGGTCTGACCGGTGGTGACCTTGAAGTCCCATAATCCTTTTTCTGCGACCTAAGTGGATGCAAAACGTCCTATAAAATATTTGGAGAAGTTTTAAGGAGAAAAATCTCAAAAAAGGAAGAAAAGGATCGGTACTACCGAGGGTACGTCGGTTCTACCGATAAGGCCTCTCTGTTGAATTTTATCAAGATCGTCGGTTCTACCGAGGGTGGGTCGGAAAACCGATAAGGGCTCTCTGGCTCAACCTTGGGCGGTCACCAGTCTGACCGGTGCCCGTCACCGGTCTGACCGGTGACGCCCGACGTCAACCCGTGGGGCCACAGTAAAAGAAATCCATCTTTTACCCCTCTCCTTCTCTCTCCTCTATCATTTCACCTGCTCTCACCCTGCCAAACCGTGGAACACCCCCCTCCTTCTTCTCTCTTTCACCTCTCTCAAAATCCATGGAGGTTTGAAGATTGAACCAAGAAAAAGGCTCAAGATTGGAAGCAAAAGGATCTCCCAAGGCCCCTCTTCACTTTCCCCTTCGAGTTCTTTGGATTCAACTCGAGTTCCTCTCTCCAAAGGTATTCAAACCTTGTTTTTACCCGATCTCCTCACATGGTGCAAAGATTTGAATTTCCTTTGGTAGAACATCTCCTGAGATCACCTAGAAGACATACCTATAGATCCATAAGGTTTCGTTGGACACATTGTGAGAACCCACGATTTGGGGTCGGACGGCCTTCACCGGTCGACCGTGGCCGCGTCACCGATCCGACCGTGGCGCTTGTCCACCCCCAAATTTGTGTTTTCTCCATGTTTTTCAACACATATCTATTCTAGGATGTCTTTTGTTCATCTAGACCAAATCTTAGATTCCTAGGTGCTCAGATTGAATGTGAGAGCAATTGGCTACGTTTCGGGTGGCACCGGCTCGACGGTGCCCCTCACCGGCCGACCGTGTGGCCCGAAGCGAGCCCAATTGTTCTGAACTTTCAAGAATCAATTCCATATCAATTCAATCTTTTTCTTAGAGTCTTATACACTCTTGTCATCCTATTTGTGAATCAGGACTGCAGCTTTGGTACGGGAAAAGGAAGGGGCAAAGAAAAGAAGAGAAGAGGTGCACTCTCGCCGAGGAGCTATCCCCGGTGAATTTGAGGAAGGGGGCAGCACCGTCAACGTCAGTGGCAAGAGGTTGAGACGCCGCTCAGCTCAAGCAAGTGCAGAGGATCCCGACCTAGGAGGTGACACCGGCACTAGCAGCGATGATGATGTTGAGGATGAAACTTTTCCGGGTCAGTATGAGCTGAGGAGGCACCAGGAGGCTGGGTCTGATAGAGACGAGGTTGAGGACGAGGATGAGGAGGATGAGGAAGAGGATGTGGACGCCATGGATGAGGATGACGATGACCAGGGTAGATTGAGGATCATGCCACCCACTTACATTTACCCTGACAGGCCAGTGAAGTACCACGGGGCTGGCATGACCAAGGCTCTAAAGAAGTTGAGGGACAAGAACCCATATGAGCAGGGTAAGACCGCGTCGGATCCGAGGTTTTGGGCCAAGTTTCAGCAGGACTACTATGCTACAGTAATCATTAAGAAGCCCAAAATCACTCACAAGGCACAATACGTGGATTGGGAGCACATGGCTAGGAAAGGAGACCCAATATTTGATGAAGTCATTAGCAACTGTGAGAGGCAAAGGGTGAAGACACTTATGGGTTTCCGACAGGATTGGAACAAGGAGATCATAGCCCAGTTCTTTGCCACGGTGCACTTTGGTTACATTGAGACCGATAGGGCTATGACTTGGATGACCAATGGCCAAAAGTACTACATCACTTTCCATAGATTTTTGAGGTGCTTTGGAATCATGGCGGGAGATGGGGAGTTAAGGAAGCTCCATGATGAGGGAGAACTCGAGAAGGATGCCTTGCATGTTATGTACCCTCGAGGTGAGCATGCCAACTATGGGAAGGTGAAGAATCTCTACACCTACTTTGCTGTCCTAAATAGGCTCCTTAGGGTGTCTATTACACCTAGAGATGGAAACCCCTCTGAGATCACAAAATTCCAGAAAAACTTGATGGTTGCTTTGAGGCCGGGAGCTCCAGAGTTTAGTGTTGGGGATTTTATTTGGCAAGAGATTAAGCACCTATCCGAGGACCCCAAGAAGATTTGCAGCTATAGTCCGTACATCATGTATATGATTGAAAAAGTTGCAAAGACGGAGTTTCCCAAAAATGTGACACACAAGCCCTTGAAGCTCAATCCTAGCAAGAATCCTCGGTTTCCATCACCTAGAGTTGAGCACGCACTTGGACATGAAGAAGAAATATTCGAGGAGGGAGCAGCTCGGCCAGATCTGCCTCAGGCAGGGGCTCAGACTGTCACCGGTCTGACCGGTGGGGTGGCTGGCAGCCAGACAGGCCACACAGGTCCACCTCCCCTTTGCGGAAGTTTCTCAACTTCATATTTGGGATGTGCAGGAGCCAGCATGACATCCAAGTTGAGCAACAAAGGTCGAGAAGGGCAAACAAGCAAATGAGGGACACGATGAAGCTAATGCACAATGCCCAAGGTTTTCAACCTCCTCGCTCTCCACCATCTCCAGAGTCTCCACAGGTTGAGATACCGTCCTTTGAAGAAAGGATGAGAGGTTGGGCCAACTCCGACTTGCTTAATCAATATGGGCCCATGTTCTTCGAGTCCGGCAAGGACAAGGATCGTCCTCATCGGTTCCTCCTCCACCTCCACCATTTGTACCTCCTCCTCCGGATGTGGCAGGATCGTCTCATTTCATGGAAGAAGAGCAAGCACCCCCACCTCCACCACCTCCCGAGCAAGTACAAGATTGGGGCGCTCACTTCTCCGCCGAGATCTTTGGCTACAATCCCTATTTCTACGGTAAACACAGCGCACCCATAGCTCATCCATCTCAAATCACCGTCTCGGAGTCTATTTACCTAAACTCTGCCTTGCATTGGATTCTTGACAAATCTCAAATAGGAGGGAGCTCTCACCCGGGAGACGGATCTCAAGGACAGTGATCGGCAACTGCTTCTTCTCCAGTCCCTTCTTGGATGCTTGATGACAAAGGGGGAGAAGATTCGTGATTAAAGCCACAAGTCTACACTGTCCGGGTTCTTTGTACGTGTTGCACCGGTCGACCGGGTGCCCCGCACCGTGCCCGACCGTGCACGTTGGCTGTTGAGAGAAGCCATGTAAAAAGTTAGAACTTTATCTTAGTGGACTTGAGAACATTTGTGTGAGTGCTACTGTGTGTTTGAACCTTATTGTAATACCTAAGCGACTTTATTGCTAGTTTGTGATGCATGAATTGAATGGTGTTTGTTTGTGTTGGCTAAATGGAGCAAAGTGATCTAAACCAGCTTGCAACCCTGGCATGATCACCTTGGACCAGATAGCACGCACCTCTGTTGCTTTGTGCGTCGACCGGACTCCGACCGGTCCGACCGGTCGGGGGCACCCCGTCCCGACCGTGCCGCCCGGTTGTGTGTGTTGGCTGGACCTAACCCCGCCGATCGGCCGCAGCACCGGCTCGACCGGTCTTTGCCTAGCGATACATTTCCTTTTGCTTTGTGCATATCTTGTCATACGCATCACGGTTTTTATTTTGTCGCTCACACATGTTGCACTTCACTGATTCCCAGATATAGGGGGAGCTCACACGTTTTTCTTCTCCTCCCAAATTTGTGCTACTTGCATTTGAGGCCAACTTTTTGAAATTCAACTCAAAGCACAAATTAAGGGGGGAGCTCTAGCTATATCTAAGAATCTAAATGTGCTTTAATGTTTTATTTGTAAGCTTTAATCGAATTGTCATCAATCACCAAAAAGGGGGAGATTGAAAGTGCATCTAGGCCCCTAAGTGGATTTTGGTGAATTGAATGACAAGGCGATTAAAGGACTAATGATCTTGTCTAAGATCGTGAGCAGGTTTTCTTAATAGATTCATGAGCAACCATTGAAGTATTTTAATTATGGATGTATTTTATGGCTCACATTTTCAAAGACAAGTATATGGTGCAAGACTTCATGAGGGTATTGAAAGGGAACAAGATGATGAGTGTACATGCTATGGTTCTAAAATTGGAAGCTTGCATATCCGTTGTCAATCAAGTTCAAGCATTTGAAGCAAGGTTTTTCAAATGAAAGGCTAATTGTGCATGAAGCAAAGTGGAACTCAAAGTGGATTGGATAAGTGATGAAGAGATCAACCGAGATGTCTAAGGCGAGGGACTAAGCAATCTTTGGGGCCGTAGCTAAGCCGCCATAGGTGTTTTGCTAAGGTGAAGGTCTAGCATCCGTGGGGTCTTCAAGTATCATATTCAAACCTTAACCGAGGAAAGCTTTGCGTGCCATCAACTTGTTAAGATTGGAAATATGGAGTGACCATGGATCCAAGTGTGCATTCAAATGCTAAGGAAAGATCCTAAGTCACAAGCTCAAGTATGGACGTGCTCAAGTCAAAGGCTATGATGAAAGCCCTCAAGTGGATATTGTTCAAGTATGGCAAGATTTGAAGTTGTTCAAGCTCAAGAGGTTAACGAAGCTCTTTTTCTTTTCTTGAGTATAGGTATGCCGTACTATCAAGAGTGATGCATCTTAGCGAGTTGACCAAGTCAAAGTGCTCTTTAGTTCACCTAAGTGAGATCTAGCCTTAGAGTGTGCTAACAAACCCTCCTAACCTAACCTGGGTCATTTCACCTTGGTGGTGAAATGCTAGTTTCTTCAAAAGAGGTTTTGGGGGTATCTCGGGCTCGACCGGTCCGGCCAGGTCGAGGCACCCCGTCGACCGTGCCGCTAGCCCAACGGCTAGTTTTCGAACACCGGTCGGACGGTGTGGGCCACCGATCCGACCGATCTTTGCCCGGGACTAACAGCTAGTTTTCTCCTTTGAGGGGTATAAATACCCCAAGCCTTCTTCAAGTGAGGGTTGTTGTTTCTAGTGAGTTTGCTAAGGTCCCAAGCCATTTCCAACTAGCTCTAAGCCTTAGTGGCTCTCCCCATCCATCTCTTTGTGAGATTTGTGGATTCAAGCCATCATCTTTGTGTTGGGTTGAGAAAGTGAGCTTAAGAGTGACCTTGTGAGCTAAAAAGAGCAATTTCCATAGCTTGAGCACTTTGGTTTCACGTCTACAAACTTTGAAGCATTTGTTACTCTTGGAGGTTTGCCTCCTAGACGGCTAGGTGTCGCCGGCTAGCTCCCAAGGTTGTGGTGAGCAGCGGGAAGTTTGTAAGGGGCTGCGATCTTGCCTCTTCGTGAAAAAGATCACCTTAGTGGAAAGGAGGAAAGTGGTTGAAAGAGACCCGGCTTGTTGTGGGAATTGTCCCTTACAAGCTCCTCAACGGAGACGTAGCCATTCCTCAGTGGGTGGTGAACTTCGGGAAACAAATCCTTGCTTCTTCGTGTTGTTCGACTCTCTAAGTTGTTTATTCTAGCATATTACATTTGCTTCCGCTTCGATCTACTCGGGTGTGTTACTTGTGTGTGCAGGGCTCATTACTCTGCTTGTGATCATCTACAAAGGCCACACCATAAGTTTGGTTCGTGCTAGAAGCCAAGAGGTGCTTGAAGTTGTTTTTGCAGGTTCTCTGTGCTACACCGGTCTGACCGGTGAAGCGCACCGGTCTGACCGGTGTCTCCTGTGAAGCCTAGTGCCTGACCGGTCTGACCGGTCTGACCGGTCACCACCACCGGTCTGACCGGTGAAGCACTGTCAACTCAAGTGTTTGGGGAGAAAAAGTTTAAATTGGTCGTCTCGCCTATTCACCCCCTCTAGGCGACATCAAGGTCCTTTCACGCGCGGCCGCGAGGAAGGCGGCGACGTGGTCTTCTCTCCTCTCCCCACCACTTGGTTCGGGCGGGCGCGGCCGTTCGGGCCGGCGAAGGGGCTCGCCCGGCACGGGTCGTTCTCCGCGGTGAAGGGTGACGCGGCCGGGGATCCGGTGGAGCCACGGCTGGATCCGGCGGTGTGACGGAGGATGCTCGAGTATGTCGCGTTCGGGAGGGAGCTCTGAAGCCAACGACGGCGTTGGGGCTCCAGTGGGCAGTGGCTGCTCGGAGGTGGGCCGGCGGCAGCGACATGGATGGCGTACGACGCGGGTCGGCGTCCGCTGCTTGTCGCTGGCACGGATCTGCTGCCCGGTGAAAGGACCTTGATGCCGCCTAGAGGGGGGTGAATCACAAGTGCTCAAGCTATGGGATGCCCGGTGAAACCTCCAAGAGTAACAAATGCTTCAAAGGCTTTCCGACGTGAATCACAAGTGCTCAAGCTATGGGATGCTCTTGCTCAGCTCACACAAGCTCACAAAGGCTTAAACTCTCAACCCAACACAAGGATATGGCTTGAATAGCTAATCTCACAAAGAGAGAGTTGGGGAGGGTTTCTTTGGCTTTGGCTTATGAAAAACGAGCAGGGGAAGCACCTCGGCAACCCTAGAATCGGCGGCCCCAACAAGTGGAGCTCGTGGGGTACTTATACCCCTCACAAGGAAAACTAGCCGTTAGTTCTCCGACAAAGGCGGTTAGACCGCCCCCAACGGTCGGCTTGAAAAACTAGCCGTTGTCTTGCCTAGGGGCGGTTAGACGCCCCCGAGCGGTTAGACCGCCCGGCAGAGAGCCCCAAAACCCTTCTCTCTTCTCACAAGCACTTCAACACGAGTTGAAATGGCAAAGGCTGGGTTAGAGGTTTGTTAGACTACTCAGAGACTCTCTCAAGGTTGGTTCTCGCTTAGGTCAACTAATGAGCACTATTGATCTTTTGTCTTAGAGCTAATGTTGCATCCCTCTTGATTGTATGGCATACCTAAACTCAAGAATAAATATAAAACCGGTTGATCACTTGAGTTTGTAGATCTTCAATCTTGCCGTACTTTTGTAAATCCAATGTGAGGGCTTTTAACATAGCCGATTTCTTGAGCAACTCCATACTTGAGCTAGTGACTTAGGATTTTCCCTTTTTGCATGAGAGTGAACCCTTTAATCCTTAAGTCACTCCATATTGCCGATCATAACATTTTGATATCTTGCAACGCTTCCCTCGGTTAAGGCTTGGATATGATACTTGAAGACCCCATGGATGCTAGAACTTCACCCTAGCAAAACACTAATGGCGGCCGGGCCAAGACCCCAAAGATTGCTTAGTCCCTCACCCTAGACATCTCGGTTGATCTCTTCATCACTTATCCAATCCACTTTGAGTTCCACTTTGCTTCATACACAATTAACCTTTCATTTGAAAACACCGCTTCAAATGCGAGATCTTGATTGACAACGGATATGCAAGCTTCCATTTCTAGAACAATAGTGTGTACATTCATCATCTTGTTCCCTTTCAATAAACTCATGAAGTCTTGCACCATATACTTGTCTTTGAAAATGTGAGCCAAAATATTCATCCATAATTAAGTACATCAATGGTTGCTCATGAATATATAGAGAAAACCTGCTCACAATCTTAGACAAAAACATTAGTCCTTTAATCGCCTTGTCATTCAATTCACCAAAATCCACTTAGGGGCCTAGATGCACTTTCAATCTCCCCCTTTTTGGCGATTGATGACAACTCGATTAAAGCTTACAAATAAAAACATTAAAGCGCCATTAGATTCTTAGATATAGTTAGAGCTCCCCCTTAATTTGTGCTTTGAGTTGAATTTCAAAAGGTTGGCCTCAAATGCCAATAGCACAAATTCGGAAGAAAGCGTGTGAGCTCCCCCTATATCTTAGAATCAGTGGAGTGCAACATGTGTGAGCGACAAAAATAAAAACCGTGATGCATATGGCATGGCAAGCACTCAACAAAGTGAAGTGTAGGTTGTTTGGGCAGGGGCGGTCAGACCGGGGTTGCAGGCCGGTTAGACCGCCTCCCCCATTCAGCTTACAAAAATATTCATCAAACAAGCTATGCATCACAAACTATCACAAATGTCACTTAAGATACATAAAGAAGTTCTTCACACTCAGTAGCACTCACATAAATACCCAAGCCCACAAGATAAGGTAGAGATCCAATTATTACAAGCCAAGTCTCATTCTCAACTCATAGGGGTAGGGCGGTTAGACCGCCTACCTGGGGCGGTTAGACCACCCCCTACAGAATAGCTACAAACACAAGGCTTTAATCCATCTCTTCTCCCCCTTTGTCATCAAACATCCATAAAGGGCCTGGAGAAGGAGTCTCTGCTGCCAAATTACTGCCGCTGCCACTGATCCCAAGTGTCGCCTTCGGTGCACGGATTTGCAACTAGGCACCCACAAAAGAGAAGCTAGGATAAGAAAGAGCTAAATATGGATGGATTTCAGAAATAGAGACAAGAGTGAATTATCCATACCATAGGAAGTGGCAGGCTGATCAAAGAATTCATGTGAGACACATGCCGCCCACTCATCAGTCGATGGAGGAGGAAACCATGGAGTGGGGCAGTAGTGTCACCTTCAAACATCGAATCAAAACCAGTAGGGGGTGGAGGAGGAGGAGCCGAGGAGGAAGATGCACCAATGTCTGATCCAAAGTTGCTCCCATACTGATTGTAAAGATCGGAGTTGAGAAAAGCATTCACCCTATCATCCACGGATTGTATCTCAACTTCTGGAGGAGATGGGAGACCTAGGTGGCTGACAACCGGCCTGATTATGAAGAGCCTTCATTGTATCCCTCATCTTCTTATTCTTCTTCCTTTCATCTTGCTGAGCAACTTCAATGTCTCTCTGTGTTTTGCACATACCAAGGAAGATACTGATCAATTTGCGAAGAGGCGATGTGTGCTTCTTCTCTTCCTGCCAGGGGTGGTTCAACCGCCCCCAGGCTGGTAAGCCTCCCAGCTGCGCGGCGCCTCCCTTTCTTCAAAAATTTCTTGCTCCTCTTGCATATCATCTTGTGGAGAGGGCACCCTCACTGTCCTACTGGGTTTGGGTTGCAACGGGCGATGCTTCGTGTCATTTGGATAATCCCTTTGTGTTACTTTCTTGATGATGTAGCTAATGTAGGGGCCATAGCTACATAACCTTTGTGGATTTTCAGAGGAGTTCTTTATTTCTTGCCACAAAAAGTCACCAACATGAAATGCCGGCTCACCGGGCTTCATAGCCACCATCAAGTTCCTCTGAAAGGCGGTGATGTCTGAGGTGTTGCCATCCCTAGGAGTGAGCGTTTTTACGAATAGACGATTGAGGATAGAGTAGTATGTGTATAGGCCCTTCACATGTCCCCAACCGTCCCTTGCATTTCGGGATACATAAATGCCATTCTTTTTGCCTCAAGTGGACCCTCATCATGGAGAAATCTAGCAAACCCATCATCGGTAACTTTGAATAGAGTGAGAAAGTTGGAGAATGAGAGGTGGTGACTCTCACCCTCAGTCATCCAAAACATGGCTCTGTCACTCCGCCCATCCTCTTTTGGCACATAGCCAAAATACACTGTCACATAAAACTGGGCAATGAGTTCTTTGTTCCAATGCGGCTTGAACCCCATGAGGGCCTTAATCCCTTTAGCCTCACAAGCCTGAATCACCTCATCAAAGATCGGATTATTCTTCCTCTCCATAAACTCCCAATCCACATACTGAGCATCATTAGTGATTTTTGATTTTACGCCGGTGATGATAGGCTGTGGTGTAGTAGTCCTGCTGAAAGATGGTACGAAACCTGTAATCTGTAGCAGTCCTCTCCTCATTAGCTGGGTTAGTCCTTCTCAAGTTCACTACAGTGTCTGCCATTCCTGCCTGATAATAATCAACAGGACCTCTGTAGGAAGGATAGTTAGGCTCCCTGATGTATGGCCTACCAAGCTGCTGCTGCTGACCACCTTGCTGCTCTTCTTCCTCATCCTCTTCCTCAGCACTGTCATCATTGCTATCATTGCCTCCACCTGCAACTCCCCGGTTTCTCCAGCTGAGCTCAAAGTTGAGAGAGGGATCCTCAACATCATCATCACTACTCTCTACCCTGTCACTCATCTCAATATCATCGCCATAGTAGACAGGAGGTGGTGGTGGTCCTCTTGGCCTCAAAGTAACGCTAGGACCGGAGGATGGTCCGGCATCACCACTGCCTCTTTTCTTCCTTTTCTGAACACCTGCACCCTTTGGCATTGCTGCTATTCCTGGATCACAAGATGTGAAAAAGCAGTGTGTGAAGATACCAGGAACAAGATTGGCCAGAATGAGCATCGAGGCTCGGCAATCCAAAGCAATTGGCACAAAACTGGTCAGGGCGGTTAAACCGCCCCGGGGGCCGGTTAGGACCGCCCTCGCTAGTTTTGAGCCAATGGCTTCTTTCGCCAAACACAGCAACACAAATTTTGAATAAGCAGTTACTGTTCATGAGACGACCCTAAAGTGATTGAGGATTCAAGTACATGCAGAGATCAACAAATGGCTCACTAATGTGCAGGGCGGTTAGACCGCCCTGCAGGGGCGGTTAGACCGCCGCCCGCAGTCAGCCCAAAAATTGATTTCATGACAATGTACTAAAGGAAATGGAACCAAACTTTAGGAAAGTCTTCTAGGGGTTGCCAGGATATGCTCTACCAAAGGATATTTAAAACTACTCATGGAGTTGATAGATCGGGTAAAAGCAAGATTTGAATACCTTTGGAGAGATGAAACCGAGATGAAATCCAAAGAACCGGGTGGGGAGCCGGTTCGACCGCCTTTAGGGGAGTGCTTTCCACGGATTGGATTTGATTTTTAGGGGTGGAAACTTGAAATCTCCATGGGAGGGTGTGAGAGCTTGAGGAGGAAGAAGGGGTTGAAGCTCGGGTCGAAAATGACTCGTTCTCGGTCGTTGGAGAGAGATAGGAGTGAGAGGATAGGGTTGAGGGGGTGTAGAGACACGGGTTGGGTAAAAACGAAAAACCCGTGGTACCGGTCTAACCGGTATGGGACCCGGTTAGACCGCCCCCGCCGCCGACTCGGCGGGTTGTGTTGCGGGCTTAGGGTTCGACTCCTTTTTCCATATAGGTCCCTGGGATGCCTGAGATTTCACTTAGAAAAGAGAAGGAGAACAGGATAGAAAACCTGGGGGGCGGTTAGACCGCCCCCACCCCCGGTTAAACCGCCCTCCAGAAAAAATCCTCCAGAGACGCCATATCGGTAATACCGACGTGGTGTCGGAAGTACCGAGAAATTCCAGCATTTTGGACAGAGAGCTCTTATCGGTAGTTCCGCCCATGTGTCGGTAGTTCCGGAAAACACTTTTTTAGCAATGGAGGATGTGATCCTTTATTTCCATGGAATGTTTGAATAAAAGATATAGAGTAGAGTTTGATCCAACATTCACTAATCTTAGAAGAATTTGAGATAATCCAAATGAGTCATATTCTTGATTCTTCCAAAAGATTTTGAGAGAGAGAGATAAAGATATGGATTTAGGGATAATATGGACTTGAGTAAAATATCACCACTTGTGACTAGCCATCAAACAAACACGGAGAACTATAGTCACAAATGGATCAATAGGGTCACAAAGACCAAGAACCAAGTATTTTTTTTAAAAAATAAGCACACTTCCTACACATGCTAGTTGGATTTTTTTGAAAAATCTATCCTATTCCACGAGATGCATGCATCCACTTCAAATGAATAGCTTTTCAAGAATATTTGACTCATACCTCCATCCTCGAGACACAAAGACGAGTGATAGAAAGGAATCAACCAAATATCTAGAGTAGCCCACAAAGATTCATTTGAGGCAATTACAAGCTAAAGGAGGCACACTAGCATGGTATTATGGCCTAGATGCATTACGGTAAGCAAATGAGTTCATGATGACATACCTTTGCATTTAGACTACTTGACTTTGTGCATAAGTAATGTTTGCGAACAACTAGCTCTTACTTGATTATTTGAGACTTATCGATGGAGTCAAGCGCTTGCTTAAGATGCACAAACATATGAGACTACAAGTCCACTAGAAGAAATTGTTAGTCCCACAAGAGACACAACCTTTGAAGTAAACTCCCCCTTGATTAGTGCTTAGAGAATTTTGAATTTCTCAGACTTAGCACATATTTCAATAAAGAATAAGGGAGATTGCTACAAAGGCATGTCTTTGGCATAAAATGGTTTACAATAATCAAATATGCCGATGGTCTCATTACCACTGCCTTGTAATCACCAAAACGTCGATAATCTACTTCAAGTCGGGTTACCCGGGCATAGGTGCCGGGTCACCCGCCACTATCCAGAGGCGCACCGGGTCACCTGCCACTGGTGCCGGGTCACCCGCGAAACACACTTCTGGGGGCCAGGCGGTTAGACCGCCCCCATGGGGCGGTTAGACCGCCCTGCTCTTCCTTGGTCATTTTGGTGATCTTTTGGCTCTAGATTCTTGATAAGCCTCTATTTTACCTGTATTACACCCTGCAAGGCTTTTCAAAACAAATGCTCTTCTAGAGAGCCATTAGGAGCATCGAATGTTACGAGACAATGAAATTATTGAAAGTGTCAAGGTCACTTCCTCATGCTTCACAAACCTAGGTCTAGTGATTCATGAGTGTTCACAAAGGACTAAGAATGACCAAGGCACAACTCAAGTACTAGTTACCGAGATTGCATTGGTTGAGTGATGCTCTCTTGCTAGTCCGTCTCATGGAAAGTTATCAAGTAACTAATCGTTTCTCCATTGCCATGACTTCAATGCAACTCGATTAACCTACAAGCTCAGCAAGCACCTTTTGGTACCCAACGCTTGTTGGGTCCTACAAGATTAGTCACAATGTGCTTTGGAACCCATATGGCCCTTGTACTGACTTGAGGTGAACAAATCAACCTCATAGTACGAATGTACACCTTGTCATTCCTAAGCTTATGAAAATCATAATGGACAAGGTTGGATTGAGGAGTGTTACCATTCGGGCAATTATTGCCCAAGTGACCCTTCTTACGACATGCGTAGCAAATGCGGCCTTTGGCACTTCTGGGCTTGGGATCCATTTGCCTGTCTTGTCTTGGCTTGCATAGAGGCTTCTTGATTGAAGGGTGAACTTTCTTCTCGTCGCTGCGTTGATGCCCCAGACCCGGTTTAACCGCCCCTGGGGGGCGGTTAGACCGCCCCTGGTCTGTGCAGCTATCTTGTTTGCAATCCGCAGCCATATGACCCTTCTCTTTACATATATAGCACAATCTCCCTCTGGTTGATCTTCTTTTCTTCTTGGAGATTGTTTCTTGAGCCTTGAGCTTGGTAGGGCGATGTGGAGTGTCATGCCCCGTTTTCTTTGCTTGAATGTTGCCCTTGATGATCTTGACATGTTGTTGAAGAGTTGAGCTTGTGACGGTGGAACCCTTCTCAAGCTTCTTCACCATGTTGTCACGGTTATCTTGAGAAGGTTGCACTTGGCTCTCTTCCTTCAACACATGCAAGTCTCTTTTAAGCTTTTCAACTTCTTGCTTGAGTTCATCATTTTCTTGGGCAATGAGGTCATCACAAGTTTCTACAAATACATGCTCAATAATAGATTGGCTTGCTTGGATACAACAAGGCTTAGTACAAGCAAATTCATTATTGACAAGTGAGCATGTGCAAATGGGTGTGAGAGGTTGTAGGTATTTTACCGATGAGAGGACAACCTCATGAGCAATTTCTAGTGAGGCATATGAATCCACAAGCTTCTCATGTGAACACTTAAGTTCTTTGTGAGTTGCTTGCAAAGTCATATGCTCACTAGTGAGCTTTGCTAGTTGAGCTTCTAGCACATCATTGGCTTCTTCTTCTATATTTGTTAGCCAACAATTCATACTTACAAACCAAGGAGGCAAGTTCGGATTTGAGAAGATCAAGTTCTCTTGACGGAGATCTTGAATCTTCGATCTTTTGACTCTTTGCACCCTTGGCCTGCCTCATCTTCTTGTTTTTCTTCTTGGCCACGAGACAAGCGCCTTCATCGCAGAAGGTTGAGGCTTCTCTGTTGGGGGCGGTTAGACCGCCCCTAGGGGGCGGTTGAACCGCCTCCTCCAGAGAGACTCTTCTTTCGCTTCTCTTGTCTCCTTCTTGCTTGAAAGTTGATGTTTGATGTTCAGTGGTTGTTGTAGAGGTTGTAGGGCACATCTCCACTGGTTCATCATCATCCTCACTGTCAACCTCATCCCATTTCATGTGTGCTATCCCAAATAGCAATTTCCAAATGAGATGAGCATCCTTGCTAATTCCTTTACTTGTTAGAATGAGATGCTTTAGTTCACTACATACACAACTACACAAAAGGTTAGTAACAACGGCATTGAGTCGCTTCTTCTCCAATTCCGTTGGTAAGACACAAGTCTCATCATCCGGAAGGATACTCGCAACCATAATGCCCTCAGCGGTGGGACCCAAAACCTTAAGTGCAATAAGAACATTGGAATGCCAAGAAGAGTAGTTTGAGCCATCAAAAGCTAGAGGCTCAAACAGTACCTCACAAGTCGTCGACATCGAAAAACTCCGAGCGGTTAAGCTCGAATCGGAGCACCAAGCTCTGATACCAATTGAAAGGACCTTGATGCCGCCTAGAGGGGGGGTGAATAGGCGGGACGACCAAATAAAACCTTTTCCCCCGAAAAACTTGAGCTTCACTGGCACATGCAGTTAGACCGCCCGTACCAGGCGGTTAGACTGCCCCTGATGTGCAGAACCACAGGGGGCGGTTAGACCGGGTCCGGGGGCGGTTAGACCGCCTTGCCCAGTAAACCTGCAAAACAACTCAAGTCTTCTCTTGACTTCTAGCACGAACCGAAATTCTTGAGTAGCTCCCGTAGATGATCACGAGCGGTGGGTAATGATCCCTGCACTCAAAGACAAGCACACCCAAGTAGATCGAGCGGAAGCAAAGTAAATGTGCTAGAGATCAAAACAAGTGAGGCACATCACAAAGGAGAGACGAGGATTTGTTTGCCGAAGTTCGCCGCACACAAAGGAACGGCTACGTCTCTGTTGAGGAGCTTGTAAGGGAGTTCTCCCACAACAAGCCGGGTCTCTTTCAACCGCTTTCCTCGCTTCCACTAAGGCGATCTTTTCCACAAAGAGGCAAGATCACAGCCCTTACAAACTTGCCGCTGCTCACCACAACCTTGGGAGCTATCCGGCGACGCCTAGCCGTCTAGGAGGCAAACCTCCAAGAGTAACAAATGCTTCAAAGGCTTTCCAACGTGAATCACAAGTGCTCAAGCTATGGGATGCTCTTGCTCGGCTCACACAAGCTCACAAAGGCTTAAACTCTCAACCCAACACAAGGATATGGCTTGAATAGCTAATCTCACAAAGAGAGAGTTGGGGAGGGTTTCTTTGGCTTTGGCTTATGAAAAACGACAGGGGAAGCACCTCGGCAACCCTAGAATCGACAGCCCCCAACAAGTGGAGCTCGTGGGGTACTTATACCCCTCACAAGGAAAACTAGCCGTTAGTTCTCCGACAAAGGCGGTTAGACCGCCCGGTCAAGGCGGTTAGACCGCCCCCAACGGTCGCTTTGAAAAACTAGCCGTTGGGTCGCTAGGGGCGGTTAGACCGCCCCAGGCGAGAGAGCCCCAAAACCCTTCTCTCTTCTCACAAGCACTTCAACACGAGTTGAAATGGCAAAGGCCGAGTTAGAGGTTTGTTAGACTACTCGCAGACTCTCTTAAGGCCGGTTCTCGCTTAGGTCAACTAATGAGCACTATTGATCTTTTGTCTTAGAGCTAATGTTGCATCCCTCTTGACAAGACGCATACCTAAACTCAATAATAAATATAAAACCGGTTGATCACTTGAGTTTGTAGATCTTCAATCTTGTCGTACTTTTGTAAATCCAATGTGAGGGCTTTTAACATAGCCGATGTCTTGAGCAACTCCATACTTGAGCTAGTGACTTAGGATTTTCCCTTTTTGCATGAGAGTGAACCCTTTAATCCTTAAGTCACTCCATATTGCCAATCATAACATTTTGATATCTTGCAATGCTTCCCTCGGTTAAGGCTTGGATATGATACTTGAAGACCCCACGGATGCTAGAACTTCACCCTAGCAAAACACTAATGGCGGCCGGGCCAAGACCCCGAAGATTGCTTAGTCCCTCACCCTAGACATCTCGGTTGATCTCTTCATCACTTATCCAATCCACTTTGAGTTCCACTTTGCTTCATACACAATTAACCTTTCATTTGAAAACACCGCTTCAAATGCGAAGTCTTGATTGACAACGGATATGCAAGTTTCCATTTCTAGAAAAATAGTGTGTACATTCATCATCTTGTTCCCTTTCAATAAACTCATGAAGTCTTGCACCATATACTTGTCTTTGAAAATGTGAGCCGAAATATTCATCCATAATTAAGTACATCAATGGTTGCTCATGAATATATAGAGAAAACCTGCTCACAATCTTAGACAAAAACATTAGTCCTTTAATCGCCTTGTCATTCAATTCACCAAAATCCACTTAGGGGCCTAGATGCACTTTCACCCGGTCGGCTGGCGCTGATCTGCCGGCTGGTTCGGCCCCGGCCGGGCTCGGGGGCGGGCGGCGGCGCGCGCCGGCCGGGCCGCGGCGCGCGTGGGTTGGCGGTCGTGGCCGCGCCGGTGGCGGTGGGCTCGCCGGGCTCCCGGCCCTTGCCGGCCGGCGGTGTCGGTTCGGCCGACACGGTTCTGCGTGGGGCGGCCACGGCCGGTCCAGGCAGACCTTGACTTCCTGGTGGCTCCCCCCTTCTTCTGTGCTGCTGCCTTGGTGTCATCATGGTGGTGGGGGCAGGGGAGCTTGTGGTGCTTGCCGCGGCTCCATGGTGGTGCTTCGGGGGGTACCAAGCTTCTCGGGGTGGCGGTGTTGCGGAGGTGGCTGGCTTCTACCTTGAGCACGAGCGAGCGTTTGGGAGTGATGCAATCGGCGAAAGCCTTCACCATTGTTGGTGGACATGATGGCGGCGACTTTAGGGTGTCGACCTCCCTGCTGGGGGCATAATGGGAAGGCATCTCGCTCTCACCGCAAGAGGCTACCACAGTGAAAACCTTGTCCATCTGGACATGCGACGACGGCGCTTCGGTGTCGTAACCTTCTTGGAGGCGTCGTATTTGGTGACTTGTCGTTCGTGCTAGTGCTGTTGGAGGTGTTGCGGCCTACGTGTTTGGTCCGAGTTGCTATCGGGGTGCTGAGGGCCCATGGGTGCTTGAGGTCTTGAGCTGCGGTGCTTGGTGCAGTGGTGATTTCTGTGACGGCGGGGTGGAGGGGATGCTCTCTTTGCGGCGTTTGTTACCTGAGTTCGTGGTAGGGAGTGAGGCGGTGGATGAGGTGAGGCCCCCACGCAGAGCGGCCAGGATCAGTTTGCGTCCCCTGAGCTGTGACGAGAGTGTGTGCTGAAGCTTCTTGGATCGGAGGGATCAACGACCTTGTATTTGCGTTCGAGGGTGACGTCCCCATGGTGGAGGAGCTTGGGGGCCGTCGGGCCTGCAGCGGGTTACGCCTTTGGTGTGACACAGCGTTGGTAACAATGGCGCAGGAGTCGGCGCCCTGTGTTGGTCTTCTCTCTCACGTGGTCGTGTATGGTGGTGTGTGGTGTTGTGGGCGTCTGTTCTGTTCTGGGGTTCGTTGTGTGGTGGTGTTGCTTCGGCGAATTATGTACCATTGCTTTTCTTATATGATATAGTAGTGTTGCTGCTTTTATTTGGAAAAAAAATTTATTTTTTAAATACCATCCCTCTCACGAGCTGTGCATTCCGTTGCGACTCTACTACCCCAGTGGTCCGTTGCTGCATCACGATTCACGGAGAAGGCCGAGTACCCACGTCGTCAGTTATTAACTTTAAAGAAAAGACAACCCGTATTGCTGGATGGTGAGGTAACCAGTCCTGGCGCGGCGCTCCTCCTCTCATCTCATGTGTCACCACTCACCAACCATCACCACATGCAAAAGCCCTTTTCCGTTTGGCTTTGCTCTGCCTCGGTCGATCTGAGCAGCAGTTACGCCTTCCTCATCAGGGACAACAACAACAAGCGCACCGTAAATGCTTCGCTGTTCACGTACAAAACACACCGGCAGACTGCAGTTTCGATTGCTCATGAGACTGCAACGTGCGTTCGTTTTTCAGGTCCTTCTCTGTACTCCGGACCGTGGTTAATTAGTTTCTGAACCATGCCGTTTGAAAAAAAAAAGAGAAAAGTTTCTGAATTCCAAACCATGGGACGGACAGTGACGCTCCGAACTTTCGGTGTCTGCCTCCGACGGATGGATGATTCGTCAGTCCACATCCGACCATTCCATCCGCGCCGGAGTCGGTTCCCGTATCGCTGTTGCCTTTCGCTGGTGGTCTCTCCGGTTTCGCCGAAAATTATACGGCACCAGCAGATCTTGGCACCCGGCGAGAACGTGCGCCGTCGGAGAGGGAAAGCGAAGAGGCCAGGGCGACGGTAACATATGATCTCGCGTTGCCGGCGTTAGTGTTCGCGCTTTGCGCGGCCGCTCCTTTTCGGATGGAGATGATGATGCTCCATTTACGAGATCCGTGAGATTTTTCGAGACGACTTTGGTCGACCGTTTCTGTTATTTTTTCTTTCCCTTGCGACTGCGACGAGGACATTTTTGTTTTGTTTTTTGAAAGATGGCCGGAGACTTTTGGTTGCCTGTGCTGGTCTGGTCCCTCTTCACGCCGAGCAAGCTGTCACGACTTCACCTTTAAAAAGGAGCCCCAAGCAAGAAACGAGCTGGGGGCTGATAAGCCAAGCACAGCGTGTGCAGCGCCTTCCATTTTCCCTCGCCATCCCTGCCGCGGATCCGTGATCACCCGGCCGGCTCTGGCATTCCGCGCCCGGCAGCAGACGCGCACGCAACGCAGGCGGCCCGGTTGGCCGGTTCGGCGGTTCGGCCAGTGGTGGCGGCCTGGTGGGGGTTGAGCGGCATGATAACTACTACAGTACCTCCCTTCGTGGCTACCCGTAAAGCCGCTGGACTTCGCTTCAAGCAGTAGCCAGGAATCCAGGTGGCTGCTTGTTTTTCCCCGCGCTCGCTCGCTACCGAACGCGAACGAGTAGCAGATTACTGTAGCAAGCAGGACGGCAGGGCTGGAGCTGGATGGGCGAGGCGATCGCACACGAAGAAATGTTGAGGAGAGACCGAGAGAGACCATACGCAGGTGCCGTCCAGGGCGGAGCTGATGCGAGAACATGGTTGAGCGGTGTCGTCTTCGTCCCGTCTCGCAGGGACGAGAAGGAAGGGGACAAACGGGTCGCGGGTCGTCAACATGCTACCTCGTGCCAATGATTGGCGCCGGTGCGTCGTCTGGCTCGGATCAATCAGAGCACGCACGGGGGAGGGCAGACAGCGGAAGATACGTATGCAGCAGATGGTTTTTGGTGATCGATGGTTGTGGTGTGGTTAGGCGGAATAAATCCCCCGCCACGGAATTCTCCAGTTCCTAGCAACTAGCATACGGCTCGTAAATACAGTATATATGCAGGATCGATCGAAACATCGAAGCAGCGATGGTGACGCGATAGCCTCTGATAGCTGCCGGGTTCACGTGAGCAGACGCTTCACATGATCCGACCGGAGGAGGAGGCGAGGAGCTCTAGAATTCCTAACCAAAAAAAAAGGCAAAGGTGCTGGGCCTGGGCTTATTTCTCGATGGGAATGGTTGGGCTGGACCAAATGGAATGGCCATAAAATACAAGTATACAACCACACACCCCTTCGCCGTCTGTCCCCGTTTCGGTTGGTCGAAAACGGCCGGTTCCAAATGCCGGGCCGCATCCGGATTCGGGCCGGGTTGAAACCACCGCCGTTCGGCCCGCGGGCATGGCCGGGACCGGCGTGCTCTTAACCCCCCCCCCCCCACCCCTCGCAACGGTGTCCTAACCCGTCCCCATTCCCCTCATCTTTCGCCGCCGCCTCCCATCCCAATCCCTCCTCTCTCGCCGCCGCCTCCCACCCTCGCCCGCCCGGCGTCGTCCGGTCCTCCCCTTCCCGCCGCGCCGGCCCGCCCTCTCCCCCATTGCGCTTGACGCCCTCATGGCGGCCTACGTCGGGTAGCCTATCGTCGACAACACCGGCTGCGAGCGTATCGTTCGCCGGCAGCAACGCTGGCACGTTCTTGCCCTGCCGGCGGCCGCCGCCTCCCGCATCCCCACTCCACTCCAGATCTCCACGACGCTGCATCTGCAAATCACGCCGCCGAGTCCATTCTCCCCCATCACCGAAGATGCAGCCACCGTCCCGGCGTCCAAGATCTGCACCAACCCGTCCAAGATCTACGTCCTCTCCGTGCAGATCCGAGCTGTAGCGTTGCAGATCTACGCACTGCCATCGAGGATCTACGTCTTCCCCAAGCAGCTCTCCGTCCATCAGATCCACATATCCGCCGACGCAACACAGTAGCCCGTCGTCCCCTCCGCCATTCTTCCTCTACTGGCACACCTGTTCAACTACCACGACTGCACTTCCCGTTAAGGTAAATGTGCACCCTTTTCCTCCTTGGCTTCTTACATGTACTGGCACCTCTCGGTTCGAATCCAATGTTCCTTTGTATTTTAGTGTTTGCTTCATCATCATCCCAGCACTTAAGGAGTAATTAAGATCGTGACAAGTTGTCATTTGCGTACCAGACAAAGCTTTGCACTGTCATCATCATGCCAGCACAAGTCTAGTTCAGTTACTTCAGTACCATCTCCTATTTCTTCAGTAGAGTAAATAGCCCCCTCAAGTGTGTTGTTGGCTTACTTGATTGCTAGCCCTCATATGGTCATACTCCTTTTACTAGGTTGAATGGTTCTGTGTCCCAGGTAACCTGTGCCACATTTCTTAATCCTCAACATGATGAACAATCCTTTGTATTTTAGTGTTTGCTTCATTATTCATAAGTGAATCCTCTGCTCACATGTGTATCTGCAGCAATGTTTCATTTGACATAGTACTGTACAACAATCCATAACAAATGCAATATCTGCTTCACTATCCTACTAACCACAGATGCAGTCACTGTATAAGCAAAATGTTTCATTTAACATAGTTCTACACAGCAATCCAATGTTCCTTTGTGCCACTACTTTGCATTAATCTGGTTGACACCAATGAACATGCTAATGCTTACCACATGTACTTTACAGGACCTCCAATCACCTGCTTCCAACCCCTGCGGAGTCTGTAGCATCGTCCTCTCCTCCCCCTAATAGCTGTGCAAACCACAGGCCTTCTCTGCGCCGCCGCCGTAAGGTACCATTCCCCCCGTTTGTCCTCCCTCAAGTCCTGATTGTCCTCAATTTCGTACTACTCTACTTGCTTCTGTCCTGTTGTGTATGCAATGTTGTTTTGGATCATAACTGCAAAACATTCCAGTTTTGCATACTACCTTCGTTCCCATATATAAGGCGCATGCCAGTTTGCTTCCCTCACGTGTATTTTTAGCATTCTCCTCCTCGGCAGTTCCTAATTGTCCGCCGATTTAGAATCTGGCCATTAGCTACTTGTACTGGTGAGAAATGCGATAGGAGGTTCTACAACTTGCATCATGTCACATGACAGTACCTTCTATTATTCGTTGCCAACCCTTATTTTTAAGAACTAGCTCCGCCCATGACTATACAGATGTCTCATGAATACCCTGACCGTGCCAACTGGAGTCTCAACGACACATCCTTGCTGCTTCACCTCATTCTGCAACAAAAGAACCTACGCAACTGGTCCGCGAGAAATCCTACCAAACTTGGGTGGGCAAATATCACGCAGGGGTTCTATGAGCAGTCTTATGCAAGGTATACCTCTAAACAAATGCAAAACAAATGGCATGACCTCCGACGATCATACTTCAATTGGCGTAGAGGTATCAACAAGTCAGGTTTAGGTCGTGACCCTGAAACCGATGAAGTGACGTACGACCCTGTCTTGTACGCCGCTAGTACGAACACGGTAACAACATTAACCTAGTGGGATCACATTCGATCAATTGTTAGGCCATCCCTTCCTGCCTACTGACTTGTGCACTACGGCGCCTTGAAGGATTCTTTTGACAAAGCCGGTAAACGGTACAAGTGCCCACCTTGCTGTGAGCAATTGTACAACATACTTGGCCACGACCCATATGATCGGGGGGAATTAGTAGATGCCGGCGGGGTTGGCTCCGAGGACGAGGATAGTGAGCGCACCCCTGAAACACCTCCGGTAATCCCCGACCCAGTGCCAAGCAAACGTCCAGGCCCGTCATCCAAAAGGCCTATGAGGGACTACAGTCTTCAGAGCCCTGTCAAGAAGAAGAGTGCCAAGTCTATCTCAGTTGATGACTGCATTTCTTCATATCATACATTGCTGCAAAAGACTTTGGAGGAGAAGGCAAACAAGAAGTCTTCTGAGGAAGAGGAGACCGCAAAAATTAGACAACTTTTACTGGAGGATGGGTACTCGGAGAGTGACATGTATTTCCATCAAGCATTGGCGCTGTGCAGAGATCAGCATCATCGCAGGGAGGTCCTGCGGATGACAAGTGCAGAAGGGCGACAACAGTATGTCCAAGTCGCCCTTCAAATGATGCAGTACTGGAAGCACTGAAGACCTATGCGGAAGTTGTCCAAGATGTTGCTACGTAGTTGTGTTTTCACTTGTTTGCTTCATTTGTTTTCCACTCAGCTTTGCTGAGATGTAATAAAGCTAGTGTGCTGAACATGGGTTGTTCTCGGTATTGTTGTTGTAGTTCAAGGGTTTGTAACAGACAGATGTGGTTCTTGTGCAATGTGCGTGTAATATTCAGTCCAGATTCACATATTTCGTAATAAGTTGCTGTTAGTAGTTCCATTTATGCAAGTTTTGTTGCTGTTAGTTGTTCACTTTTTTGATGTAACTAATTCATCCGCTGACATGTGTGTATGCTGGCTGTTCCTGTAGGTGCTGATATGGACGTGGACGATGTTGCAGGGGGTGACGGTGCTTCGGACAGTTCCACGGAGGAGTTGCTGTCGTTGGGAAGGAATCTGGAGTTGCTGAAGATGTTGCAAATGATGAAGGACATGGAGCAGCCAGCGGTAAACCCTCCCTGTCCCTTTCCGAAACTGACAGGTGCACAATGGGTGCACCTGAACTTGAGTAATAAGAGTAGATGCAAGAACAACCTTCGTATGTCTCCGGATGCCTTTTTGCATTTGCATGACATACTAGCAACCAGTTATGGCTTAGAATCAACAAGTCAATGCGAATCAAAGGAAGCGTTGGCTATGTTCATATGGACATGTGGACATGCTAGCGCAGTTAGAGAGGCACAAGATAGATTCGAAAGGTCGTTGGACACTATAAGTCGTAAGTGCACGCTAGTTGCAGAGCTAATGCTTAGATGGGCAAACACAATTATATGCCCAAGTGATGCTGAATATAGGGAAGCACACATCTCGCTGCAAAGGTTCTGCCCCTGGTTCGATGGATGCATCGGTGCAATAGATGGGACGCACATCCCTGTAGAGGTGAAAAGTTCTAGGAAACTAGACTACATAAATAGGAAGCATTATGTGTCCCTGAATGTGTGCGCCGTAGTGGACATGCATGGCCTGTTTACATATGTAGGCGCGGGCATGGCTGGCTCTTGCCATGACATGAGAGTGCTGGAGGAATGTATGCAGCAAAGGAAGTTTCCGACTCCTCCGAAAGGTACTACAGATCTGTAACTTGTGCGAATGTATATTCGTAAGTCTAGGGATTAAGATGAACTCATGTTGTGAATCTGGTACCATTACTGCAGGTCGTTATTACTTGGCTGATTCAGGCTATGCTGATAAAGAAGGGTACATGGTTCCCTTTCAAGGGAACAAGTTACACCTGGACCATTTTAAGGGTGTCGACCTCGGAACATTGGGGAAGGAGGAGAACTTCAACTACCACCATGCGAGCCTCAGGAACATAATAGAAAGGAGGTTTGGAACCTCAAAGAGAGGTGGAAAATATTGGAAGGGGTGCCTTTCATGCCTCAAAAGAAGCAAGCTACAATGATCATTGCGTGCTTTGCTATGGGCAACTTCTTGTGGCAACGACATTATGGCACAGGTGAGAGATACGCTTTGTCTGATTGGGTGCACCTTAACGCGGACATGTCAACTTCGGCGTTAAGGGAGTTGACAGCGACAATGTTGTATGACCCACAAGGTTAGTGCTGAAGATGTTTTGCTAATTACAGTTTGTGCTAATGGGAGTTAATATTGTAACTCATGATGCTATTGGATGTTGGTCTTTTTGTAGGCTGACTGGGTATTGTGTGCTGATAGGATATGCATGTCTTCTGGTAAGTGTGTTGTTAGGGGTATTGGTTAGAGGAATTATATGAGACTGATTGTGCTTTACTGCAATTGATTGCTGTGATACTCTTCTCACAGGACAGTGGGAGCACCTGGCTTGACCACAGTTGGTGCTGAAGTACATTTTGTTGACTTATTGGCAGCCTCAAATTGAGGGGCCTGATGATTTTGTTGTGGGCTGTGCAGTGTGGGAACTTGCTTGAATGCACGAACCGTGGTTCTTGTTGTATAGTGATCAATCTGTGTAATGTGAGTCGGTTACGATGACAGTGGAGCTGTGAAATGAACTTCTAGAGCAATCGTAGCGTAATTGTGTTGAGTGCGCAGTCCACATGATGTAATTGAAGTGGTTAAGGTTGTTGTGAATTTTATGTGCATTCAATTGATGTGGAATGTATTATACCTGTGATGTATGAAGAGAAATGTAAGGGGGTAACAGTGCTTTGGCGCCAAATCGCCAGGAAAGCAAGTAGGTTTTTTGAATTCGAATTCAAACTGGCTGGAAGCCAGGCATCCAGTGCTGGCCAGCGGCTGGGCTGGATGCGTCCGCTGGAAATCGCTGGATCCAGCCCAGCCGCTGGATCCATGCTGCCGAACAGGCTGTGCGTCGCATGTACTTGTGTGCTCGTAAGTGATTAGCAGCTGGTGTCGCATGTCCTGTCTCCTCATTCACATCTCTGGATGCTCAAAGCTAGCCGATGGTGACGGTGACCTAGGGCATGTTTGATTTCCTTCTATGTTTTCCTGACCTGCATCCCTCCGGTCAGGCTCCCTCCAACCAGGCTTTGAGCATGACGAGTGTCGTTGTTTGGTTGTCAGGACCTTCAGAGCCAGGTTAGAGAGAGCAGACGTTTGGTTGCTTGCACGATATAAGTCGCATGAGATAAAAAATATTTAAAAGTTATAATTATAATTTTTATTTTGTACAAATACAGTTTTAAAAGACTCATTTTATCTAGCCATGTCTTAATTATTCATAAAATACATTAATATCACATGATATTTACTAATTATACGCTAATACATCATTAGTGAGAGAAATAGCTGCATGAGCTGACCCTGGCTCTGCAGAACATTTCGAGCATTTCTGAGGATGCAGGCAAGAGAGGGGAGATGCATATGGAGAGCCTGATTTTGGGGCAGTGCAGGCAATCAAACGCTGCTCGCCTGCACCCCAAGGGCTTGGTTGGGCCAGGAAAAGTGAACCAAACGCACCCCTATTTGGGGTGCCTTTGGCACAACTTCGGCAGCTGTTTCCCACGAAGCTGTGCCAAAGGGTCCCTAGCTTCGGCTTAGGCGGCGAATCCTATCCCGGCCTCCCGAGATTCCCGCTCTCTAAAGCGGTTTGGGCGGCGTGAAGCTGCAAAAGGGTAGCTTCCCCCGCTTCGCCCTGCCTTTGCCAAGGCTACCCCTGGTGGGCCCACGAGGAGGTGGCGGTCGGTGGTGGTGCGGAGTGGAGGAGCTCGGCGGGGGCGCGACGCTCGACGCCGGTGGAGGAGGACGCCTCCATGGCCGGTGGCGGAGGCGGCGGGCCGGGCAGACCGGCGAGGGAGGCGGGGCGGCCGGCGGACCGGCGAGGGAGGCCGCTGTGTGTGCAAATGGTGGGGATGGGCAGGGGCAGGTGGGGTGGAAGTGGAATGAGATAAGGTGAGAGGAAATAAAAAGGAGAAAAAAAGGAGAGGGGGAAAAGTAAAAATAATAGGAAAGAAAAAAAGAAAATAGAAAAGGAAATGGAAAAAATGAGGAAAGGGTATTATAGGTATTTCACTCTCATGTCCATGTGACACAGTTAGAAAAGCTGTTTTGCCAAACGTTTCTCTAAAACTGATACAGCTTCACCAGCAAATCCGCTTCATTAGCACAACCGCAGCTGAAGTAGCCACAACCACAGCTGTGCCAAACGCACCCTTGATCGCTAAGGTTCTTCATCAATCCAAAGCTGAAGGATTACAGTAGCTGGCTAGCTGCTACGATTGACCTGAGGGCTCCACGTCGTTTGCTCCCTCTCCGAAGCAGGCCTCGTGCAAGTTGCCCATTTGGCAATTCAGTTCAGAAAACGGTGAGCTCAGGACGCCGGCTGCCGGCCTCTGCCCGCAACTTTGGCTCTATGCAAAAGGCTTGTATTCGCTGCATTTTTCTGGTACGCCACGGGAAATCGACGGGCCTGAATTTTACAAGCCTTGTGAAGCTTTCGGCAATGACAACAAGGGACAGAAGTTGGCCAGGCGCGTCCAAAGATTCACCTTCCTGACGATCAATTAAAATTTCCCATTGGTGGACAAGTAGCATTGCAGTCTGCATCCGCTGCCGAATAAGATTAGTTAAGACGAGCATCTCCGGCAGATTACTTACCCTTCATCACCAATACAGTTTCTCTTCCGTCACCAATAATGTTTTTTTTGTGTGTCTTTTGGTAACTAGTGGTGCAGTGGAACACCTCATGACCATGGATAGGGTAGAGAGATGAACCCCTTTCATTTGGCTGGGTTGTGGAGGACAGGTCATCTGCTGCAGATGCTCTTAAAACCATTGATCCCGTTTTACATTTTTGTTTTCTTGTTACAGGACACAACTAATCCTGTGATGCCGATTTTGTAAAGAATCTCAAGAATAACAAGGAATCCTCTGTGAATTCATGCTGCCATGGCCTCAATTTCAAAGCTTGTTGAATCTTTGGAAATCTGACAAATAAGATGCCTAATTCAGAATATGTACCATATTTCTGAAGAATCAAAAGAAAGTTTTGAATCATCATGATTAACGATATGCACTTTTCATCTGAACTCGAAGCATGTGTAACATACCTATTAATCCTTGCCATGAACTCAAGACGCCATTTACGTAGCAGGCTATCAGCAGGGTTGGCAGCCGTGACTCTGCCTGAATACTTTTTCACAGCTCCCATGGCCCTTAGTTGAACAAGTTGAGCCAAACTGACAAGTATCAAGTAAAGCAAGTGGTGCCAAGAGCCCAAGATACACATATCTAACCCATGGCCCAATTAAATTAGCATAAGGAACGATGATGACTGAATTGATTTTCTTCAAAAAGGAAAAAAACACAAAACAATGACTGGTTGGAGCTCAAAAGGAGCAATGCTTAAGTACTACCAAAGAGTAATACAGGAAAGTTGTCTCAAACGATTTCACCTTCTGATCGTCACCAGTTCAATTGTGCTGGCTTCACACCACCTTTTTGGTCAGGACCAGAAGTGCACATCACAGTGGCATCTGGCAATGCATCACCTCCTACTTCTGTCCCTGCTCTTGGTAGGCCTCCGGCCAAGCTCCAGCCAAACAAGCTCCCAAGATGGTAAGCCTTCTGGATTTCAAAGGTTCACAGGACTAATGCTGCCACCCTTTTGGGCTATTTATTTACTCATGGAGTGGCCGTTGCTCCGAAAAAAGAGTTGAGCCATATCAGTACTGCTTATTTTTTGCTGGTACAACTGAGTGGAAAACAAAGAAACCCTTGTTTCTTCCAATTATGTAACATGACACCTGACTTCTCATATCAATAAGATTCATCGATACTACCCACCGGCCGGCAACCCCGCGCCGCTGTAACGACCCGCCTCCCCGAGGCCGGTCCCACCTACGCCTGTCAGCTCTTTAGGACCCTAAGAATACCCCCCACAGACCAACACATGTCATTCCTACGCACTTTGTCCTCACTCATACGCACCCGAGAAGGACTTCCCGGTCGGTCACCCATCGCTCCAAGCCAAGCATGCTTAACTTTGGAGTTTTTTTGATTGACTTCCAGAAAAGAAGTTGCAACTTATTGATATGAGTATCCTTATCAATCATATTAAGCCTTGGGCCGGGATGTCACATCTGCCTCCCACACATCCACCCTCGCCCCTCCTCCCCACCTCTCCCATGGCACCTGAAACCCTAGATCCGAGCGACTCACCGACGCCGGCGGCCTCCCCTGCGCTGCGCCGGACGACACCCTCGCCGCCCTCGTGTCCCCTGACACGACCACCTCCCCCACGTCGGCCGCTTCCTCCGCGTCGGCCGCTTCCCCCTATGTCGGCCACCTCTTCCGCGCCGGCCGTCGCCTCCGCCTCTGCGCCGCCACCTCCGCCCCGACGCCGACGCCCTCTTCCTCCTCCGGTCTCGCAGCTTCACCTCCCTCCCCATCCACCCTCTCCCCCCGACGCGGTGCCATTCTCCCTAAGTGGCACCGCCGGCGGGCGGGGGAGGTTGCTCCGATGGCAGGACGGCGACTCTGACGGGGAAGCTTCTCCGCTTCGCACCACCTACCTCGACGCGCTGCTGCGGACAGCACCGGTGCTCCCCTCCCTCACGGGCACGGCCGCGGCGACGACCCGCACCTCCACCTCGGCCCGTCGGCCGCTAGAGCTCCCCTCACTCTTGGCCACGACGACGACGACGACGACGAATCGCTCTTCCACCCAGGTTTGTCGGCCGGCCCAAGACCGACTCGGGCCACATGCCGGCGACGACGCTCTGGCCGCGACCGGCAACGGCGTTGCGGCCAGACGCAGTTGATTTATGGGCTTGCCTCTCCAGCATGTGAGCCATGGCATCCCGCGCCCAACGACCTGCCGCATCCACTCTGTTGTGGTCTGAGTTGGACGGGAGGCCAGTCCTCCGTGTGTCGATGCCGAAGGCTTCACCGAGGTCCGTGGCAAGCGGTCCAGCCGCAGGCGTCGCCAGCGACGGGCACAGCAGGACCAACAACCTCCACCCGCCCCTCCCCGCATCCTCGCGGCGTTCACCAGGCGCTGCCTCAACTGCCTATCCTACAAGCACAGGGTGGCGACATGCACGCGTCCGCCTCGTTGCTTTCGCTGCCACGACTTCGGGCATCGTGCTAGGGACGGCAAGCGGCAGTGCGGGCGGGTGGATCTGCCTTCCGCCTCTGTCGGTCGTGCTCGCTCACTAGCACGGTCACCCTCGCCTCCCTGTCGGAGCGCTGGCGGCCGAGGGCGCGCCTCCACCCGCACAGCCTGGCGGCCTGGGTCGTCTGGTGAGCGGCAACTTCCATCGTCACTTGTGCCGGTTGGGCAACCGGAGATTCAGCCGGTGGTCCCTGACCCCACCCGGCGCCTTGCCGTCGATCCACTGTCGCGCTCTACTTCGCTGGCACCGGTTGGGCAGGTGACGGACGGCCTGATGCAAGCTTTCAACGACGCCCCCTGCTCAGGCGTTCTCTGCTTCGCTCCATTGAGGCTGCGCGTCACGCCATCTTCGCACTCCCAGTCGACCACGACGCCATCTCCATCCACCGTTTGGCGCCGGAGTGCTTCCTGGTCGTCTTTCCCACTCAGCGGACCAGGGATGTTGCGTCCATGACTTCGCGCACGCCTCCAGTGACAGCGGAGGAAGCCGATGCCTGCGTTGAACCGGTGTCCTTTGAAGCACAACTCCCGCCCCGCCCCGGCACACCGGTCCCCTCCCAAGACCCGATGTTGATTGAAGGCTGGGCGCCAACTCCCAAGATCACGCCCCACGTCGCCCCAAGCACCCTGACCACTACCACGACACCGCTCAAGACCTACCAGCAACAACCACGTAGCGACACGGCACGACACTCAGCTAGTGCCGCCCTACGCCCTTCCACCCCGCCGCCGACTCCTCCCCGCCACGTGTGAACCGGGATCTGGAAGCCAAGATGGGCGCTCTTTAAAGTCTTGATGAGTCTAGTACGTTGAGCGAGTCGAACCCTCCCGAGCCGGTCGCTGGACTCGTGCCGACCTTGGCTTCCGGCACGCCTAGGCCACCAAGGAGAACTCGTCAGGATCAGGTCGCGACCCCATCGAAGCGGGGTAGGATTCAGCCCAACGACGACCTCGAAGCTACCAAGGCCAACACCGCGGCTTTCCTGGCTAGCGTTCGCCAAGCACTGCAGGTACTGCTCGCAACCCTACCGACGGTGCCACCCCCTTCCCCTGCCTCGGCGACTCGCCGGAGTAGCAGGCTAGCCAAGCTGACCACTAACTCCACTGTTCGTGCCTCTAAGAAGGGCGAGGTACTGCTCATGCGCAAGCTGGACAAGCTGAGTATGCGTCCTACGGAAGACCCCGAGGCGGCGGCCGCTGAAACCGCAACCGACCAAGGCCTTGCTGCGGTTTTCGCTGGACCTGGACCGATCGACAAGGAGTATTTCGCCGCTTTTCACGACCTCCTCCCGGCGGCGCGTGCTCTCTCTGACGCGAACCTTATGGCCGCGGTCAGGCAAGTCAACAGCGCCGGCTTTGTGTGTTGAGTCCAATGGTTATCCCTGTACGGGTGTAGGTTGTCCTTTTTGCCGTATAGTTCTCTAGCGTTGTAACTCCGTGTGCGTGCGCCCGGTTGGCCCGCTGAAGGACCGATACGGCGAACCAGAGAGGGGGGGGGGGGGTGAATGGGAGCCGATAAAAATTCTTCTCGATGGAGATGAGAACTCCAACAAGACGAACACGGCTTCCAACACACGTCTCCGACTCACTACCCAAGTTGGCCAAGCCCACGTAGCCACTGGAGTGCCACTGGACCTAGGAACCAACACACACAGCCTTCCGACTCGAGAACGCAGCGGAACAACAAACCCCGAGTCTACAGACCCACACCGGTCAGACCGGTGAGCACCACCGGTCAGACCGGTCCCTGCTAGTGAACCTGAGCAACTTCCACTAAGTGGCTCTACACCGGTCAGACCGGTGAGACGCACCGGTCAGACCGATGGCAGCCAGAAAGCCCCCAAGGCGCCAAACAAGCCAAACGACCACCAAACGGACCCAAACTCGAAACAGCAGCACCACGGGACGACAAAGAACACACCAAGACGCTCACCCAAGCGAAAACCCACAAGGGCTTGCACCGGTCAGACCGGTCAAGAGCACCGGTCGACCGGTGTAGCTCCGGGCGACTCGGGATGAACAAAGACACCGCGGGTCAACTCCCCCAAATCCAAATCTCGATCTCCCGAATCGCTCCACGGACTTGAACAAGACTTTGGGGATATCGGAACACCTCATGAGGAGTCCATAGCCAAGTTTAATCCCACCAAATCTCGTCCAAAAAGGAGGAATCGAAGAAATCCCGCCGAAAGCACTTCCAACCCAAGAACTCAAGAAACCCCGAAATCGAGCACTTTTTCTCACGGATTTGGGAGGGGAATCACAGCCCAAAGAACCACGAAGGGTTCCCACAAATTTCCCCCATCAAATCACCAAGAGAAAAGCCCCGAAAACACCCCAAAGAAATCACGAAGAAAGGGCTCCGAAAATCACCACCAAGAACAACCGGGGAAAACACATCCAAACCTTGAGGAATCACACCGAATCATCTATACATGAAACAAGGATTCGTACAAGGTCTAGCAAGCCGCCCGATCATCCATCCCTCTCTACAAGATCTCTCCGTGAAGCTCTCTTGCTAGTCCTAAGGAAAACCTAGAGAAAATAGGTGGAAAATAGGAAAACTAATGAGCCAGGGTTCCAAGAGTTGGCTGCCATCCTCTCACCTCTTGGGTTATATGGAGGCAACCGAATGTCTAAAATGCCCTTCTCTAACAACTAGGGATACAAGCCCCTCAAGGGCGGATTTGGAATTCTTGATGTCTTCACCATCGGACGGATGCCCGCGACCGCACCTCGCGTAGCCTCGACGCAAGCCATGCGATCCCGACGCGTGTCCTCCGCTTCGAAGATTCCGGATCGCGTCGTCGCACCGGTCGACCGGTGCTCCTCACCGGTCGGACCGGTCCCCACCGGCCGGACCCACCGGTCGACGGGGACCGGTCGTGCCGCCGCACCTCCGTCTTCGGTTCTCCGATCTTGGCTTTGTGGATCAACCAAGGAACCCGGTGGTTTTCCGGTGAACCACCGGAAACCCCGCGAACTCGGTGTAGCCTCCGCCAATCTCCACTCATGACTTGGCTCCCACGTAGTCCCGGCTCGACCTTGGTTTTGAGGCTCAACCAAGAAACCGTCCACGACTTCATCTTGCTTGTTCATGCCACCATGCGGCCCGCACTTGACCCCCGCTGGCCACCGGGTCCCTCGAACGAAGCCTACTTGTCTTCTCCACACCTGGAGGCCTCACCGGCGACGACCTTTCGCGCTTGTTCTTCACCTGCACCAACACAAGTCAAGCCGCAACCTGCACCTGCAATACTTAGCCAAGAATCAGTCCACACAACGTTGTCAATCACTCATCACACAAGGAAGCAACCATCCACCGGTCCTCGAACCACACATGGTCCTCACCCGCGTTGTAACAAACCAATTTAATTCTTCTTAATACAATGATACGCAACTCTCCTGCGTATTCCCGAAGTTAATGTTGCTTTATTAACTCTACAGTTGCAGCGCTTCAGGCATTGACGAAAAATTGGCAGAATGTACCACAAAGCTGGACAGGACAAACTGATCCCTGTACCTCGTGGGATGGAGTTTCCTGTTCTAATGGGAGGGTGACAGAAGTGTGAGTACTTGATTAACCTTTCTATCGAAAAACTACACAACCGTATCCGCAAACTGAAACTTGGTCCTTGCAGAAAATTACCAAGCATGAATCTGCAAGGTACATTAAGCAGCACCATCGACCAACTCACTGCTTTGACATATCTGTGAGTACTCCACTGCTTAGTTTGAGAGGAACTTAATGTAGGCAACAATGAATCTTTGGTACCTGGCTAAAATATGAGATACAGTAATGAGATGCTACAACCTACGAGTTCATCTATAGGTCACAAATGGAGAAAACATCTAGAGATACAGTAGTGAGATGCTACAACCTACTGAGATAATATGCATGTAGGGATCTGTCTAACAACCCAAATCTTGGTGGCCCACTCGCTCCAAACATAGGAAATTTGAAGCAGCTCACGACTCTGTAAGAAATGACATTTGCTATGTAAAGCACTAAATTATCTTTTAGGGTCCTGAAAACTGAAAAGCACCAAAGGAAAAAGGAGAGTGGAAAGGCTGATGTATCTTGGTTTTCTCAGGAATTTGCAAGGATGCAGCTTCACTGGCAATATTCCTAAAGAGATAGGAAACTTAACCCAGCTCACCTTCCTGTAAGAATTCCCTCCAACTTGGACGGAATCCTCAATGGACACTATTCCGTGCAAATAATGTGAATTCAATTAACTAATTGTTTTCATGCAGGGCCTTAAACTCAAATAATTTCACTGGTGGAATTCCACCAACACTCGGCCATCTATCCAATCTATTCTTGTTGGACTTGACAGCAAATCAGCTGTCAGGAAAAATCCCAGTTTCAACAAGTTCAAGTCCAGGGTTGGATCAACTTGTTGGCACAAAGCATTTGTAAGTTCTCAAATGTTGCACCACCTATAGGATACAAAAAAAAAAGAAAAAATTGATCCTCAAACTTGCTAATTACCATATGTTTGTTCCGTCCATCCAATCAACAGCCACTTTGCTGATAACCAGTTGACAGGTCCGATAAGCGAAAGCCTTTTCAGTGCCAACATGACCCTTATACATGTGTAAGCTGCGTTCTTCGTTCATGATACATTATTTAATCTATCATATGCACTATCTCACTGTTTTTTGTTTCATTACAGGTATTTTCAGAAGAACAAATTTACTGGGCCAATCCCAGAATCTCTTGGGCTTGTCCAAACACTTCAAATGATGCAAGTACCAGTCAAAACAATTTGGCATCAGTCTTAAAACTTAATTACCCTATTAAACAGCTGTGAATTTCTTTTTGCATGGCAGCCTGCTAGATGAGAATCAGTTCAGTGGCTCGGTTCCTAAAAGTATTGGCAACCTAAGTAACCTGACGGAACTGTAAGTAACAAGCAACAACAAAAGGAGAATATCACAGTGCTTCAAATTAAATTGTAAATACTTGTTGGTCATTGCAGGAACTTAGCAAGTAATCTACTGAGTGGTATGGTGCCAGATCTCAGTAATGCAAGTCAGCTAAATTATTTGTAAGATAACTACATCAAAGGTTCAGGTTGATGATTCTTTCTGGTGTTAATGACTTTTTATTACTTTAACTGGGCAGGGACCTAAGCAACAATAACTTTGCAAGCTCACCAGCAATAGGATGGTTTTCAACGTTGGCATCCCTTAATACCTTGTGAGTTTTCTGAATAAAAAAGGATTTATTAACCCAAAGTATCTATGACAAACATTTATGCTTTGAATGGATATACAGATTTATGGACAACGATGGTCTGACCGGAACAATCCCTAATGCTCTGTTCAGTTTGCCGCAGCTGCAGCAAGTGTAACTCTTGATGGACTGCACAACAAATTTTTGAATAATGTATCTATTCCCTAATTAATTTATGTGTCTTTTTGTTGTGACTTGTAATGCAGATCACTAGCTAATAATGCATTCAATGGGACAGTAAGTATGACAAGTAACATCAGTCCGCAGCTGCGTGTGGTTAATTTGACAAACAATCAAATCACTGATGCTAATGTGGACCCAGAATACAACATCAGCCTCATGTAAACATCCTTCTCCCTCTAAAAAAAAAGATTGCACACTTGTACAGCTGAGTTGTAGATGCACATTCTTAACCATCTCTGTTTTTTTTTGGTCCAGATTAACAGGTAATCCTATATGCTTACATGAGACCAGCATCTGCAAACTCAATCAACAGCAGCAAGGTGGCCTAGACCCATGTGGTGCCGTTTCATGTCCCCACAACCAGTCAGCAAATCCTGTGGCTTCACAGAACAGCGCAATCACTAGGTTCTCACAGTCCCAGGGTTCGATGATCTTAATAGTTCTTGTCATGCGCACCCTGTTTTAACATGTCATTTGGATTCAACTGGGTGCTACTTTGGTTCATGATAGCAGTAGTAAGTAGTAACTGGTAACAATGCTGCTTCTGGAAATCTGGAAACCCTAGCATTTCTGCTTGTATAAGAATAACAATCGCTGTTTTCAAGTGTTGGCGTACCTGCCGCACGGAGGCATCGCTGAGGTCATGGCCGTGGGGATAGCTCGCGTACATGTCACCATCGGGCTCGCGTACGCCTGGGGCTCGCGTCGTTTGCTCCCTCCCCGCGACAACCTCGTGCCGTTTTGACAGGCTCCATTCACGCGTGCGTGTCTGCCCAGCTCTTTGACTCCGCCTCGGCGCGCGCTTGCTTTGGCCAACTGCCGCCGCGCCGTGCTCCAATCCTCTCTTGAGTCTTGCCCCCAGCCGGATCAGCGCGCATCATCGGCCAGAATCTGCAGCAGTCATCGATCGGCGAGGTTGTTGTTGGCGTGTGTGGCCTCAGCCCTGAGGTATCCTGTATTCTGCTGTGTCACTGCACGTTAAGTACAGACGGCGACCGGCGGCTTAACAAAGGGTTAACGAATTCACACACGTTATTACCTGGTCCGATACTGCTACTCCAATCAGCCGACGAGCTGCAACCTCAATGGTCTG
This sequence comes from Cenchrus americanus, assembly GCA_947561735.1. Lineage (NCBI taxonomy): Eukaryota > Viridiplantae > Streptophyta > Magnoliopsida > Poales > Poaceae > Cenchrus > Cenchrus americanus. Next base: position 25,187,799 of record OX387244.1, on the reverse strand, counting down.
CGAGTATAGGTTGTTTTCGAATGCGACCAAAGTTCCTCTAACCACTGACTTGCTTTTGATTAGAAGACGCTGAGAGGTATGGTCACAACTAGAAGATCCGAGATCGATTTCTCGTTAGAACGAAGCAGGATTGGTTTAAAAAAATCATCTCACCGGTGAAGTCGAGATCGATTCCCTTCTCTTAATAAAAATTGTCACGCGATCTTAACCCACCGATCTAGTTTTTTTTCCTTTGAATGGAAGCTCAACTCCAAAGTCAAAACACTAACCATCACATCGTACTAGTTGCACCTCCACTTGCACGACCGCATGGTGATCAGACGCTTCCCACTCCGCAGGGTCGTCGGCTCGTCGGTTGTCGCTGTGCATTGCGATCGCAGACGATGAACTTGAGCTCGTTAGGAAATAGGCGAGTTGCGGTAATTTCAGTATCACAACTAGTATTTTACAAGGGTTACAAAAAAAAAAAAAACTTAACATCGGTTCAGCAGGCAATGGTCATTCAGTTTGACGTGAAGCCTGACGTGGTGTTGCTATTTGTCGTGCACGAACAACATTTTCAATTTGGTCTGACAAAGCTTTGTCCATCGAATTAAACTTGGTCTACCTCTACGAATGAAATGGACTTGGCCAAAATTCTCGTCGCCAACTACTAGGCTACTACCAAGTACCACTGCACCAGGGTATTGCAAATACCAGGTAGAGCTATCAAACCAAACTTGTTCTAAACACCATTGAATTGAATGATTGGATTTGGAACAAGTAAACGAACCATGTCTTTTTCCTAATTCCCTCGACCGTTCATCCTCCCCAGCAGTCCCGAGAACCAGATTGCATTATCCACAAAAGAGAAGTGCTAGCAGGCTGTGCCAAGCACATTTCGACTGCAACAACGGACGAACAATACGGACGTTTTCTCTTTAGATGGATGGACACACATCTTTCATCGGCCAGTGCGAGGCATCAGCCTGCCGGCCACACTTTGGCTCCACGCTAAGGGAAACTTCTGCTGCCTCGATCGGCTGCATTTTTTCTGGTGCACTGTCATGCACCATAATTTATACGGCAATCCCAACAAGAGGAAGCAGTTGAGCAGGTGCATCCAAAACTTGGACTTCATAAATCATGAGCCATTTTCAATCAAGAAGATGTAACATACTCTTTTTTTTTTTAGAAAGAAGGTCATAAGACCCAGCTTTTATTGAAAAAGCCATAATAGGTTTTGAACTCAAGGGTTACCAGCTTTTACAAGCAACACAGGAAGGAGGGCAAAACAAACCCCGCAGCCAAAGTTATTTGCAACCTCCGCACTCTCTAAACCCCTCTACTTAACCAAAAGAAAAGACAACTTTAGCAGAGAAAACAAGTTTACACCGAACGAACACGAGCACAAAGAATAACAAAGCCGTAACCCCAAAAGCAATACTACTAAGCCATCCCATCTCCAGCATCAGAGCCTAACAAAGAGAGTCGATGTCTGAGCTTGTGTATCACCGAACCGATCCAGTGTTGCACCTGCTCCTTGCTCAGAATTCTCCACCTCTGCATGAAAGAAATAGTACGAAGAATACATACATCAGGAGAGGTAGCTACATAGTTGTTAAAGATTAAATCATTTCTCATAAGCCAAAGCGTCCAAGCCAAGCATCCAAAAATATAGGCAAAGTTAGCATTCTCCCTCTTGTTTCCTTCTACCGCTTTACGACTCGGTTCCTCCGTGCTATTAGGTGTGTCTGTCCATTCCAACACATCTCTAAAGAAGCTCCAACCATATTTGGCCAAGACACAATCCACAAAAATATGCTCGTACTCTCTACCCGACCACACATTTTACATTCAATAGGCCCTTCCCAATTCCTCCTCTTAAGTCGTTCTGATTGAATCTTGTCATTACATACCTGCCACAGAAATATCTTGATTTTCAGTGGTATCCTGGCTGTCCAGATACACACCATCCATTTATTTTCAAAACCTGGGAAAAAAATCTCATTATACAGGGACTTAATAGTGTAAACCCCCTTCCTATCTAGACACCATCTAATTGAGTCAGGTACGTTGGTTAACTCCGTTCCTTCCAGCATCTCAGACAGGTCCTGCCACTCTTGAGAATGTACAGCATCAAAATTTCGTCTGAAGGTTAAGTTTACATTTCCATTATGTAAGGTTTTGAAAACAGACCACTCTTTTTGATTGCAAATATCAAACAAGTTAGGGAAGGAGATACTAAGAGCGCAATTACCTAACCAAACATCAAGCCAAAACCTAGCTTTTTTGCCATCTCCAACTATGTAAATCAAACCTCTAGCTGCCTCATCTCTGGTGGAAAGAACACCTTTCCAGAATTGTGATCCACTCTTCTTTTTATAGCTGTAGATGCTCTTCTCCCCTAGATACTTTTTCCTAAGCAGCTCACAGCACAAAGTGTTATCCCCACTCTCTAATTTAATCAACCATTTAGCCAGCAAGCAAGTATTTTTCACTCTAGTGTCAGTAAAACCAGCCCCTCCAGCATTTTTTGGGGATGCCATTATCCCCCATCTTGCCATGTGATATTTTCTCTTCTGATGCGGTCCATGCCAGAAAAAATTAGCTCTAGCAGTGTCCATCTTATGATGTATCTCCTCTTGCAGCTGGTACACACCCATTGTATAAGTTGGGATACTGCTAAGACAGGTTTCAGTCAATATCATCTTACCTCCTGTTGACAAACCCACACTCTGCCAAGTTGGAATTCTCTTCTCAACCTTTAGATGGACATAACTCAAATCAGAAGCTGTCATGTGCTTATTGTTCACCATAACCCCCAAGTATTTCATTGGGAGGTGTAACATACTCTGGTTCGGCCTGCCATCAAGATCAGAAAAAAAAACATAACCAGGCCCTGCCGAATATGTTTGATTAAGAGTGTTGAATAATTTGTGTTACAGCCAGGTCAGACCAACCATCTGTGCACTGCTGACCTTCTAATGATTCCAAGGAGGTACAATCATCTGCATATTCTTGCTGACATGCCTTTCTGGTTCATAGCAACAGATGCATTCAAGGGAACTCAAAGGATACTTACATAGTATACTTGCCATGACGCCATCCACATTAGCAGGGCTGGCAAGCCAGGTCACGAAGAGCTGAGCAGAAAGATCCGGTTCACAGCTCCATGCACTAGGGGTTAAAAAAATACAGCAGTTGAACAGCATAACACGATACTGAACTGTGGGCCATGTCACAAAAGTCCAATTCTGAACTGCCGTATTAACTTTGTTAATTAACAAAAATGACTGGATCATAGCTCAGAACGGAGCAATTTTTAAGCTATTACCCGGGTGAGGCCCCAGCCGCTAGAAGCAACTGCCCCACTACTAACGAAGAAACGTTTTTATCCAACATTTTATGTTTTGATCAGTTCAACCGAGCTCTTTCGCAAGACTTGTTTAAGGCCTCCCATAACCTTGCATGCGTGCGTTCTTATGAGCGTCAGAGCATATCCATTGCTTGGACTGGGTAAGCGGCTTAGGCAATAACCGATGAGAGATTCCTCTGAATCTGGTTATGTAAGATTGTTTTCCTTGAAAGACTATTTTCTTTGCCTGGTTCCAATCTCAGCAAGGAGTGCGGTACCATTTGGTAGCTGCTGGTTCCTCCATTAGCTAGCTCGTGCGTAGACTTCTCCAAGGACAGCCATCAGAGTTAGCTGTGATCTGTTGCAAATTTGATTTGTGTGGAGGCCTAGTCTGGAGGGCGTGGTGCAGTGGCGATGCAGCAGCTGCTGCTTTTGCTCTTGCTCCTGGTAGGACTTCGGCCAAGCTTCAGCCAGACAAACTCCCAAGATGGTAAGCCTTGATATTTTTGCATTGCATCAGGATATAGGAATCATGCTGACTTTTTTAAGGATACAATTATTCACTGAGTGCTTGTTGACCTGAAAAAAATGTCCAGTTAGATTAGTTCTACCAGGAGTATAAGGTGAAAACTTTTCAATTACAATGGAATATCTAGTTTCTACCAGAAAAATCAGGTGGTACAAAACTGCAATATAATAATATCCACACGAGGTAAGTGATCAAATTTAGAAAGCCATGCTACTATATGAAGCATGTCCTAAGGATAAAAAAAGGTGAAAATGAAGACCAAACGCTGTTTCTTCTTCTTCTGGCACAATCTGTTCTTAGACCAAAATCTCTTTGAATTCTCTGAAATGATATTTGCAATATATTACATGCCTCTGGTAAGATCTAAATGATCAGTAAGATTCATGTACTCTAGTACTCTACAATCCTAAGATAAAGGAGAGATACTGAGATCTACCTATAGAGGTTTTCCCCCTGAACCAACAGGACTGTCCGTCATTAAATTAAGAAAGGATAAAAGAAAGTAGAGTTGTTAATGCAAAAAATGGTCGATTAATTTTAGCTAAATGCATTTTGCAGTTGCTGCGCTTCAGGCTTTGATGGGTAAGTGGCAGAATGGACCACAAAGCTGGGCAGGTTCAACTGATCCCTGCAGCTCCTGGGATGGAATTTCCTGTTCCAATGGAAGGGTGACAGAAGTGTGAGTGCTCAATTAACCTTCTTCTGTTAGCAGATAATCAAATACTGTGCTGAAACCTGGCATTTGCAGGAGATTGCCAAGCATGAATCTGCAAGGTACATTAAGTAACGCCATAGGCCAACTATCTGCTTTGACATATCTGTGAGTCCTATGTCCTACTACTACGAAAGTAACTCAACTTACCAACAAAAACAATTTAGTATTTTCTTAAGAAAAAATACCATCAGAACACATAGACTACATTTAGTTAGATGCTACCTACCAGTTTACCTTAGAGATAAAGAGCAGAGAACAAATGTTAAGCTACTGACATTACATGCAGGGATCTGTCTAACAACCCAAATCTTGGAGGCCCACTTACTCCAAAAATTGGAAATCTGAAGCAACTCACAACTCTGTAAGAAATGGCATTTCGTGATAATGATAAATACTGCATTTGTTTTCTGAGGGATTTACAAAGAAAAGAGAGGGTGACATTTCTTGGTTTTCTCAGGATTTTGCTTGGATGCAGCTTCAGTGGAAATATCCCAAGCGAGATAGGCAACCTATCACAGCTCACATTCCTGTAAGAAATCACTCAGATTTGGAAGAAGATATCTAATGGACAACATTCTGTTCATCAGGTTAATTCAATTAATTACTTCCTTGCGCAGGGCACTAAACTCAAATGGTTTCACTGGTGTAATTCCACCAACACTTGGCCTTCTTTCAAATCTTATCTGGTTGGACGTGTCTGCAAATCAGCTGTCGGGACAAATACCAGTTTCTCCAGGGTTGAATCAACTCGTCAAAGCTAAGCATTTGTAAGTTCTGAAATGCTGTACTAACTACTAACTCAAGCATAAAACGAATATCTTCTTTGCTAATTCCTATGGTTACATCCATGCAATGAATAGCCACTTCAGTGAGAACCGGTTGACAGGACCAATGAGCGAAAGACTTTTCAATGGCAGGATGAACCTTATACATGCGTAAGTTGCGTTCTGTGTTTGCAATAGCTACTTTCTGTCCATTCGCAAAAAAAAAAAACTTCATGTCCATTAAATTCACTTCAGTACGTCACCCGCTTTCTGTAATCAATGCCAGGATATTTGACAATAACAACTTTACTGGACCAATCCCAGCATCTCTTGGACAAGTCACATCACTCCAAATAATGTAAGTACCAACTTAATCATATTTTTGCACCAGTCTTGCACAGCAACTTAAACATTTTTACAATTTTTATTGCATGCCAGCCGACTAGATCATAACAAGTTCAGCGGTCCAGTTCCCGATAGTATTGGCAACCTAAGTAACCTAACGGAACTGTAAGTAACTGAAATTTAATGAACATCACAGATTATTTCACATTCCTTAAAATGACATTGCAAATATCCCTTTGGTCCTTGCAGGAGCTTAGCAAGCAACCAACTAAATGGGACAGTGCCAGATCTCACTACTGCAACTAAGTTAATTTATGTGTAAGAAAAATATATCAACATTCAAGTTAATAATTCTTTTGTGTTGTTAATTTTTTCTTTCTCCAAGCAGGGATCTAAGCAACAATAACTTCCCAAGCTCGCCAGCACCTGGATGGTTTTCAACGTTGACATCCCTGAATAGCATGTGAGTTTTGAGAATTAACAAAGTAAATATTAAATTAAATGCTAGAATACAGATAAAGTTTCTCGTTGGATATGCAGATTTATGGAAAATGATGATCTTACCGGAACAATCCCTAGTGCTCTGTTCAGTTTACCCAACCTGCAGCAAGTGTAATTCATCAATGCTTGTACCACAATTTTCTTGAATATCTACAGAAAGATTCAGCTGACTGATTTTTTTGTGCATCTTGTTATGCCATAACTTGTAATGCAGATCACTAGCTAGGAATGCATTCACTGGGAAACTTAATATGACAGATAATATCAGCTCACAGTTGCAGGTTGTTAACTTGACAAATAATCAAATCATAGACGCTGATGTAACAAGCTACAGCAACAACCTTATGTAAGCATTGCCCTCTCGAGCAGAAATAATTACATGCTCACATGCTGATTGGCATGTGTTACTAACCATCTCAAATTTTGTTCTTGTCCAGATTAATAGGGAATCCTGTATGCTTGAATAACATTAGTTTCTGCACACTCAAGCAAAAACAGCAAGAGCCATACGCCACTGACCTTGGCTCATGTGCTGCCATTCCATGCCCCACTGATCAGTCAGCAAGTCCGGTCACTTCACAGAACTGCGCATGCACCTACCCCTTTCAGGGTTCGATGATCTTCCGAGCACCTGCCTTCTCTGATATCATAAGCCCCACATTGTTCAAAATTCTGGAATCAACACTTGCGCAGAACCTTAGCCTGGCACCAGGATCAGTTGCTCTTTCCGATGTAGAATTCAGTCCAGGAGCACCTCTAATATTCACAATGAAGATTTTTCCAGTCAGTGGAACGAGCTTCAATCGCTCAGATGTTATAAGAATCAGTACTGCTCTGGTCAACCAAACTTTTAAAGCCCCAACTGAATTTGGACCATACAGCTTCAGAGCAAGCATATACTTTCCAGGTATGTAAATAGTACACTACACAGGTTTGTACAGTCCTTTGTCTGATGTATCTTCAATTGCTAATTATTCAATTCAGATCCCAGCAATAAAAAATCCTCAATGGGCAAAGGTGCAATAATTGGAATCGCTATTGCGGGTTGTGTCCTTATTGTTGGCCTTGTTCTAGTAGCAATATACGCTCTACGACAGAAAAAGATAGCCAAGGAGGCAGTAGAACGAACTGCAAACCCTTTTGGTAATGAATTATTTCACAATTAAATTTCAATCTAATGGAGGATGCATCACATATATCAATTTTGAGCTAGCTGCTACAGTTAATTCAGTGCACACCAAATATTAGAAAGATAATTATTTCTTGTTGCTTTGGTGCCACAGCATCATGGGGAGCTGGTGGTACAGACAACGGAGATGCACCACAACTGAAGGGTGCAAGATACTTTGCATTTGAGGAACTGAAAAAATGCACCAATAATTTCTCAGAAATCAATGAGATAGGATCTGGAGGATATGGGAAGGTAATTCAATTTCTTTGCTGACCTGCTCACAGGCAGAAACAAGTGTTTGTGAAAGCATCTAATGCCGTATTTACTCTGTTAAAAGGTGTACAAAGGGACACTCGCAAATGGGCAAATAGCTGCAATAAAACGAGCACAGCAAGGATCCATGCAAGGTGCAGCTGAGTTCAAAAATGAGATTGAGCTGCTGTCCAGGGTTCATCACAAGAACCTCGTGAGCCTAGTGGGTTTCTGCTACGAACAAGGGGAACAGATGTTGGTTTATGAATATATTCCTTATGGGACATTAAGGGAGAACCTGATGGGTACCATATACATTACTCACTATAAGTAACAGTACATTTTACCTAACAACACGTGCCTTTGCAAATAACATAGGCTATAACCATGACTGGACTGCAGGTAAAGGAGTGAGCTTGGATTGGAAGAAGCGCCTCAGAATTGCCATTGGCTCAGCAAAAGGTCTAGCATACCTCCACGAACTTGCTGATCCACCAATCATACATAGAGATATCAAATCAACCAATATCCTTTTGGATGAAAGTCTCAATGCAAAGGTTGCTGATTTTGGTCTTTCAAAGCTAGTATCTGACACACAAAAGGGTCATGTTTCTACCCAAGTAAAGGGAACACTGGTATGTAATATGCATTTTGAATATGGGCACAATTTCTTTTTGGAGAAAGAAAACTTTTGCCAATTCCTCTTTTGCATTATTGGCAGGGCTATTTGGATCCTGAATATTACATGACACAACAACTCTCTGAGAAGAGTGATGTATACAGCTTTGGAGTTGTTCTGCTAGAACTAATAACTGCCAGGCAGCCCATAGAGAAAGGCAAGTACATTGTCCGTGAGATCAGGACGGCAATAGATCAGTACGATCAAGAATACTATGGCTTGAGGGGCCTAATCGATCAAAAAATCCGGGATTCAGCTAAATTAATTGGCTTCAGGAGATTTGTGCAGTTGGCTATGGAATGTGTAGAAGAATCTGCTGCGGACCGCCCAACAATGAATGATGTTGTCAAGGAACTTGAGATCATCATACAGAATGAGGGGGCACAATTGTTAAACTCAGCATCTCTATCACCTGAACAATTTGGAAATGCAAAGGGGCAAGATCCTTATGCAGAACATTTGCCTATGACTGATGAAAGTAGTAGCAACACCTTTGATTACAACAGTGTATATTCGTACTCAGCTGTTGAACCAAAGTAGATACCAGTCTCTACCCAATTGTTTTTGGTGCATAGTCCAAGTGAAATGGACATAAGTGATGTATCCTACAATGTTCACCTTCCCTGTCTGTTGATAAATCAATGCATGAATATTTTAGAAATACTGTGGTAAATGATTTGCTTAAGATGAAACAGTAGTGAATGATCTGTTTATACCATTCGTACCCTTGTACTCCTTTACGTCGGTTGCAAAACAAATATTTTCTTTCTACATGCCAATATAAACATTCTTCTGAAATCTGAATTGTTTCTCCCAGTGTATATCACAATTCATATAGTTACCATATGTAAATATATTAGTCACGTAAACAATCCTACACTAGACAGTATCAATTCACAAGGTTACAAATTAGCTACATTTCTTGAACAAGTTAACAACCTCTGATTGGCCGATTGGATCAAGGAATAATAACTAGAAGTCCAAGATACTGCTGGAGAGAGGCCATTAAGTTCTAGTCAATGGCAGGCAATATCTGAATACATTAAAGGGATAATGAGGGATTGAGATAATATTACAACTGACAATTGCCTTTTCTTTGACAATGAAATGGCCAAGGAGAGGCATTGCCCATGTATGCATAAATTAATTTCTTTTGATTACAGTACCAGTAATGAAGATACTCACAGTCATTAATCTGTCTCCACTGTAATTCATGTTTGCTGCACTTCTGGTTTGGAAATAGAAAAGGCAAGTGTTACTGTGTCCACTGCACTTAATTGAGTCCCATCTGCTACCAGTTGGGGGCATTAGATGATTCAAAGGTATGCATGCTCAAAAGCTAATAATACAAAAAAATCATTAAATAAATTTGACGGTGTGGTAAAACAAGGAGTACCTTGCACAAACAATGGAAGTAATTATGTCATTATCAGATCTTCCAAATCATTGGCATTGTTATTTCAGTCCTCCCCATGATACACTGGATCAATGAAAAGAACATCAACTACTTAACACGAAAAATTGGCATGAAATGATTAAACAATACTTTTTCCAGCCTCATTAAGTTATAACCTGTAAGCATGTCAGATTACAATAAGTTAAATAACAAGACAGACACCAGTTGTCACAAGCTTTGGACAGCATTGTGACTTGCACCAAGCCACCTAAGACCAACGCAAACTTATATCTGAGTTCTCAGACAACAGACCATTTAGGGATCCATGGAAGAGTCAGTAATCCTTATGCAACTCTGTTGTTTTACATGCTTTTCCATATCCTTGGCTTACTCTCCGGTTTGACAACAAATTTGCAGCTGGTGCAAGTTTCATGAGGAATATGCAAGCAAGAGCAGATTGTGCTGACCTGTTCCTACTCAAGGGAACATTCATTAAAAGAGCAAGGCTATAGTGTTCAGTTGTTCACCCGAGAAAGCTCCACCCTTTGGCTTCTTGAGAAGAAGTATACACCGCAGCTGTGTGGTACCCTGCAGTGCTTGTGCTTTTAGCTCTCAGAATGAAGGCACTGTCCATTCTTCTGCTGGTGGTCATTTTTTCGGCCAGTCTTCGTGCAGGATTCTGTGACACAGATCCTCAAGATGGTAATTCTAGTGAACCTGGTTTCTGAAACTTCCGCTTCTTAGTTCTTAGACTAGGCTACTTGCAATTCATATGCCACACTTAGTGTTCAAGGAACAATATTGTTCTCTCCAAAGAAAAAGTTTCACGTTTTAGCTTGCCTTTATCTTCAAAGTATATATCCAGTGAAATATTGCTATCATGAGCACCATATCAAATGGCTCTTCTTTATTTCTCAAGTTTTTGACCTTTCCAATTTTATCTTATGTAAAAAGCAAACTAAGAGCAGCTAACAATAAGAAAAGGTGATGGCAGCATGTAACCATGACAATGAGCACATAACTCAAATCACTGCAATAAAACTTCTCGATTAACAATAACATGGATACAAATTGTCAGTGGCTGCGCTTCAGTCTCTAATGAAAGGGTGGCAGAACTTCCCATCAAGTTGGAAAGACTCTAATGACCCCTGTGGTGCACAATGGGATGGGATTACTTGCAACCATGAGCGAGTCACCTCAATGTGAGCACCAACTAATAATGTTTTACTAGTTTAACTTTCACGCTTGATCTAATTGAAAATGAAACCGAAATCCATGTTTCCAGGAGGCTATCAAGCATCAACCTTCAAGGCACATTAAGCAACAGTATAGGCCAGCTCAGCGAGCTTGTTTACCTGTGAGTCATTTCTGCACAAGTATTTGAAGTTTATAGACTATCATTAGTAATACCATGCATATTTTCTTGTTTCAATTGATAAGACATACTAAGAGGATTCTGCTCAGAATTTGATTACCTGAGAAAAACACATCAGCAGCCCATGATTACTTTGTTTCCATTAGGAAGTAATTGTATGTATCTGCACTAGAAAGCATTACAGCAGTTTAAGGTATATACGGAAAGATTTTGGCTTTCCCTGGGTGGCAAATATTTGGGTGGCTGAAATTAGTCTATTCCAGCCAAGCCAGACATTCAAGAAACCGATTCCTGCCATACTTCCACCCTATGCATACGTCTAGAGTTTGCGGACAACTTTCCTAATTCAACAGTAACACAGATTACATGTGTGCACTAAATAGTTAGAAACAACATAAAAAATCAATTTATAGTGTGAACACCACCAGGTGTCAAGGAACGTGTGGCATAGAAAATGGCACTTGCTAATTTGTCTCCACAAGAAATTGTATTTCACTATGTTATGGTGCATGCAGGGACCTCTCCTCCAACAGTGGCCTTAGTGGCGCACTGCCCACTTCAATTGGCAACCTGAAGCAGCTTACAACACTGTACACCCTAATCCTAATGGCAAATTCTTATATTTCATATCAGTCATATAACACTCCAGGAATCGAGGAAGCTGACCCATGCATTGTGATGTTCAGAATCTTGGCTGGCTGCAGCTTCACAGGAGGCATTCCCCAAGAATTAGGAAATTTGGTGCAGCTCTCATTCTTGTAAGAGCTTTAAGATTGATAGAAATCTTCATCACAACTCCATATTCTTGTCGCCGCTCTGCTGCTTCTTGGGCTATACTGGTGAAGTGAACTATGGATGAAATATACTCTGCAGGGCCCTTAATTCAAACAGCTTTACAGGAAGAATTCCCGCTTCAATTGGCCTACTCACCAACCTCTTCTGGCTAGACTTGGCAGAAAATCAGCTTTCTGGTCCTATTCCAGTTTCATCAACTACTTCTCCAGGACTTGACTTACTTACGAACACCAAACATTTGTAAGCTCATAAAACATTTTTTTTGTTTCCCAAAACCAGGAATTGACTATGAGTATGCATGCTTTTACTACTCAATTTAATACCACGTTGATACTCTGTTCCAAACAACTCACAGCCATTTCAATAAAAATCAATTAACTGGTACTCTCAACGGCCTCTTCAACCCTAGCATGAGACTCAAACACATGTAAGACGATGCTTATTCCTACTTATAGCAGCTCTAAAGACATAATATAGTATTGTACTGACCAATTTGTTTACTTTCATCAGATTATTTGACAACAATCAATTGTCTGGTTCTATCCCTGCTGAAATTGGTAGCATCACCAGCCTCCAGATTCTGTAAGCATCTCAGCATTTTCTCTTCTTTTCCAGCTATGTTCTCAGCAATATGTTGTTTCCTTTGCACCTTCATCAGCCGATTAGATAAGAACAGATTCACAGGAGCAATTCCGATCAACATCAGCAACCTTGTAAACCTAAACGGACTGTAAGTGCTGTGTGATTTTTAAACTCTCATGAGTAAGGCATTTACATGAGTGATCAGATTCTAGATTATCTCATTCGAATAACCATCTTCTGCAGAAATTTTGCAGACAATCAGCTGCGTGGAACAATTCCAGATCTCAGTACCCTGACAAAACTTAGTGCCGTGTAAGTTGTTGCTCTTACTTTCTTTTTCTACACTGTATTAATATAAAACACTGAAAAATCCTGATGAATGCTTCTTTTCACTCCCAGCAATTTAAGCAACAATCCATTTGATCCGTCTATCCTACCAGCCTGGTTGCCGACACTGAAAACACTTACTTCAGTGTGAGTTTAAGACATGCACTATTTGAGCATCTCATGTATGTCAGCACTATTTTTTTCCCCTTCAGTGACCATGTTACCTTAAAACCCTCATATGCAGAGTGATAGCTTCTGGAGGATTGTATGGCCAGGTTCCCAATATGATCTTTACCTTGCCCGAACTGCAGCAAGTGTAATTTTCTGGCAACATATAACAAGATGAATCTTAAATGAATCTTAATAAGTATATTAGTTTCTCATGTTTCCTTGCTTTTACCACTAATCAGACAGTATACTAAGCAATAATGCCTTCAACGGGACACTTGACATGACTGGTAACATCAGCCAACAACTGCAGAGAGTCAATCTCCTAAACAATCGTATAGTTGCAGCCAATATAACAGAAAGCTACAACAGAACACTAGTGTGAGTACTTGCATGCTCCAAAACCAAAGAAGCATTGTTTATTTTTTCCATTTACTCACTAGAATTGTCTCTTCCTCTATCGACAGACTTGTGGGGAATCCTGTGTGCTTGGATGCCGAATTCTCTGGTAGCCACTTTTGCAGCATTCAGCAAGATAGCATAATACCGTATGTCACTAGTGTAACAGAATGCGGCTCAACTTCATGTTCCAGTGATCAAAGCCTAGACCCTGCAAATTGTGGCTGTGCCTACCCCTACATGGGTGCGCTTTTCTTCAGGTCGCCATTGTTTGCAGACTTAACAAACAATGACCACTTTCAGCAATTGGAAACTAGCATCTGGACAGAGTTGAGATTGCGCCCTGGTTCAGTTTTCCTTTCTGATGTCCTATTCACCAGTGATGATTATCTCCAAGTTAAAGTGAGACTATTTCCATTGACCGGAACATCCTTCAACCTATCAGAAGTGACACGGATAGGCTTTGATCTTAGCAATCAAACTTACAAGCCACCACAAGGTTTTGGACCTTATTACTTCGTCGCAGATCCATATGTCCACTTTGCAGGTATTCAAATAATCAAATATAATCAATGTAAAACAGTCTTTATGTAAGTATAATTACGTATGAAATATGTTGGGCTATCTTATCTCAGGAGCAGCTGACAGTGGAAAATCACAAATAAGTACAGGCGCTGTTGCTGGAATTGCAGTAGCATGTGGTCTTGTTCTGACTGCCCTAACTTCTTGGGCAATATTTTCCTTATTACAAAAGAGAAGGACAGAGGAATTATCAGGACGATCAAATCCTTTCGGTGAGGTTCCAAAGAATATCATTGACAACTATACAGCCCTAAAAGCTGCCGGGTACTTTTTAAGAAGAAAAATGTGACATTATTGGGGGTGTGTTTGCCACAGTCATGCCATCTTAAAATGCTTCATTCGATCGATAAATCTATAGAAACTAGTGAGAAAGGCACCGCAATAAAAGTATACAACTAATTAAGGGGGGAAACCACAAATTCTCTATTGATCAAGAGAGAAGAAAAATGAATGTACATGCCATATATTTGATATTAACGGACTGTAACAGCATACAGTGCCAATAATTTGCTACAGCTGTTACAGACTTCAAGATCGATTAGAAATACAGCTTATTGCTGCTAGAATTGTACAACAAATACAACTTTACTTCATATAAAATTTGTGCATACTATATAGGTGTAATTAATCAGTATTCAAGATTATTAACTATATGATAGCATAATAGGGTAATCTGGAGATAAGGCAGAAGCTCTATTGAGTTGCATGCACCAACCAGTTCAACTCAAAAGCTTAAGCTGATAGGGAAAGGTGGGCAATTCACTTATACTCCAACACTCCCCCTCACGTGTAGGCTCCCCCAGGCCGCATACGTGGAATATTGGAGTGGACTGTGATTATTTTAATTAACGCGCCCGCCAGGATTCGAACTTGAGACCTCTGGCTCTGGTACCATATTGAGTTGCATGCACCAACTAGTTCAACCCAAAAGCTTAAGCTGATAGGGAAAGGTGGGCAATTCACTTATACTCCAACAAGCCCCCCCCCCCCCCCCCCCCCCCCAATTTCCATCCCTATTGTTAAGTACCCAACGTTTCAAAGGTGACAAACTGTTATTTTCCCAACTACAACAATATATTGAGCAGACACACGCAAGCAGTAATAACCCAGAGAAAATGTACCATAGCTTACCATTTAGGTTTCGTCGGGCTCGACACTTGCTTCTTGTACAGTATTTTTATTATTTCATTAATAAATTTACCACACTAGGGGTCTCACTTTCTCCTACTGTATTGACCCTAAAAATGGAAATGTAGCTAGGTATAACTTTGCTGATAATTTACCTCATGCATATTCAATTTTTAGCTTCATGGGGATTTGCTCAAAAAGACAGCGGAGGTGCTCCACAGCTGAAAGGAGCAAGGTTTTTTTCTTTTGATGAACTAAAGACTTGCACCAACAATTTTGAAGAAAATAATGAGATAGGATCAGGAGGTTATGGAAAGGTAAACAGCTACATGTATGGAAAGTATCACCTATCAGCATTTCTTTAAGGGGTTTCACACAGATAGCTAAAATAGTGACCCACCTCTGCATGTGAAAGGTCTACAAGGGGATACTAGCAGATGGAATGAGTGTGGCAATAAAACGAGCAGAGTATGGATCAAAGCAAGGTTCGTTCGAGTTCAAAAATGAGATCGAGCTGCTATCCAGAGTCCATCACAAGAACCTGGTAAGTCTGATAGGATTTTGCTATGAACAAGGGGAGCAGATGCTGGTATATGAATATGTTTCTAATGGGACATTAAGACAGAACTTACAAGGTATGCATACAAAATCTAGTTACAAATCTAAAAGTGCTATGTTATTTCTTTTCCCTTTCATGTTTTAGTATAAGAAATATACTTGTTATGCAGCAAGAGGAATTTACCTGGATTGGAAGAAAAGGCTCAGGATTGCTCTAGGGTCAGCCAGAGGACTAGCATATCTTCATGAGCTTGCCAATCCACCTATTATCCACAGAGATGTCAAGTCCACAAATATCCTTTTGGATGACAACTTTAAAGCAAAGGTTGCTGATTTTGGTCTGTCAAAGCTAGTCGCAGACACTGAGAAGGGCCACGTTTCCACCCAAGTCAAAGGAACACTAGTAGGTTATCTGCTTAATAATGCTTTGCCCGATTCAATTAGTTACTCCTGTTGTTGATGATCATTTTCATACAGGGCTATTTGGACCCAGAGTACTACATGACACAGCAGCTCTCGGAGAAGAGCGACGTGTACAGCTTTGGTGTTGTCATGCTAGAGATACTGAGTGGCAGGCTGCCCATATCAAAGGGCAGGTACATTGTCCGGGAATTCAGGATAGCCATAGACCCCAACGACCAAGACTACTATGGCCTGCAAGGCATTGTGGACCCAGCCATCCATGACGCTGCACATTCTGCAGAGTTCAGGAGGTTCGTGCAGCTGGCAATGGAGTGTGTGGACGAGTCGGCCTCCAAGCGGCCCACCATGAGCTCAGTGGTGAAGGAGATCGAGGCGATGCTGCACGGCGAGGGGCTGAGCTCAGGCAGCTCATCCGCGGTGGAGTTTGAGCACGCGGGGACTGCTACGGACTCGCACCTGTACAGCGGACAGGTAGTAACGGGCCGCTAGAACAGCAGCGGCAGCACATCTGAAGAACCACCCCACCCTGAGCTTAACCATTGCGAACCGTCGAGGAGACTGCTCGATTTGCTTCCTTTCCCTGATCATTTTGTTGTGTCAATCACACTCTACTTCACTAAGGATCTCTTACATACGAATCCTGGCTAATACCGCGGGCGACTAACGGGTCCACGTCGCCCGTTAGCCCGCGAGCCGTCGGATCCGGCAAGTTCATCATATTAGCCGTTTGGTCGTGGTCGTTTCGGCCCCTCGCCCGTGTTAGCGGCAACTCCGGAAACTCGCGAACCCACCGCCCGGCGAATGACGTGTCGCGGCCTCCACCTCGGCGCAGTGCCTCACCGCCGCCCTGCATCACCGGAAAGCAGGGGTCGGGGAGGCCCCCGCGGCGGGCGAGGAAGCGAACGACGACCTCCCACTTGACCTCAATGTGGCTCCCGCTCGACGCCTCGACCTCGAGGACGCCTAGACGGCACCGCCGCACCTCCTGACCGAGCCCACCGCGCCCCGCGCCTCCGGGGCGAGCCTCAGCCCAGCGACGCGACGCCTCCAGGCCCCTTCTGGTGCGCCTCCAAACCGAGGTCGCTACGGCTCCAGGCCAGCGCCAAGCCCCAGAGCGACGACGTCGTGGCTCCCGACGCCTCCTCCGAGAAGCCGCGCAACAGAAAAGGAGGAAGGAAGAGAGGGAACGAAGCAGCGCGCCGCTCCACCGCCGGAACCCGGTACGCCCGTGCGCCGCCACGCCCGCGTCAGAGAAAGGGATGGAGGAACGAAGCAAGCAGAGCAGATAAAGTTCAACCGTTCTATAGATAAGGATACAGACGTTTGCAGAAAAACCCTTGGACAACAACGAAATCTCATCCACAACTTATGTCTTGAAACATTTGCATGAAAAACACTATGAACATTCCCTCTTTAAGATCCAACCCAACAGCTTTTTTGAAAGAACTACGCCTTCACTAAGTCTGCAGAGACTTCCCTGATGCCCTGTTCGCTAACTCTTGTTCCTAATAAAAATCATCTAAGACCATGACGTACTACAATACCAGCAAAACGACTTTTTACAATACATGGGATCCATTATGTATCGGACATTATATACAAAATTTGTTACCGTACCATACCCACAGCAACGCAAGAGGTATTGGCTAATAAATATATTTAATGAGGAACACTATTGTTATCCTGTGTACTAAACTTTCAGATACAGAACATTTGAATTCCGTACTTATTAAATGGCTATAGTGATGATACTACAACAATAACTTTCTTAGCATATGGAACACTAACATGACTACATTTACTTATTGATTTGTAGTCCAAACTTGGAAAACTGTTTGCATACAGCATCAATTACAACTTAGTTTTCCAGCTAAACATGGCACTTTCTTTAGGCAAGGTTATCTCTCATGTACATCCTACTCGGACCGCATGAACCACCTCTCGCCACCTCCACCACTAAAGAGATGGGGAGGGAGAAAGAGGGAGGGATAATGCGGGAGAGGAAGAGATAATGTGGGAGAAAAAAATTTGAAAATGCATGCACCCGCATGTTTTGCCCACCTGGCTCAAATTAGTTAAATTCCACATTACACGAGTCCAAATTGATAACTACCATGCTCCTGGTTCAACATCTTAATGGGACTTGCAATCACATGTTAACAAGGGCTACTAAAATAAAACACACGAAATGGGCAATATTCCGAGCATAAAACATACCACTTGGGGAAACAACGTGAATCAAAATATGAAACTGTTCTACAACCATACAACAAAACTGCAACGTAATCGAACTGGTCATCCCGCGAGACTTTCTAGTTGTACACGATTCTCCTAAGTATTGCGAGCTGCTATTTACGCAGAATTTTTCAGAACAATAGCTCGATTCGCATCTAGTGAACCCAGGGTGGAAGTCAAATCACCTCTTGCGACTGCTAGTACCATAGCATCTACTAGTACTGATTTCGGGAGGGGGGGGGGGGGGGGGGGCGTTTGAATTCGAAACCGTTGCGAATTCGAACGAGGGCGGAGAGGGAGATGAAATGCAAGCAAACCTCCAATGGACGGCCGTGGCGGAGCGATCCGTGCGCTCACTCGTGCTGCCTCGCCTCTGCCTCCAAAGTCCCATCCCGCCCGCCTTCTCCTTCGCCTCCGTCCGCTTCCGCTTCCGCCCGCCTCTTCTTCTTCCCTCAATCCCCCTCCGCAGAGAGACTCGGCAGTGCGTATTATCTGGGCCGGGCTGCATGTGCATTCTCTCTCTGCTCGGGCCGAACGAAATTGTTGTGTGCTGAGCAGCCAGGCCGAGCATGCGGCCCACGTGATGTCCACAAGACGGACGACCAGAGAGACACACAGAGAGTGTCGTGATCATGCAAGAACGGGTCAAGAAGAGGAAGAACGTCCGGTGGGGAGGCAGCCAGATCGGCGGTGGCGAGGCGAGCGGACGCGCGGGGAAGACGGGCGGGGCCTTTGCCGTTGCGGGCAAACCACCGCGCCACGGACAGCGCGCGCACCGCTCCCTCCAATGGCCGGCGAACCCATATAAGCCGTCGCGTCCCGGCTCCCTGTACCCACTCGCTCTGCCCGCCCCCGCCACCGGCCGGATCGACAGCACACCACCACCTGACCTCCCGCGGCAGCACTCATCGATCCCGGCGAGGGATGGTCTGGTCGGCGATGACGATGCGCGGCGCCTCCGCCGCTGCGCTGCTCGTGCTGGTGGCGCTCGTCGCCGGGGCGCGCGCGGAGGACCCCTACCACTTCTTCGAGTGGAAGGTGACGTACGGGACCAGGACCATCATGGGGACGCCGCAGAAGGTGATCCTCATCAACGACATGTTCCCGGGGCCTACCATCAACTGCAGCTCCAACAACAACATCCTCGTCAATGTCTTCAACATGCTCGACCAGCCGCTCCTGTTCCACTGGTACGGCGCGTGTGCACAGCTTGCTTGATCTCGTCTCTTGTTCCATTACTACTGTTCGTCATTCGTTCATGGCCGGAACGGATCGGTGGATTTGCTGCAGGCACGGGATCCAGCAGAGGAAGAACTCGTGGCAGGACGGGTTGCCGGGCACCATGTGCCCGATCCAGCCCAACACCAACTTCACTTACCACTGGCAGCCCAAGGACCAGATCGGCAGCTTCTACTACTTCCCCAGCATCGGCATGCAGCGCGCGGCGGGCGGGTACGGGCTCATCACCGTGCACAGCCGTGACCTGATCCCGGTCCCCTTCGACAACCCGGCCGACGACTTCCCGGTCCTCATCAGCGACTGGTACACCAAGGACCACGAGGTCCTGGCCAAGAACCTCGACGCCGGCAAGGGGGTCGGCCGCCCCGCGGGCCTGGTCATCAACGGCAAGAACGAGAAGGACGCGTCCAACCCGCCCATGTACAACATGGAGGCCGGCAAGACCTACCGCTACCGCGTCTGCAACATCGGCATCAAGGCCTCTTTCAACGTGCGCATCCAGAACCACATCCTCAAGCTCATCGAGATGGAGGGCTCCCACACCATGCAGAACACCTACGAGTCCTTCGACCTCCACGCCGGCCAGTGCCTGTCCTTCCTCGTCACCGCCGACCAGACTCCGGGCGACTACCTCCTGGTGGCGTCCACCCGGTTCATCAAGGAGGTGAGCACCACCACGGCCGTGATCCGCTACAAGGGCTCCAACGCCCCGCCGCCGTCGCAGCTGCCGGAGGCCCCCAGCGGGTGGGCGTGGTCCATCAACCAGTGGAGGTCCTTCCGCTGGAACCTGACGGCGAGCGCGGCGCGGCCCAACCCGCAGGGGTCGTACCACTACGGCCAGATCAACATCACCCGCACCATCAAGCTCTCCACCAGCAAGGGCAAGGTCGATGGCAAGGAGCGGTACGCGCTCAACGGCGTCTCGCACGTCGACACCGAGACCCCCGTCAAGCTCGCCGAGTACTTCAACGTCACCGACGGGGTGTTCCAGTACAACATCATCGGCGACGTGCCGCCCGCCGCGGGCACCCCCATCAAGATGGCGCCCAACGTCATCAGCGCCGAGTTCCGCACCTTCATCGAGGTGGTCTTCGAGAACCCCGAGAAGAGCATCGACACCTTCCACATCAACGGCTACGCCTTCTTCGCCGCCGGGTAAGTGCATAGTGTGTGTGTGTGTGTACTGTATCTTCGCCCGCGTGGTAAGTACAGTACGTAGCTAGTAAGCAAACTCTGATTGCATCATCAACACTACCGCGCGCGTGCAGCATGGGACCGGGCACTTGGTCGCCGGCGAGCCGGAAGACGTACAACCTGCTGGACACGGTGAGCCGGCACACGATCCAGGTGTACCCGAGGTCGTGGACGGCGGTGATGATGACGTTCGACAACGCGGGCATGTGGAACATCCGGTCCAACATCTGGGAGAGGCACTACCTCGGGGAGCAGCTGTACGTGAGCGTCATCTCGCCGGAGCGGTCGCTCAGGGACGAGTACAACATGCCGGAGACCAGCCTCCGCTGCGGCAAGGTCGTCGGCCTGCCCATGCCACCGTCCTATAACTCCGTATAGATCGATCATCCACACGATGGCCGGCGGCGGCGCCACGGTACACAAAAAGGATCAGCAAGAAGCCGGAAAGAGGCATTTTCCCGTTTCCCTTTTTGTCCCCCCACTGCACGTTAATTTCTTCTTCTCTTCTCGTCCGGTTCATTTTCGCTTCCGAGGAATAATTAATCAAAGGGGCTCAAAACTTCATGTGGGCACTGTGCTGAGATCACCAGGGGCCAGGATGGAAAGTGGCGAGGAGAAATTAAAGATTGTTGCATTGGCCAGCTACTGATGCATGCAATACCAGCTCGAGAAGCCCTCTCGAAACATTATTGTAGGGAGTTAAGTTGTTTAAGTATATGATGATGATATATGAGTGTGTCCAATTAATAAGTCCCTCACGCAAGAAACTATTCATCATTATGTATGTGTATACATATATGCATGTGTCTCCTGATTTGGTTTTGATGTGTTTCTCTCTTTTGGTTCCAAACTTAACTTTGTAAGTTGATATATATGTGTGGATCAATGTTATTCAATAGATTGTAATCACAGTATTGTACGTGACTTCCGGCTGATTACAAGATGAGCATTCGTGTACTAGCTACTTCTATGTTTTCCTAAAATGAATGTAGTTTTACGATACGAGTTCATGCATTTGTAATTTCTTTAGACACTAGCTACAATAGCTTTAGAGAGCGTGCAAAGCACGCTTTTCATGAAGAATAAAATGTAGCATAACAATAGGCTAGAATGGCACGATGGCCTGGGCAATAGGCTAGAATGTCATACCAAGCTGGAGTACAGCATAAAGAGATGGCACGATGGCCTGGGCAATAGGCTAGAACATCATACCCAGTGTACTTCAATGTAATTAATCACCCTAAAATGATATGTATTCCCTCCGGTTTGGTATTAGAAGTTGTTTTGGACAAGGTTTGAGTCAAACAATGAGACTATAAATAATGAATATCTTTTAAGTTGTTGAGTTTGGAAATGTGAAAATCATATAAACAGATTTGTCTTGAAAAAATTACTTTCATAAAAATATACATATATAACTTTTCAATAAATATTTATATATAAAAAAATAGAAGTCAAAGTTGTGCTTTGGTGACCGTGTCGCTGTCCTAAACGATTTCTAATACTAAACCGGAGGGAGTACACCTTACGGTTGATGTCACTCCGTGATGACTCCATGCGCCCCTGGCTAGGATAATTTAAGAGGTTGGAGGATGAGATGAGCATAGGCAGCAGGCTAGAATATCGCACTAAATTACTATAATTCAAATCGCCTAAAAATGAGATGCACCTTAAAGTCGACATTGATACACCCTCTGGTGAGTTTAGAGCTTTGAGATGGTTAGATGTTTAAGATGTGATAAAATGTTGGATATATTTGAGGGATATTGCTAAGGTACTCCTCCTACCTCCTAGGAAGTAATATGTTAAAAAATAATTACTAGTTATCCGGGTTACCATGCAGATGTCATGGCAGTTAGTTAATTGTGGTGATCCGTGACTTTGGCGACATTAGCAAATAAACAGATGTCATTGTCATATTAGCAAATAAATATTACAACCCACCTATGTGACATTTGAAGCAATATTACAACTCGTGCATGCCATGTTAGAAAAAATACAGTCACTACGGCAGGCAGGTTCTTCCCCGGGTGCCAACTGCACTCGGGAAGGACCAGTTGCACTCGGGGAAGGCTTCCCCGAGTGCAACTCTCGGGGAATAGGGTCCGGGGAAGAGCCTCACGGGGAAGCCGCCTTCCCCGAGTGCCAAAAACTGCACACTCGGGGAAGGCTTCACCGAGAGGCGCAGAAGCACTCAGGGAAGATTTGTGGATTTTTTTTTAAAAATGTAAAAGGCTGCCGCTCCGGCTCCGGCCCGGCCGCCGCTCCACCCTCCGCCGCTCCGGCCGCCGCTCCGCCCGTCGCGCGCGCGCCGCCCGCCCGCCCGCCCGCCCGCCGCTCCGCCGCCGCCCGCCCGCCCGCCGCGCCGCCGCCGCGCCCGCCCGCCGCCCGCGCCGCCGCCCGCCCGCCGCGCGCGCCGCGCCGCCGCCCGCCGCCGCCCGCCGCCGCCCGCCCGCCGCTCCCGCCGCGCCCCGCCGCTCGCGCGCGCCGCGCGCCCGCCGCTCCGCCGCGCCCGCCGCTCGCCGCGCGCGCGCCGCGCCGCCGCTCGCGCCGCCGCCCGCCGCCCGCCGCCGCCCGCCGCCCGCCGCCCGCCGCCCGCCGCCGCCGCCGCCGCCCGCCCGCCGCTCGCCGCGCGCCGCCGCGCCCGCGCGCGCGCCGCCGCCCGCCGCCGCTCCGGGGGAGATCCGGGGAGAGGGGGCCGGCCGGCGGCGCGCGCGCGGGCGGGCGCGGCCGCCGCCCGCCGCCGCTCCGGGGAGATCCGGGGAGAGGGGGCCGGCCGGCGTGGCGCGCGGGGGGATCTGAGGAGATGGGGGGTAGGGGTTTTATACACTAGGGTTTGGTTGGGCTGGGCCGGCCGGATTAAATGGGCCGTCCATAATAAATGGGCCGACAGGGGTCTTCCCCGAGAGCCGTATTCCTGGCACTCGGGGAAGCGTCTCTTCCCCGAGTGCCAGACAAACGACACTCGGGGAACCATTTTTTGTTTTTTTGTTTTTTTTGCCTCATTTTTTTGAAGCCATCCCACATTATTTTAAACTCCTTGATCAAATTTGGGGTTATTTTGAATTTGTTTTGTATATTTCATTAGTTTTTTTCATTTTGTTGAATTTTTTAGCATTTTTCAAATTTGAACTGCAAGTGCATGAAGTAATGAAATTTCTTAATTCAAAAAATGATATTCATTATATTTGATGTATGTTCAGGCCATATCTAGTAAGCCACATGAAATTTCGAACATCTTTTTGCCCTAACATGACGGACAACTAGCAGGGAAAGTGTCTGTAAATTATATAAAAGCCAAACGAAGTCCGAAAATCATGAAACTTGTCTGAGTGTCATGTTATGGCATGTAGAGGCTGTATGCAAGACTTGAGAAGATTTCGAGCAAGTTGGGACGTCTGATGCCTCAAACCCAGACATCTCCACACATGATCAAGTGATATCATGTGTGGAGATGTCTGGGTTTGAGGCATCCGACGTCCCAACTTGCTCGAAATCTTCTCAATTCTTGCATACAACCTCTACATTCCATAACATGACACCCAGACAAGTTTCATGATTTTCGGACTTCGTTTGGATTTTATATAATTTACAAACACTTTTCCTGCTAGTTGTTCGTCATGTTACGGAAAAAATATGTTCAAAATTTCATGTGGCTTCCTAGATATGGCCTGAACATACACCAAATATAATGAATATCATTTTTTGAATTAAGAAATTTCATTACTTCATGCACCTGCAGTTCAAATTTGAAGTATGCTAAAAAAATCAACAAAATGAAAAAAAAAACTAATGAAATATACAAAAAAAATCAAAATAACCCCAAATTTGAGCAAGGAGTTTAAAATAATGTGGGATGGCTTCACAAAAAAAATGAGGCAAAAAAACAAAAAACAAAAAAAATTCTTCCCCGAGTGCCTCACCCTAGCACTCGGGGAAGAGACCCTTCCCCGAGTGCTGGGATGAGGCACTCGGGAAAGAGGCTTGCTTCCCCGAGTGCTAGAGTGAGGCACTCGGGGAAGAGGTTGGCTTCCCCGAGTGCTAAAAAATGCACTCGGGGAAGGGGGTCTTCCCCGAGTGCCTCTCTTCCCCGAGTGCCATGGACCATCAGGCACTCGGGGAAGACCCTCTTCCCCGAGTGCATTTCTTCCCCGAGTGCAACACTCGGGGAAGAGTTTCTTCCCCGAGTGCCCGATATTTGGCACTCGGGGAAGCCCGAGGCACTCGGGGAATTTCCATTCTCCCGTAGTGAGTTCACCCGTAACACGTCTAGCCAACTATATCTTGCAACATCCAAAATATAGTTATAGACATAATGATTCATACATTTCAAAGAATCACATTTATTTGAACAAATGTCAAGTTATTTGTTTTACAAGATCAATGTATGTGTCACGTTAGAGGCTATAGGGAACAAAGAGAAATGTCCATGTCAGTATGTAACATTCAAATTTGAACGGCTGGACATAATCATTTTTGACAGAGATAAAATAGCTGTTTAGATCTGATTTCATAGCTAGCAGTCAGATCTAATGGAGGATATTTCCCTATTTTCTGATTTTGAAATATATAATAAAAATTAAATCTATTAGCTCCTAGGAGGGAGGTAATATGTCACTAGATCAACGGTCCACGGTGATTTAGGAATACTACCTTAGCAAATCCCATATTTGAGGGGAGCATACAACAACAACAAAAAAGGAGACACTTTCATACAGCCTGTTCGGTTGGTTTGTGGTGACGGTAGTCTTTGGTTTGTTACGAGAGAAAATCTTCTTTGGCTAGTTCTTTGGTGGCTTTGGTTTGTTACGAGAGAAAATCTTTACTTGGCTGATGTGGTGATAAAGCCAAGCGAAACAGTGATAGTCCCATGGCAAATCGTTGCCCTTAAGTGAAAGAAAAAAGTTACGTCCTTCATTTAGTTGAGAATCAAAATCTAGTAAAGACCTGTTGGGGCTTAAAATAAGCAATTACAGCACATGTTTGTTTTTTTGTTCTCTCGTTTTAAAATAAAAAATGATTGTATATTTTTTGTTGGAAAAACATTGCCCCCGGTCCCATCAACATATCCATGCAGCCATGCAGGCAAACCAAGTTCCGTCCGGCAGCAAGGGTCCCCCGTCCCCCAGTCCACTGCTCCAGTTGGCCCAAACCAACCGGAGAGGCGGAGTTGGGGCTTTGGTCGCAATCAGCGTCTCACCGTTCTCCGGCGGTATTCACCAGCCACTGCACACAGGGAAGGAAGGGCGGCTCCCGACGCGCGCAAACGTCCCTCTCGTCGCTGGCCGGCTTGGTCGCCGGCGGCAGCATCAGTATATTTGACTACAGGCACGATGAGGATACCATTGGACCCGGCAATTGGAGCCCCCTCCCTATCCGCCAATAGCTAAATGCCGGAGCGGATCCTCTGTCAGATAGTCCGACTCCAACCGCCTTGGTTGATCAGGTTTCAAGAGCCGAATTCAGTGAGCTCCTGGGTAACTCGCTCTCTGCAGACTTTGATTGGGAGAGGGAGAATGTCATGTGCATACGGTCTAATCGTGGTTGCGGCCTTCTGCAGCTCGTGGACATTGATAGAGACTGTAATACTCGGACAGTGGGCGCAAACAGAAAGATTTTAGAGGACGTTAGAGCATGGACGGGAGGAACGACGAATAAAACAGCGCGTGCACCTCCTCCTTGTGGAGGACTGCCATCTGTTTGTTACCTTGATCACACCCCCCTCAGACTCGTACAAGGCACGTGTTTCAAATACCAGGCCCTAATGGGCGCCATCGTCATGGTAAACCAACTGCACCGTCAGATACTGGAAGAGTGGATGCGATGGCCCGGCTGTCAAAGTTTCCAACGGGAACAGGCATTACACACAGTTCACATTGAGCAGAGATCATCCACCACTGAAGGTAAGAGCTTCCATAGGATATATATAAAGCTAATAAGTCACAGTGAGACAGTATATTAGCAGAGACTGCAAATTATGCAGCTCTCGGTAGCGGGTAAGCTTCTGGTCATACAGATGTGCTTGCCTTTCAACTATCAGGCGCTAGTGCTTCAGCATCGCTAAAAAGGGATTAAACTGACCTACACATTTGCATAGGAGAAGACCGTGGAAAAAGGTCCGGACAGAGGAAGTAGGTCTATCTCACAAGTGCAAGAAACACCTGTTACTTTTGCTAGTAGCGATCATCGCTCCCAGAGAATGAAAGAAGTAATGAAGCAATGGTGAATTGCTTTGTCATTTGTGGATGGATAGCTCATGGAGATGAGCCGTGTCAGGGTTGGACAAGCCGCACACCTTCTCCAGGGGATCCTTGCAGCGCCTCTGGAGCTCCAGGTACCTGTCAAGGTTGAAGTTCTGCCTCTGGATCAGTTTCTTCTGCCGTGACTCGAACATCCTCTCCATGAAGTCACGGTAGGTCGGGTCCCTCGACGTGATGAGGAAGTAGGCGTACCCCACAACCAGGCCCGTCGTGGTCGTGAAGAACGTGATGGGCTCCATGACGTCCCAGGAGAACTCCCAGAACGTGAGCCTGAAGAAGAGGCCGACCTGGGTGATCAGGAAACCCAGGCCAGACCAGAGGATGCGCCGGACATGCTTGTGCGCGAGCTTGTTGATGTCTTCAAGTTGAACCTGGAGTTGCTTGAGCTCTTCCTTCCCCGGATCATTCTCAGGTGTCAGTGCAAGGGGCATAGCTTTCCTTACAAGATCCACAATCTGTATAAAGCAAGAGGAATTAGCATAAGTATCTGCTAGTGTTATGTAACTGCTTATGTAAGACCAAAAAACAATAATGCAAACCTATATTGATAAGAATCATTTGAGAAAGTTAAAGATAGGAATTTCAGCATATGTCGATATGCCATACTCCTAATTGTGTTTCAGGTCGCGACACCATGTATCCTTGTCAATGAGAAAGGATTGGCAATATCCTCAAAGTCAACCTACAATGCGTCTGAACCTAAAAGGAAGAACTTGAAAAATAACAAAATGATGCGCCAGAAATATGCAAGAGTGTGTATTTCAAACACAAAACTTACAAGGCAATGGAAAGTAAAATTGATTTAAGAGTATACTAGACGATCCTTTCCGTGAAACTTCATGTTTTTGTTCCAAATATTCAGTAGACAATCGCTAATTTACATCCAGCACCATCAACCTGAATGAGGAATGATAGTTAAAGTTTGCTTATCTGCCCCTTAGTTCACCTTGCCCCAACACATCAAATGTACATCACGTGACACAAAGAGGCTTGAGATTACTTTAAGCATTAAACAAGGCAGAAACATAGGACAGCCATCGTGAAAGGAATCAAATTTCAAGCAAATAGCTTGCCTTCATCTCCGAGACCCCCACTATTGAATTTCTATCACACAACAAACTTTATGCACGGCAGACTGGTAGGTGGTGGCTTGATACACATAACAAGCGGTATAGATAGTGGACAGTGCATCATGTGACACAAACCACTCTGCCCATCCTATACGATAGGACAGAAACAAGAGGCAGTGCAAAGGGACACTCACACACTAGCCTCTCCAGGGCATATGGCCCATCACGTATGAGAGGGCAGATCGAAGAAAAGTAGAAAAGGTAAAGTAACCAACTCGATGCTTTTAGAAGCAGATGAATTCCTCCCTATGTAAGAAAACCAGATGACTTTTGCACCGGTGTGGCCGGTGTGAGCACCCGAGAGGGGCACGACGTGAGCCACCAATCAGCACCGCACCACCACCTTGATGCCGCCGCGTCCACAAGATACTGATAGCCTTTCACCCTAGAAAGTGCCACCTGCAAGTGGATGGCTTCTAGTCTAAACAGTACGGCCACGAGTCCTGTGTATGATTTCAATTCTCACATGCCAATTCATTTCAATTCTACTCTAAACAGTTCCGATCAGCAAATTCAGCAGTCCACAGAAACTGCACTATGAATCTTTTTTTTTTGTTTGAAAAGTTACGGCACTATGGATGTGTACGTCGAAGAGCACACGCAATTTGAACGAGTGGATCTAATGTGTGGGTGATGTAAACATTGAACCATCGCTTGTACTTCGAGGAAGCTGACCAAACCCCGCAGGTCACCATCTACCAATGGATTCACCGATCTGTAGTTGAGGTGCTCACCGCGCCCACGCTCTGAGCCGTGACTCCATGAGCCCGTTCGTTAGCCAGCCAAATTTTCCGATTGGTCGAACAAATTTTATTCAATGCACTCCGCTCTTGGTTGCATCGAATGCCTTCCGGGATAGGTCCCGAGGTCGGCATCGGCAAGGTGGCCGGTGCGTCGTCATACGACTAATTCAACATCGAACGAACTAACAAACCAAACACCGGCGGCGAGCAGCACGGCGGGAAGCCGGGAGCCCGTAAGGAACCGCCGGCCGGGACTCGGGAGGACCGCGAGCCCAGCGAACCAAGGCCGCGACCGCGAGTGAGAATACTCTAGAGGATCGGGAAAGGATGAAGGAGGGGGATGACCGGAGGAGAGGGCGGCAATGCGAGCTGACCTTGTCGGGCTGGAGGTAGACCCTGTCGCGGAAGAGCAGCACGACGCCGGCCTCGTCGAGCGCACCCGCGAGCGCGGCGGCCTCGGCGCGCGTCCTGGCCGCGCCGGCGTCCTGGCACGCGCGCAGCAGGTCCGCGTACGGGATCACCTCCCCGTCCCCGAGCCGCCGCTTGAGGGCCTCGACGTTGGCCAGCCGCATCAGCCTCCGCGCCTCCGCCGCCGTCACCTCCTCCTCCTCCCCGTCCCTCCTCGCCGCCGCCGCCGCCGCCGCGGCCCCCGGGATTGACGCGAAGCCGCGGCTGGGCCAGCAGCGCTCGAGCGCGCACGGCGGCGGTGGAGGGACCCACCGGCGGGGCGCGGCGGCAGCTGCCCCGCGCCCGGCCGCCGGGGTGGAGGCGGCGCGGAGGAGGGAGCGGGACACGCGCCACATTGACATCGGGTCCGTGTCGGTGCCTCTCGGCCTGCCCCTCTCTCTCTCTCTTCTCAGATGCTGCGTGTGGTGGCCTGGTGGGTGGATGGGAAGCACGGGAGATAAGCGGGGGGCGGAGGTGGTCAAAGCGGGAGGAGGGCGGAGCGCGAAATATGGAGAGAGCCAGAGAGGTGAAGGGGAAGCGGAGGCGAAGACGACGAGAGGAGCGGCGCGGCCGCGTTCGCGTGGGGTTCGTCTGTCTTATTATTGGAGAGGATATTATTGGAGAGGAAGGAGGGCCGCCCTTGTTTCCTATTTCGTCCGCCTTGGCTGATGGCAGATCCTGTGCTTCCGCCTTCTGGTTGGTTGGTTGCTTGCCTGGTGCCCCTGCGCCTATCATCACGTTTGACGCCGTGCTAAAAGATCACTTGCCTACTACTCCTGCAGTTTCGGAGGAGGATTCTTTGCAAAGAAGATCAGTTGCCTATTCAGCACTCCTATAATGACTCTGGTTGGATACTCCAGCAGGGTTAGGATTAGAGTTAGAGTTAGAAACTAACTCTCACTCTAGCTCTAAACTAACCCTAACTCTAACTCTAAAGTTGTTTGGATGGAAGGGTTAAAATGACATTAAATATACTTTTTCAATTATTAGGTGTGGGTGGAGGGAGAGAGAAAAGTCACTTTTTTTCACCCAACATGAACTAGTCCCAATAAGCATCTCTTGGGTGGGATAGTTTTTTGGGTGGGTTAGATGCAAACTAGCTCAATCTAACCCTCATGTTTGGATGCTTTGTGGCTAGTTGAGCTCAAACTAGTTAAAACTAACTCTAGCCAAACAAGGCCTATGTAAGACTGACTCCAACAATTGAAACCCAAATCAGAGACCCATTCAGTGGATTGGGTCACGCACCCAAAAAAGAGACGTCTCCAACAACGCCACCCAACAGGAAGAGGCAAATCGCCCGCCTCCCTCCCCGAGCTGCACCGGCCGCCCCCTCCCTACCTTGCCGAGCGTCGAGCCAGCGCCGTCGGCCTCCCTTCCCGCCGGCGGCAACCTCCCCGCCCCCTCTCTCACCACCCTTCCTCTCCTCTCGCCGCTGTCGCTTCACCTCTGGAGGAGCCCATGTGGAACCCGAGCCAGCCTTCTTCGCCGTCCGCCGCCGGGCGAAATTCCGGCCGCCGCCATTCTTCTCCACCACCGGTGAGCCCCTCCATGAAATCATCTCGATCTCCTCTATCTCCGGTGCTGCTCCATCGAAGTGGGAAGGGGCCGCCGCCGGGGGAGCGCGCGTCGGGGGGAGGGGCCGCCGCCGGGTGGAGAGCTCGCCCAACTCCGATTCGACGACAGAACGCTCAATTCAACGGTGGAGTGACCGATTCGGGTCATGCTCCGGCGAGGAGCCCTGGCGGCGAGGCGGGACGATGAGCGACCGGGCTCCTCCCCTCCTCCGGCTGCGCCTCTTGCTCCTCCCTTTCCGGTCGCAGGCCCGCCGATGGAGGGTGGCCAGGACATGGCGGGGGCGTGTCGCAAGGGGAGGCCGCAGAGGAATGAGTCGCGGGGAGAGAGGAGACCTAGTTTTGCCTTCCCGTTCGCGCGCGAGGCAAAATGCATCGCCTGTGTGCGTCTTCTGTTGGAGGTTGTTTTTGCGACGCAAAAACACTATGCGCGATCCAAAATGAGTTTGAGTTGCATTGTTGGAGTGAGTCTAATACTCATGTAGTAGTATAGTAAGTTCAAATTTGTTTTAGCGATATTCTATTTTTTAGTCAATCTGCGATATTCTATTGTTAAATAGCTGAAAACGAACAGATTAAGCAAAAACGGTCACCTCCTTTTATGGACACTTCTTCACGCATGAACAGATATGAAGTGCTATTATTAAGAAATACTAATGGAAAGCGTTGATTGATGTATAAACAAGACCGTTTGGGTAGCTGTCGCAACAAATTCGGATTTATATTCAAATGGAAAGGAAACTATATAATCTGCCATTGAATTTACGCAAATTTCTTCTAAACCCCTCATTTTACCATCAAGTCTACTAGGAAAAGGAAACTAGGAAGGGCTCAAAAATCAAAACGCCTCCTGTCTCATCTCCTTTTGTCTCGGTATACATTGTTTACATATAATTTGCGTGAAAACGTGATTAATATTAGGCAAATTCTATTGCACATTTAATACTTAGCAGATCTCAGTACTAAATATTTGACTTTGCAGCAAGAGACAATGTACTGTAAAAAAATTGTTTAAAATATTTTGAAGCTTTTTTTTAACATCCTTGTAATTACATTTGGTCAGTACAATATGTCATTGTCATCCTAGCCCCGATTGATTCTACGGAAGAAGCGCGGCAGTGCCGCGTGGTACCTATTATCAGTTTCCGACAGGGTAACTGATGGTGATCGAATTTAATTTGCGTACACACTACACACTGAAGAAAGAGAACCGTCAGCCAGGTTCAGAGGCTTAGCTTAACCTAGGAGCAAAAAGGTTAACCAAAATCAAAAACGAAAAAGGAGGAACCTTGATCTTGTTCTTACGAATTTACTCTCCAACGTCGAGAATGTATGAACGAGGACACGGCACGCTGGGGCCGTCAGCGTCACGCGCTTGAGCCCACCGCGCCCGCGGTCGACACGTCGTGGACGCGGACGCGGACGCGGCGCCTACTGGGCAAGCACGAACAGAGCAACCTGATGCGACGCGACCAAGCGGCCAAGCGATCGGGCACATGCACCAGCACAGTGCTCGCCTGCCTCGTTGACAGGGCTCGAACTAGAAAGTAGAAACCCACTATTGGACCACACACCCCACTGCCATTTGCCCATTTCTTCTTTTTTTCCCAACAAAATTGGCAAAATCCGACTCGGGCCACGCACGCCGGTTAGACCGGGTCTCAGGGGCGGTCTGACCGGGTGTCCTATAGCCGGTCTGGCACAAAGGGGACCAGACGGTCTAACCGCCCCCCGGGGGCGTTCTAACCGGGTCACCCCGATTTCGGGTAGAATTAGGAGTTTAGCTTGATTCCGAGTTGTAAAGTGCTATTTGCAGGGCAAGATCTCCCACCCTATAAATATAAAGGGTCGTGGCCGATTGAGGGCTATCATCCAATCGAACATATCAATTTTTATCTTATTTTCTCCAAACGCTAGCTTTTCCAACCTCCATTGCTCTCATCCTTCGTCTCAACGGCGGTTGAGGGAGTTCCGAGTGGCCTGCCGATCTCAGAACAACCCTAGACGCACTGTTCCCGACGGGGTCCCTCCCGGAGCAGCGAATCTAGGTTTTCGGCGTTCCTCCTGTCCAAGGCGGTTAGACCGCCCCCAGGCGGTTAGTCCGGCGAGATTATTTTCGACAACCGCGCGATCTAGCGCATTCGTGTGTTCGACCGAGAAAAGCGTCAACACACTTTTGGCGACTCCGCTGGGGAGCAGATCTGGTTTCACAACCGATCTTTCGATCTTTGCATGGGATCCCAGTGCGACATTGACAAGAAAAACGTGATCATGGTGAACATCGAAGAACTCAGCGAAGAAGACCAGAGGAAGTACACGGAGCTGCAAGAGTACATCAAGCAACAATTTTTCTCTGGCGCCAAGAAGGATCGTTCAGGCAAGGTGACACTCAAGCAAGATTTCGAGTTGCCGGCGATCAAGCTAAACAAGGACAAGGTTGAGGTAATACCCACTGTAAGTCAAGCACCCCCTCCTGATCTAGCTACACAATTATCTGCTATTGAACGTGCGTTTAATGATCAGAGTAGTTTGGTTGCTAGTGTTGTTACTCGCCTTGAAAAATTAGAGAGTAAACGTGTTATTAATATATCTAATGATGGTATCCCTCAAGTAGATTCACACGAGGTTCTGCATTCGATCACATCGGCAGCACAGGAAGCTTCACCTGAAGTTCCTTTGTATGGTATGTCGATGGGGTTTTATCCAGAGCAATCTCCATTGCCTAAGCCGACCTCAGTTAGACCGCCCCCCAGGCCGGTCTAACCGCCCCGTCCGACCAGATGGTCATGGCTCCGGATCAGCCGTTGCCTTTGTCGGTTGTGCCTAGTACATTGGTTCAGAGTCAATATAATGCTTATGGTACTGTTTCACCAATGTATAGCACAGTAGCTCACACATCACCACCTATCCCTAATGTTGGTTCATCTTATAGTGTGCCTAATGATGTGTTTACCGACTTGCATCGCATACAAAGTCCTAATCAACCCCCTGTGAGTAACTTAAGAACAGCTACAATGCAACCTCACTTAGCTGCTAGGAATGAACTGGCTCAATTTAAGGAAGAGATAGCTAACATGATGAAGAAAAAACTCGGTGTTGATATGGGTAATACTAGATTGTATCAAAAACCATATAGGGACGATTTTGATTATGTGGCTTTTCCCCCGGGTTGGCGTATGCCTGATTTTGTTAAATTTAGTGGTGATGATAACTGTACAACCTGGGAACATATTAGTCAATATACTACTCAACTAGGTGAAGCTGGTACCTATAATTCTTTAAAAGTTCATTTGTTTTCATTATCTTTGACTGGTACCGCTTTTGCTTGGTTTTCTTCGTTAGCTCCACACTCTATTGATTCTTGGGATCAACTAGAGCAAAAGTTTCATGATCACTTCTTTAGTGGGAGCTACCAGCTAAACTTGACAGATTTAACATCGGTTAGACAAAATAAAGAGGAATCAGTTTCTGATTACCTCAAGCGCTTTAAAGAAGTTAAAAACCGTTGTTTTAATTTGTTTCTCACTGATTCTGACCTTGCTGATCTTGCTACTAGAGGTTTACGACTGCTATTAGAGATAGATTAGAAGGTGTGGAATTTCATACGCTTGCTAATGTGCTTGTTAGAGGTATGGCACAAAAATTAAAACTGAATAAAGAAAAAGAACACTCTAAACCTCGTCGGTCTAATGCGCATGTTGTTGAATATGATTCTGATAGTTCAGACGACGAGAATGAAGTGTATGTTGCTGAATTTGTATGGCATTCAGAGTCTAAAGCTAGTTCTTGTGCATCTCTTAAGCCGGCTACTAAAGGTCGACAAGAAGAACTAAAATTTACTTTTGATGTTTCTAAATGTGATCGTATCTTTGATGAGTTACTTAAGCTTGGAAACATTAAAATTTCTCATACTATGCCTTCACTTGATGAAATTAAATGACGTGCATATTGAAAGTTTCATAATTCTTACTCTCATGCCACTAACGATTGCAGTGTGTTTCGTCGTCAGATTCAATCGACCATTAATGAAGGTCGTTTGATGCTTCATGAGATGCAAGTGGATAAGCAACCTTTTCCCATCAACACCATGAGATGCAAGTGGATAAGCAACTGTTGACGGTGAAAATCCGTCAACCTAGCCATGAGTTTACCTTCGGTGTTGGCATAAGTTTTATACCTTATCCATTGGTACTAACCCCAGTGGTATAACAAGTTCACTTGTGCATGTCAGTTTTGGAGTTTAGTGTTTATGGAGGGTTTTAGCGTTGAAAGCAAGACTTTCGGGATAAGTTCATCAAGCACCTTGTGACAAGACCTTGAAGCCCCGTACAAGTCATGCAATGAAGCAAACTTAACTCCAAGAAGCCAGGGACTTAACCCGAGAAGATGACAAACTCCGAGGACCTAACCAGAAAAGTGCCGAATCTTGCGGGACAAGGAGCTACGTCCAACTTGGAGAGAAACTGACGACAACGGCCTACATGCAGAAGGGGGAAGGATCTAGAAGACTCTAGAACCGACGCCACGCGAAGGAGGCCGGGAATTGGGCCTGGATGGGCCCAGGCCGGTCGGCCCAGGCCGGCCGGCCTAGCCCAGTCCAGGGCCCATTTGCCCCCTCCTTTGACCTAGCCGCCATTCGGGCTATTTATAGCCCCGGGGTCGAGAGCCACGCATCAATCAATTCGTCATCGGCCACCGAGGAGTAGAGAAGAGAGGGACACCATCCCAGAGAGGAGAGGGTCGAGCTAGTTGACTAGGGTCTCCCTAGCCGACCTGGGAACCTTGCAAGGAAGACCACGTCGGAGTTCCCGGAGCTAGAAGCAAGATCAAGGTAGGATCCCGGTGGTGATCTTGTTTATGTATCATTGTATTAGTTGAATTATCAAGTTGAATCTATTTCTAGCGATCAAGCGTTTCTTCGATGATTTCGTTTTTCGATCGGCTTTGCTTATTCTAGATCTATTCTCGAGATAGATCACATAGGGTGTTCTTGTAGCCGCGGTGGCTAGAGGTACACGTCGAATCTTCCGAAAGAACTCGACTTGTCCTTGGACTCGCCTTAGACTACCTGCATGAATAGGAATACGTTGTGACAGAACGAGGGTTCCGAAAGGCGGGCGTTTTCGGAGTCGGACGGGAAACCACGATTTAAAGAGGCTATTAATGAGATTCGATTTGCTACTTCTTCTCTTGCTTGGAACTTCAACAAAAGGCTTAACCTGATCTCTCTAGATCGGTTTATCTACCCTATCTATCTTTGTTACCTTCGGTCTTTAGTAGATTAGATTAGTTTCGTGTTCTTTATCTAGATGTATTAGGGTTTCTCTTTACCGAAGATTGAAGTTACTTGGCTTTACTAGATCATCTTTTGCATCACACATTTGTTCCTCGGATTCAATATCTTGGGTTCACCACTCGAGGGAAGAAGGGTCCCTTGACTACGACGGGAGACTTGTCCGCTTGCAAGTCTAAACGAACTTTGATACAACTATTAACCGTCAACAAGCCCCTTTTCTGGCGTCATTGGGGCTTGTTGACGGTTAATAGTTGTATCAAAGTTCGATGGATATCATCGTTGCCCATCAATGCTTAAACCTTGCACTTGATCATACATGAGAAAACATAATGCTCTCAAAATTTTAATTTGTTAAAGTTACATAATGTACTAGCCTTCATCTCTACGGAGGGTAGATTCTTAATTAAGCTTATCCCACAAGTATTAACATGCTCCCAAAATTTAAATAGATCTCAGAAATTTTGAATATAAAGAACTAGATGAAAAGAGCTAAGCCAAGTTCACAAATTTAAATCATCTTGCATATTGCTCATGAACTCTCATCTCATCTTGTCTCTCAAGCCTATATATTCTACTCCTTTCCCTCTCATAACATATATGTGTGGTAGGCTTTGTATGGAGCTTTGGGAAAGTTTAGTCCTACCAAGATATTATAAATGAGATGTTGTCAAAACAAGACAAGCTTCTCATGGTCTTACCGAGACTCGTCAAAAAGGTCATTGGAAAATGATGTTACATCAAGGAGGGAAAAGAGAAAAATACACACCCTTGAGATAGGTGGACATGTGCAAATGGCAAAGAGTGATCCAGAGGCACAAAGGAAGTCCTCGTTATCGGATTGCACATGGTTGGAAAATGAGTATGGATCTTTTAATCTTGAAGCCTTGAAATTCCTAATGCACTTTAAAGAACCGGGTAGTTCACTTTATTTTTATTTTTTACACATACTCATTTTTTTCTTTCTTTTTTCTCATATATATATATTTTTCTTTTTCTTTCTTTTCTCATTTTTTTCTTTTTTTTTTCTCATAAGAATTTTTTATTTGCTCCCCTTGAACTCTAAAATTGCATCGTACCTACCTCCTCCCCCATGCTTAGACGTTGCTCGTCCTCGGGCAAAGAGGCGATAAATAAGGTAGGTACCGGAAATATTTTTCCTTGGAGAGATACTTGAATTCTTTCAATGTTGGCACCGTCTTGCGATATTCCTTGAATTGATGATCCATTCTCAACGATAGGTTGTGGTCAAGGAGGTAATCACGAAAGATGATACACAATGCACGGATAAAAGGCTAGCAAAAAGATAGATACACAAAAACGGAATGACCAGCTTCTTAGTCTCGGGCCAGAGAAATCATGGCCTGCAATAACTCACTCAAAAATAAATCTTGTACACTAAGGTTTATGCACTCAAATATATATAAGGCTTTGGATAGGTTGAGTAACACACAAGTGATATTTATGACAAGGTTAGCGATATTTTTGGGCCTAAAAACCATCTTTAATCTATCTATAACTTGAGAGCACATAAAACACTATGGGTCTTTATTTTAATCATGACCTCCGCTAAAGATTAAGCTAGCATTTAGATAAATTCATATTTGTATTTTAAGAGAGCACTAGCTTTAACATGCGTAAATCAATTACAAAGATAAACAAAGCGACAATTATAATCATATATCATCATGGCACAAATTTTGTAACTTTTCCAATGGTGTAAACAAGGTGGTGTCTTTATTAATGATGAAAACAAGCTGAAATACATGCTTAAAATAAACTAACACACTTGCTGAAATTTGAATGAAAACTGAAAACATTACGCAAACACAAGCAAACAAAAGCTGAAAATTACAGAAAAAGGGAAAAGAAAAGAAAACTAAAGTTCCTCCTTCTTCCTAATCCTCCGCCGGTGGTTGGTGTTGATAATCTTGGTAGTTGTACCCTTGCTCGTAGTGGGGTTGGACATCCACTCCAACGAATTGATCCGGCTGCACTAGGTGAAGGCACCCAATCTCATAGGCAATATTTGCATTTCCCTCACCAAGTTGAGCCGCGTTGGATTGGATGGCTGCGACGTTTTGCATGTTTCTCGCAACATACCCTCCAATTATGGCCATGCTTTGTTGTGGTTGGGGATATTGTGCGTAGGGCTCCGCGAAGGTTATGTTGGGCACCACATAATTTGGTGGGGGTACCGGTGCACCCCCCCCATGCTTGCATTTGTGGCCCTCCGTAATAACTTGGCGGAGTAGGAATCCCGCCAAATGGCAGTGCATAGTTGGGTTGTGCACCACCCTCTTGTGCGGAGGAGGATCCCTCCTCTACGATTCTTCCTCTTTTATTTTTCTTCGCCAGGAAAAGGAGTCCCTCTTCCAACCAATCTTCCCTCCCTTGAATGAAAAGCCTTAGCCTTGGGTCCGGAAGGGGTTGGTTCACCTTGGCCACATGAAAGCCTCCTCTCTCATCTCCACTAATATATTTACCTTGTTTCAAATACTCAAGGCCGAGAGAGGTCCCACGTAAAAGATGTTCGGGGTTTCTTGTGATCCCCGGCCTTAAGGAGATGGCCAACATAGAGAGGTAGCACCCCAAACCAATATCTCCCAATCCCGACGTTGCCTCGCAACACCATCGGTTGATCATAAGGTATGAGGGGTCTATTGGCTGCTTGGCAATTAAAGCCGAGTAGAGCCAATTCAACTCCGTGTCGGTCACCTTCGTCTCCCTCATTCTCCCCATAATCCTCTTACTCATCCAAGAGTGGAATACTTGGATAATGGGGTTGTGGATGCAATTGCGTTGTTGGTGGGCTTCTCCGGAGATTAAATTCCAAAACCCATCTAACAAGCCGTCCGACACGTCGACTTTTTCCGGAGCTCCCTTTTGGAACCCAAGTAGCTCCCTAACATACTCGTAGGGAACCACTTGTTGGATTCCCTCCAAACGGAATGATAAACTTTGCACCCCCTCATCAAGGATAGGCGCAATAGTCATCAAGATTTCCAAGGCAAACTCCTTGTGGGTGTTTGCCGACACCCCGTTGGAGAATTGCACCCATCCAAGGTGCCCCAACATATAATATATATCCATGCTGAAACCCAATGCGTTGAGAGCTTGATCGTCGAAGTCGACGTTGGCCACAAGCCTCTTCTCAAGACGAGAGAGTTTCTTCTCCTTCTCCTCCGACAATATGATGAAGCCATATGTGGAATACCGCAGAGTGTATGGAGGTGGCGCGGATGAACGGGTTGATCGTCGAGGTGGAACGGGCGGCTCCTCCATATGCCCTTGAGGTTCGGTAAACTTCATGGACGTGCTCCTTGTTGCCCTCATGCCACCGAGGAGGAGAGTGTCGTTCCTCCTTGGCGGTGCCGTGTCCTCCTCCATGCTCCGAGGAGACTCGGAAACCGAGTGCCTCCTCGAAGACGTCATCGAAGACGGCTTGGATGACAATGACCCCTTCTTCTTGGTGAAGAGACTTGTGGTTTTCTTCCACATGATTGCAGCACTCTTCTCTCCACTAAAATTCTGGGTTGCAACCGGTAACTAAGCACTTAAAATCTTACTTCGGAATGTGGACTTTGAGTGGATTAAGGGTGTGTATTGTTTGAGCTATCAAGCTTGGGAAGGTTGGCTATGTCTACGGTGGCTCTGGGCACAAAAACTTGAGCACACAAACTGAGGAAGGAGGGGGATGCTTTCCTGCCGAAGACGGGAGCCGGGAGGCTCCTTTTGTAGGGGAAGCCGGCCGGCCTGGGCCGACCGGCCTGGGTGGCCGCTTGCCTCTCCCCGCCTCAGCTTTCTTCCAACACGATCATTTCTCCTCCATGACCTCCTTGCCCGCGTGCTCCATGAGTTGCACCGCCCAAACGCTCTCGTTCACTCCTTTTCTT
The DNA here is from genome assembly GCA_947561735.1 of Cenchrus americanus. Classification (NCBI taxonomy): domain Eukaryota; kingdom Viridiplantae; phylum Streptophyta; class Magnoliopsida; order Poales; family Poaceae; genus Cenchrus; species Cenchrus americanus. The sequence continues at coordinate 25,147,762 of OX387244.1, read as the reverse complement.
GCATTATTGGTCCTTCCACTTGATGCTTCATGCTTTGAGTCATGTCCATGCTCCCTTGCTCCACTTGCTTCACATGTCACCATGAATTTCCTGCAAAGTCATGCTTGTTGCCCACCCATGCTTGTCCTTTGCATGTGGTCTTGATGAAAGTTGATGAAAGGGCATACATTGGTGCATGCATGATTAATTTTAACTAGATTGCCTCCCTTTAAGTATGTTTAAGGCTAAGCACTCCTCTAATTTCGAAAATTAAAAATATTTTCAGAGCTATGGAAAAGCTCAAACATAAATTTAGATAAGTTTTTAAACCATTAAAAACAAGTGTAAGTCGAAAATATTTTCCGACTATGTTGATATCGGTCTCACCGGTGTAGTTTGCCTTCATTGGTTGAGAGCAAACTTTTTCCCGGCTTGATCATGGGGGCATAGGTTTAGGCTCTAATTTTGGCCAAATGAGAGAGATTTTGAATAAAATAAAATTAAATGAGGCTTAGAAAAATTCTAATCTTAGAGAAACCAAGGATATAGATTTTTAAACCAACCAAAAGTTTAGTTTCTATGTTCACGCGAGTCCTACCACGTGCTGAAATTTAATTAACTCCTAGGTATAAGTCGTGGCTCTACTCGTGTGGTTTTAGCATGAAAAACAAGTCAACCACAACACCATTACTAGGATGAATGGTTGAGTTAGGTTCTGAATTTATTTGGTTGTGGTTTCTCGAAAAGAAACAAACACACACATAGAAGGGTTCAAGTAAAGGGTTTATGATCAAGCAAAATATTCAATCAAGAATTATGTCTCTAATATTGTTCAACCACTTCTAAGTCTAATGTCTTTGCGTAATAAAATTCAAAACTGAATTATTAAAAAGACTCGAAAAACCTGTAATCGGGTTGTCCTCCCGGTAGCATATTCTTGACTCGACGAAACGAGTTGCCTTCCACCTAGCGCTTCGTTTATAGTCCATAGCTAGACTTCTACTCTTGATTACTTCGGATCAATGCTCTTTGCGGGCATTGCAATCTTGGGTTCCCACTTCCGCACCATCTTGGGCACGGGCTTATCTTCCGGCTTAGTCATTTTTTGGTCTTCACAGGCGGCTTTTCTTCCTTTGTCTTGACAGATGCAACATCTTCCTTGACTTTCTTCACGTCCTTCTTCTTCGGCTCTTTCTTCTTTTTCAGCCCTTCCTTCTTCCTTGGTTCTTCCTTAACAACGTGACGATGAGGTGGAACATCTTTAACTTCAATCATATTGCATGCCTCGAGTCGTGGTCAGAACTTGAAGGAACTCCTTTCTCTGTTAATATCGAACATGATCTCCCCCTTGCCAACATCAATAGTAGCTCTCACGGTCTTGAGGATAGGCCTCCCGAGGATGAGCGGTGGCTTCTCCCTCTCTCCCATCTCGAGCACCACGAAGTCGACGGGGATGAAGTGGTGTCCGACCTTCACGGGTACATCTTCGGCAATGCCCAAGGGATAGCGAATGGAGTTATGTCCCAACTCCAAACACATACCCGTAGGCTCCAACGGTAGGCGTAGCTTCTTGAACACATCCCTTGGCATGACACTCACACTTTCTCCAAGGTCGCATAACGCCTTCTCGAAATTGAATGAACCAACGGAACATGGAATCGTAGGGCATCCGGGGTCATTTTGCTTCTCTAGCCCATTAGCAATAGCGGCACTACACTACTCGGACATCTTGACATGATCTACCCCAAGTGTTGCTATCTCATATTTATTTGCAAGTATGTCTTTAAAGTAACGAGAATATGTAGGTACTTGTAGGGCATCCAATAATGGCATGTTGATGCTAAGTCTACGCACAACCTCCACAAACTTCACAAAGTGGTTGTCAAGTTTACCTTGGAAGTAGAGTGGCTTGAGTTGTGGTATCCTCGTGTCTTCCTCCGGCATCTCAAATTCGGGCTCTTCGGTGATGATCCCCGTAACCTTCTCCTTAGCAATTCCTTCCGTCTCGGCGGATGGTTTAGGCTTACTTGCTCCCGCGGAACGTTCCGGATCTTCGGTCTCCTTTCCCGAACATGTTTGAATGACCTTCACCGTTTCGAGACCTTTAGGTTGTCCCGGAAGCTTCCCTTCATCATTAGTGAGGCGCCCGGCAAGTTGTCCCACTTGTGTTTCGAGCATCTTCATCATGTTGAGCACTTGATGGTTGGAGCTCCCGACCTCCGTCACCTTGCTATCGATGTTCTCCAACACCTTATCTATGGTCTTGAACTTGGTGATGGTGTCCTTGTTGATCTTAGCTTGCTCGTTCATGAATTCCTTCAATTGTATACGAAGCGGAACCGAATTCAGAATGGATGAGCTTGCATTAAATTGAGGTCTACCTTGCCCGTAGCGGAAGTTCGGCAATTCTCCCTTCCTCATGTAGTCGAGCACTTTGGCTTCCTCCAGACAATCTTTGTGGACATGGCCATACTCTCTGCATTCTTCGCATGTGGATCTTGCTTCGGCAGCCTTCAAGTCTTGAGCCTCTTTCCTTTCCATCTCCATCTTCTCCAACCTCCTCATGAGTGAATCAATCTTGCCTTCAAGTATGTTCTCCTTCTCCACTTGCAAGACTCCTTTGACGTTTACCGTGGGTTGAATCGGATGTAGGCGTCCGGATGACGCCCATGTGTCGTTATCCGCGACCTTCTTGAATAGAGTGAAAGCTTCCGTCGGTGTAAGCTCGATGATAGATCCTCCCGCCGATGCATCGATGATCGTCCTTGACGCCATGGTAAGTCCTTGATAGAATTTTTGCACGAGGTCTTCCTTCGGGAACTTGTGATGTGGAACCGCCCGAGTGTACTCATTGAAGCGCTCGAATGCCTCCGAGATAGTTTCCGTAGGATATTGAACAAAGGTGGTAATCTTATCACGCAAGCTTTAAGTTTCACCCGGCGAGTAGTATTCCTTCATGAGAGCCTTCATCAACGTGTTCCAATTTTGCACCGTCTTCGCCGGTTGAGAGTGGAACCATTGCAAAGCCTTCCCGAGTAGTGAGAACGGAAAAAGCCTTGCCCTCATTTGATCTTGAGTCACCCCATCCATGTTGAAAGTTTGACATAGTTGAATGAATGCTTGGAGGTGAAGGTTCGAATCCTCTTTACCGGTGAAGGGTGAATGTTGCACCATGCGGATAGTTGAGGTCTTGATCTCGAACAGTCTTCCGATCTCCTCAAGATTCAAGATTGGTAGGTTGATGATATCCGGGGTGCATAGCTCCCCAATCTTGCGCTCTTGCGGTTGGTCAGCCATCGGTGGAAGTCGATTCTCCCGAGGACTTTGAGGTGGTGAATTCTTCAGAGATTCCTTCGATCCTTTGTCTTCCGACTTCGAATCTACAAAATCCAGCTTTTTAGCTTGATGTGCTTCGTGTCTCCTTAGCCTGTAAAGTTTTTCTGGATCATCCACAAAATTATCGGGTTTGTTGGAGAGGTAGCCGTCCATCTCCTGTTAGGGTTAGCAATAAACAAAATATGCAAAAACTAGAAAGTAAAAATAAATCTATGAAAACTAGGGTTAGACAAACTAGATTAGATTTATTCTGAGGATGATCAAAGTTTAGTAGATGCAAAAAGAAAAACTAAAATAAAACTGAAAATCACAAAAAACAATAAAAGATCAAATCTTGATCACTTGTTCCCCGGCAACGACGCCAGAAAAAGGGGCTTGTTGACGGTTAATAGTTGTATCAAAGTTCGTTTAGACTTGCAAGCGGAGAAGTCTCTCGTCGTAGTCAAGGGACCCTTCTTCCCTCGAGTGGTGAACCCAAGGTATCGAATCCGTGGAACAAATGTGTGACGCAAAAGATGATCTAGTAAAGCCAAGTTGTCGGTGCGGAATATGGTCCCGACACTAACCAGTAGTAAGCGCCGAGGTTTCTCCCTCAATGGTCGATGCTAAGCAACTAATGACACGAGGTTTATCCTGGTTCGGCTGAGGGGCCGTACGTCCAGCAGTGGTGTGCTCGAGGCACTATATTGCTCAGCACCGAGGGTGCCTGTAGTGGGGCGGCTACAAGCAAGGCGGGAGATGAAGCCTGGCTCCCAAGTCCCTAGTGGAGTGGCTGAAGATGTTGTGGGAGAATTAGAGAGTAAGTGCGTGATGTCAGGCGTAGTTCTGCCTGGTGTTGTGTCCTGACTTGTCTGTTGTCCCCTGCGGCGGGGGAGTTCGTCTTCCTTTTATAGGCCAAGGAGAGAGCGAATCACATGTATGCCACGCTATTTAGCTACGTGGGGAAGTGTGGCATGCCATGCTATAGAGTAGGCGGCTGCCTTGACGGTCCTTGCCGCGATCCAGCCATCATGGCGTATCTTGTACCCGAACAGGGGTAGCTTCGAGGGCAGGAGTGCAGCGGACGGCCGTGATGTCTTCAGGCGGGCTCGAGGGAGTTGCTGACGTCGATCCGTACAGGGCACAGTGGCAGGTAAGGCAGCGTCCCGTTCCGCGCAGCGTCGCGGTGCCGGCCGAGCGCTTGCCACGGCGCCGGCGTGAAGTTGCACGCGCGGGGGCGGCCGCCACGCCGTTAACAGTGGCAGGGATGGCTCCCCACCAGCCTAACGCCGCAACCTAACCCTGCAAGGTCACGGGAAAGCAAATCGAGGGTGCAGCCGGCCCCCCTTCGAGGGCTCGGCGCGTTAGCCGTACTGGAGTAGGTGGCGCGGCGTCACGGGGCTGGCGCCGGCCACGCCGCACAGTCCCCCACAGTGGTGGGGATGGGTTCCCTCATAGGGAGTTGGTGCTACAGGACCGGGGTGCGAGCCCCAGGCGCATGATGGCGCCGGCCTGCTATGGTCAGAGCATTAAATGCCCGTACCCGCGTACGGGATCGGGCGTGCGCGTGCGGAATGCCCTCGAGCGAGGCGGAGCCTGCTCGAGGGCGGCGCGGACCCTCGAGCGAAGCGGAGCCCGCTCGAGGGAGGCGTGTGCCCTCGAGCGAGGCGGAGCTTGCTCGAGGGGATCTTTAAGTCGGCCGCTTTGGTGGGCCGTCAGGGCCACTGTGGCGTGGGCCGTGCCCTGCGTAGTTAAGCGAGGCGCGTTTGGCTTTGGCTCGTTGCGGGTTTTAAGTGGGGATTCCCCAGTCGTTTAAGGGGACCCCTAGGGCTGTCCCCGACAGTAGCCCTCGAGCATCTGCGGGTTCGCCGTCAAGGCCCCCGCAGATGCTGCAGCTTACTGATAGGACTTTCTTCCCTCCTGGTCTTGCGAACGCTTTCCGTGGGGCCGCGTCAGCGGACCCGCAGGTCTAGCCCCCGAAGCCCTGTAGGAGCGTGAGTGCTCCTGCAGGGGTTTACCGCGAGATTTGGTCAGAGGGCGTGGTACATGTTTCAACCGGCGTCGGCAATGTTTCAGCCGGCTTCGGTGACGCACACGCTGCTGGCACTTCCTGCGGCCGGTGCAATCCAAGAGGTGTAGCCGTGCGTCGAGCCCCCGAGCCTGGGCCCGTTCAAGGCGATCGGGTAGAGCTCTACGACTTGTTTTTTATCGTGCCCTCGCCGTCCCTCCGCGGGACGGAGGGTGAGGTTTCCGCAACCCCCATCGAGCGGGTCGCGGATTGCGGATTCCTCGTGGAGCTGTTAGTGGGTGGTTCGAGTGGACGCCCATGCCCTGTTCGATTAGGGTAGGCTGCATAGTCCAGAGACACGTCCATTAAAGCGCTTGGGTGGGTTTGCTAGGTGGGGCTCGGTCCCGTTCGCTAGGGACCGAGGGCGCGGAAGCTCTCCCTCGGTGGGATCCCCCGGCTAGGCCGCCCTCGGCCGGCTCTCGAACACGACATGTGGGGCACCCTCGAGCCGGCGGGCTCGAGGAACGACTCGAATGCGCGTGCCCTCGTCGTCCCTGACTCTGGTGATCTGGGGCGCCTGTTCGAACCCGTCGAGGGTCAGGCTTCGAACCTCTGATCAGTAGGGCCGTGCGAGGTGGCGGCTAAGTGCTCCCGGCCTGGCATCTGCGAATCCTCGAGGGGTCTGGGCGAGCCAGCCCTCGAGGCGCTGATCAGTAAGATGGTGCGGGGTGGCGGCCAAGCGCTCCCGGCCTGGCATCTGCGAATCCTCGAGGGGTCTGGGCGAGCCAGCCCTCGAGGCGCTGATCAGTAAGATGGTGCGGGGTGGCGGCCAAGCGCTCCCAGCCTGGCATCTGCGAATCCTCGAGGGGTTTGGGCGAGCCAGCCCTCGAGGCGCTGATCAGTAAGGTGGTGCGGGGTCGGTGCCTGCTTTATCTCAAACGGGCTCCGAGGTGACCCTCTGACACCTACATCCATTCGAGGGTTGAACTTTCCCGAGCCAGGAGCTCGTGCCGCTCGAGGGTCCTCCTTACTTGGTAAGGGGCTGGGCCATTTAATGCTCCACAGTCGAGGCTGCGGTTTCGTGTCACGGGCGCGCTTTTTTAGGCGCCGCGGCCGCGCGCGCGCGTAGTGGGCGGCGTGGGCGGCGGACGTGACCGCCTGCCACGGCCCTCCTGGTTCTACGCCGTGATGATGGCCCGGCTGCGGTGGCGTGGCCGCCGTGGTCGTGGTGGGACCCGCCCGTCGGGCGAGAAAAGATTCCCCTGCAGTTAATGCGCGCGGGACGCGCGCTCCGGAGAGCACGCCCGTGTCTTATAAATCTGAGGAGAGGGAAAACGGTGGTTTTTACCTTAGCGTTTCGCCGTCCTTGCCCCTTGCGCTCCTGCCTCTGTCCAGTTCGCAGCACCGCGCTCTTTCGCCGTTTGGAGTTCTTCTCCTTCTTCCCGTCCTTCGCTCTCGGCCCCCCTGCCTTTCCTCATGGCGCCCCTTCCACCCCTCACGATCGTTGATCCGTACGCGTGGGAGCGCTCGTCGGTGACGCGGCTGGCCCTCGGCGACCTTGTGTCTGCCGGCCGGTGGCCACCGGCGGCGAACGAAGAGGGCCGGCCGGCGGAATGGATCGTGCCGCCGGTAGGGGACCGCGTGCCCAACCCGCCGGATGGCTACGTGGTGAGCTTCATCCGCTTCCACGAACGAGGCTTCACAGCGCCGGCGAGCCGCTTCATGCGGGCGCTCTGCCACCACTACGGCGTGGAGTTGCACAACTTCGCGCCGAACGCGATTTCGCAGGCGGCCACGTTCGTGGGCGTCTGCGAAGGGTATCTAGGGATCCTAGTGAATTGGGATCTCTGGGTACACTTCTTCCGTGCGGAGCTGTTCACGCAGCCGACGACGGAGCAGAGGACCCGCCGCGCGGTGCGCGCCGGCGGCATGTCGCTCGCTTTGCGGGCGTAGTACAAGGACGACTACATCCCTTGTACCATGACGACCAACAATGCCGGTTGGGAGCGGGGGTGGTTCTATCTTCGCAACGCCGAGCCCGGTCTCCCCCCTACACCGGTCTGGTGCTCCGGGAGAAGCCCGACTCCTAGAGCTACGGGGTGTCCACGGTCCAGCAACGGAGGCGGCTGGACTCGCTCCTGGCCGCGCTGAGGAACCTGGCGGCGCGCGGGCTGACCACGGCGACCGTCCTCGCCTTCCTCCACCACCGGCGGGTCGTGCCCCTGATGGAGAGACCGCTATGCGTCTTCGAGATGACAGAGACGGCGGACCCCGTCGCGCTGGCGAGGTCGCGGATGCTTTCGAGCCCCCTCCAGCGGGAGTACACGCTCACACGGGCACGGAGCGCCGTCGACACCCGGTTGCTGCGCAGCGACCGGTCTCCGTGGGAACTCGAGATGCTCCCCACCGGTCCGCTGGTGAGTAGGATTCCTGACTTCGCCTTTGGCCTCACTGATACTTCAGGTTGCTGACGCACTTTGGTGTTTTGCTTGCAGCTGGTGAGCCTGAGCGCCGCGAAGTCCGTTCCGCCCACTCCTGACTCCCGCGCGGTCGGTCGGGTGTCGCAGCAACGGGAGCGGGAGCGGGCAGCGCGCAAGAAGGAGCGCGCAAGGCGGCACGCAAGCGCGCGCGAGCGGCGGAGCGAGGAGTGCGGGGCCGCGCGAGCGGCGGGGGCTCTCTTCTCGGGGACCGAGGAGTACTCGTCCTCGGAGGGGGGATGAGGAGGACGAGACCGGGGAGCGAGGCCCCCTTGATAGGTGGGAGCTCGCGCCCCCGTCGCCGCCGAGCCGGCTCCGACGGCGGCAATAGCGACGATCGCCCGGGGCGGGTGCGGAGGCACCCGCCGCCGGGCAATCGACGACAGGAGCGGCGCGGGCCGCGGAGGCGCCGGTGCGCGCGCGCGGCGGCGCGCGCGCGAGCGCGCGCCGTGCGCGGGCGGGGCCCGCGCGCGCGGCGGAGAGGGCAGGAGGCGCGGCGTCATCCACCGAGCCCTCGAGGAAGAGGAAGCGCGCCTTCTCCTCTTCGAGGTAAGGGGTTTGCTCCTTTGCGGGGTTGCGTTTTTGACAACCAAGGATTCTGATTAGTTGTTTGTTTTCGCAGGGTGGTGCCGACCGTGCCTCCCCTCGCACCGGCCAAGGTGTTGTGGGCGGACGCGTCTGTTCCCACCCGGCGGCGCTCGTCGGGCGCGCGCCGCGGGGCGGGGCGAGTGCGGCGGCCGTGGCGGGCGAGAGCTCGCGAGGCGCGGCCGAGGCCTCGAGGCCACGGCCGGCGGATCGACCGCCGTGCCGCGGCCGTCGGCCGTCGAGGAGCGGCGGGCGGCCGGCCGTGGCGGAGGCGCGGCCGCGGCGGCGGCCGTGGTGGAGGCGCGCCTGCGGCGCCGGTCGTGGCGGAGGCGCGGCCGGCGGCGGCGGCCGAGGAGGGCGGTCGGGCGCCCGGTGGTCGCGGGGGCGCGGCCGGGAAGCGGTGGCCGCGGCGCCGCGGCGGGAGCCCGTGGCTACGGAGGCGCGGGCGGAGGCGTCGACGGAGGCGACGCAGGGGCCGGCACCCGGCGGCGGCTCCCGGGCGGTGGTGTTGGATATCTCGGACGACGACTCCCCGCCGCCCGGGTGGGACCAATGGGTGAGTTTCCCCACGCTTTCCCCAGAGTCCCAGGAGGGGGGCCCTCATGAGGCGGCGTGAGGGCCACAAGGTAGCAGGAGGCCGAGGGCACGGTGCCGAGGCCTCGTCTTCTCGCGCCGGCCACTCCGCCCCGGTAGAGGGGTTCGGCCGGCGACCCGCCGCGTTCGCCGACGCTCAGGGAGAGCAGGAGCTATGGGGGGAGCTTCGCAACCACGGCGCCACGCTCGACCGAGCGTTGAACGAGGCGCTGAGGGTCCATGGCGGCCCCGCGCGGCGCGTCTTCCAGGTGGGGCATCGTTGCTTGCTTCTTTCTTTTTCTCGTTTCTGCGCGCGATCCTTGCGTTATGATGCTTACAGGTTCTGACTTGTTGGTGACAGGAGCTCGAGCTCCGCGCCCGCGACAAGTACGCCGCCTTTGACCAGGTGAGCACCGAGCTCCGCCGGCCTCGGGGAGCGGTGCGACGCCTTCGACGCGCTCGCCGACGCCCGAGGACCCGGACGGGCGGGCGTCGTGCGGGCCATGGCCCCCGCGTGATCAACTCCATGAGAGCGCAAGGCGGGACCCGGCGCACCCCTCCACCCTCGAGCGGGTCCGTGCGGCCCTCATCGATCGGGATGAGGCGCTGCGGCGGCGCGGGCGGACTCGGAGAAGATGCGCACCCCCGGCGGCCAACCGGGAGGCGGAGGTGGCCGTCGTCCGCAACGACAACCGGGGGCTCCGCTTGTCACTCTAGGGGGCGCAGGTTCGGCAGGGCCAGGCTGAGGAGCGGGCGCGCGCACGCTCGAGCGAGAGGGCTAAGGAGGCCGATGACCCGAAGGCCGCCCTCGACGCCAAGGTCGCGGCGCTCGCCGCCGGCCGAGGACCGCCTCTCGCGAGAGCGCTCGCCCACCGAGAGGCCGAGGGGCGGCTCCGGCGGGAGCGAGCCGCCCTTGCCGACGCCCTGGTCGGCCCGCCGGAGCGAGAAGCGCGTCGCTCGCGAGGCGGCGCGGGGGGTCGGTGGAGGACCGGAACACCGAGTTCTCGAAGCTCGAGGGCGAGCTGATGGTGCTCGGTATCAATAGCGCGAGCCAGGAGCTGGCACTCCAGGAGCGAGGCGAGACCATCAGGGGCCTTGAGCAGGCGGTCGAGGCCGGGCGCCGCGCCCTCGAGGTGGAGAGGAAGCAAGTCGAAGGTAAGTCGCTGTTTGACTCCTGTTTGGCTGGGTTTCTCTTAGGGGGTTCGCACCCTTTTCTGACATCTTTCTCGCCAGCCAACTTCAGGCTTGCGCACCGCGTTGGGGCACGCGGCTGAGCGGGCCGAGGCGCTGCAGACCTCCTACAACTCCTCCGAGCAGGAGCTGTTGGAGGTGCGCACCGCGGCCCTCGAGACCGCCGGCCGTGGAGGAGGGCGAGGCGCGGGCGGGGAGCTCGGCCGGCCGGCCGCCTGCGCGCTCTTGGCGGCCACGTCACCGGGCGCGTGCGTCGAGCGCTGCATCTCGGCGTCCAGAAGGCTCTTGGGGTGGTGCGGTCTCACTACGAGGTTAACTTCGAGGCGCTGGCGGAGGGCTACATCATCCCCGAGGGTATCGAGGACGAGGTGGCAATGGAGCGTGTGGACGCGCTAGCCGCCGACGCCGCCGGGACGCTCGCCGAGGCCTTCGAGGAGTTCCTCTTCCCAGACGCCGCTGACGCCGCTGCTCCTCCAGCCTGAAGACAGCCGGGCGCTAGGCCCTTTTTGTTTACGTATCAGTATGCTAGCCATGTGGCTTTGTAAATAAACAGGTTACTTTGCTGTGAACATTTGACGAAGTGAAATGATGTCTTTTGGTTTGTCACGCTTTTTTGTTTCTCCTTCTTCCTGAGTAAATTCTAGTTAGGGGAGTTCGGTTTTCGCGGGTGGCCTACTGGGTTGGAGGCAAGAGAGAAGGGCCGTATGCTCACGGAGGCGTAGGCTATCTCTGGCTTGCGCGCTCCTTCCGCTAGGCTGCCTGCGCCCTGTTCGAATCTTTGCTCGGGGACGAAGTAGAAACATAAAAGCGCGCATGAGTTGTTTAATTTTTGTGCGAAAAAATGGGACCATTTTGGGGGGGGATGCCCCCGTAGTAGCCCCCGAGGGTAACTTGGGTTTTAGGGGAAAGCCGAGTTGCCCTTTTTATTAAATGACGATGTTTTACATGGTTGTCACCAACTGGGGTGCTGGTTACGCGATTTTACAACAAAATACTTGGAAATCCTAGCTAGGGATAAAAGCGACGTAGCTGTTGGATGTTCCAAGCGTTGGTGAGTTCTTCGCCGTCTTCGTTGGCCAGCTTGTATGTGCCTGGCTTGAGCACTTTCACCACGACGTAGGGTCCCTCCGACGGAGGTGATAGCTTGTGGCGTCCTCGGTTGTCTTGGCGTAGCCTTAGGACCAGATCCCCTTTGCTGAAGTCCCGTCGGCGTATTTTCCGTGCCTGGTAGCGCCTGAGGGACTGTTGGTACCTTGCGGAGTGCATCAAGGCCACGAGGCGTGCTTCGTCCAGCTGGTCCAGTGAGTCCTCGTGGGCTCGCTGGTTTGCGTCCTCGTCGTAGCCTCGAACCCTGGGTGATCCGTATGCTAAGTCCGTGGGGAGGACGGCCTCTGCGCCATGGACTAGAAAAAACGGGGTGAACCCGGTGGCTCTGCTTGCGGTGGTCCTTAGGCTCCACACGACCGCTGGTAACTCCTGGAGCCATTTCCGACCAGACTTATTCAGCTGGTCAAAAATTCTGGGCTTAAGGCCTTGTAGGATCATGCCGTTGGCACGCTCTACTTGGCCGTTGGTCTGTGGATGTGCCACAGCTGCCCAATCCACACGGATGTGGAACTTGTCGCAGAACTCCAGGAATTTCCTGCCTGTGAACTGGGACCCGTTGTCGGTGATGGAGTTTGGCACTCCGAAGCGGTGGATGATATCGGTGAAGAACGTCACCGCTTGCTCTGCCCTGAGATTCGTAATGGGGCGCACTTCTACCCACTTGGAAAACTTGTCGATCGCAACCAGCAGGTGGGTGAAGCCCCCGGGCGCCTTCCGCAGGGGCCCGATGATGTCCAGCCCCCACACGGCGAACGGCCATGTTATGGGGATGGTCTGCAGGACATGAGCGGGAAGGTTGGACTTGCTGGCGTAGAATTGGCACGCTTCGCAGGTGCGCACGATCTCGCTGGCATCCGCAACCGCGGTAGGCCAGTAAAAGCCTTGGCGGAAAGCGTTGCCAACGAGGGTGTGAGGCGCGGCGTGATGGCCACAGATCCCCGCGTGGATGTCCCGCAGGAGCTCGCGCCCCTCGGGGATGGGGATACACCGGCCGCGGATGCGGAGGCGCGCGCTTGTACAGCTCGCCGTCGACGAGGGCGAAGGACTTGGCCATCCTGGCGATGCGCCCCGGCCTCGGCCCGGTCCGAGGGGAGCTCCCCTCGAGCCATCCGGGCGACATACTTGTCGCGCCAATCGGCCCTTGACAGAGCCGGCTCGACATCCATCACATCAGCTTCGTAGGTGCCATACCCCTCGAGGAGGGAGAGTACATACGCCTCGTTCGAGGGGTCCTCGTCCATGGGCTCCGCGCCTGCTGGATTCGAGGGAGCCCCCGAGGGTTTCGTGTGGCTCGAGGGGTGAGGCTCGAAGACGACGGAGGGCTGGGCGATATCACGGGCAAAAACGTTCGGGGGGACGGTGATCCGCCCGGACGCGATCTTGGCCAGCTCGTCCGCCTCCTCGTTGTACCGGCGGGGCACGTGATTGAGCTCGATGCCATAGAACTTGTCCTCGAGGGCTCGCACGGCCTTGCAGTACGCCTCCATCTTGTCGTCATGGGAGTTCGCATTCTTCATGACTTGGTCAATCACGAGCTGCGAATCCCCCCACACGTCGAGGCGCTTGACGCCTATCTCGATGGCGATCTTGAGGCCGCAGAGGAGGGCCTCGTACTCAGCCATGTTGTTTGACGCGGGGAAGTGGAGGCGCACCGCGTACCGCATGTGCTCCCCGAGGGGTGACACAAAGAGCAGGCCCGCGCCCGCCCCTGTTTTCATCGCCGAACCATCGAAATACAGAGTCCAACACTCTTCTTGGATCTGCGGCGGTGGTAGCTGCGTATCTGTCCATTCAGCGACGAAATCCGCTAGGATCTGGGACTTGATGGCCTTGCACGGGGCGTAGGCGAGCGTCTCGCCCATCAGCTCCACTGACCACTTTGCGATCCTGCCTGCCGCGTCTGGATTGCGGATGATCTCCCCTAGCGGGAAGGAGGAGACCACCATGACGGGGTGGGCCTCGAAGTAGTGGCAGAGCTTGCGCCGTGCGAGGACCACCGCATACAGCAGCTTTTGGACTTGAGGGTAGCGCGTGTTGGTGTCGGACAAGACTTCGCTGATGTAATAGACCGGCCGCTGGACCGGAAGGGCGTGCCCTTCCTCCGTGCGCTCTACCACGATTACGGCGCTGACCACCTGGGTGGTCGCGGCCACGTAGAGCTGCAGGGGTTCGCCGTCCTGCGGCGGCGTGAGGATCGGGGCGTGGGTCAAGGATGCCTTCAGCTTGTCGAGCGCGTCCTGGGCCTCGGCGGTCCAGGAGAAGTGCTCGTGCTTCTTGAGGAGGCGGTAGAGGGGCAGGCCCTTCTCGCCGAGCCGCGAGATGAAGCAGCTCAAGGCGGCAAGGCACCCCAGCACCTTTTGCACCCCTTTGAGGTCCCGGATTGGGCCCATTCGTTCGAGGGCCGCGACCTTCTCGGGGTTGGCCTCGATGCCCCGTTGGGAGACGATGTATCCTAGGAGCATGCCTCGCGGCACTCCAAAGACACATTTTTCGGGGTTTAGTTTGACCCTGTTGGCCCGTATGCAGCCGAACGCGATGCTGAGATCGCCAACCAGGTCGTCCGCCTTCCTAGTCTTTACGACGATGTTGTCTACGTACGCCTCTACCGTTCGCCCGATGTGATCTCCGAAAACGTGTTGCATGCAGCGTTGATATGTTGCACCCGCGTTTCGGAGGCCGAACGACATCGTGACGTAACAGAACATCCCGAACGGCGTGATGAACGAAGTCGCGGGCGGGTCGGCCTCTTTAATCTTTATTGGTGATACCCGGAGTAGGCATCAAGGAAGCAAAGCAGCTCACACCCGTACCGTTGAATCAATAATTTGATCAATGCGTGGCAAAGGAAAAGGAACTTTAGGACATGCTTTATTAAGACTAGTGTAGTCTATACACATCCGCCACTTCCCGTTCTTTTTCTTTACAAGCACAGGGTTTGCTAGCCACGTAGGGTGGAACACTTCCTTGATGAACCCGGCCTCGAGGAGCTTCCGCAGCTCCGCTCCGATCGCCCGCCACCGCTCTTCGTCGAAACGGCGGAGCCGCTGTTGCACGGCACGGGCATGAGGCAGGATGTCAAGGGAGTGCTCGGCGACCTCCCTCGGGATGCCTGGCATATCCGAGGGGCTCCACGCGAAGATGTCGGCGTTGGCGAGGAGGAAGTCAACGAGCACCACTTCCTATTTTGGGTCGAGGGTAGAGCTGACCCTCAACGCCTTTCCCTCGGGGGCAGCAGGGTCGAGGGGTACCTCCATGGTCTGCTCCGCGGCCTCGAAATTGCCGGCGTGCTTGGCGGTGGAGTCGAGGTCCTCGTTGACCATCTTCTCCAAGGTGGTCACCAGCGCTTCATCCAGCGCCAGCGCTTCCACGTGCTCCACGCACTCGATGTCGCAGTCGAACGCGTGCTCGATGGACGAGCCCACGGTGATGACGCCGTTCGGTCCCGACATCTTCATCTTGAGGTAGGTGTAGTTGGGGACCGCCATGAACTTGGCGTAGCAGGGCCGCCCAAGTATGGCGTGATAGGCGCCCTGGAACCCCACCACCTCGAAGGTGAGCGTTTCCTTGCGGAAATTCCTTGAAGTGCCGAACCAGACCGGCAGGTCGATCTGCCCGAGGGGCTGGACGCGCTTGCCGGGCGCGACGCCATGGAACGGCATCGTGCTGGGCCGCAGCTGGTCCAACCCGATCCCCAACAGGCGCAACATATGCACGTAGAGGATGTTGAGGCTGCTGCCCCCGTCCATCAGGACTTTTGAGAACCGCGCGTTCCCAATGATCGGGTCGACCACCAGTGGGTACTGGCCCGGGTTGGGGATGCGGTTCGGGTGGTTTTCACGGCTGAAGGTGATGGCGTCCTCCGACCAGTCGAGGAAGGAGGGAGGCGTCCTCTCTGCGGCGAGGACCTCGTGCCTCTCCCGCTTGCGCTGGCGGGTTGACATGTCGACGGTGGGTCCCCCGAAGATGAGGAACACGTTCTCCACGGCGGGGAAGCCGCCGGCGTCGCCATCTCCTCCGTCCTTCTTGGCCTCCGCGTCCTTCGCGGCGGCGCGACCGTAGAACTTCTTGAGCATGTCGCATTGCTCAAGGGTGTGGTTTACAGGGGTCTTGTGGTAAGGACATGGCTTTTTCGAAAGATGTCGTCAAACACCCCCGGACCTCGAGGGGCCGGTCGAGGGCCTCGTCGAGCCGGGTCAACAGCAAGGGCCTCGGCGTCATCGCCGTCGCGCCCCTGCTCGCGCGCCTCGCGGCGCGGCTTCTTCCCTTTCTTGCCCCGCTTGTTCTTCCGGTGGGGCTCCCTGGACTTGCTGCCCTCCACGGGCGCGTCGTCCAAGCGCTTGCCCTTCTTGCCGTCAAAGATCGCCCCCACAGCCTCTTCTCCTGAGGCGAAGCTGGTGGCGATGTCGAACAGCTCATTGGAGTCCGCGGGCGGGCTGCGTCCTAGTTCTCGCACGAGGTCCCGGCACGTGGTGCCCTCGAGGAAGGCGTGCACAATCTCAGATTGCGCCACGCTTGGGAGCTCTGTACAGCGCTTGGAGAAGCGCCGTATGAAATCCCGGAGCGACTCGCCGGGCTCTCGGGTGCGGGGAGCGCGGCATCCCGAGAATTCCCGTGGCGCACGTATGTGCCCCGGAAGTTGCCCACGAACGTGCGGACCGGATCGTCCCGGTTGTGGATCCGGGCGGCGGGCGGGGTGCTCGAGCCACGTCCGGCCGAATCGCCGAGGTGCGGGCGGGTTGCGGGTGATGACCTCGTCGGCGGTGGCCCCCGCCCGGGCCGGCACGCCGGCGGTAATCGTTGAGCCACACGCGGGGATCCGTCTCCCCGTTGTACTTGACGATGGTCGTGGGCTGGCAGAAGCGTTGGGAGAAGGCCGCCGCGCGGATCTCCCTGCAGAACACGCGGGTCCCCGGGGGCTTCGGCGTCGGAGAGCGGTCCTCATCGCTGTCGTAGCGCCCGCCTCGTCGAGGGTGGTAGCCTGCCGCCGCCGCGCATCCGCCTTGCTCGTACGCCGAGCGTTGATGACGTTGCGGGCGTCCACCGTCCGGCCGCCCTTCGCGTGTCGAGGAGCCGCTCCTTGGTCGGCGTGCGTCCGGGTTGGCGGGTCGCCCCGCCGCTTCACCCGCATGGACCGAGGGTTCGCCCCCCCCGTGCGGCTCCGTCGCCTCGCGCGTCCCCCTCGTTGGCGAATGCATGACGCCGAGCTTTCGGCCGCCGGACCGGCCGCCCCGCTCGATGAGGGGCCCCGCACGTCGCGGTGCGGGTTCCGCGCCTCGGGGGTCGAGGGGGCCGCATGGCCCTCGTAACGGCGTTGCGGCGGCGATGAGCTTCCGGCTCGCTCGCGGGGGAGTGTCCGGGTTGTCGACGTTGACGTCGGCGTCGATGCGGTCGCGGGCCTGTTTGCCCAGCTCCCGCGCGCGTTCGCCGCGCGCAGAGGCTTCCCCAGCCATTGAGGCGCGGAGTAATCGCACCGTTCGATACTCCTCCGCCAGCTTGGCCTCGAGCTCATGAGCTTGTGCTAACTGCGCGTCGGTGTCGGCCCCAGCAGGGGTGCTCGGCCCTGTGGCCTGGCGCGGTGCGATGCCTGGGGCGGGCGTGACCTCCCCGTCACCAGCGCCCGCTGCACCGGTGGCGTTTGCTGGGTCGTTGGCGATGACGACGCAGCATTCCCGCGCGGGGTCGTAGCTTCCGGTGCTGGAGTCGTCAGAGCAGCCGAACCAGTAGTCCGTGGCGTCAAGAAAACACTTGAACATGACTAGGTCCGGCACGCCGAAGAAGTCCCATTCCGCGTACCCATGGAGGTTGGCGGGCGGCAACGCGTCAAGGGAGCCCAGGGACGACTCGTCACCCGCGGAGGCGTCGGGGTCCCTGGCGACGAAGACGTGACGGCCAGGGGGAACCCTGCGCATCGTGGTGTTGACGTTGGCGTTGTAGGCCGTCGTGGCACCGCGCGCGGACCGATGGGGAAGCGCGGTCCGAGACCGTGCGCCGCCCCACCGGGCGGTGGTTGCCGTGCCGACGGGCGCGCCTCGTTGGGGAGGCGGCGCGTTCGGCCTTGCCGTCGCTCGGACCGCGCCCGGCGCGAACGCCGGCCGGAGCGACGGCGGCGTCGCGGCGTTGACGGGCCCGCGGCATCCGTGCGGTGGGCGTCCGTGTTGTGGCGGTGCGCGCGGCCGGGAACCGCAGCGGGACCCGCCCGGCGCCGCGCATGGAGCTCCTCACGGTTGGTGAGGCGCATCGGGTAGCCGTTCCCCGTGGCCTGAAAGTTCAGGCCCCCGAACCGGATTTCAAAACCGGCCGGGAGGGGGTCCGAGCTGCCCATGGAGTAACGCGTGCCGCGGTACTCAGTGCGGATCACCATGGAGGGAGTTGACGATGGATTGACCTTAGGCGCTCGATAGCCCCACGGTGGGCGCCAACTGTCGGTGCGGAATATGGTCCCGACACTAACCAGTAGTAAGCGCCGAGGTCTCTCCCTCAATGGTCGATGCTAAGCAACTAATGACATGAGGTTTATCCTGGTTCCGGCCGAGGGGCTGTACGTCCAGCAGTGGTGTGCTCGAGGCACTATATTGCTCAGCACCGAGGGTGCCTGTAGTGGGGCGGCTACAAGCAAGGCGGGAGAGGAAGCGTGGCTCCCAAGTCCCTAGTGGAGTGGCTGAAGATGTTGTGGGAGAATTGGAGAGTAAGTGCGTGATGTCAGGCGTAGTTCTGCCTGGTGTTGTGTCCTGACTTGTCTGTTGTCCCCTGCGGCGGGGGAGTTCGTCTTCCTTTTATAGGCCAAGGAGAGAGCGAATCACATGTATGCCGTGCTATTTAGCTACGTGGGGAAGTGTGACGTGCCATGCTGTAGAGTAGGCGGCTGCCTTGACGGTCCTTGCCGCGATCCAGCCATCATGGCGTATCTTGTACCCGAACAGGGGTAGCTTCGAGGGCAGGAGTGCAGCGGACGGCCGTGATGTCTTCAGGCGGGCTCGAGGGAGTTGCTGACGTCGATCCGTACGGGGCACAGTGGCAGGTAAGGCAGCGTCCTGTTCCCGCAGGCGTCGCGAGCGCCGAGGCCGCGCCACGCGCCGGCGTGGGGTTGCACGCGCGGGGGCGGCCGCCACGCCGTTAACAGTGGCAGGGATGGCTCCCCACCGGCCTAACGCCGCAACCTAACCCTGCAAGGTCACGAGAAAGCAAATCGAGGGTGTAGCCGGCCCCCCTTCGAGGGCTTGGCGCGTTAGCCGTACTGGAGTAGGTGGCGCAGCATCACGGGGCTGGCGCCGGCCACGCCGCACAGTCCCCCACAGTGGCGGGGATGGGTTCCCTCCTAGGGAGTTGGTGCGACAGGACCGGGGTGCGAGCCCCAGGCACATGATGGCGCCGCCCTGCTATGGTCAGAGCATTAAATGCCCGTACCCGCGTACGGGATCGGGCGTGCGCGTGCGGAACGCCCTCGAGCGAGGCGGAGCCTGCTCGAGGGCGGCGCGGACCCTCGAGCGAGGCGGAGCCCGCTCGAGGGAAGCGTTCTACCTCGAATCGGGGCGGAGCCCGCCCGAGGGAGGCGTGTGCCCTCGAGCGAGGCGGAGCTTGCTCGAGGCGATCTTTAAGTGGGCCGCTTTGGTGGGCCGTCAGGGCCACCGTGGCGTGGGCCGTGCCCTGCGTAGTTAAGCGAGGCGCGTTTGGCTTTGGCTCATTGCGGGTTTTAAGTGGGGATTGCCCAGTCGTTTAAGGGGACCCCTAGGGCTGTCCCCGACACAAGTAACTTCAATCTTCGGTAAAGAGAAACCCTAATACATCTAGATAAAGAACACAAAACTAATCTAATCTACTAAAGACCGGAGGTAACAAAGATAGATAGGGTAGATAAACCGATCTAGAGAGATCGGGTTAAGCCTTTTGTTGAAGTTCCAAGCAAGAGAAGAAGTAGCAAATCGAATCTCATTAAAAGCCTCTTTAAATCGTGGTTTCCCGTCCGACTCCGAAAACGCCCGCCTTTCGGAACCCCCGTTCTGTCACAACATATTCCTATTCATGCGGGTAGTCTAGGGTGAGTCTAAGGACAAGTCGAGTTCTTTCGGAAGATCCGGCGTGTACCTCTAGCCATCGCGGCTACAAGAACACCCTATGTGATCTATCTCGAAAATAGATCTAGAATAAGCAAAGCCGATCGAAAAACGAAATCATCGAAGAAACGCTTGATCACTAGAAATAGATTCAACTTGATAATTCAACTAATACAATGATACATAAACAAGATCACCACCGGGATCCTACCCTGATCTTGCTTCTAGCTCCGGGAACTCCGACGTGGTCTTCCTTGCAAGGTTCCCATGTCGGCTAGGGAGACCCTAGTCAACTAGCTCGACCCTCTCCTCTCCGGGATGGTGTCCCTCTCTTCTCTGCTCCTCGGCGACTGATGACTAATTGATTGATGTGTGGCTCTCGACCCCGGGGCTATAAATAGCCCGAATGGCGGCTAGGTCAAAGGAGGGGGCAAATGGGCCCTGGATTTGGCTGGGCCGACCGGCCTGGGCCCATCCTGGCCCAGTTCCTGGCCTCCTTCGCGTGGCGTCGGTTCCTGAGTCTTCTAGATCCTTCCCCCTTCTGCATGTAGGCCCTTGTCGTCAGTTTCTATCCGAGTTGGATGTAGCTCCTTGTCCCGCAAGATTCGACACTTTTCTGGTTAGGTCCTCAGAGTTTGTCATCTTCTCGGGTTAAGTCCCTGGCTTCTTGGAGTTAAGTTTTCTTCATTGCATGACTTGTACGGGGCTTCAAGGTCTTGTCACAAGGTGCTTGATGAACTTATCCCGAAAGTCTCACTTTCAATGCTAAAACCCTGCATAAACACTAAACTCCAAAACCGACATGCACAAGTGAACTTGTTATACCACGGGGGTTAGGACCAATGGATAAGGTATAAAACTTATGCCAACACCGAAGGTAAACTCATGGCTAGGTTGACTGATTTTCACCGTCAACAACAACCTTTTCCCATCAACACCATGGAGTTGCAGCAGCCCAAGGTCTTGGTTCGGCCGCATCAAGCCAAAGCTACTAAGGGCAAGAACGTGATGGTCGGGGAAGCTAAGCCCGATTTGAGGGGAAAAGAGTTGACAAGAGAAGTGGCATATGAAAAGATCCCTGATGGCAGAGAAACTTTCAAGATTACTGTCAAAGCTTCTGGAAATGGGGGGCAAGGATCGTCCACGCCGTCTGGTCAACAAACAACTGAGCCTATCCTGGACAGGGCAGTTAGACTGGGGGTACAGGGCGGTCAAACCGTCCCTGCACATGGCCGCCCGAAGATGCTTGTTCCGAAGCGGCCTGAGATAGGAAACTGGAAGCTTAATGTGTCAAAGAATCAGGGGAACATTCCAAAGCCAAAGGTCACATTTGATATGCTATTTGACAAATATTCGAAACAAAAGGCCGTTACAAGTGATCGGCTGGTAAAGAAAGGATGAGGTCACCTCCAGATCAAGAGAGACTAGCATTGTCTCCCAGGGCAGCCATCAGGTTCAGAGGTGGATCATCTTAGAGGCAAAACTTCACTCCAGATTGGGCTCCTTCACTTCGCCCCATTTATGATGATAATGGAGTAATGTGGGTGCTGTATCAGCAATCTTTCCATCCTGGATGGGGAGGACCAAGGAGATCAGTACTGGACCGAATATCGAGATATACACAGGATCGCTGGACTCCACGACAAACAGGGCGGGGTCATCTGGCTGACCCGGTTAGACCGCCCCAACAGGCGGTTAGACCGCCCTGCCCAAAAAAGAGCAATTTCCTCCGAAGAAGGTGTACAAGCCCAAGATCAGAGAGGAGGAAGTTCAGGAGATGGACATTGACCTAGAGAGGACTACTGGCCTGGACATTATTCAGATTGAGATAATGAACATTCCCGTTGAGGGAAGTGGCAAAAGACCGGTTGTGCCAAACAATCAGGTTGTGACAGTAACTCAAAAGGGATCTGTTGCTAATGATCATGAGGCCAGCAGAAGTAAGTCTCGTCCAGAGCGTTTTCTGCCGAGGTGGTGCCCTCCCGGTCTAACTCATACTCAAAGGCGAAGCTTCAGCGATTGGGGCTACTTGAGAAAAGGGAGAAGGAACTAGAGAAGAAGAGGGACGAGGATTTCAATAGCTACAAGCTGTAACACCCTAAAATTCCATCATGCAAACAGTAGGAACTTAGTGTTTAAGTTTTAAATTTTCTATGGAAATAATAATTTATCAATCAAATTTTGGCTCTAAAATAATTAAACATCATTTTGAGTAATTTTAGAGGCAACAAGTGCTTGTGCATCATGATTTGTTTGCATGGTGTTTATGTGTGATGGTGTGAAGTTTTAAAAGTCTTTAAAATAATTTGAAAACTTGCAAAAGGTTTGAAGTGTTTAAACTTTGAAAAGAGTTTAAAGTTTGAAAAATTTGAAAAGGTTTGAAACAAAAGCTTTGAAAAAAAACAAAACCTTCCCAACCGACCGCAGGCCCAGCTCCACTCTTGCCCCCCCGCGGCCCACCTTTTCAGCCTTCGGCCCAGCGCCTCGGCGGCCCACTTCTCCCTCCCCTCCCTTCTTTCACCGCCACCCCGGGCCCGCATGGCAGATCCTCCTTCCACCTCTGGTTCCCCCTCTGCTTCGTGTGGAGTCGCAACAGTCGCGCCCGCCCGGCCGTTTCCCCGCCTTCCCTCGCGCTCCCGCCATCAATCCCCCTCTTGAATACACACCGAAGCACCGGAACCGCCTCTCTCCTTAATTTCCTTCCGTTTCCCCCCTTCAAGGCACCCATTGAATTCAAATCGAAGCCGCCGGTGCTGTGGCCATCATTGGCAATCTCCACCCCGGCCGCCGCTCGCTTCCCCTCCCTCTCTTCTGTATATAGACCGAGCTCGAGCCCTGTGCGCCTCCTTTTCCGCGTCCGCTTGTGCCCCACACCCCTCCATCTTGCGCAAGCGCCGCCACCAGAGATTTCCGGCCGCCGGCCAATGTTGGCCGCCGAAGCTCCTCGTCGCCGGTGAAGTCCTTCTCTGGGCTTTCTTCGTCTTCACCCGCCGAACGCGTCGTCGTCTCGAAGATCCCGTGCGCCGCTGCCTGCCGCGTGCGTGCGTCCTCAGCCACAGATCGTGAAACCGATGGCCCAGATCGCGTAACCCTTCACCTTTGTGTAACTGGTGCACCGTGAACCCGTGGATCAGGTCCACAACACTGGTCCACGGTCTCGCCCGCCACTGCTCCCTCGCATGGGCGATGTGCGCCCTTGGATCTGATGTGGACGATCCAGATTTGCGCCCGCCGCTGCTTCCTCGCGTGCAGACGTCGCCAACCGCCGGATCCGCGATCAACGACGCAGATCGCTCCCAGCCGCAGGTCAACCCGATCTCATACCGGTCAGCTGCGCCTGTCACCGGCCATTTTGCAAAACGACCCCTGCACTTTCTAATATCACAAAAATACCCTCCCACCAGCATAGATCCTTTCTTTTAGGTCAATTTTTTTCGTATAGATCCCTGGTCTTTTAGATATCTTGCCAGCCGCCTGTGGTTTGATCTACGGCTCAGATCTGAGCCCACCTCGAGTCAACCGTCAACATAACGGGCAATAGAGTCTTTTCTCTGAAGTTTTGCAAATAAGCCCCTGCAATTTTGAATATCACAGATATGTCCTTCCACCTATTAGAATCTTTACATATTGATCCCTGTTTTTATAATCTAGCCCCTGGTTTTCCTAGATTCCTTCACCAGAGGCCCTTTTCATCACTCTTTGCATATAAATCCCTCTGTTTATATGTATAATTACCTTTAGGTCCCTGATTTCTTGCAGTTAAGCCCCTAGAAGTCCTGTTTCTTCACAGAAAAGCCCCTGAACCTTGTTTTAGCCATATCTTTTTCGTCCTAGCTCCGTTTTAAGCGTTCTTGGTGTCCACGCGACCGTCTTTTCAAGCCCGTCAGTTTTAAAACCTGGTTTTTGGCCGTATCTTGTGCGTTTTAGCTCCGTTTCCACCGTTTCAAGTTGCGTTAGGCTCATATCAACTAAGACTACGCGATAGGACCAATGTTGTACATGTTCTTTGTTTTATAATTTATTTAAATGTTAAATATGATTAAATCTTATTATGCATGCTTTTCTAATTAAAATCTAGCTAGAGTTCAACACGTGTTTTCATAAGAAAGTTAATATGCTTAATACTAGTTAAATATTTCTTATAATTAAAAGCTAATTAGATGTGTACCTTGATTTTCATAATCAAACTTAAATTGAGTAATGTTTATGCAATTTGCTTCCTAAATAAAAGCAATATAGGTTTATCTCGGGTTTTCTTAATTAAATTGTTAATTTGATTAATATGAATATAAATGTGCTTTTAAATTGTAATTTGATTAGTTCAACTCGAAAATATAGTTATATGCCTAGATGCTTCTACATGCTTCTTTTAAATTAAATGTTTAATTTGCACAAATCATACTTGAATATTTATAAATAAAATTGGACTAGGTTTCAATTGTATCTTAAATATAAAATAACTTGATTAATTATAAATAGGGTATTGCTTTGAAATAACCTATACACATGACTTTATTTAATTAAAATATACCAAGCACATAGCTAGCTCTTGTTTGTGATCATCCAAAGCTCTCGATAGTTCCTAGTGCTTTTGTGTTCGCGTTCCTAGAGCCAACCCTTGTTCTCTCTTGGTGAATCAACTATGTTCGTTCACTTAATCTTTCCTAGCCACCTTTCTTTAAAGCTACCTTGTTGTCTATTTCTTCTGTCAGATCAGTTTACCTTTGCTTGGTGTGTTGTTTTATTTATTGTATGTATTCTTGTGTGCTCGTAGACATCGTGCTAGTTTCAAGTGAACCAGTTGAAGTGGATCAAGAGCAAGTGTTTGAAGAGGAAGAACCCCAGTGTTTAAGCAAGGAAGGCAAGTGGACTTCTCCCCCTGCATATTCTATTTTTTGTCCCACTCAACTTGCATGATAACTAAGTTTACATTTAATGTTGTATTGCATAAATTTGATGGGAAAATCACGTTTTTAAGGACATGACTAGAATTTTATCCCTATTACCTAGGACAACCCTTTTAAATAAATGTTTTGGGTAGAAATGCTTAGTTGCTATAACTTGGGATGGTTCAAATGAATCTTTTACAATATGATGAATGATGATCATGATAACTTTGGTGATATATATGTGTGTGTGCTTATGGTTAATAACAAGATCATATGGTTAATCAGAACATGGAGAACCACCCAGGAAAACAGTGCAACCACAGTCCACATGGCTCTGGCTTAGCCAAGTAATTAGGAGAGTGGGTTAGCTGATAGCCTTTTTCGAGAGGGGCACAGGGGGCCGGAGTTGAAGGGG
The DNA here is from genome assembly GCA_947561735.1 of Cenchrus americanus. Classification (NCBI taxonomy): domain Eukaryota; kingdom Viridiplantae; phylum Streptophyta; class Magnoliopsida; order Poales; family Poaceae; genus Cenchrus; species Cenchrus americanus. The sequence continues at coordinate 25,123,172 of OX387244.1, read as the reverse complement.
TATAGCCTGGTTCTTTTGGGGTAGCAGCCTTGGCTAAGGTGCTGACCATTAGGGAGGGTTATGGTCCGCTCCGCTGCTGTAACTGTCGCGGGCTGTTGGTTTCTCTTCTTTCCTTTGTAAAGGCTTCGTAGCGTCCCTATGCAATCACACCTCGGAAGTGTGGTATTATGTCTGATCAACACATGCGTGGTTGGGTTCAAAGTTCTTCGGAACTTTTACGCGAACTGTGGGTAAAGTGTACAACCTCTGCAGAGTGTAAAACTGATCGATCAGCCGTGCTCACGGTCAAGAGCGGCCTGGACCCTCACATGATAATCAAACATAAAGATGAAATTAAATTGTGGTTTCTTGTAGGTTTTTGAGAGGAGATGCTTTTCCTAAATGCTTAAGTGGGTTGGTATAAACTTACACCTAGTAATTAGGTGCTTGCTAATAAAATTTGACCAACATTAAAAATGCTAACCGTTGCAAAACCTTAGCCTATTCTTGATAAGCCTTGCATCTTCCCCCACTTGCTGAGCTCCAACCATAAGTGTGCTCACCCTTGCTTACCCGCTGTTCAGAGGAGAACACTGGAGAAGAGTACTTCAACGACTACGATGAGTTCTGAGGCTCACGTGCCCCCAGTCAGATGCCTGTGGAAGATGAAGATGGAGTTGCGTCTTCATAGTTATCGTTTGATCGTTGTAAAGACCTTCGAGTCTAACGTCTGAGTGTAATAAAGAGATAATGTAATGGTTTAACTCTTGTACATTTTTATTGCTGTTTATTGATATTTCACTCATGACGTCTATCATATGTGTGTAAACTTGATCCTGGCACACATATGAGATGCATTTGGTTTTCTTCGGAAAATCAGGTGTGACAAAGGCCCATGGTACCGCAAGGGAAGGAGTGGAGAGTCAAGACAATAACTCAGACAGGGGCGGTCAAACCGCCAGAAGGGGCGGTTAGATCGGGTGACCAGGCGGTCAGACCGGGGTCTCTAGAAACGCCGCCCGGTTTCTCTTCTTCAATCCCTATGGTTTGTGATGACAAGGTTTCGTCTGTCCATACTTCAGAGGACGACGAACAGCTTGTGGACTACAGTTCTTCTCCAGAGAGGATGAACCTTGAGATCAATATGATTCATTTGTTTGTTGATGGTTCGGTGCCTACGGAGGAGGATTTGGCTCATCTTGACTTTGGGCCTAAGGATGCTATATTTCAGAAGCCCAAAGACACTGATAATCATCTAAAGGCTTTGTATATGAAGGGTCATATTAATGGGAAGCCTATCTCTCGGATGCTAGTGGATGGAGGTGCGATTGTCAACTTGATGCCGTATTCTCTATTCAAGAAGCTTGGCAGGTTCGGATGAGGAGCTGATCAAGACCAACATGATCGTCAGCGGGATTGGAGGAGGCGAGCCAATGGGGGCTAAAGGCGTGATCTCCATGGAGCTCACTATTGGAAGCAAGACGCTCGCCACGACTTTCTTCGTCGCTGAGACACAAGGTAACTTCAGTGTTATCCTTGGTCGTGATTGAATTCATGCAAATAAATGTGTTCCTTCTACTTTGCACCAAATGTTGATACAATGGGTATAGATGATGAAGTAGAAGTAGTGCATGGTGATAATTCTGCTTGTGTAGCTGTAGCCGATAGTCATTCTATAGGTGTGTATGATGATGTAAAGTGTCTATCTGGTTTAGATCTATCTGATTATGAGTTTGTAAGTTGTTCCAACAATGGTTTCATTCCTGTTGTCATAAAGCCATTTGATAATCGGCTAAATCACTTCATGTGACTCAATGAGTTCAACCAAAGAGTGGTTGCAGCAGAGAATTGATCATTATCAGGCGCATAAGACCGATACATATGAAGCCATTGAGGATCTTGATGATTTAGGCAAGTTAGGACAAGGGTTTACGTCGGCTGATCGTCTTGAGGAGGTAGAAATTGGTGATGGCACTATACCAGGCCTACATTTGTAAACAAGAATCTTGATCCTATATTTAAACTTGAATTAATAAAGATTTTGAAAGAATATGTTGATTGCTTTGCTTGGAATTACAATGAGATGCCTGGTTTGAGTCGTGACTCAGTAGAACATAAATTACCTATTAAACCTGGTTTCAAGCCTTATAAACAACCTTGTAGGAATTTTAATCCTGATATTTATGACCGAGTGAAAGAAGAAATCAATCGGTTGCTTGATGCTAAGTTTATTAGGCCTTGTCGATATGCTGATTGGATCTCTAATATTGTGCCTGTTGAGAAAAAAGGGACAAAGAAACTTCATGTTTGCATTGATTTTAGAGATCTCAATAAAGCAACTCCTAAAGATGAATACCCTATGTAGGGATGGATCCAAAACATCCGAATTATGTAATAGATTGATACTTTTAGATCACAATAAAATAAATTTGGTGCTAATTTCTTATGCATTATAACCAGCTAATTACTGGAAAAAATAAAAAAATTAGCTACAATTTTTATGGATTATTTGCTTTCGATAGAGAAAAAGGTGAAAAAACATCCGTATCCGAATAGATATCCAAATTTCTTTTCATCATTTGATTAATATGTAGCACACATTTGGGGTTTATTTTGTATGAATCTTAACAATCACAATGGCAAGAACAAGAATATAATTTTTTGATACAAAATATTATGCCTAATTTATCTAAAATAAAAAAAGAATGGCTAAAAAATGATATCCGAATTGGTATCCGGATCCATCCCTAACCCTATGCCTATAGCCGACTTTCTTGTTAATTCTGCATCTGGACATAGAGTACTTAGCTTTCTTGATGGTAATGCTGGTTACAATCAAATCTTTATGGCCGAAGAGGATATCTCCAAAACGGCTTTCATATGTCCAGGATTTGTGGGTTTGTTTGAGTGGGTAGTCATGACTTTTGGTTTGAAAAATGCTGGTGCTACTTATCAAAGAGCTATGAACTTGATTTTTGATGACTTGCTTGGTATTATAGTAGAAGTCTATATCGATGATATTGTTGTTAAATCGGCTAGTCTAAATTCTCATTTAGCCGATTTGAGACTTGCATTTGAAAAGATGCATCGGTATGGTTTAAAGATGAATCCACTCAAATGTGCTTTTGGAGTGTCGGCTGGCAAGTTTTTGGGTTTCATTGTGCATAAGAAAGGTGTGGAGACCGATCCTAAAAAGATTTAGTCGATTAAGAAGGTTCAAGCTCCTACTTCTAAAAAAGAGTTATAGAGATTCTTAGGCAAAGTTAATTACTTGAGGCGATTCATTTCCAACTTGTCTAGGAAAGTTGATGCTTTTACTCCTTTATTTCGGTTGAAAAGTGGAGCTGAATTCACTTGGGGGGGGTCAAAACAGCAAGAGGCTTTTGACGAGATTAAGAGTTATTTAACTTCGCTGCCTGTTCTTTAAGCACCTAAGAGTGGTGTTCCCTTCCGACTTTATGTTGTGGCGGAGCCAAGTGTGATTGGAGCTGTTTTGACTCAAGAGACCGATGACAAGGAATATATTGTTGCTTATGAGAGTAGAAGATTACTAGACGCCGAAACGAGGTACACCTTTATTGAGAAGCTTTGTTTATCTTTATATTATGCTTGTACCAAGTTAAGGCATTATTTGTTGTCTAGTACTTGTTATGTTGCATACCAAACCGACATAATTAAATACATGTTGCAAAAACCTATTCTTAGTGGTAGAGTCGGCAAGTGGGCTTATGCTCTTGTTGAATATGATTTGCGTTGTGAACCTATTGGATCAATGAAAGGTCAAATAATAGCCGACTTTATTGTTCAACATAGGATTGATAAGCAACTTGATCTAAATGTTGGTTATGTAACTTTTACTCCATGGAAATTACATTTTGATGGATTGGCTTGTAGAAGTGGTTGTGGTGTTGGAATTATTATTATATCACCTAGTGGAGCTATTTTTGAAGCCCTTAGCCGGTTGGATAATAAATGTACTGATAATCAAATTGAGTATGAAGCTCTCTTGTTTGGATTGCAAATATTACATGACATGGAAGTGAAACATGTAGAAGCTTATGGTGATTCTTTACTGGTAGTACAACAAGTATCCAAGGTATATCAATGTCTAAATGGTTCTTTAAATGTTTATCTTGATAAATGTTTAGACATTATATCTTGCATGGATGAATTTGTGATATATCATGTACTACGGGAGGAGAATCTGAAGGCTAACGCTCTGGCTCAGAAGGCATCTGGTTATAATGTTCAGAAAAGAAATTTTCAAGAACGGAAACAGATGTTTGGTGAAGCCGAGGGTTATGTTCTGGAAAACTCGGTTCAACCGCCCCTTCAGGCCGGTCAAACCGGGTACCCCGATCAGACTGCCCCCTCGGTGATTGGAGAACACCTCTGGTTAAGTATTTGCAGGATCCTAAAAGTATGAGTGACAGAAAAGTTCGACGATAGGCGCTTAAGTTTGTTCTAGATGGTGATGAGTTGTATCGTCGGACGGCGGATGATTTGCTTTTAAAGTGTTTAGGTCCTGATCAAGCAAGGCTAGCTATGGCAGAGGTACATGAGGGAATTTGTGGTACTCATCAATCGGCTCCTAAGATGAAGTGGCTTCTTAGACGGTCAATCGGCTCCTAAGATGAAGTGGCTTCTTAGACGGGCTTGCTTTTATTGGCCTACTATGATAGCCGATTGCTTTAGGTATTACAAAGGATGTGAAGAGTGTCAAAAGCACGGAGATGTTCAGTTGGTGCCTGCTGCATTGTTGCATCCAATTGTCAAGCCTTGGCAATTTAGAGGTTGGGGATTGGATTTCATTGGCAAGATACATCCTCCGTCGGCTAAAGGACATTGCTTTGTGATTGTGGCAACTGATTATTTTACTAAGTGGGCTGAAGCAATTCCTCTCAAGAACATGACACACAAGGAGGTGATTTGGTTTATTATGGAATATATTATACATAGATTTGGCATTCCACAAACTTTAACTACGGATCAAGGTACTTCATTTGTGGCTAAAGAGGTGCGTGATTTTGTCAATTCCTATGGTATTAAATTGCTCAATTCGTTTCCATATTATGCTCAAGCTAATGGTCAAGCCGAGTCTAGTAATAAAACTCTAGTTAAGCTCATTAAGAAGAAGATAGAAGACAATCCTAAAAGATGGCATGAAGTGTTATCCGAAGCTTTATGGGCTCATCGCATCTCTAGACATGGGGCTACTAAAGTTACTCCTTTTAAGCTTGTGTATGGTTAAGAGGCCGTTTTACCTATCGAGGTGAATCTGGGCGCTTATAGACTTGCAAAGCAAAATGATCTTAGTATTGATACATATTATGCTTTGATGATGGATAACATTGATGAAGTGACCGACAAGCGTTTGGAAGCCTTGGAAGCAATTGAGAAGGATAAAAGGCGAGTTGCTAGAGCTTATAATAAGAGGGTTAAAGCTAAGTCTTTTCAAGTAGGAGATTTGGTTTGGAAAACTATTTTGCCTATAGGATCTAAGAGCAACAAATTTGGTAAATGGTCTCCAAGTTGGGAAGGTCCATACAAGGTTGTGAGAGTTTGCTCTGGAAATTCCTATATGGTGGAATCATTGCAAGGACAGCAGCTACCTAGGGCACTCAATGGAAGATATCTGAAGAAATTTTATCCAAGTGTATGGCAAGATGCTTGAAGGTTCATGGCCGGTTTCTATGGGAATCGTCCTTAGCATAACAATGGCCGACAACAGTATTGTCGTCCTTAGAGTTATTTTTTAGCACGCAAGCTTTACTAAAAAAATAGGGGGCATATGTTGACACCCAAAATTAGCAAAGGCCGACTCGGGCCAGGCAGGCCGGTTAGACCGGGTCCCAGGGGCGGTATGACCGGGTGTCCCGTAGCCGGTCTGGCACAAAGGGGACCAGGCGGTCTAACCGCCCCCCGGGGGCGGTCTAACCGGGTCACCCCGATTTCGGGTAGAATTAGGAGTTTAGCTTGATTCCGAGTTGTAAAGTGCTATTTGCAGGGCAAGATCTCCCACCCTATAAATATAAAGGGTCGTGGCCGATTGAGGGCTATCATCCAATCGAACATATCAATTTTATCTTATTTTCTCCAAACGCTAGCTTTTCCAACCTCCATTGCTCTCCTCCTTCGTCTCCACGGCGGTTGAGGGAGTTCTGAGTGGCCTGCCGATCTCAGAACAACCCTAGGCGCACTGTTCCCGACAGGGTCCCTCCTGGAGCAGCGAATCTAGGTTTTCGGCGTTCCTCCCGTCCAAGGCGGTTAGACCGGCCCCAAGCGGTTAGACCGGCCCGTGCCGGGAGGTCTGGCGAGTTGATTTTCGACAGCCGCGCGATCTAGCGCATTCGTGTGTTCGACCGGGAAAAGCGTCAACAAAACCGTTTGCCGATTTCTACCGGCGCGGGGCAGTGGCCAAGTGGGTCACCGAGGACAAACCGGCTGCTAATCACTTTTTTTATCTTGAGATTCCCGTATTCTTTTTTCTTCTTTCGTCAGATTTGTTTAGTTTACGTTCGTTTCCACAAACTGCACGTGAGGGCTCGTCAACAGTGCCGACCAAAGTCTCAGGATCTGCACCCTGGAATCAAGCCCCGACGAATGAGTGTCCAAAACAACACTACTCGTGCGCACTAATTAACTAGCCCACGTGGATCAAGCATGGCATTGTTGCAAGAATTCAGAGTTGCAGGATGCAGACTTTGAATGCATACCACAAAATAATTTACAGCTAGCTGTGGGAAAATAACAGTTCTTCTAATTAAGAATCTACCGTAGATCTAGAGAGATAATAGTTTGTATATATGATTATATGGATAAGGTTAGAACTTAGAAGGATGCTTCCTTCTAATCCGTCTTCCCGTTTTCACTGTGCTTCTTTCTCCTGGACAGGGTTTTCACCATCCCCTTGAGTATCTTCCAGAACCAAAACACGTTCATCACTGACACCATCGATGGCACTGCCACCAAGCTGTAGAATCCTAAGGTGAAGATGGATCTCGCCTGGGGAATAAAGATGTCAGAAGCATCACACAAAGATAAAAAGGAACCTCAGTTTTTCATATATAGAGTATTATGACATGTATAACACTTTTTTGCCTTTTCTGTTTAAAAACACCAGTAAAATGGCTAAGGACAATGGAAATTCACACTATTTTCGCTGTCGTGAGGGCACTGAACGGCATTGTAACAACAAATTAACTTCCTGTCACTGGATAACAAAACTTTTACATATCAATAGAAGATTTATATAAACAATAGGTTTGCATGTTTCTTCTGTGGCATGCCATCATTGATGACCTGTTTTGTACATACGATTTTATAACTGCAAACATTTTCAGTGGCATAAGTCAAACCGTCTGAATCAGAATCCCACATAACTACAGTTCTTCATATTTCAGTGTTAATTCTCCACCATTTTTTGTTGATTTTTTTTGAAACGATTTTTTTTCGTTGAAAATTTTGCAGATTCATCGGATTGTGTTGTTATAGTATACTGATGTCAGAAGTCTAGTTCTAAATTTTTCATTCGATGAATAAATGGCTTTAAATTTTAAAATGCTTCCTTGGCTACCTTGTCGGTATAGTGTCCTCAGAAAAAAATAATAATGCCATAGATACCTGATCGAAGTGCAGATACATATGGGTGAACAAATACACAAATAAGATTATCCGAGCAACCTGTAAGCCAACAAAAGATGCATTAATAACTTATATTCAATGGAGCAAAACTAATATTGACTTTGTTTGGAAAGGTGGAGTATAATTTTCAATTGGATCCTAGAAGTTCCTAGATCATTTCCATTATTAGTTTCGAATCCAAGTCACCAATTATAGATGATGTATCCCAGCTATCACAGTTTCAAAACAATTCAAGAAGCATAGCAAGGATGCCGCAGCAGCTTCTACAGAACACATTTGACATTTCCATTTGATTTGTAATAATGAAGACCATATAAAATGCCTCTTCCACCAGAAAGAAAAAAAATCAAAATTTTATTTTCACCAAATCTGATCAAAACTCCTCAAGGAAAACATGGAATTGACAGGGCTATTTTTCGTGAGCTAGGTTGTGTGTGTAGGCAGCAGAAATAGTGAAGAAAAAACAGAAACCACAGCTAACAGTGAACCTAAGTATACAATATTCTTAACATTTAGAGAAACCTTACTGAATTATAGGCACTATGACTGTATAGAAAACTGGTTTAACTAAACTGTAGTACAAGTTTAACTAATAATATTGTAAAAAAAGGGTGATGAATCATGAGCACAGCTGCCATACCAGCCATCCAACAAATAGAGCCACACCATTGTATAAGTAAAGGTTACAAGTCTTCTGGCCAGCAACATCCAGATACCTGCACAGATCAGATCATTACAATTTTAGAAGAAATATGCTAGTCTCAGTTCTTACTGAGCACGAATGCAGGGTTAATAGTAAAGGACGTTACATTACCATCTGAGGTTCACAAATGGAGTGGTGACTTCGGTGAAGAGGACCATGAGTATGTACATGTGTGCTTTGCCACTCAACAAAGCAAGACCAATTGCATACATGGAAAGTCCATGATGCAAGAGCTGAAATACCAATATTGCAAAAACAACTCCTGAACTAAAGGAAATGGAAACAGGGTGATTCCATTAAGAGAAAGAAAGGTGTGCTACAGAGTGATACTTACATACTCTTTTCCACCTAAAGAAGGAAAATACCATAGGATCATCGTCAAGTCTGTCAAAAAGTAACCAATCGACACCTGTATAGTTTTATGGGAGGTCATCAGTATGCGGTCACGGAGGAAAGAAGAAGAACACACTAAACAAATATAACACTTCTTAGGATATTTCTTGTTAATAATTTAACAAATTGAATGTCTGAGGACAGATGGACACGAAGTCGAATGCACAGCTTACCCCAAACATGGCATCAGATAACCATGATTTTCTATCAATTATTATGCCATTATTGACATCTTCATTAAAGAGATCGGAGATCAAGACCAAGTAAAAAGAAATTGCAGCAGCAACCAATGCATGGACCGTAGAGAAACCCCTACCAAAATGTGGTATCGTGTAATCAGAAAAAATAAACTATAAAGCCAACCACAATAATATTAATTGATAAAAGAAAAAAAGTTTTGTCTCCGAATACTTACCTATTGTTCCACTCAACCTTTTGCATGTGGCTTAACCCACTGTAAACTTTGAAGCACCGAGAGCTAACCTTACGGGTCATCTCATATACCTATATGGACGACAGTCAGTGTAACAAAGTATTACAAGAACATTTTAATTAATTGCCTCATGGAATTTTTATAAAGGCTTTTTTGTAAATCCCAACAGGCAGATGGAGGAATTTCTTATCTCTTGAATAAATAAATCAATAATCACCATGAGAGATATGTGTTGCGCATCCACAAAAAAAAATCTTGCATTGAAGTATTTGTCTATTTAAGAACTTTACCACCTTGCAAATATAACTGTTATTGCAAGTTTGTATGATATTGGTTGGTAATAACTAATAACACTTATTACCAAAACTGTTTTTTTCTTAAACCCTCCTTAAAAAATACTTTTTTTGCACGCCAACATAGAAAACGACAAACATAAGAGGACCTGGAAACTGCAATGCTATTCTACCCAAACACAGTAAGGTCAACATCAAAGCTGCTGTCAACAAACTTGCCGTGATACTAAGAGGTTGTTCGGCTGGTAGAATGAATAATATTTGATTGGTAGATTGCATAATATTGTGTGAGAGAAAATAAGTGCAGATAAGTCAAGCTCAGGCCAGCCGAACATCCTTAAAAGCTCACTTGAAAATAAATAGGAATCCAATATAATAAGCACAATTGTGCACAAAAGTACAAGTGCAGAGTTTTCACCGAAGCTTCTCATCCTGCGTAAGACGCCGAAATAACTCTTCTAGAAAAAACTATTTCAACGCTATATTATTGTCCACAGACTTGTATCGCGCATACAGGCTACAGCTAACCGTCCCGCATTGTGGAAGAAGGCGACCGGCACCTACTAGATCACTAGACGCATTATTGACCAGCGCTGCTACGACCTGCATTGACCTCTACCCAAAATAGAGAATGCCGCTAATCTTTCTGTTCACCTACCAGCTACCAAGATGGGTTTGGGTTTCGTGGGGAAAAAAGAAGAGAGAGATGGGTTTTGAGAACCCCAGATAACACGAGCAGCAGGCACCACCAATAATCTCGCAAATGAGTTTAAAATTCAGCTAAGAGAGCAAACACAAAAATTATGAAAGAGGAAGCGAGGAGAGCTTACAGCGCCGCACATGATGATGCCGGCGAGAACCGACGCCGGCCACAGAATCCGCTCCTGCGGCCCGAAATCCGCGTCCATCTCTCCTCTATCCGCTCGGCTCCGATCGATCCACCAAAGAACAGGGGAGGCGGAGAACAACAAGAGCCTCCGGGAACCCTGCACTCCAGGACTCGTCTTTTAATCTTCCTTTTCGGAGGCTCGGGAACCAGAGTTGCTGATAAGCTTCGAGGACTTGGGTAGGATAGATCAGACCAGGCCGCCCGGGACTCGCCGCGTACTCGTTGCCGCCGCTTGCGTCTTGCTCGCGCGATGGATGCGCCCGCCCCGCTCCTCTCTCTGCTTCGGGGTCTTCCTCGCGCGTACTCGGCCTCGCTCGAGCGTCGAGCCTCCTCCGGTTTTTAAAGCGCGGTGGGTTCCCCGGCACGATGGATGGGGGGCTTTGGCTGGCCTGGAGGACCACGACTCCTGGAGAAGACAAGGCAACTAAACGTCATCGCGTGGACAGTTGTGTCGTCCACCGCCCGCCAGCCCATCTGGTTGGGCTAGTTGCACGTACTGTACTGTACGGTGCGGTGGGGAAAAACAAAAAGGAGGAGGAATGTTTCCGTGATCCAAGCCTTCCTGGATCGGCCTGTCTTTTTTCACGGAGGATCGGAAACTAGATCGGCTGGACACGGCAATTTCCCCCACCAAGTACGTACCAAGAGAATCAAGATGTGTTGTGGATGAGGGTCCCTGCCGCCGGGGACCGATGGGCGCGACCGATGAGTGCACGCCTGCGTGAAAAGCACGTGACTGACAGGAAACAGTGCCAGCCAGAGCCAGTGTTGCAGTCTAGTGCGATCGTGCCGAGTAGGAGTACATATGGTGAAACATCATCATGGAGGCGCTCGTGACCGTGACTGACAGGAAACCGTAACAGCTGATTGGAAATACTAAGTTGTTTCCCATCATCCTTTTGAACTAGTAGTATACTCGTAATAAAGAAGCGACAGCTCGCATGGAGGCGCTCGCCCGCCCACGCCGGCCTCTTTCTCCGGTCCAATTTGATGCCCATTCATGGGTGTCCCGGACCCGGTACGTGAATTATTTGCTCGTCCTTGTGATTTCTGAGCACTGGCCAATCGCTAATAATTTCCCCGTCTAGGAGAGGGTCGGTCGTTGCCCCACTAGTTTTCCTTCCTCGCGAAAGCAAGAAATACGATCGTGAATTCGTGATTAGCAGCGGTTCTCAGTTCCTGTCACTCTGTCAGGAGCGGATGGTTCTCCAGGTTTGCGTCTGCCATCAGCTGCATGATGCCCGCCGATCTCCTCATAAATATGCCACGCCTGCGCAGCTGCGCTGATGCCGACGGAAATCTGAAGTCGCCCGATCAATAGCGACCGGGACGTTGCACATTCCGATCCCAACCACATTGTTTTCTTCTTAGTCATAAAGTATGACCAAATTTATAATGAAACATACTACTATTTTTAAAGTTATAAGACGCAACATCAGTATTTTATTAGGGAAAGACCAAAACAGTTTACAACACCAGTTTGACGATAGACAAAACAGAGTTGACGTCAGCGCGGTCAGCAACAGCCAAACAACAAGGAGATAAAGCCTATTACAAACTACTCCCACAGAGACATTGAAAATCCACCCTTCCCTGGGGCTCTATTCTTGCACTTGGTGTTGTTTCTCTTCTCCCTCAAGCCGTCCGAGTGATCTGTCCATCAGCTAGCAGCAATGCCAGCCTCTTCAGGACCTGACCGTCTTGCCAGTCAGCTCCATATTTGCCGAGGAAGCCGAGGAGTTCCATTTTGACAGAGCCGTCTAACTTGCCAATCTCCCTGGTTGTCTTGCTAAGCCATTTAGTCTGCTCAGGCTGGATTCGAGCTCTGGCAAGTTCAGGTTCCAGTTGTGTACCAAGTTTGCTATCTTCATCATCACTCCATTCACACTTTCCCAGCGCCCATTCTGAAAACAAAGATGGTTCCTTAGCTTCCATAGCTCCCACAGGGCAGCAGAAGTAAACATGTTAGCCACAATATATTTTTTATTGCTTAGCCACAGTTTTCATATTGATTCAAAACAACTCCCTAAATCTATGTCTAGACAGTCTGAGATGTTCACCCAGATTTGCTGGGCTACTGCATATTCAAGGAACAAATGATGCACAGATTCAGATTCACAGCAAAACAGGCATCTACTATCAGGCACAGTTTTCCTTTTCTTGACATTGTCTCTAGTTAGGATTTTATTTTGGGTAAGCAGCCAAAGGAAAAAGTGGAGCCTAGGGGGATTTTCAGGCTCCATGCAGCAGATGTGTGAATGGGCTTCACACCCCTGAAATTGATAACCTTGTACAAAGTTTGAGAGGAGGGCATTCCATTTGAATTGAGAGTCCGCACCATCTCATCAGGGGCCTTATGGAAGATGATGGTGGAGGCTAGCTGCAGGCTGCATCCACTGTTCTTCTTGAAGAGTATCTTGGCCCCCTAAGTGGGTTTTGGTGATTTAATGACACACGCTTAAGTAACTAATGATTTATCTAGTGTATGAGCAGGTATTAAAATTGTATGTGGCATCAAGTGTATTTCATTTCAAAAAGGAAGTGATGCTACAAAGGGTTTCTCAGAAGGCTTATTTATTTTACATTTTTGAATTTGAGTCCTAGGAACGCCAACTATAAAGAGGGATAGGAAATGTGTCTTCCAAGAGTCGAACAGGTGCTCTAGTTGCCATAACAAAACCTATGAGATACACCTTTGCACCAACACGTTCACGGGGATATTTTCTTGGGTGCTGACCTTGGAAGGTCGGAGTATCCGGGGTTTTCTCGGAGTCTCCAGACTTCCCGGAGTTTCCGGGTTTTCCCCCGGATATTCCAGGTCTTAGAGCTGTAACGACTCTTTTCTGTGTGAGAGGGTATAAAAGCCCCCACCACCCTTTCCTCTCTCTCTTGCCCATTTCGACCTGCAAAGCTTCAAAACTCCTTTACTCCCCTCTTTACTCCCCTTGGCTCTAAGTTGGTGAGATTTGGTGGGGATTTAAGAGGGATTGAGAGCAAGAGCTTGGAGAGTGCTGGTGAGCTGATTTCCCATCTCTAGAACACCTCGCTCTTCGCTTGGTTGGCACATTTCGTGTTTGTTACTCTTGGAGCTTTGAGCTCCTAGTCGGCTAGGCGTTGCCTTGGGGCATCCAAAGGTTGTGTCTACCCAAGGAAGTTTGTATCACCCCGAAATTGAGTAAGTAACTCTAGCTTGATCTTTGTGGTCGCTAGAGGGAGGAAAGTGACCTAGGTGTAAAGGTCCACCCTTTGTGGGTACCTCAACGGAGACGTAGACCTCAAGGTGTGAGGTTGAACTCCGGTAACAAATCCTTGTGTCTCTTGTGCTTGTTCATCTTGTTGCATGCTTGTATCTCTCTTGAGCACATTTCTAGGGTTTGGTGCCGATCTACTTCGTGTTGAGGTTCCTGCAAGTTTTAGGTGAATAAACAGACTTGTCTCATCCCAGTGCATAACCTATTTTCATAGATCTAAGTTTGAGTAAGTTCAATTTCTGTCGGATTTAATTCCCCCTAATAGGCCGGATAATCCGGACATTTTCCCGGATTCTCCGGATTTCCCGGAGTATACGGAAAAATATCCAGAAACTTTGGACCTGATCTAACAGTTGCGAAAAAATTTGTGAATTTTCAGATTCGACTATTCACCCCCCTCTAATCGACATATTGATCCTTTCAATTGGTATCAGAGCCAAGTGCTCCGAATTTGAAGCTTAACCACTTGGAGTCAAGAAGATGTCGAATCCAATCGATCAAGCTCCACCTCTCGCCGAAGGTGATCCCGCCAACAACGTTGTTGGCACACCTCCTGTCCTACCTCAAGGAGGTAACACCCTTGGAGCAAGCACAAGTCATCAAGCACATGGGCATGGTGATGATTCCTCTGATAGCGAGGATGAAGAATTTGATGATGCAAGGTCCAACCGCTCCGCTCGACGACCATCATCATCAAGGGACTATACTCGAACCTTTTTCGATTATTCTCGTTTATCTTTTAACCATCCATCGGGTTCTAGCCACATTGGGAAGATACCCCAATTTGATGGAACCGGCTATTCCAAGTGGAAGAACTCGATGGAGGAGTATTTGATGGTGGTGAATCCCGCACTTTGGACTATTGTGAACAGGGGTATTACTTTCCCTAGTGGTGATGCAACGCTAACTCAAGATCAAGCAAATGAGATACGAAGAAACTATCAAGCCATACGCATCATCAAGAGTTCACTCACGTCTGAAGAGTATGACAAGGTGGATGGGTTGAAATCCGCCAAGGAAGTGGGACACATTGTTCATCAACCATGAAGGGACAAAGCAAGTAAGAGAAGGAAGAAATCGAGCTTTGGAAAGTGAGCTCACTCGTTTTGTTATCAAGGATGTTGAGTCTCCACAGGACATGTACAACCGCTTGAACAAGATCATCAACAAGATCAAATCACTTGGAAGCACAAGATGGGGAAGAAAAGAAGTGGTTGATAAGATCCTCTCCGCATACATGGCAAGGGATGTTCAACTCCCAACACTCATAAGAGAGAAGAGAGGCTTCAACAAGTTCACTCCGGCAGATGTGATTGGAAGAATGGAAGAATATCTTATCACTGTCAAGGAGTCAAAGCTTTCACAAGAAATGTCAAAGATGCATGAAGAACTTGAGAAGAACAAGGGAGTGACCCTCAAGGCATCTAGCAAGGAGAAGAAATCTAGCTCATCAACCCCCAAGACGTGGTCAAGGAAGATAGTGATGAAGATAGTGACATGAACATGACTCCCGAGCAAATGGCACTCTTTGTGAGAAAGTTCAACAAAATATTCAAGAAGAGTGGTTTCTTCAACGAGAGCAAAGACAAAGACGAGATCAAGAAGAAGAGGACTTCCAAGAGGCCGTGCTTTGGGTGTGGCAAGGAGGGTCACTTCATTGCGGAGTACCCCAACATCAAAGTGAGAAGAAGAGACACCAACAAAAATGACAAGAACACGAAGAAGGTAGTTGGTGAAGTTCATTTGGGTGAAGAATGGGATTCAAATGATGATAGCTCCAACTCCGATGATGAAGTGGGTCTTGCCACTATATCCATTGGGGAACCAATCAACAAGTCATCACTCTTTGAAGATTTCACCGATGATGAAGATCACTTCACCCACACATGCCTCATGGCTAGGGGCTCTAAGGTAGACACTCCCACCCCGCCCCTAGATGATGATAGTGAAAATGATCTTGACTTTGAAAAGATGATCAAATAGCTTTGGTAAAAAGGCAACTAAGAAAATCATGTTTTTAATGAAAGAAATATATAATAGAGATGGGACTCTAGAGGTGCAAGAAGAACTCTTTAGACTTGAGCGAGCGAAAACCATTGCCCTTGAGAATGCCCTTGTAATTGAAAAGAAGGGTTTCAAGGTGCAAGAGGACTTGCTCAAGGAAAAGAGCTAGAATTCTTAGCCTCAAGAAATCCCAAGCTAAAGATGAGTTGATAGTAGATGAATTAACTAGGGAATCTTTCCTAGCTAAGGATGCTTGCAAGAAACTTGAGGGTGAAAAGCTTGAACTTCAAAAGAGCTTTGAAAGCTTAAAGACTAGTCACATAGCACTAGAAGTTCAACTTGACAACCTCAAGAATAATGCTACAACGTCATCTAATGATGCTCTCTCTAACTCTAAAGCCTCAACAAGCAATGGTTGTTCTAAGTGTTATAAAATTGATATAAATGCTTGTGCTACTAACATTGCCAAGATGAATGCTATGAAGAAAGAGATTGCTAGGTTGTCAAACTCTCTCATTGATGAGAAAAAGAAAGAACCCAAGAGAGGTGAGTTTGAGAACCACACCAAATGCTTTGGGTCAAGCTACATGAAGAAGTTTGACTTTGCAAATGGGAAGGGGCTTGGTAAGCAAGAACAAGGAACAAAAGACCCCATCCCATTCATCAAGAACTACCACACCAAAGGTGTGGGGACAAGGAATGTGGTACATGGCATGAAGCAATTGGGTGCCAAGAACTTTGACAATCAAGTCAAGTACAACACTCCCATCAAGTTCAAGAGCACCCAAGTCACAACAAATGCTCCACAAGCTAAGGTAAAATCCAACCCAACCAAGTTGAGCAAGAAGCCTAAGCCAAATGCTTCACAAGATAGCTTCTATGCCGATTATGTGTTGGCTTGGAACCACAAGGGTAAGGTGGTTGCCAAGTATGTGGGATCCTGCACAAAAGGGACATTGATCAAAAGGAATGTGTGGGTGCCCAAGGTTCTTGTGACTAACGCTCTAGGACCCAAATCCACTTGGATACCTAAAACACAAGCATAATTTGTTTTGTAGGCATATTCCTCCGGTGGAACCAAATGGGTGATTGATAGTGGATGGAGAAATCATATGACCGGAGGGAATAAAATGTTTACATCTTGTGATATGATTAAAAATCCTACGGAAATAATTGCCTTTGGAGGCAATAGTGGAGGAACGATTGTTGGTCTTGGTAAAATTGCTATCTCAATCAATCATTCAATTTCCGATGTTTATTTGGTTGAATCTTTGGACTAAAATTTGTTATCCGTTTCACAACTTTGTGAGATGGGTTACCATTGTTTGTTCACCAATGAGGGTGTGACCGTCTTTAGAAGGGGTGATGACTCCGTTGCCTTTAAGGGTGAACTCAAGGGAAGGCTTTACTTGGTGGATTTTTCATCGGATAAAGCCCAACTTCATACATGCTTATTGGAAAAGTCTAGCTTGAGTTGGCTTTGGCATCGCCAACTAGCTCGCGTTGGGATGAACAATCTCAATAAGCTTCTAAAGGGGGAACACATCCTAGGACTAACAAACGTTCATTTTGAGAAAAATTGAATTTGTAGTGCTTGTCAAGCCAGAAAGCAAGTTGGTGCTCCTCATCCCGCCAAGAATGTACTCACCACTACAAGATCATTGGAACTACTTCACATGGATATCTTTGGTCCCGTGGCTTATGTTAGCATTGGAGGGAACAAGTATGGATTTGTCATTGTTGATGACTACTCTCGGTACACTTGGGTATTCTTTATGAAGGATAAGAGCAAGGTTCATGAAATATTCAAGAAGTTTGCCACAAGAGCCCAAAATAAGTTTGATGTGAAGATCAAGAGAGTGAGAAGTGACAATGGCACCGAGTTCAAGAACACCAACATTGAAGAGTATCTTGATGAAGAAGGCATTGGTCATGAACTCTCCGTCCCATACACTCCACAACAAAATGGGATAGTGGAGAGGAAGAATAGGACTCTCATTGAAGCCGCAAGAACCATGCTTGATGAGTACAAGACTTTGGATAGTTTTTTGGCGGAAGCAATCAACATGGCTTGTCATGCTATCAACCGCTTATATCTTCACAAGCTTCGTCACAAAACCGCCTATGAACTTCTAACCGGTAAAAAGCCTAACGTGTCTTACTTTAAAGTTTTTGGTTGTAAGTGCTTCATTCTTAACAAGAAGCCCAAAAGCTCTAAGTTTGCACCTAAAGTTGATGAAGGTATCTTTCTTGGTTACGCCTCAAACGCTCATGGCTATCGTGTCCTCAACAAGACCACCGGTTGTGTTGATGTCACATGTGACTTGACGTTTGATGAATCTAATGGCTCTCAAGTGGAGCAAGTTGATGGATGGTGTGTAGGCAAGGATGTACCAGCTGAAAAGGCTATAAAGAAGATGGCCATTAGAGAAGTCAAGCCCCAAGAAGGAGATGATGAGGACTGTGAGATAGAAGAACCAGCAAGTTCACCTCCCGCTGCGAACCCCGGAGTGTCCGGAGATTCTGGGTTTCCCGGAAACTCCGGAGAAAGTCCCGAAAACTCTGGACCTGCTGCTGGTGACTCCCAAAGCAGCCAAGAAAATGAGGAATTGATCCCACAAGAAGTCTCTGACCCACATCCAAGAGTTCGTCAAAGTGTTCAACGAGATCATCCCGTTGACAACATTCTTGCAAGCATCCGTAGAGGGGTAACAACTCATTCAAGATTAGCAATTTTTTGTGAACATTACTCGTTTGTTTCTATGTTGGAACCTCTTAGGGTTGAAGAAGCACTTGAAGATGCTGATTGGGTAATGGCCATGCAAGAAGAGCTCAACAACTTCACTCGGAATGAAATCTGGTCCTTAGTGGAACGCCCTAAGCAAAATGTGATTGGAACCAAATGGGTCTTCCGCAACAAACAAGATGAAAATGGCGTGGTGACCAAGAACAAAGCAAGATTGGTGGCAAAAGGATACACTCAAGTAGAAGGCTTGGACTTTGGAAAAACTTATGCACCGGTGGCAAGGCTTGAAGCAATCTGCATACTCCTAGCCTTTGCCACTCATCACAACTTCAAGTTACATCAAATGGATGTCAAGAGTGCTTTCTTGAATGGCCCAATCTCCAAAGAAGTCTATGTTGAACAACCACCGGGCTTTGAAGATCCTCAATTTCCCAACCACGTCTACAAGCTCCATAAGGCTCTCTATGGGCTCAAGCAAGCCCCAAGAGCATGGTATGAATGCCTCAAGGAATTTCTCTTAAAGAAAGGCTTTGAAATAGGCAAAACCGATCTTACTCTCTTCACTCGTAAACAAGACAATGATTTATTTGTGTGCCAAATATATGTCGATGACATTATATTTGGATCTACTAACCAAGCTTGGGTTGATGAGTTTAGTAGGATTATGACCAAAAGATTTGAGATGTCTATGATGGGTGAGTTGAAGTTCTTTCTCGGATTTCAAATCAAGCAACTCAAGGATGGCACATTCATAAGTCAAACCAAGTACACCAATGATATGCTCAAGAAGTTTGACATGAGCAACGCCAAGCCCATCAAAACACCTATGCCATCAAATGGACATCTTGATATAAATGAGGAAGAAAAAAGCATCGACCAAAAGGTATATCGCTCCATGATTGGATCTTTGCTTTACCTTTGTGCATCTAGGCCCGATATTATGCTTAGTGTGTGCATGCGTGCAAGGTTTCAAGCTAATCCTAAGGAGTGTCATCTAATGGCCGTTAAGAGAATCTTTAGATACTTGGTTCATACTCCTAACCCTGGTTTATGGTATCCTAAGGGCTCCACTTTCGATCTACTTGGCTACTCCGATTCGGACTATGCCGGTTGCAAAGTAGATAGAAAGAGTATATCCGGGACTTGCCAATTCTTTGGGAGGTCCTTGGTGTCTTGGAGTTCCAAGAAACAAAACTCCGTTGCCCTTTCCACTGTTGTGGCCGAGTATGTTGCAGTCGGCGCTTGTTGTGCTCAACTACTTTGGATGAGGCTCACTTTGAGAGACTTTGGTTGCGAGTTTAGCAAGGTGCCACTCTTGTGTGACAATTTGAGTGCCATCAAGCTAGCTAACAACCCCATAAACCACTCAAGAACAAAGCACATAGATATAAGACTCCATTTCTTGAGAGACCACGAAGCCAAAGGAGATATCGCTTTAAGCCATGTGAGCTCCGATAAGTAACTAGCCGATATCTTCACAAAGCCTCTTGATGAACTAAGGTTTTGTGCTTTGAGGAGTGAGCTAAATATCTTGGATTATCGTAACTTGGCTTGAGATCATGCACATGTTTGAGTGACCTAGAATAGGTTTTTGAAAGTAAAAGATTTGTGAAAACTTGTGTTGAATTTGTTTTTGAAAAATTTGGATCTTTATGGTAACACACTTGGACTATTGTTCTAATTGCTTGTTTGTGGCTAGTCTCAAGTGTTGATACTACTCAGGCTCACATATATTACATGTATAGTCATCCAAATATATCCCAAATCAAATTCCTTGCAAATCTACTCGCTGGACTCAGGGGGAGCAGAAACTCTGGAAAATTTCCTGGAGATTCCGGGTTTCCCGGAAACTCCGGACCTGGCCCGGAGTGTCCGGACCTTAAGGGTATATATACCCTTTTCACCGCGGTTACTTCATCTTTTACCTCTTACCACGTTGACCAGCCTCCCCTTCACTCCCGTCGCCTCCCCTCTCTTCCTCACTTTGCCTCTAGACGATTTTCACCTTCATCCATCAAAATCAAGTGTGAGTGAGGGATTGAGGGCTCCAAGGTGTGGAGATCGAAGATCTACATCGGTTTCGAAGGATTGAAGCTTTCCCCCCTCTCCCCAAGGTATCTCATTAAGGACATTTCTCGATCTACTTCCCTAGTGTTGTTCTTGTAGTATCCTCTTAGGGAATAGGTAGAGTATACTCCATAGGCTCTAGATCTGCAATATCTTGCGTTTTGGATGGTTGATTTGCGCTTCTTGTGAGTTAGGGTTTCGGGTGTGAAACCCGAAAACTCCGAGCTTGAAAAACCCGGACTCTCCAAACTTCCCGGAGTATCCGGAATTTTTCCCGGATTCTCCGGGGTTCACACTGAAAACCCTAAATCACAGTGTTGTGCATCTCTTCTACTGTTCATCTCTCATTCCATATCCTTCCATATGTCCAAATCATGAGGGTGAATATAAGGCGCGAGACCGAGGAGCCCTCCACTCAAAGGAGGACCAAGGCTAGGCACGACCCCGCTGCTTTGAGGGTCGTGCAAGAGGCATTGGGTCAAGAGGGCTCTTAGCACAACTCAAGGCCAAGAAGGGGTGGCCCACCTCCCTCCTATGCTGAGGGAAGTGATGATGAGATAGAGGAGGAGGAGGAGAGGACAGAGAGCGATGATGATGAGGTGTAAGATGACACCTATGAGTAGCCCCCCAAGCCTCATCGCTGCCATGGTAAGGGGCCTGCTAAGGAGAAAACACGCTACAAGGCACATCCCAAGAAAAGCAATCAAGCCCCCTATATCCAACAAAGCTGTGCCGCTACTCGCACTCCTCCTAAACACAAACAAGGAGTAGCAGCCCACATTTACCCCAAAACTCCTCATAGACTCATCCCCACCCTTCCACCAAATGTACGGGTTGTCAACACTCCTATCAACCTTAGGGAGCCCGGATCCATCCTCGGTTTTGCAGAGAACATGTATAGGGATTATTCAAAGAATGCTCTTGCAGTGAGGGAGCAAAGGGAGGAGGATGTGTATCACTAACTCAAGGGTGAGGGGCTTGAGGCAAGGTTTTGGTGTGACTTCCATAGGGATTTCTACCAAACCGTCATTCGAAACCCTAAGTTGGTGGCAAAGAACATGGTACCCATTGTGAAGATGAGGTATATTGATTGGAAGTATTATGAGGACCTCAACAACAACACCATGTTCAATTCCGTCATTGAAAAGTGCAAGGAAGTTGGTCTCTATGACAGCATGGGCTTTAGGTACAATTGGAACAAGGAGACTCTTGCTCAATTCCATTGCTCCTGTCGGGGACAGCCCTGAGGGTCCCCTAAAACAACCAGGGGAATCCTGCTTAAAACCTGCAAAAAACCAAAAACAACACATCTCTCACTTAAACACGCGCCCACAGCACGGCCCACACCGTGGCGGCCCCCGCGGCCCAACGGAGTGGCCCATTCAAGGGCTCCCTCGAGCAGGCCCCGCCTCGCTCGAGGGTCTACACCTCCCTCGAGCGGGCTCCGCCTCGCTCGAGGATCCGTCTCCGCCTCGCTCGAGGCCTCCCTCGCACACACGCCCGTCCCCGCACGCGTGTACGGGCATTTAATGCTCTGACACGGCGGGGCAGCGCCATCATGCGCCTGGGAATCACGCCCCGGCGCAGTCGCACCAACTCCCTAGGGGAACCCATCCCCGCTACTGTGGGGGACTGTGCGACATGGCCGGTGTCAGCCCCGTGACGCCGCGCAGCCTACTCCCGTACGGCTAACGTGTCGCGCCCTCAAAGGGGGGCCGGCCATACCCTCGAACCGCTTTCTCGTGACACTGCAGGGCCAGGCCGTGACGCTAGGTCGGCGGGACGCCATCCCCGCCACTGTTGATCCCGTGCGGCCGCCCCCGTACTTGCAACCCCACGCCTGGCGCTGTTGCAGCCACTCCGGCGTTGTGAAGCACGCGGGAACAGGACGACGCCACGCCTGCCACTGTACCCCGTACAGATGGACGTCAACGGCTACTTCGAGCCCGTCTGAGGACGCCACGGTCAACCACTACGCCCCGAGCCTCGAAGCCGCCACTGTTCGGGTACAAGACGCGCCATGATGACTAGATCGTGGCAAGGACCGTCGAGGCGGCCGCCAACTCTACGGCGGCGCAAGCCATACCTCCCCGTGTAGCTGAATAGCGCGACATACTTGTAATTCGCCCTCTCCTTGGCCTATAAAAGGAAGGCGAACCCCCTTGCCGCAGGGACATCAAGACAGACAGAAAAAACAGAACACACACTCCCCAATTCTCCCACAACATCTTCAGCCACTTCGCCAGGGACTTGGAGGCCACGCCTCCTCTCCCGCCTTGCTTGTAGCCGCCCCACTACAGGCACTCCAGTGCAAAGCAATATAGTGCCTTGAGCACACCACTGCTGGACGTACGGCCCCCGGCCGGAACTAGGATAAACCTCGTGTCTTTAGTTGCTTAGCACCGACCATAGAGAGATAGACCTTGGCGCTTACTACTAGTTAGTGTCGGGACTACTTTCCGCACCGACAGTTGGCGCCCACCGTGGGGCACGCGAGCGCTGAAGGTCAATCCACCATCAACTCCCTCCATGGTGATTCACACCGAGTACCGCGGTACGCGCTACTCCATGGGCAGCTCGGACCCCCTTCCCGCCGGATTCGAAATCCGGTTCGGGAGCCTGAATTTTCAGGCCACGGGGAACGGCTACCTCATGCGCCTCACCAACCGTGAGGAACTTCGTGCACGGTGCCAAGCCGGGTCTGCCCCGGTCGCCGCTGCACGCGTCACCGCGACGCCGGCGCCCGCCGGCCACGGACGCCGCGGGCCGTCGGCCGCCGCGGCGCCGCCGCCGCTCCGGCCGGCGCTCGCGCCGGGCGCGGTCGGAGCGACGGCATGCCGAGCGCGTCGCCTCACAACGCGACGCGCCCATCGGCACGGCGACGCCCCGCCGGCGGGGGAGCGCGCGGTCTCCGGACCGCGCTTCCCCATCGGCCTGCGCGGCGCCACGACGGTCTACACCGCCAACATCAACGCCAGTACCACAATGCGCAGGGTTCCCCCTGGCCGCCATGTTTTCATCGCCAGGGACCCTAGCGCCTCCGCCGGTGACCAGTCATCCCTAGGCTCCCTCGACGCATTGCCACCTGCCACCCTGCATGGGTACGCAGAGTGGGCCTTCTCCGGCGTGCCGGACCCAGTCATGTTCAGGCGGTTCCTCGACGCCACGGACTACTGGTTCGGCTGCTCTGACGACTCCAGCACCAGAAGCTATGACCCCGCGCGGGAATGCTGCGTGATCATCGCCAACGACCCTGCAAACGCCACCGGCGCAACGGGCGTCGGCGACGGGGAACTTCCGCCCGCTCTAGGGACCACCTTGCGTCTGGCCGCGGGGCCAAGCGCCCCTGCTCCTTCACCCTCAACGGGGGCAGATATCAACGCGCAGCTGTCTCAACGCGAGCTCGAGGCCAAGCTGGCAGAAGAGTACCGGACGGTGCGGTTGCTCCACGCCTCCATGGCGGGAGAAGCCTCCGCGCGCAGCGAACGTGCGCGCGAGCTGGGCATACAAGCCCGCGACCGCATTAACGCTGACTTCAACGTCAACGACCCGAGTACCCCTCCGCGAGCAAGCCAAAAGCTCATTGCGGCTACGACACTGCTGCAGGCTATGCCCGCCCCTTCAACGCCCGAGGCACGAAACCTGCACCGCGAGGCGCAGGCGCTCATCGAGCAAGCGGCCGTCCAGCAGGCCGAGAGCTCGGCGTCCCGCATCCGACAGCAGGGTGACGCGCGAGACGATGGGGGCGCACAGGGGCCGAGCCCTCGGTACACGCGGGAAGGGCGACGGAGCACCCCGCCAACCCGGGTGCATGCCGCCGAGGAAAGGCTCCTCGACACGCGCGGGCAAGCACGAGACGGCGACGTCCGCAACGTCATCAACGCTCGGCGGACGAACAAGGCGGAGGCACGGGCGGCGGCGAGGCTACCACCCTCGACGGGGTGGCCGCTACGGCGGCGAGGAGGACCGCTCGCCGACGCCGCGAGCCCCCGGGACCCGCGTGTTCGGTCGGGGAGATCCGCGCGGCGACCTTCCCCCCGGCGCTTCCGCCGGCCCCCACGACCATCATCAAGTACAATGGGGAAACGGATCCCCGCGTGTGGCTCAATGACTACCGCCTGGCGTGCCAGCTGGGTGGAGCTACCAGCGACGAGGTCATCATCCGCAACCTCCCCCTGCACCTCGCCGACTCGGCGCGTACCTGGCTCGAGCACCTGCCGGCCAGCCAGATCCACAACTGGGACGACCTGGTCCATACGTTCGTCGGAAACTTCCAGGGCACGTATGTGCACCCTGGGAACTCCTGGGACCTGCGCTCCTGCACCCAGCGGCCCGGCGAGTCGCTCCGGGACTTCATACGACGCTTCTCCAAGCGCTGCACGGAGCTCCCAAGCGTGGCGCAATCCGAGATTGTGCACGCCTTCCTCGAGGGCACCACGTGCCGGGACCTCGTGCGCGAGCTGGGACGCAGCCCGCCGGTGGACTCCAACGAGCTGTTCGACATCGCCACCAGCTTTGCCTCAGGCAAAGAGGCCGTGGGGGCGATCTTCGACGGCAAAAAGGGGAAGCGCACAGACGACGCGCCCGCGGAGGGCAGCAAGTCCAAAGAGCTCCACCGGAAGGACAAGCGGGGCAAGAAGGGGAAGAAGCCGCGCCGTGAGGCGCACGAGCAGGGACGCGACGCCGACGACGGCGAGGCCCTTGCTGTTGACCCGGCTCGACGGGGCCCTTGACCGGCCCCTCGAGGTCCGGGGGTATTCGACGGTATGCTGAAGAAGCCATGTCCTTACCACAAGACACCCGTCAACCACACCCTCGAGCAGTGCGACATGCTCAAGAAATTCTACGGCCGCGCCGCCGCGAAGGACGGCGAGGCCAAGAAGGATGGGGGTGACGGCGACGCCGGTGGCTTCCCCGCGGTAGAGAACGTCTTCCTCATCTTCGAGGGACCCACCGTCGACATGTCGAGCCGCCAGCGCAAGCGGGAGCGGCGCGAGGTTCTCGCCGCGGAGAAGGCGCCTCCCTTCTTCCTCGACTGGTCGGAGGATGCCATCACTTTCAGCCGCGAGGATCACCCGAACCGCATCCCTAACCCGGGCCAGTACCCGCTGGTGGTCGACCCGGTCATCGGGAACGCGCGGTTCTCAAAAGTCCTGATGAACGGAGGCAGCAGCCTCAACATCCTCTATGTGCACACGCTGCGCCTGTTGGGGATCGGGTTGGACCAGCTGCGGCCCAGCACAACGCCGTTCCACGGCGTCGCGCCGGGCAAGCGCGTCCAACCCCTCGGGCAGATCGACCTGCCTGTTTGGTTCGGCGCTCCGGGCAACTACCGGAAGGAGACGCTCACCTTCGAGGTGGTGGGATTCAGGGGCGCCTACCACGCCATACTTGGGCGGCCCTGCTACGCCAAGTTCATGGCCGTCCCCAACTACACCTACCTCAAAATGAAGATGTCGGGGCCGAACGACATCATCACCGTGGGCTTGTCCATCGAGCACGCCTTCGACTGCGACGTTGAGTGCATGGAGCACGCGGAGGCACTAGCGCTGGATGAAGTGCTAGTGGCCAACTTGGAGAAGATGGTAAACGAAGACCTCAACTCCTCTGCCAAGCACGCCGGCAACTTCAAGGCTGCGGAGCAGACCAAGGAAGTGCCCCTCGACCCTGCTGCCCCGAGGGCAAGGCGTTGAGGGTCAGTTCGACTCTCGACCCACAATAGGAAGTGGTGCTCGTCGACTTCCTCCGCGCCAACGCCGACATCTTCGAGTGGAGCCCCTCGGACATGCCAGGCATCCCGAGGGAGGTCGCCGAGCACTCCCTTGACATCCTACCTCACTCCCGCGCCGTCCAGCAACGGCTCCGCCGCTTTGACGAAGAGCGGCGGCGGGCGATCGGAGCGGAGCTGCGGAAGCTCCTCGAGGCCGGATTCATCAAGGAAGTGTTCCACCCTACGTGGCTAGCTAATCCTGTATTAGTAAAGAAAAAGAATGGGAAGTGGCGGATGTGTGTGGACTATACTAGTCTTAATAAAGCATGTCCTAAAGTTCCTTTTCCTTTGCCAAGTATCGATCAGATCGTTGATTCGACCGCTGGGTGCGAACTACTCTGTTTCCTCGATGCCTATTCCGGGTACCACCAGATAAAGATGAAGGAGTCCGACCAGCTCGCGACTTCGTTCATCACGCCGTTCGGGATGTATTGCTACGTCACGATGCCGTTTGGCCTCCGAAACGCGGGCGCAACATACCAGCGATGTATGCAGCACGTCTTCGGAGACCACATCGGGCGAACCGTCGAGGCATACGTCGACGACATAGTCGTGAAAACCAGGAAGGCGACGACCTGGTTGCCGACCTCAGCATCGCGTTCGGCTGCCTACGGGCCAACGGGGTAAAGTTAAACCCCGAAAAATGTGTCTTTGGTGTGCCGCGCGGCATGCTCCCAGGATACATAGTCTCCCAGCGAGGCATCGAGGCCAATCCCGAGAAGGTTGCGGCCCTCGAGTGAATGGGTCCGATTCGGGACCTCAAAGGGGTGCAAAGGGTGCTGGGGTGCCTTCCCGCCTTGAGCCGCTTCATCTCGCGGCTCGGGGAGAAAGGCTTGCCCCTCTACCACCTCCTCAAGAAGCACGAGCGCTTCTCCTGGACCGCCAAGGCCCAGGATGCGCTCGACAAGATGAAGGCGTCTCTGACCCGCGCCCCAATCCTCACGCCGCCGCAAGACGGCGAACCTCTGTACCTCTACGTGGCTGCGACTACTCAGGTGGTCAGCGCTGCGATCGTGGTGGAGCGCACGGAGGAGGGTCACGCCCTGCCGGTTCAATGACCGGTCTATTACATCAGCGAAGTCTTGTCCGACACCAAGGCACGCTACCCTCAGGTCCAGAAGCTGCTCTACGCAGTGGTCCTCGCGCGGCGCAAGCTTCGCCACTACTTCGAGGCCCACCCTGTTGCGGTGGTCTCCTCCTTTCCGCTGGGAGAGATCATCTGCAATCCAGACGCAGCGGGCAGGATCGCCAAGTGGTCAGTGGAGCTGATGGGCGAGACGCTCGCCTACGCCCCACGCAAGGCCATCAAGTCCCAGATTTTGGCGGATTTCGTCGCCGAATGGACGGACACACAGTTGTCGCCGCCACAGATCCAGGACGAGTGCTGGACTCTGTATTTCGACGGCTCGGTGATGAAGACAGGGGCGGGTGCGGGCCTGCTTTTCGTCTCACCCCTCGGGGAGCACATGCGGTACGCCGTGCGCCTCCATTTCCCCGCGTCAAACAACATGGCTGAGTACGAGGCCCTGCTCTGCGGCCTCAAGATCTCCATCGAGATAGGCATCAAACGTCTCGACGTGTGGGGAGATTCGCAGCTCGTGATCGACCAAGTCATGAAGAACGTGAGCTGCCACGATGACAAGATGGAGGCATACTGCAAAGCCGTGCGCGCCCTCGAGGACAAATTCTATGGCATCGAGCTCAATCACGTGCCCCGTCGGTACAACGAAGAGGCGGACGAGCTTGCCAAGATCGCATCGGGGCGGATCACCGTCCCCCCAAATGTCTTCGCTCGGGACGTCGCCCAACCGTCCGTCGCGCTCGAGCCACACCCCTCGAACCGCGCGGAACCCTCGGGGGCTCCCTCGAATCCAGCGGGCGCGGAGCCCACGGACGAGGACCCCTCGAACGAGGCGTACGTGCTATCCCTCCTCGAGGGGTACGGCGCCGGCGAGGCCGAAATCATGGATATCGAGCCGGCCCCCCAGCCAGGCGGACTGGCGCGACAAGTACATCGCCTGGATGGACCGAGGGGAACTCCCCTCGGACCGGTCCGAGGCCATGCACATCGCCAGGATGGCCAAATCATTCGCTCTCGTCGACGGCGAGCTATACAAACGCGCCGCCTCTGGCATCCTGCAGCGATGCGTACCCATCCTCGAGGGGCGCGAGCTCCTCCGGGACATACACGCGGGGATCTGCGGCCACCATGCCGCACCCCGCCCCCTCGTAGGCAACGCGTTTCGCCAGGGCTCCTACTGTCCCACCGCGGTCGCAGACGCCAGCGAGATCGTGCGCACCTGCGATGGATGCCAGTTCTACACCCGGAAATCCAACCTTCCTGCGCACGTCCTGCAAACCATCCCCATCACATGGCCTTTCGCCGTGTGGGGGCTGGACATCGTCGGGCCCTTACGAAAGGCGCCCGGGGGTTCACCCACCTCTTGGTCGCAATCGACAAATTCTCCGAATGGGTGGAGGTGCGCCCCATCACGAACCTTAGGGCGGAGCAAGCGGTGACGTTCTTCACCGACATCGTCTACCGCTTTGGAGTACTGAATTCCATCGTCACCGACAACGGGTCTCAGTTCACGGGCAGAAAATTCCTGGAGTTTTGCGACAAATTCCACATCCGTTTGGACTGGGCAGCCGTGGCACACCCAGAGACCAACGGTCAAGTAGAGCGTGCCAACGGCATGATCCTACAAGGCCTCAAGCCCAGAATTTTTGACCAGCTGAATAAGTGTGGTCGGAAATGGCTCCAGGAATTGCCAGCAGTCGTGTGGAGCCTAAGGACCACCCCAAGCAGAGCCACCGGGTTCACCCCATTCTTTCTAGTCCATGGCGCGGAGGCCGTCCTCCCCACAGACTTAGAGTATGGGTCACCCAGGGTGCAGGGCTATGACGAGGAGACCAACCAGCGGGCTCGCGAAGACTCACTGGACCAGCTGGATGAGGCGCGCCTCGTGGCCCTAATGCACTCCGCAAGATACCAGCAGTCCCTCAGGCGTTACCAAGCTAGAAAGGTGCACCGACGGGACTTCAGCGAGGGGGATTTGGTCCTAAGGCTACGCCAAGACAACCGAGGACGCCACAAGCTATCACCTCCGTGGGAGGGACCCTACGTCGTGGTGAAGGTGCTCAAGCCCGGCACGTACAAGCTGGCCAACGAGGACGGCGAGGAGCTCACCAACGCTTGGAACATCCAGCGGCTACGTCGCTTCTATCCTTAGCTAGGACTTCCAAGTTCTTTCTGTTGTAAATCACAAAAACCCAACACCCAAGTTGGCGGCTCAAATGTAAACAACAACAGTTTAATAAAAAGGGCAACTCGGCTTTCCCCTGAAACCCAAGTCACCCTCGGGGGCTACTATGGGGGGCATCCCCCCCCCCCAAAATGGTCCCATTTTTTCACAAAAAATCCACGCGCGCTAAGTATGGCTCGACCTTGGCCTCGAGCAAAATTCGAACAGGGCGCAGACGGCTTAGCGGAAAGGACGCGCGAGTCAGATAGCCTACGCCTCCACGAGGATATGGCCCTTCTCTCTTGCCTCCGGCCCAGCAGGCTGTTCGCGAAAATCGAACTTCCCTAACTCGAATTTACTCAGGCAAAGGAAGAAACAAAACAGCGCAATAAAGTAAAGAACACCATTTCGCTTTCACAAGTGTTTGAAACAAAATGGTTTGTTCATTTACATGGCCACGTGGCCCATACACTAACATACAGACAAAAAAGGGCTTGGCGCCCGGCAATCTTCAGGCTGGCGGAGCGTCGGCGTCAGCGGCGTCCGGAAACAGGAAGTCCTCGAAGGCCTCGGCGAGCGCATCGGCGGCATCAGCGGCTAGCGCGTCCGCGTGCTCCATCGCCACTTCGTCCTCGACGCCCTCCGGGACGATGTAGCCTTCCGCCAGGGCCTCGAAGTTGACCTCGTAGTGGGAACGCACCACGCCGAGGGCCTTCTAGACGCCAAGGCGCAGAGCGCGGCGCATGCGCCCGGAGACATGCCCACCGAGGGCGTGCAGGCGGCTGGCCAACGAGCTACCAGCCTGCTCCTCGCCCTCCTCGACGGCCCGGCAGGTCTCGAGGGTCGCGACACGCAGCTCCACCAGCTCCTGCTCGGAGGAGTTGTAGGAAGCCTGCAGCGCCTCGGCCCGGTCAGCAGCGTGCCCTAGCGTGGTACATAGGCCTGAACATCACCAGCGGAACAACTCAGAAAGGGAACGAACCCTTGAAGGGCAGATCAGCAAAACGAAAAGACGAAACGGCGACTCACCTTCGACCTGCTTCTTCTCTACCTCGAGGGTGCGGCACTCGGCCTCGACCGCCTGCTGCAGGCTGATGACGGTGGCGGCCTGCTCCTTGAGGGATTGCTCCTGATCCGCGTTCGCGATGCTGAGAGCAATCAGCTCACCGTCGAGCCTCGAGACGTCGGCGTCCCTTTCCTCTAGCGATTTCTGCGCTGCCTCGCGAGCGGCGCGCTCCCGCTTGAGCGCAGACCGGGCACCAGTGAGAGAGGTCCGCTCCTGCTGGAGCTGACCCTCGGCCTCCTGGCGTGCGGCGCGCTCTTGCCAGAGCTGGTCCTCCACCGTGGCGAGCGCAGCAACCTTGCCGTCGAGGGCAGCCTTCAGCTCGTCGGCCTCCTTGGCCTTTTGCTCGGCAGTCCGCGCCCTCTCTTCAGCCTGGCTCTGCTGGGCCTGCGCCTCCCGGAGCCACGAATGGAGCTCCAGATTGTCGCCGCGGACGGCGCCCACCTCCGCCTCCCAGTTGGTCGCCAGGGTGCGCATCATCTCAAGGTCCCCCCGCGCCTGCTGCAGCGCCTCATCCCGATCGATGAGGGCTGTGCAAATCTGCTCGAGGGCGAGGGGACGCGCCATGGCCTGGCCCTCATGCTCCAGAAGCTGGTTGCGCAGGACCTCCGCCCGGTACGACAACCAGCCGTCGGGGGTCCTCAAGGCCTCCCCGAGCGCGACGAAGGCGTCACGCTGCTCCTGGAGCCGGCGGAGCTCGGCACTCATCTGGTCGAAGGCGCCGTACTTGTCGCGGGCGCGGTGCTCGAGCTCCTACCACCAATGAACCAAAATCAGTAAACGTCACGCCACGAGGAACGAGCGCGGAAAGCGGCGAAATCGAAGAGAACGGGCAACAGCGCCTCACCTGGAAGACGCGCCACGCCGGGCCTCCATGGATCCGCAGCGCCTCGTTCAACACCCGGTTAAGCGCGGCGTCGTGGTCACGGAGCTCTCCCCACAGCTCCTGGTCCTCCCAGGCGTCGGCGAAGGCGGGCGGACCGTCGACGCGCCCTTCTCCCGAGGCGGAGCGGCCGGCGCGGGTGGAGGAAGCCTCGGCACCGTGCCCTCGGCCCCCGGCCACCATGTGGCCGTCCCACCGCCTCACGATTGCCCCCTCCTCCTGGGGCTCAGGGGATGGCATGGCGAAGTTCACCCACTGGTCCCACCCGGGCGGCGGGGAGTCGTCGTCCGGGATCTCCACCGCCATCGCCCGGGAGGCGCCGGCGAGCACGTGCTCCGACCGCACCTCCACCGCCGCCTCCGGTCGCGCCTCCGTGGCCGCGGGCTCTGTTGCGGCCCCACGGCCCGCCCCGCCTCCGGCCGCGTCTCGGCGGCCGGGCAGACGCCGGGTGACCCACCACGGCGGAGACGCCGCCGCATCGCCACCGCCACGGCCGCCGCTGCCGCGCCTCCACCGCGACCGGCGCCCGCCGCTCCCTCGACGGCCGCCGGCCGCGCACGGCGGGCGAAACCATCACCGCCGCGGCCTCGAGGCCTCGGCCGCGCTCTCGCGAGCTCTCGCCCGCCGCCGCCGCGCTCGCTCCCGCTCGCGGCCCCCTTGACGAACGCCGCTGGGTGGGGATGGACGCGTCCGCCCTCAACACGTTGGCCGGTGCAAGGGGAGGCACAGTTGGCACCACCCTGCGCAAATGCAAGAAAACCGTCAAATCCCCGCCTATCAGGCACGCAACTTCTCGAGAGGACAAATCCCTCACCTCGAAGAGGAGAAGGCGCACTTCCTCTTCCTCGAGGTCCCAGCCGACGATGGGGGCGCGGCCAGCACGGTCGCCGCCTCGCCTCCCGCCGCCTCCCCCGCGCGCGCGGACCCTCGCCCCATGCGTGGGCGCATCCGCCGTGCGCACTTCCGGGGCGCACACCGGCGCCCCCGCGGCCCGCGCCGCTCCTGTTGTCGATTGCATGGAGGCGGGCGCCTCCACGCCCGCCCCAGGCGATGCTGCTCCTGCCACCGGAGCCGGCTCCGGTGACGGGGGTATAGGTTCCCACCTATCAGTGAGGGTCTGCCCCCTCACCTCTTCCTCCTCTTCCTCCTCGTCTGATGACGAGTACTCCTCGGTCCCCGGTGAAGAGAGCCCTGTTGCTCGCGCAACCGGTACTCCTCGCTCCTCCGCTCGCGGTGCTCCCTGTGTCGCGTCGCACGCTCCCTTTTGCGAGCCACCCGCGCCTGCTCTCGCTGTTGCGTCGCGCGCGCGACCGCGTGAGAGCGGGGAGTGGGCGGCTCGAACTTCGCGGTGCTCACGCTCACCAACTATAGGCGGAACATTAAAACGCGTCAACAACTCAGAAAACTGGCAAAATCAGGAGTGAAACCAAGAACTCCACTCACCAGTTGGCCGGTGGGCAGCATCTCGAGATCCCACGGGTTCCCGTCGTTGCGCCCGGACTTGGGGTCGATGGCGCACCACGCCCGGGTAGCCGCGTACTCCCGCAGTAAGGGAGTGGGCTTGGACCGCGATCTCGCCAACGAGACGGGGTCCGCGTCCTCGGTCATCTCGAAGATGCGGAGCGGCCTCTCCATCAGGGGGACGATCTGCCGGTGGTGGAGGTGGGCGAGGACGACTTCCGCGGTCAGCCCGCGGCCCGCCAGATCCCTCAGCGCGGCCAGGAGCGAATCCAACCGCTTCTGGTGCTGGGGCGGAGACACCCCGTGGTACCAGGAGGCGGGCCTCTCCCGGAGCACCAAACCGGTGTAGGGGGGAGGCCGGGCTCGTCGTTACGGAGATAGAACCACCCCCGCTCCCAGTCCGCGTTGTTGGTTGTCATCGTGCTGGGGATGTAGTCGTCCTTGCGCTGGCTCCGCACGGCGAGCGACATGCCGCCGGCACGCACCGCGCGGCTAATCCTCGTCTCCGTCGTCGGCAGCGTGAACAACTCCGCGCGGAAGAGGTGAACCCAGAGATCCCAGTTCACCGGGATCCCCAGGAAGCCCTCGCAGACGCCAACGAACGTGGCCGCCTGCGAGTTCGCGTTCGGCGCGAAGTTGTGAAGCTCCACGCCGTAGTGGTGGCAGAGGGCCCGCATGAAGCGGCTCGCCGGCGCCATGAAGCCGCGCTCATGGAAGCGGACGAAGCTGACCACGTAGCCGCTCGGAGGGTTGGGCGCCCGCTCCCTTTCCGACGGCACGATCCACTCGGCCGGCCGTCCGTCCTCGTTCGCCGCAAGTTGGCCGCCGGTCACCAGCTGGTTCAAGGCCAGCCGCGTCACCGTCGAACGCTCCCATGCCAATGTGTCGATGATGGTGAGAGGCTGTTGGGGAGCCATGCGGACGGACGAAGAAGCGAAGAACAGGGGACGAGAAGAGCTCTGAGAGCAGAGGCGCGATGGCGAGAACGACTCGGGGGCTGGGGCACAAGGAGCAAGAATTGCGAATGCTAAGGTAAAAACCGCTGTTTCCCCTCTCCTCGGATTTATAGGCTGCAGGCGTGCTCTCCGGAGCATGCGCCCCGCGCGCATTAGCTGCAGGTGGAATATTCCCTCGCTGACGAACGGGCCCCCACCACGACCGCGGCGGCCACGCAACCGCTCACAGGCTATCATCACAGCGTAATAACCGGAGGGCCGTGGCAGGCGGTCACATCCGCCTGCCCGCTCCACCCACTACGCGCGCGGCCGCAGCGCCTAAAAAGGCGCGCCCGCGGCGCGAGACTACAGTCGCGACTGCGAGCATTAAATGGTCCGGTCCCTTACCAAGTAAGGAAGACTCTCGAGTTGGCCCGAGCCCCTAGCTCAGAAAAATTCGACCCTCAAAGGGTGCAAACATCGGCCGGTAGCCTCGAGGCCCGCCTTAAATAAACGGGCACCGAAGGTGTCCTCGATACACGAGAACTACTGATCAACAGTTCGAGGGCTGACACAGTCAGGGACCCTCGAAACCTGCAGATGTGAAAGACGGGGGCGCCCAACCGCCACCCCGCACAACTCTACTGATCAGCGGTTCGAGGGCTGGCATGACCAGGGACCCTTGAAACCTGCAGATGCAAAGACGGGAGCACCTAGCTGCTACCCCGCACGGCCATACTGATCAGAGGTACGAAGCCTGACCCTCGACGGGTTCGAACAGGCTCCCCAGATCGCTAGAGTCAGGGACGACGAGGGCACGCGCATTAGAGCCTTTCCTCGAGCCCGCCGGCTCGAGGGTGCCCCACATGTCGTGTTCGAGAGCCAGCGCGGGCAGCTAGCAGGGGGGTCCCACCGAGGGAGAGCTTCCGCGCCCTCGATCCCTAGCGAACGGGACCGAGCCCACCTAGCAAACCCACGCAAGCGCTTTAATGGACGTGTCTCCGGACCGCGCAGCCTACCCTTATCGAACGGGGCATGGGCGTCCACTCGAACCACCCACTAACAGCTCAACGAGGAATCCGCGATCCGCGACCCGATCAATGGGGGTTGCGGAAACCTCACCCTCCGTCCCGCGGAGGGACGGCGAGGGCGCGATAAAAACAAGTCGGAGAGCTCGCCCCGATCGCCTTGAACGGGCCCAGGCTCAGGGGCTCGACGCACGGCTACACCTCCTCGTTCGCACCGGCCGCGGATAGTGCTAGTCGTGCGTGCGTCACCGAAGCCGGCTGAAACACTGCTGATGCCGGTTGAAACATGCACCACGCCCACTGGCCAAGTTCGACGGTAAAACCCCTGCAGGAGCACCCACGCTCCTGCAGGGCTTCGGGGGCTAGACCCGCGGGTCCGCTGACGCGACCCCACGGAAAGCTTTAGCAACCAGGAGGGAAGGATGTCCTATCAGTAGATTCCAGCATCCGCGAGAGCCTGGCCGGCACGCCCGCAGATGCTCGGGGGCTACTGTCGGGGACAACCCTGAGGGTCCCCTAAAACAACCAGGGGAATCCTGCTTAAAACCTGCAAAAAACCAAAAACAACACATCTCTCACTTAAACACGCGCCCACGGCACGGCCCACACCGTGGCGGCCCCCGCGGCCCAACGGAGTGGCCCATTCAAGGGCTCCCTCGAGCAGGCCCCGCTTCGCTCGAGGGTCTACACCTCCCTCGAGTGGGCTCCGCCTCGCTCGAGGGCTCACGACTCCCTCGAGCGGGCTCCGCCTCGCTCGAGGATCCGTCTCCGCCTCGCTCGAGGCCTCCCTCGCACACACGCCTGTCCCCGCACGCGTGTACGGGCATTTAATGCTCTGACACGGCGGGGCAGCGCCATCATGCGCCTGGGAATCACGCCCCGGCGCGCTCGCACCAACTCCCTAGGGAAACCCATCCCCGCTACTGTGGGGGACTGTGCGACATGGCCGGTGTCAGCCCCGTGACGCCGCGCAGCCTACTCCCGTACGGCTAACGCGCCGCGCCCTCGAAGGGGGGCCGGCCATACCCTCGAACCGCTTTCTCGTGACACTGCAGGGCCAGGCCGTGACGCTAGGCCGGCGGGACGCCATCCCCGCCACTGTTGATCCCGTGCGGCCGCCCCCGTACTTGCAACCCCACGCCTGGCGCTGTTGCAGCCACTCCGGCGTTGTGAAGCACGCAGGAACGGGACGGCGCCACGCCTGCCACTGTACCCCATACAGATCAACGTCAACAGCTACTTCGAGCCCGTCTGAGGACGCCACGGTCAAACACTACGCCCCGACCCTTGAAGCCGCCACTGTTCGGGTACAAGACGCGCCATGATGACTAGATCGTGGCAAGGACCGTCGAGGCGGCCGCCAACTCTACGGCGGCGCAGGCCATACCTCCCCGTGTAGCTGAATAGCGCGGCATACTTGTAATTCGCCCTCTCCTTGGCCTATAAAAGGAAGGCGAACCCCCTTGCCGCAGGGACATCAAGACAGACAGAAAAAACAGAACACACACTCCCCAATTCTCCCACAACATCTTCAGCCACTTCTCCAGGGACTTGGAGGCCACGCCTCCTCTCCCGCCTCGCTTGTAGTCGCCCCACTACAGGCACTCCGGTGCAAAGCAATATAGTGCCTCGAGCACACCACTGCTGGACGTACGGCCCCCGGCCGGAACCAGGATAAACCTCGTGTCTTTAGTTGCTTAGCACCGACCATAGAGGGATAGACCTTGGCGCTTACTACTAGTTAGTGTCGGGACTACTTTCCGCACCGACAGCTCCTACTATCACAACCCATATGACAACACCATCACATGCACCACTCAAGAAAACAAGTGCACCATTGATTACATGACCTTCTCTAGGCTTTTGGGACTTGGGTACAAGGATGAAGAGAGCACCCCTATCCACAACGAGACCAAGTACAAGCCTAGGGAGCTCACCTTCATGTTTCCTAGCCGTGACTTGGCTATTGAGGGCAAGGCGGATCAATTCAACCCCTGCTACTACTATCTCAACCAATTCTTTCGTGCCACCATTGATCCTAAGCAAGGAGATGCTATAACCTTAAGGTACTTTTCTCCTAATCTCCTCAATAGGATGGTACCGGATGAAGAGGGGTTTTGTATCTTTGATTTCATTTGGAATGAGTTGAGGCGGGTGATGAACGATCCCATGAATAGCTCCCCTATGCCCCATATCTTATGTACATGATTAAGAGAGTCACCAACGTCCGCTACCCAAAAGATGTTGTCCATGAGCCATTTCGTCACCTCCGTGATCGAGCCAAGAAAGCACCAAAGGCTCGCAAGTATGTCAGCTCCTCTAGTGCAGCTTCTCGCCGTGATGATGCGCCCGCTGCACCTTCCCCACCTAGGCCTCCCCGTCGGCACCGTGGATCCATGATCAAGTGGGTTCTAAAGAGCATCTTTAGCATGTGCAAAATCATGGCCACCGAGACAAATGAGAACCGTCGGGACATAATTGAGATCAAGTCTCATCTTGGCCTTCCCACCGACCCCTACCATGAGCTTCCTACCTTTGATTACCCTTTTGCGGAGTGGGATACCCAAGATGAAGAAGAAGAGCAAGAGGAGGAGGAGGAGGAGGACAATGAAGAAGAAGAGGAGGGATTCAGCTGCTCCACACTTCCTTTTTGGTGCTTGATGCCAAAGGGGGAGTGAGACATTTATCTATCTATCTATAATGTGTGGGACAATGAACTTTATGTATTTGGATGTATTTGGATTAGGAACTTTGGCTTGTAATAACTCTAAATTCGCATTTGTGTAAGACTATGTGAGCTTGAGGCTTATGGTTGTGTGCTTGTGGTGATTTATTTTGTTTTTACTCTATAAGGATGCTATACACTAGATTGAAGATTTTCGGTGAATGTTGTTTTCACTGGTGTTTTGGAAGCCCGGAGAGGCCAGATTTTTTCCCGGAGTATCCGGATTTTCCGGAGAATCCGGGTCTGGCCCGGACATTCCGGACCATTATGCACCAGATTTCTCTTGCATCCTTGTTGAGTGTATAAACTGTCGACCCGCAAAGCTTCAAAACTCCTTTACTCCCCTTGGCTCTAAGTTGGTGAGATTTGGTGGGGATTTAAGAGGAATTGAGAGCAAGAGCTTGGAGAGTGCTAGTGAGCTGATTTCCCATCTCTAGAGCACCTTGTTCTTCACTTGGTTGGCACATTTTGTGTTTGTTACTCTTGGAGCTTTGAGCTCCTAGCCGGCTAGGCGTTGCCTTGGGGCATCCAAAGGTTGTGGCTTCCCAAGCAAGTTTGTATCACCTCGAAATTGAGTAAGTAACTCTAGCTTGATCTTTGTGGTCGCTAGAGGGAGGAAAGTGACCTAGGTGTAAAGGTCCACCCTTTGTGGGTACCTCAACGGAGACGTAGACCTCAAAGTTTGAGGTTGAACTCCGGTAACAAATCCTTGCGTCTCTTGTGCTTGTTCATCTTGTTGCATACTTGTATCTCTCTTGAGCACATTTCTAGGGTTTGGTGCCGATCTACTTCGTGTTGAGGTTCCTGCAAGTTTTAGGTTAATAAACAGGCTTGTCTCATCCCAGTGCATAACCTAGTTTCATAGATCTATGTTTGAGCAAGTTTAATTTCTATCGGATTTAATTCCCCCCTAACAGGCCGGACAATCCAGACATTTTCCCGGATTCTCCGGATTTCCCGGAGTATCTGGAAAAATATCCGGAAACTCCAGACCGTATCTAACAGCTGCGAAAAAGTTTGTGAATTTTCAGGTTCGACTATTCACACCCCCTCTAGTCGACATCTTGATCCTTTCACTTCTAAAGGCACACTTCAAATTTGTGCCATCCCAGAGCTCATACACAATTTTATTTTGCTCATTCCTGATGGTATAAAGGTCCCAGTATTGTATAGCTAATCTAGAGGTCACCAGCCGATTGTCTTCCCATAATTTGACTTTTTTCTCATCACCTATCTTCCATTTATACCCTGCTTTGGCTGCTTTAGCCCACATTACACCCTTAAAGAACTGAGAACTACCCTCAGTATGACTATAGAAAATATTGGGTTTGTTGGTGTTATATTTGTCATCTACTATTTGCTTCCACAACTTATCATCATCCATCTGATATCTCCTTAACCAAGAGCCAAACAGACAGATGTTCAGGTCTCTTAGGTTAGGTATCCCTACCCCTCCATACTCCTTGCACATGCTAATACTCTCCCAGTTGGCTAGATGCCATTTGTGCTTATCCTCACTATCATTCAATGAAATATGTAACACTAAATATGTATGCTATGAAAGGTATTTTATAATAAATCTAATAAAACTCGTTAGACATCAAAAACATTGATATATTTTTACATAAACTTAGTCAAACATAAGACAATTTGACACTTTACAAGTGCATAGCCCGAGTAATATCTAAATACAAAATAATATCTATATGTCAATTGAAAATATCAACAATATGCATCAATAAAAGTCAAAACAACATTTATATTAGAACGAAGATGTATATTATTAATGCATGTTAGATGTAAGGAAATCATATGTTATAACCAAACTAAACATTATACTAATGCACTATGCATAAAAAATGGTAAGATCTAAAATAGGTAGATGGGAGTGTATGAAGTGCAAACCAGCTCACTCATGCAAACTATGTAAACTCCAATCAGGGACACACGATTTAGATCCAAAGACCACAGAGAGAGGTGGGGCCATTTTGCACAACACCCTTTCTGGCCTTACGCACTCTTCACGATTCATTCGCCACCGCTGCTCGACCGCCGCTTCTGAAATCCCCACCTGCCTGACGCCCCTGCCCCTAGAGTTCCTGCCCGTCGCTCCTGAAGCCCCCGCCTGCCGCCCGTCGAGTTGTTCGCGGGGCTGGGGACGCAAGCTCCTCCCTGACCGTTGAGGAGGGCTTGCCGGCGCCGAGGAGGAGGGCTCACCGGCGCGAGCCCAGTTCACGCGCGGGAGTTGCAGTAAGGGCACAATGGAGTTGCCTCCCGCACTGTATGGAGCAATGAACATATGCAATGGAGGCACGTGGAGACACAGTTGATAAATAAATGTGTAAGATATAATCAAATATTCAGAAAAGGGTTCCATCAGTGTTCATTATACATGCAAAAGACAAACAAGCAATACGTGTGCAAGATAGACTCCTACACGAGTTAACATGAAATAGATACATCTCTACTCGTCCTAGTCCTAATACATGTATATGTCTGCATCCACCCTCAATCACAACTCTTGCAGAGAATTACATTATACTAGATCTATAAAACTTGATGATAGAACAAGTTTAATACTAGTTGGTCAACTAAAGAAATCTGAAAACGATGTAAAATATGATCATTTTTTTAGAAAAGCATTGCATTGTTGATAGAGATAACTAGCAAGTAAAAAGACAAAGAAGAACTTCACTCCTAAATTTTAATTTATTTTTATGAAAATAAACTATTTTATTTTGTATTTATTCTTTAATACCAAACTAAATTAAAATATTGCAGTTTCATACTCCCTTCGGTTTTGTTTTAAAGGCGCATCACAATTTTCAAGTTTTGCTAACAATACAAGACGCGTGACCTCGGTACTTGCACATGCAATTAACTCAGCCATTTAACCGGACCCACGGAAAACCGAGTAGACAAATCAGTGAATAGAGAGTACCACTTCTTTCTTTTTTTTTGTTCCACGTGCCTCCATTGCATATGTTCATTGCTCCTAATGCACTACAATCGGTGTATCAATTTAATGC
The DNA here is from genome assembly GCA_947561735.1 of Cenchrus americanus. NCBI lineage: Eukaryota > Viridiplantae > Streptophyta > Magnoliopsida > Poales > Poaceae > Cenchrus > Cenchrus americanus. The sequence continues at coordinate 25,082,631 of OX387244.1, read as the reverse complement.
TACCGCATGCCACTAGCAGCTGCCTTGGTCTTCGCAACGTTCGTCCATGCACCTTATAATCGAGACCGGAGGGAGTATGTCTTAATAAATTGTTATAACATCATTAAGAATGGCAAGTTTTGTAACTAGTCAAAGTTGGAAAAAGATGGGAGACACAAACCATTGAGAAAAAATGAACTATGATTGGTCATTCAATCAACTAGTGCTAGCATCCAACATTATTCCCTAAATGTTTTTTCTAACCCACTGACGCGTTATCTTTGCATCATCTCTCAACGATGTGTGATATGGAATGACTCAGTTTCTATATCATCTTCTCATTCATCACAATTGACGTCATATGAAAATCTTCATAACCACAAACCACAAATGGTTCAATTTATCTTCAACATAAAAGACTAGTGTCATATGAAAATCTTCAAAACCACAGACCACTCAAGGTTCAATTTATCTTCAACATAAAAGACCTGGTCATCCTGTTGGTTAGGGAAAATTAAAGGTTCATGTAGCTTGTTGGTTAGGGAAAATGAAAGGTTCATGTCCAATCTTTTCTCCATTATGTATCAGCTGTGAGAAGTTCATAAGTGTGCAACCATACTTATCCTTTTGAATTCCTTTTTCTGATAGAACAACAACTCATTCACGTTTGAAAAGTACCACAGATAATTTTCAGAGTAGTTCAAGCTCAATAATATCAAATATCCTCCCATAGTAAGTGACATCACCTAATGCTGGTTTGGCATAACTGGTAGTAGCATAACTGGATGTTTTTGCAGTCAACACCACTCCACTATTTTGTGTCACCCCCATCCAACCGTTTTGGGCCTAAATCAAAAACCTCGACTATTGAAAGCACGATACCTTTTTGCTGCTTTAACTAGGCCGTGATAAAATTTTCATATTAAAAGCGCGAAAATCAACATAAGGCAATACTAATGTAAAAATTATCATATTTTTGCAACATAAACTAAAATGAGTTAAATAAAACTTCATATCATAACAAGGAAAATATTTTCAAAAGGAAATATTTATGAGACTATGGTTTCTTCTAGAACTAGAAGGGATCAGCAGTTTTGACAGATTCTACAAAATACGGGAGAATGGTATTAATATGGAAGAGTGTCAAGTTCAGAATATCATAAGAACTAGATCTCAGTTAGATGTATGTAGAGGAGAGTGCTCAATAAAGATGATGTATGTTGTTGACGGTGTATTTTGGTACACCAAACATGTTCATTACACTTTGGTTTGGATTTGTTTGTGGAACTAACCAGCCACTAGGCACACTAATCATATAACAAGTTCATCTTTGTGCATGCATTTGGAAGTGTTGTGTTTATGTAGGAAAACATGGACATAAAGGACGGATTCACAACAAGTTCAAGGAGCATTTACGGAGTCTTATTCGTGTTCATGAGCTTGATGAAATCACTTCCAATGGTGGCAATGACCGAAGTGCTACGTAGGAACACCCCCGGAGATTGAAGCGTAAAAGACCGAACTTCATGCGCGGAGAACCTCCATCTTGGACGCGAGGATGACATCATCAAAATCATGCAAGTGGAAGGGGCAAAGTGCATAATCACCTGAGGACCCACGGGAGCGAAGGGGCGACCGAACCGGGCCGAGATGGGCCTGGGCCGGTCGGCCCAGGCCGGTCGGCCCAGCCCACTTCGGGGGTCGGTTCGGCCCCCCTTTCCTTGCACCCGAAGGATCTTCAACCCTAAAACCCTGGAGGCGCCGCCATTCGTAGAGGAGAGAGCCATTCGCACGAGGAGGCCATCCACAAGCCATCCACAAACGTCGTGTCCATCATAAGTCTAGTCACGATTACCTTCGTGTAGTGACAGTACGAGAGGAGGGAAAGGGCGAAACCATGGTCACAACCCCCGATAGATTAGATTGGTTTTCATGTTCAAAGCGATTGCATGTTCTAGTATCGTAGACCCATGGGCGAGTGTCTCCTATCTTGATTGCTTAATCATTCTCTCTAGTGTAGTTTAGTCGTTTTCTAGTTTAATCGTAGTTAGGGTTTGAGTAGCTAGTGAGTAGAGGTAGATCAAACGCTTGTAATCCCCTTGCTCCGCGGATTGACAAGAACCTTGGGAATCCCGTGGTGAAAAAGGTGTAGGCTCGTACGCTTGCGAATCGTAGGTGGATACGTCTTTTATCCGTCAAAAAGCCCCTTTTTCTGGCGCCGTTGCCAGGGAGCAAGCTAGTTTAGATCATTTGGTTTGCATTTAACTTAGTTTTATATTTAGTTTAGCTTTTGTTTGCTAATATCTAACACATATTTCCTAGAAAACCACTTTGTTTGTTTTTGTTTTTATTTTATTGTCTAGATGGCGTTCGTCAATCAACCCGTGGAAGAACCGGAGAAATCACTAAGGGATTACGCTAGCCCTCGATGTGAAGACATAAAAGTACAAGAGTCGGATTCGAAGCTCGAAGCGACCAAGTATGAGATAAAATCCAAGATCATCGAGATGGTGGCGGCAAACTCGTTTGAAGGGATGATTTCGGAGGACCCATATAGACACATAAGGCATTTCACGACGCTATGCAACATGGTGCGTCAAGAAGGAGTTCCCGATGAATGGTTCAAATGGAATCTCTTTCCCTACTCACTTGCCGGTGAAGCAAAGAAGTGGTACTCGTTTGCGTCCTTTGAAGTTGAAGGCAATTGGAACAAGTTGACAAAGAAGTTTTGCGAGAAGTTCTTTCCAATTAGCAAGGTTCAACATCTAAGGAGGCAAGTGATCACTTTCACACAAGGAGAAGAGGAAGGGATAGACCAAGCTTGGAATAGGTTTAATGAGTTGATCGAACAAGGACCAAGACTCAGCTTCTCCGGTGACGTACTCTTGCATACATTTTTCTTTTCCCTAACCCCTAGTTGCATGCAACACGTCCAAATGTGTGCAGGTGGGGATCTCATGGAAAAAACACTCACGGAAGCAGCTCAACTTCTACAAAAAATTAGTAAAGTGGCTGCCATGCGAAGAGATTGGGAAACAAGACTTGCGGGAGAGCTGGAATGTAACTCGAGGATGAAGAAGTGTGCTGAATTTTCTAAAGAGGCAACCCCGGAAGTCACAAAAGAGGAGCCAATCCCGGAAGAGCTTGAACAAGAACACATCAAGTCAAAAACTACCCCGAGCGTTGACTTCGCCGTATCAAATGAAACAAACAAGAGAAGCATGTCAAGCGCGAAGCCACTAAGGGAGTTCGAACCAATGGATTGGGTTCCTATCGATTACGGAGAATGTTTCCTAATCAAAAGGGGATGGCAAGAGCATTGGAAGTGGATTTCCCACCGGAGAAGAAAGCGGAAGATTCATACGACCTTGAAACCACTGGTGAGATATTTCAAAAGCTCTTTGGAGATGATGAAGTGGATCTGGAACACATGGCCGAGGTGAAGAGAATCATGGGGATCCGAAGAAGAGGAGAAGATGGCGCCACACTTGAGTTGCGAGATCAACAGAGTTCAATGCAAAGCTTTATGCGACATCAGAGCTCAAGTAAGTGTCCTATCTTCTAAAATTTATGATAAAGTTCAAGACCACAACCTAGACTTAGCTCCAACATCAACGAAATTAATTATGGGAGATGGTAGAATTATTCGACCTCTAGGTATTGCTTGCGACATGAATGTAAAAATCTCTGGAATGTGTATACCAACCGATTTCTTTGTTATTGATGCTTACCATAGTAATTATGATCATATAATTGATACTGCAAAGAACTGTGACCGGGTGGCGGATGTGTATCAATTATCGTAAGCTTAACAAAGCAACGAAGAAAGATCACTTCCCCCTACCGTTCATCGATGAGATGCTCGAGAGATTAGCAAACCATGCTTATTTTTGCTTTCTCGATGGGTACTCGGGGTTCATGCAAATTCCCATTCACCCAGACGATCAACACAAAACAACGTTTACATGCCTTTATGGAACGTTTGCATATAGAAGGATGCCCTTCGGTCTATGCAACGCTCCGGCCTCTTTTCAACGTTGCATGATGACCGTGTTCTCGGAATTCATCGAAGAAATTGTCGAGGTGTTCATGGATGATTTTTTCCGTTTATGGGAAGACGTTCATGGATTGCTTGGCAAAATTGGATAAGGTTCTCACGAGGTGTGCGGAGGTAGACTTGGTGTTAAATTGAGAAAAATGCCACTTCATGGTTAAGCAAGGCATAGTGCTCAGACATGTTATATCCGAGAGAGGTATTGAAGTGGACAAGGCTAAGGTAGAGATGGTTGAGCAACTCCCACCTCCGACGGATGCTAAATCCTTGAGGAGCTTTCTAGGTCATGCCGGATTTTATAGAAGATTTATTAAGGACTTCTCAAAGATCACTAAGCCTTTAACGCATCCCCTTCAAAAGGATGTGGCTTTTGACTTTGATGAGAAGTGCCTAGCGGCATTCCAGACCTTGAAAAGTGCGTTGGTGAGTGCTCCCATTATTCAACCTCCGGATTGGAGCCAGCCTTTCGAGGTCATGTGTGACGCAAGTGACTACGCCGTAGGCGCGGTTTTGGGTCAAAGAAAGGAAGGCCGAGTTCACGCCGTTTACTACGCTAGCAAAACTCTTAATGAGGCACAATTAAACTATGCCACTACGGAAAAGGAGTTGCTAGTGGTGGTATTCACATTTGAAAAATTTAGATCTTACATCGTGAACTCGAAGGTCATTGTTTACACCGATCATGTGGCCATCAAGTATCTCTTGGCTAAGATGGATGCTAAACCACGATTGATCCGTTGGATCCTTCTTCTTCAAGAGTTCGATGTTGAAATTCGTGATAAGAAGGGGGTGGAGAATGTTGTGGCTGATCACTTGTGTAGGATGAATCGTGGACAAGATGATAAAGAGCCCATAGAAGACAAGATGAGAGATGACCACCTCTATTGAGTGCTCGATAAAGACAATTGGATGATTGATATCATTCGAGCAATTCGGAAGATGCCTCTTGACCATCTAGATAGAAACTCTCAAAAGAGGATAATCTCCGAAAGTAAGAAATACTTTTGGGATGCACCATACCTCTTCAAACTTGGCAATGATGGAGTCATGACAAGATGTGTGCCAAGAGAAGAGATGCTAGAAATCTTGAGAAAGTTCCACTCGGTGGAGTACGGTGGACACTATAGCCATTTTAGGACCCAAGCAAAAGTGTGGTCTAGCGGATTCTATTGGCTAGAGATGCATGAGGATACTAAGAGATATGTTGCATCATGCCCCGAATGCCAAAGAACCGGAAACATCTCTCAAAGAAATTATATGCCCTTGAGATACAATCTACAAATCGATTTATTCGATGTGTGGGGTATAGACTTCATGGGGCCTTTCAAAAACTCACACGGATATGAGCATATTCTAGTCATGGTTGATTATGTATCCAAATGGGTAGAGGCCAGGCCATGTCGTAAAGCTTCCATGGAGGAGTCCATTACTATGATCAAGAACGTGATTTTTCCTCGTTTCGATACACTGAGAATCTTGATAAGCGATGGGGGAACTCACTTCACCAGGAAGAATTTCAAAAAGTGCTTGTCCAAGTTGGGAATTGAACATAGGGTCTCTACGGCCTATCACCCACAAACCAACGGACAAGCGGAAACGTCGAATAGGGAATTAAAAAACATCCTCAACAAAACCATAGAGAAGGGAGGCAAGGATTGGTCAAAGAAATTAGACGGAGCTTTGTGGGCTTATCGAACGGCGTTCAAGACACCGATAGGTATGACCCCTTATCAATTCGTCTATGGAAAAGTTTGCCACCTTCCGGTTGAGTTGGAATACAAAGCCTATTGGGCGATCAAAGAGATGAACCTTGATCTTGATGCCGCGGTGGTGAAGAGAAGAATTCAAATAAGCGATCTAGAGGAGATGAGGTTAAAAGCATATGAAAATGCAAGCATATACAAAGAGAGAATTAAAAGGTGGTATGATAAAAGGTTGAAAAAGAAGGAGTTTAAAGAAGGAGATAAGGTCCTCCTCTACAATTCGAGGTTTAAAACCTTCGAAAAGGGGAAATTGCAAAGCAAGTGGAACGGACCTTATGTTGTGCATTCGGTGCTCTCCAACAGAGCAGTAACCATTATGGATGTGAAAGGTGATCAATTTGTGGTGAATGGTCAACGGCTTAAGGTTTACTACGAACCCGACGTTGTGCCCTTTCACCATGTTGATGTCTTCACCATGGAAGAAGAGCCCGGACGTCCGTCCTAGGACGAAAAACAAGGCCTGAATTTTTGTAGATAGTTTTTCTTTTATTTTTCTGGAGTTTCTCGCGAAGATTTACTGGGCTAACTTTTTCCCATGGGCTGAGAAAGCGAAAAAAGGGCGGTACACGGGAAACCGGACCGGCCCGGCCCCCGAGACAGGGTGGGCCGGCCGGCCCGGTCCGACCGGCCCAGTGGGGCCCCGGCGGCAGTTCGCCCCAGTTTTTCCCCGATTTGCTCCTTTTTCGACTTCCTTCTTCGATCAGAAAATTTTAAGGGAAGTTTGAATAAGGAAAATGAGGTTTCTAGGGTTTTCCTTTTCGGACTATTTATTTGGCCGAATTGGGAGCTCGGGATTCCATCCCATCAAGCATACTTTTGCACCCACACAGCAGCCATGGTGTCCCTGAGGAGCTTAGAGTTGAAGCAAGGTGCCAAGGAGCCATCGATGGAGGAGGCGAAGCGATGCGAGCTCAATCTACCCGTCGAGATCAAGAGGGCTGCCCGCATCCGTTGCGGAGGGCGTGTCCCGACCGGAGCTATCGCATCTCGCAACCCTGTCAAAGAGGAGAACGTCCCTACTCCCGTTCGAAGGTCGGCGCGCATCCGTGGCATGAAGCGGAAGGACTACAAGGAGGTGTCACCCGAGCCTAAGGACTATGGGGGTAGCGATTACTCTGACGATCGTAGCCCGAGCTCGTGGGCGGCCGCCGGAAGAGATGATAACGATCTTTACATTTGGGAAGACGTGCCCAAGGAGAAGACTCCCGAAGGCCCCAACGGCGGCGGCAACGACGACAGCGGCGACGACAATGGTCATGGCGACGACGGCGGCGACGACGACGGAGCCCCTGGTGATGACGATCCTTTCGGGATGCATCCGATGTGTTGTGGGGCTTGCCGTCACTCCATCTCGGAGCTCTACGCATCGGTCGACGAATGTTTCCAGGCCATGGAGGCGATGAAGCAGCGTATGGAGGATTTGGAGCGCGTGGTCAAAAACGACTACAAGTTCCTAAACCGCAACGTGCACAAACTTTTTGGCATGGTTGGGAACATGAAGGGCAAGTGGTGTAATAGTTGCGGGAAGTACCACTAGGTTTAGTTTTCCCCCTTAGGATTTTTGTATGATACGACGATGACGTCGTTATGATTTTAGCGTGGGGGAGAGCTAGCTAGCTAGCCTTTAGTTTTTGAGCTTCAAGTTTAGATTGGTTTGGTTTTGTCTTCGAGAGAGTTTAGTTTTCGAGAGAGTTTAAGAGTCTTTAGTTTTTTGAGTGTATTTGTAAATTTTTGCAAGTTTGAAGTGTCTTAAATTAGTGCTGCGTCAAAGAAAATCAAATAAAAAGAGTCCTTTAAATTTTGTGTCTTGTGTGTTGCTTATCTTAATTTACTCGTTTGTTCATCTTTAGTTTTTGATATATGAATATAAGTGTGTGGTTTGAAAAACGTTTACCGTGGTGCTTAGTGGAATTGCTACTTCTAAAAGTACCCATACCACACTTCGATCTTGAGCTTCACATGTTGGTTGTGCTATGTTCGATGCTAAAAGTTGGAGGAATTCAATTCTGAAAATTATCTAAAAACCCCTGTAATAAAGGTTAGCAAAACCTCCTTTTCCAAGTTGAGAGTAAGAAAAAAATCCTATACAAAGCCAATTTATTTTTTGCTCCACCATAAGTGTGATTAGCACGATGAGTTGAGCTAGGATCCTTGTCTTTTGGGAGTTTTAATTTCAAGCATTGATCATGTCCTTGTGCTTATCTTTTGTTGCTAGCCTCGTCATGTATTTGGTAACGTGACTTTCACATCGGAAGTCTAGTACATCACCGAATTCCATACCCAACCCTATACAGCTCTTTTGTACATCGCATTCCTTGAACACAACTTACTCTCAAAGTTTCGTCTTGTCTCTATCATGGTTTATTTAAAATTTCATATTGTGTGCATGCAAGAAAGAGAGGAGTTGAGAGCTTTGAAAAGAGAGAAAAAGATGTCAAGATAAGGAAAAATGAAGACAAATGAGTATGGAAAAGAAAGAAAGAAAAAATATAAAAGTAAAGAAAGAGAAAAATAAATATATGTGTATGAGAGAATGAAAGAAAAATAAGAGAAAGAGAAAAGAGGAGTGGCAAGAAAGATATGAGAGGGATGAATCAAGTAAAAGAAAAATAAAGTGCAAGGAACGATGTCACGTTGTTGAGAGACGAAACTTTCACTCTTTTTCCAACCATGTGCAATCCGACAACGAGGACGTCATCGGTGCCTCGTAGTCATATTTTCTTTTTCCCTTGCACATGTCCACCATTCTAAATCTTCTCATCCTTGATATCGCTACATATGGATTAATTCTCATGATCATTGGTTTTGAAAGGTAAACAACCATTAGAGGAAGTTCTTAGTTTGACAATACTTGTGTTGATTGCACTAGCCCTACCTATAGCTCCACTTTACATGTCATATGAGAGATTTATGGGAGGTGAGAGTTTTATAAAACTTGTTTAGGATAGACACCTCATATGAGTGACTTGAGAGAGCTTGGAGAAAAGTTTTTGTCTAACACTTGTTGCAGGAATTTTATTTTTGAAAAATCATAAAAACCCTCCGATGGAAACAAAGAAGCATGGCTGAAATTGAAGACTTCGAGTGAAGAGTTTGAGTTGTGGGGTAAATCTTGACGTGGTAAAAATTCTAAACGCCCATGTTTATGTATGATGATCATTACTTTATGTTTATGTATTCAAGATAAAAGATTGACTAACTTGTGAAGAAGGATTTAGTGAAACACAATTACAATGCCTTGGACGAAGTTCTTTTACGAGTACTTGCTCGAGGGCGAGCAAGAGCTAAGCGTGGGGGAGATGTTGACGGTGTATTTTGGTACACCAAACATGTTCATTACACTTTGGTTTGGATTTGTTTATGAAACTAACCCGCCACTAGGCACACTAATCATATAACAAGTTCATCTTTGTGCATGATTTGGAAGTGTTGTGTTTATGTAGGAAAACATGGACATAAAGAACGGATTCACAACAAGTTCAAAGGAGCATTTACGGAGTCTTGTTCGTGTTTATGAGCTTGATGAAATCACTTCCAATGGTGGCAAGGACCGAAGTGCTATGTAGGAACACCCCCGGGGATTGAAGTGTAAAAGACCGAACTTCATGCGCGGAGAACCTCCATCTTGGACGCGAGGATGACATCATCAAAATCATGCAAGTGGAAGGGGCAAAGTGCATAATCACATGAGGACCCACGGGAGCGAAGGGGCGACCGAACCGGGCCGAGATGGGCCTGGGTCGGTCGGCCCAGCCCACTTCGGGGGTCGGTTCGGCCCCCCTTTCCTTGCACCCGAAGGATCTTCAACCCTAAAACCATGGAGGCACCGCCATTCGCAAGGAGAGAGCCATTCGCACGAGGAGGCCATCCACAAGCTAGAGAGAGAGGAGGGAGATCTCCGGAGGGGGATCGACCACCTCGAAGGAAGCACCCACAAGTGGAGAAGAAGGAAGACACCGTCGGAATGGTGACCATGATCAACGGTGCTATGTCTAGCACCTTGATGGGGTAATCTCCTTATTCGTCCATGGGTTGTAATCGATCTTGAGATGTAATCGTACTTTGTTGGATTATCTATCTATCATCTTGTGTTGAATATACTTTAATGCTTAAGGTTAGCTACCATGACGTAAAGGGAGTAGAGCTCCAATGCTTCCTTGGATCCATTCAATACGTCATGTCCATCATAGGTCTAGCCATGATTACCTTCGCGTAGTGACAGTACGAGAGGAGGGAAAGGGCGAAACCGTGGTCACAACCCCCGATAGATTAGATTGGTTTTCATGTTCAAAGCGATTGCATGTTCTAGTATCGTAGACCCATGGGCGAGTGTCTCCTATCTTGATTGCTTAATCATTCTCTCTAGTGTAGTTTAGTTGTTTTCTAGTTTAATCATAGTTAGGGTTTGAGTAGCTAGTGAGTAGAGGTAGATCAAACGCTTGTAATCCCCTTGCTCCGCGGATTGACAAGAACCTTGGGAATCCCATGGTGAAAAAGGTGTAAGTCCGTACGCTTGCGGATCGTAGGTGGATACATCTTTTATCTGTCAACATATACTAACCTCGCAAAAGCACGATAAAGAGAGTGGATGCTCGAGCAAGACGACATGGTAGCATAGATGATTAGATGTTCATGGGAAACATGAAGGGGAACATGAACTTCTTACAAGATCATTGTACAGGTTCATAGTCAACCTAGAATGTATTGATTAGAGGATGGTGATTTATGGGATATAAAACTCCCTCTGAAAATCCTAATCTTCTTGTGGATGTTTTCTCACAACAAGTTGCATACTATTGCTTAGCTAAGCATAAGGAATTAGGATGAGTATAGGGCTAGATGTCGTCGAGACAACTGGCTCATCTCGTCTTGGTTAGGTCTTACTTGTTAGAGTGGCCAATCAGTTTAACTTTACTTGCTAACAAAACGAGCAAGAAGTCTAGCTCGACTTGGCTCGTTAGTGGCTCGAGCCAGCTCGTTACACTCGCGAGCTAGATGTAAATTTGACTTAACATCTCAACATACATAAAATATAAAAAAAATAGTAATATAATGTTATAAATGCTAATGTTTGTCACATATGTTGCATTTCCGTTGGCTCAACATGACTTAAATCGATTGACTTATATTTTTCTCCCACACCAAGTCAACATTAATGACTAGTCACCAGCTAGCCAACAATATCTTTCTCTCACAACAAATCATTATCAACCACCAGCAACCAGCCAACTAAATAGGGTAGATAGCTTGGCTTCCTCTCTTACACTTTGAACTTTATAGCTCATTTGGTTCGTAAGTGGCTCGCAAGTTGGCTCATTAACAAAATGAGCAAATGAAATTGCTTGACTCATTAAAAAATGGTTGAGCCCATTTCAGTAGAGTTGAGCTACAAACGAGCTTAGCCAGCTCATTAGTTTCTAGCTCACGGTCCAACCCTATGCAAAAGTGACAGTGATGTTGGGAAGGCGGGGATGAAAACATAGCCGAGACAGATGATGGTGAGGTTGGGCAGCTGGGAGGTGCAGATGACAACAAATGTGGTTGAGGTAGAGTGTGCGTGATGGAACAACGGTGCGGACAGGAAAAGTGAGGTTGGGCAGACAGTGGTGAGGTACAGGAGACGCGGAGGGCGACAAGTGAGGTTAGGATGGCACAAACGTGGTGGTGATGATGGTGAGATCAGGGACTGCAGCCTACAGGGTGGTGGGGTGACAACACGATTAGAATGGATCATGAGGAAGCGAGAAATATTTTGTTCCCATGCAGCATAATAGAATAGCTATTAGTATGTACTTATTATTGAATACCATGCTTTCTAGCCGAACGAGTATGCAAAAACCAGTTATCCTTGGATTTCACCGGAGCTTGAATTCTCGAAGCAACTTCCTTATAGATGTATGTAATTTTGGCTAAAAAACCATGCATGTATTGTCTTCTTTACCCAAACAATCAAATACAGTATAAAAGTAAGAGGCAACTACATGGAGAGGCCTCTCCATTTAGTCTTACATAGAGAACCCTCCTAGGTTACTTCCAGCGACACAAAATTACTTCCCTCAACAGAAAGAAACACACATGAGGAAATATCTTTTAGTCATGCGTGGAGAGTCCTCCCACGTTACTTCCTGCGACACAAAGATACTTCTCTCAGGAGGAAATCTGAGAGGGCTCTCCATTTGAACCTAAATGGAGAGGTCTCTCCATTTAGATTTTGTGATAAAAGTATTCCTGTACCGGTAGTGAAGTTTGTGGTAAATGGCCAAAACAAAGTATATTACTGCTTGCTTTGCCCCTTCTTATTCATTTAGTGGGTCCTCATGAGGATGGTGTGTTGTGACGCCCCAGGTTTTTAATTAACATCATTAACGCTAATGACCGGATCAGCCGAGTCAAACCGGCCGAACACTGGTCAAACCTAGGTCAACCTGGGTCATCACCTCGAAAACCTCGCCAGTGGACCCTAATGAACCCCTTGACCAAGTTTGTACGCACCCGTAGTCAACCCTTGGTCAAAGACACGGTCGAACCCCGCTTAAACATTGACGTCAGCGAATGTCGTCCGGAACTTTTGCCGCGTTCTCCAAATTTCACCAAAACACTTCAAAATCTACCTTTATGAAAGTTGTCCATCTTGTTGAGGGACACAACTTTCATGTAGATTGGCATTTCAAATTTTGAGCGGAAATTGGGGAAAAACGTGGTCGATTGACAGTAGCTCATGTTCACAGGGACAGGGCGACATTCAAAGTTAGCAAGACGTTCCTGCAAAATCCATTGAAAAAAACACTAGATGGCCTTTGTAAAAGTTGTAGAGGGTAGTGAGATCTACAACTTTCCTATTCATTACTTTGTGCACTTGTATTCAATTTTTGGGAGAAAAGCATGCTCGAAGTGGCTTAGTCTGAAAAACGCAGCGCCAGAACCCAGCCGCGCTGCGACGTCGCCGCGCCGCGCGCGCCGCGCGCGCCGCACTACCGCCGCCGCCGCCCTCGGCTTCCGGCCGCACGCCGGTCGAGGCCACGCGCCTTCCCAAGGCGTCGCGCACCCCAAGGACCCCCTTGAAGTCCTCCCCCCTTCCTCGCACCGTGTGCCGGCCGTGCGCCGCGTCCGACCGGCCGGACGGACCGCCGTCCGACCGCCGGCCGCCGCGGTGTGCCCCCCCGCGCACCGTACGGGGGGTACGCCCTCCCTCAACCGCGCGGTGGCCCGACCGGCCGAGTATTTAAGGCACCCCGCTGCGGTCGCCGCTCGCCGTGCTCCTTCCCCTCGCGCGACGCCGCCGCCGCCCGCCCCCGGCACGCCGCCGTCGTCGAGTCGTGCCTCCGGTGCACTCGCGCGGCCAAGCAAAACCCCTAGCCCTTGCCCCGCCCTACCCATAGCTCGCTGCCCCGTTCACAAGCCCAACCGAGCCGCCACCTCGCCGGACGGCAGCCCGCGGCAGCCGCCGCCGCCGACCGGTGTGCCCGCCCCTCCGCAACCCCTCTTCCAACCGAGCCCCCAAATCAAGCCCTAGCCACCCCGAGCACCACCCCGCGCACGTCCCCCGCCAACCCCGCCGCCGGCCCTCACCGGAATTTGGCCGGAGCCGCGCCGGCCGCGCCCCCAGGGACCACATTGCAAAAGGGTATTTCTTCTCAAGGGCCCGACTGCAAAGTTGCAACTGAAATAGTATTAGTGCCTTTGCTGATTTTTGTAAATTGTGTAGAAAATCGTAGAAAAATCATAAAAATGAAAACTTAATTTCGTTGGATTTGTGGTAAAAAATCCCACAACTTTTGTTATTCTTGCCTGAGCTAGTTCCTGATAGTTTTTGCATGAAACATAGAAATGTGAAAAACCTAGATCTGCAATATCTCAAAATATATAAACTTTTTGTAGCTAATTTTTGGATATGTTGTGTGTTTGGTCATGTGTAGACCCTATGCCAAAAATTGCACAAAGTTATGATATAAATCTTTTTATAAAAATGTTTTTCCATTTCTGCAGGATCTGCATAAATGATTTTTGTAGACAAAAATAAATATATTTTTGCAACCAACTTTTGCATAATGTCGTTCTATTCCAAAACCCACCTCTAGAGAATTAATCACAATTTTATTATTACCAGAAATATTTATTCTTAAATTATGCTTGATTTTCTTTGAAAATACATAACTCAAGTTACATAATAGTTCTAGGTGTATATTCTTCATACCTAGAATAGTTTTGAACCATATAACATGTGTGAGAAATTTTGAATCATTTTGTTAAGTATTTATTTTTGTGTGCATTTACCTTGTCCTTCCAGCTAGCTTTTGTTATTTTCAAAAATAATTAATATCTAGCTATCCAAAGCATGCATGTATGTCCAGTGGCTTGTTATAGGTGTTTAGTGTTTAATACACCCTTCCACTGAATTTTATTAATTAATTACATGAATAAAAGCTATGGAAGTCATTAAGGGCTTAATAGTCTTTAAATGGGAAAATCACCGAACCATCTCTAATAATCTTGTGTGTGGTTTAAATCATTTTAAAAGGGCTAACTATACCCACCCACTACTGTTTGTGAAGTTAAATTAAATCATTTACATATATATGTACACAGTCACTATCAAAAAGAATATTTAATAAAGAACTGCATATCGTTCCTTTTTGGAAGAGTATGCTAAATTCATTTCTTATCTAGGTGAATGTGTCCAACCAATCCACCCCTTGGTTGTCATTTATTGTTCGTGGTTGATTAAATTAAAAATCATCGAATAAATCTTGCATTTGCATCTTCGTGTAGATCTTTCCGCCAACAGACTTACGTTCGTGCCGGAAGAAGGGAACGAAGGTGCCGATGAAGAGCTGCAGTGCGTGGACGTAGCTCAAGACCTGGACCCAAGTCCAGAAGGGCCCAAGGCCAACCTTGCCAGCGAAGGCAAGCCCCGGATCATTAACCCCGTATTTTAAAATTATGCAATTATGTTTGCTACGATTGTGCATTTACGTTTCAGGAGTTGAATTGAAACCCTAGATGCATGATCCCTAGGCACCTATGCTCTATCACTAGTATGCTAGGTCGATTGCTGCTATGCTATAGTACCCGATAGAAGTCGAGTGATGTTCGTCACTCGCGAGAATAGGTTCTTATACTAGAATCATAAGATCTTCATAAATGGTTTGCTCATGTGGTAAGAGCATGGGATTTGGGCTCCGGTCCAGTGGCTTTCGTGGGCTAAGCTTTTGAACGTACTAAACATTTGCCGGGAATGGGACCGGTAAGCCTAGTACCTTAATGAGACGACGCGGGAACTTTTCCCTACTACTCTTGAGTATTCACCTTACCGGCTAGCTACCGGGAAGGGGGGTGCATGTGTGAGACTGGGTAATTTGTGGGGTATGCCAGCTAACCTTGTACCCAGGACTGTAGGCTCTGCTCCCAACCCGAGGACTTTTGGGAACTGCCTAGGAAAGTTGTCCTTGCGGGGGCAGCCTACCGTGTGTTTAGGTTTACCTTGCAAGGTTTAAATCAATCGATTGTCGGCCTCTCACCGTTATCCAAGACTGCTTAATCAACTGGCCTTGATATCCCATAATGATGGAACTCGAGGAATATTGTGGTATGAATTAATTGCTTGTCCAATTCTTGATTGAATTAGATAGCACATTTAGAAATGGTAATCAACTAGAACTTGTGCTAAAATAATGAAAGTAAGGATCTACCCTTAGTAGCTGTTCAGCAAAAGAAAATCCACCAGTCAAAAGCCTTTCATGTCTAGAGGTTGGTGATGTAGATATCGCCCGACGGTTAAGTCTTGCTGAGTATTAGTATACTCAGCCTTGCTTTAAAACTGTTGTTGCAGTTGTTGTTGACCGGAAGGGTGACGACAAGTGATGACATCACGGATGGCCTCCGGTGATGTTTAACGTTGCGCTAGTTTATTTTATTTCCGCTATTTTCGAACTCTGTACCCTTACTCCATGTCAGGAACAATGGTTTGTAATAGAATGTTTTAACTCATGTTGTACTCTGGACTTGCCTTCGTGTGAGTTTTAATGCATGTGTCGATCCTCTGTATGTACTCCAAGTGATATACCGGGCGTTAACCCGGCAACTAACGACAGGATGATACTTTACTATTGCTTAATGACCAAAGTGGATCGGTCTCAGGCGATAATACAGTATTTTTCTGGGCGGGTTGTCACAGTGTGCAACTTGCTTTGCCCCTTCTTATTTCAAATAATCCCACTGAAGCTTCTCTTTCTCAATTCCTCTTTACTGCATGGTACATTTGGAAAGCACGTAATGACAACCGTTTCCAGAGACAACATTGGTCTTCTTTTCAGGTGCACAGGACAACAGAGGCTCACATGCAGACTCATCTCAAGGCAATGGAGGAAATTTCACATCCTCAGCAACAGCCACTACAACCCCCTAATACAGAAACTTATCACACACCACATACAAATTCAGTAAATGCCTTTCAGCCGTCAATTCCCACTCCAGGAACCTCATCCCTGCAACCCATGACAATCACCCACCCTACATCCACATCGCCAAGCCTCTCAGGAATCAGATGCTATGTAGATGCATCTATGTGACAACCCGCCCAAGAAAATACCGTACTATCGCATAAACCAATCCACTTTGGTCATTAAGCGATACTAAAGTAACATCTCGTCGTAAGTTGCCGGGTCAAAGCCGGTAAATTAGTTGGTTAACACATAGAGGATCAAACATATGCATTGAAACTCACACGATGGCGAGTCCAGAGTACATTACACAAATTAAATCCAATCTACCCCGAAGGGTTTAATTTACTACAAACCATGGTTCATGACATGATAAGTAAAGGTTCAGAGTTTGAAAATAGCAAAATAATAAACTAGCGATACAATAGACATCACAGGAGGCCATCCATGATGCCATCACTCGTCATCATCCACCCATTCCAGCTCCCAGTCGGGGGGAATCTCACCAGGCCAAACAACACCTGCAGCAACATTTATAAAGCAAGGTTGAGTATACTAATACTCAGCAAGACTTAACCATCGGGTGATCACTACATCACGAAACTCTAGACATGAAAGGCTTTTTAGTCGGTGGAGTTCTTTTGCTGAAAAGCAAAAAAGAATATGTCCTTACTTTCAATATTTTAGCTCAAATTCTACTTAATTACCATTTCTAAGTGAGACAACTATTACAATCAATAATTACACAATGCAATTAATCCACACGGTAATATTCACATAGTTCCATCATTAAGGGATATCATAGCCAGTTGATTAAGCAGTATCAGATAACGGTGAGTGGCCAACAATTGATTGATTAAATCCTTGCAAGGTAAACCTAAACATACGGTAGGGTGCCCTTACACTGGGTAACTACCAGGTAGTTCCCAAAAGTCTCGGCTTGGGATCGAAGCTTACAGTCCCGGGTACAAGGCTTATCTGGCATGCCCCCACACAGTACATTCAGTTTGTACCCCCTCCTGGTGGCGAGCTGGGCAGGTGAATACTCCAGATTAATAATAATAAGATCTTGCACCATCTCATTAAGGTACTAGGCTTATCGGTCCCATTCCCAACAAGTGCTTAGTACATTCAAAAGCTTAGTCCACAAAAGCCACTGGGTTGGAGCCCAAATCCCATGCTCTTACCACATGAGCAATCCATTTATAAAGATCTTATAATTCCAACATAAGAACATATTCTCGCAAGTGACGAACATCACTCAAATTGTACCGGTCCTATAGCATAGCAGCTATCGACCTAGCATACTAGTAAAAGAGCATAGGTAACTAAGGATCATGCATATAGGGTCTCAATTCAACTCCTGAATCGTAAATGCACAAACATAGCAAAGGTAATTGCATAATTTTAAAAGGAAGGGTTAATGATCCGGGGGCTTGCCTTCGTTAGCAAGGTTGGTCTTGGGCCCTTCTAGACTTTGGTTCAGGTCCTGAGCTACGTCCACGTACTGCAGCTCACTGTCAACACCTTCATCTCCTCCTTCCGGCATGAGCGTATAGCTACCATCAGGAAGATCTACACGAGGATGCAAATGCAAGATTTAATTGATGGTTTTGATTTAATTAATTACAAAACAACATATGACAACCATGAGATGTATGGTTGACCATATTCACCTAGATAAACACACATTTGGTATATTCTTTCTATTAAAGTAACAACACATTGTGTTTTATTATTTATTCATTTTAATAGTGACTGTGTACATATTTATATAAATAAATTAATTTAATTTCACCAAAACAGCAAGGGTGGGGTCTTAACCTCCTTATCATGTTCCACATCACAAACACGAGGTCAGTAGGAGTAGTGTTGGTGGTTTCTGATTTAACTTATTACTAAACTTTAATTGGCCTCCATAGCTTTTATTCATAAATAAATTCATAAAATATGGTATGTGGTGTTTCTGAAGCACTATAGACCTAGATAAGGCCACTGAACACGATTTCACATTTACATGAGCTATAAATTAATTAAACCAAAAATAGCAAAAGTTAGCTACCAAAACAAGATAAATGCATATAAAAATAATTAAGCATCAAATGGATCCCAACTTTCTCACACATGACCTCTGGTTCAAAACTAAGCTATGCAACCAACATATACATCAAGTGTTACTCTAGATCTTGAGCTATCCATTTATATTTAAATCTAAGCATAAATTAAGAACAAATATTTATGGTAATTATAAAATCATGATTAATTAACTAGAGGTTCATTTAGTCACAAAAGATTATATCCAGAAGTTGGGCACAAAAACTATTTATTTTAATCTATAAAAATTATTAAGACTGATTCAACATAACTACAAAATAAATCATATTAAAGGATTTATTGAGTAACTTTGTGCAATTTTGGGTGCAAAGCCTAGTCATGGTATTAATAGCAACATATCCAAAATTCAGCTTGAGATCACTTGTACATTTTAAACTACAACAGATCTAGGTTAAACTATTTTCAATTTTTCATGCAAAATCTATAAGTTAAAAGTAGGGTCATGCTTTACAAAAGTTGTAGATTTACTCACAAGGAAACCAACAGAATTGGTCTTGAATTTTTCCAATTTTTGTGCAATTTTATAAGATTTTTCTAAGTTTCAGCAAAATCCATACACTATTTAAGATTTGGTTTTGCATGCAGGTCCCTGGAAACTTTGTTTCTATTGCAAATAGTTCACTAGTTTACACAAAACACTCTAGGTAGAAACTCTGACTTGCAATGTGGCCCTTGGGGCGGGTCGCCGGTGGTCCGGCCGGAATTCCGGCGAGGCCGGTGGCGCGGGTGGCCGGGGAAGAGGTGGGGAAGGGTTAGGGACTCGCCTAGGGCCGATTTGTGGCCGGAGAAGAGGCGGAAATGGTGCCAGTGAGTAGGCACGACGGCAGCCACTGGAGCGGCTGCTCCGGCGAAGCTGCGGCGTGACCTGGATGACAAATGGCACGAGAAGGTGTTGTAGGCCCTAGTGGAGCTTCTGGTGGCGCTGGAAGACGGCGGGCGTGAGCGGAGGCGAGAAATCGACGGTGGTGACGGCAATGGCGTGCTCACGCGAGGAGGCACGGCAGAGCCTTTTATAAGCCAGCCAACAGATGGTGGGGGAGGAGACGTCGTCGCAAAGCAAGCGGAGGGAGGACAGGGGACCCGGCCATTGCGGACGCGTGCGGGCCGTGGCTGGTGTTGATGGTTAAATAACGCATCAAGTTACGATCTACAAGCGCACGGGTCAGTTGTAGCCTTTCCCTTAGAGTATTCCCCCAAGGTTAATCAATCCATGGAACAAGTGGATTGCTATGCTCAACTAAGCACTAATGTTGTTGATTTAAGGCTCTTTATCAACTATGTGTAAGTAAGGAGCTTAATCTAATTTAATCTAGGTTAAAGAAGACAAAGTAGAGAGTGATGGAAAGGAGATCTCAAGAACGTAGAACGCTTGTCCAAGGGATCTAGGATCACTTGAAAATGTAACCACCTAGCAAGAACAACCCGATCTAATCTATCAAAGGTAAAAGAGCACAGAGTCTAACCCTCTCCCTCTCGCGTACTGGTCACTACACGAGGGTAATCCGTGATCGAACACCAAGTGCACAAAATGTTGATGCATTCTAGGCATGCATGATCAAAGGTGTGAACCAAGTTCATTATGTTTTCCCTCCCGCACACTGTCACTACACGATGGTAATCGCATAAAGAACAAAAGGAACACGATAGCGAAGCTACGAGCGATGCATCCCCAAAGCAAGCCGGCCGACCAATAAGATTAAAGCACCATCAACATGAATATGGTAGCAAAAGATTCAAAACATAGGTTTGGTGATTACAACTCAAGATCCCCCTTCAACCCCTAGGACAAACAAGGACTTTACCCCATAATGTTACTCATTGTAGCACTGAGCATGGTGTAGAATCCCCCGAAGTAGATGAAGGCCACGAGTGCTCCCTTCGCGATCCAATCTACTTCTTGTTCTTGGTCTTGTGGCGGCGGATGACGAATGAATTTTGGCGTGGCTTTCGGCCAGGGGGCTATAAATAGCCCGAGAGGCGGCTAGGTCAAAGGGGGCGTTGAACCGAGCCCGGAATGAGCTGGGCCGGCCGACCCACGCTTGTTTCAGCCCGGTTCGGCCCCGGTTTCCTCCCAGGTTGCTGCTCGCGCGATTCCTTATTTGTGTGCACTTGCATGTGGGCCTTTGACGTCGTTTTCTTCATGCTTAAGGCTTGAATCTTGCTATCTAAGCTTCGCCGTTTTCTGGTTGAGTCCCTGAAGATTTGCATGTTGACGCTTCGGTCCTTGGGTCATTTGGAGTCATGTTCATCGCGTGTCTTGACTCTTGTCGGGCTTCATGATCTTCTTCTAAAGTGCTTGACGAACTTATCCCGAAAGTCTCCTCTTTAGAGTAGATTCCTGCGTAAACAATAAACTCCAAAATCGACATGCAAGAGTGAACTTGTTATATATAGGGGGTTAGTTCTAGTGGTTAGAATAATAAATCAATGCCAACATTAAAGGTAAACTCATGGCTAGGTTGACGGAAATTCATCGTCAACAACTCCCCCATGCTTAAACCTTGCTCGTCCTCAAGTAAGCCTTTAATGAATATCAGCGTTGCCTTTCATTGCTTTATACCCTGCACTTGATCACACACGACAAAACATAATGCCCTCAACGATTTAATCATTAAAGTTCCATAATGTATTAGCCTTCATCCTTATGGAGGGTAGATATTAATTTCAGCACTTCCCACAAGTAATTACCTCATGCTCCCGAAATTCAAATGAATCTTAGAAATTTTGAATTAAGAGAGAGATGAAGAAAAATAGTTAAACCAAGTTCAAAAATAAACTTCCTTGCATCTTGCTCTTGTACTCTCATCTCATCTTGTCTCTCAAAGCCTATTCATTCTATTCCTTTCCCCTCTCAATATATATAGTGGAAGGCTTTATGTGGAGCTATATGGGAAATGTTTAGTCCTACCAAGATATTATAAATGAGATGTTGTCAAAATAAGACAAGCTTCTCATGGTCTTACCGAGACTCGTCAAAAAGGTCATTGGAAAATAATGTTATATCAAGGAGGGGGAGAGAAAATACACACACTTTGAGATAGGTGGACATGTGCAAATAGCAAAGAGTGATCCCGAGGCACAAAGGAAATCCTCGTTATCAGATTGCACATGGTTGGAAAAATGAGTTTGGATCTTAAATCTTGAAACTTTTGAGATTCCTAATGCACTCATATTGTTCACTTTATTTTATTTTTAGAAACTCATATTTTTTCTTTTCTCATACATATTTTTCTTTATCTCTCTTTTTTCTTTATACTCATTTTTTCGTTTTTTATTTTTTCATCATGTTTTTATTTGCTCCCCTTGAACTCTAAATTGCATTGTACCTACCTCCCCCATTCTTAGACGTTTGCTCGTCCTCGGGCAAAGAGGTGCTAGAGATAAGGTAGGTACTAGAAATTTTTTTCCTTTGGAGAGATACTTGAAATCTTCAACCTTGGCACCATCTTGCAATCTTCCTTGAATTGACGATCCATACTCAATGATAGGTTGTGGTCAAGGAGGTAAACACAAAAGATGATATTTTTGGTTTTAAGGGTGGATATCCGGTGAGGTTTGTGAAATCTCCGATGTGGGGATACACAATGCACAGATAGAAAGGCTAGCAAAAAGAGAGATACGCAAAAACGGAATGACCGGCTTCTTAGTCTCGGGCCAGAGAAATCAAGGCCTGAAATAACTCACCCAAAAATAATTCTTGTACACTATGTCTTTGGATAGGTAGAGCAAAATGCAAGTAGCATTAATTGACAAGATTAGCATATATATTTTTAAGAACAAATCATCTTTAACTCATCCAAAATTGAGAGCATGAAAATAACACTATGGGTCTTATTTTTATCATAACCTCCACAAAGATTAAACTAGCATTTAATTAATCAGATTCATATAAAGAGAGCATTAGCTTAATCATGCATGAAACAAGTACAAAAGTTGAGCAAAGTGGCAACTTTTCATCATATATTATCGTGGCATCAACTTAATAGTTTTACCAAAGGTTGATCAAGGTGGGAAACTTTATTCATGGTGATCTTTAACACTAACACACATGCTGAAAATTAAATAAAGAAGAAGGCTTTTTACAACTTACCTTGATTTCGTCGCTTAGCCTTGATGGTCCGGGTCACCATCCAAGGTGTAGACGTCAATGTATTTAATATGCACAACGTCAGGCTCCAGGAATACCTTGATTCATTGTCCATTCACAACATATTAATCTCCTTTGGCGTCCATGATTGTTACCGCTCCCGATGGTGGCACTGAATGTACGACGTACGGTCCATCCCATTTGCTTTGTAGTTTTCCTTTGCTGAAGACCTTGTATCGAGAATTGTATAGTAGGACCTTATCTCCTTCCTTGAATTCCTTCCTATGCAATCTTTTGTCATACCATCTCTTCATCCTTTCTTTGTAGATGCTAGCATTGTGATATGCCTTCAATCTCAGCTCTTCGAGTTCACTTATTTGAATCCTCCGCTTATTTGTGCCGCAACAATATCAAGATTCATCTCTTTTATTGCCTAATAAGCCTTGTGCTCTAGTTCTATCGGTAAATAACATGTTTTTCCATAAACAAATTGATAGGGGGTCATACCTATCGGTGTTTTATGTGCGGTCTGGTATGCCCACAATGCTCCGTCTAGCTTCTTTGACCGATCTTTTCCTCGTTTAGTCACCGTCTTCATGAGGATTCCTTTGATTTGCTTGTTCGATGCCGCTTGGCCATTTGTTTGTGGATGATAGGTCGTAGACACCCTATGCTCAATTCCCAACTTTGCCAAACATCTTTAAAATCCTTGCCAATAAAGTGTGATCCACCATCACTTATTAAAATTCTAGGAACGCCGTATCGAGGGAATATCACCGTCTTGATCATTTGAATAGCCTCTTTCGTAGATGCTTTCCGACATGGAATTGCTTCAACCCATTTTGATACATAATCAACTACAACCAAGATGTGTTCATATCCATTCGAGTTCACGAATGGTCCCATAAAGTCGATGCCCCAAACATCAAATAGATCAATTTGCAAATTATAATTCAGGGGCATTGCATTCCTTTGTGATATATTTCCACTCCTTTGGCACTTTGGGCAAGTTGCAACAAACCTTTTAGCATCCTCGTGCATCTCAGGCCAATAGAATCTGCTTGCCCATACCTTTGCTTGTGTTCTAAAATGTCCATAGTGTCCTCCATATTCCGACGAGTGGCATTTTCTTAGAATTTCTTCTCTTTCTTCCCGCGGCACACATCTTCTTAGCACTCCATCATCTCCACATCTATATAGGTATGGTGCATCCCAATAAAATTTTCTGCTCTCGGCAATTACCCTTCTTTTAGCATTTTTGTCCAAGTGGTCTAATGGCATCTTCCGTAGGCATCTTATGATATCATGCATTCATCCTCCTCTATCAAGTACTCGATATAGATGGTCATCTCTCATTCTATCTTCAATTAGGTCCATCCCATCATCTCCATGATGCATCCTTGATAGGTGGTCGTCTACAACATTGTCTGACCCTTTCTTGTCTCTAATTTCCATATCAAACTCTTGTAATAAAAGAATCCATCTAATCAAACGTGGCTTGGCATCTTTCTTGGACAAAAGGTACTTGATTGCAGTGTGGTCGGTGTACACGATCACCTTCGAGTTCACAATATAAGATCTGAATTTTTCAAACACTATGGCAAGCAATTCCTTCTCCGTAGTTGCATAATTCACTTGAGCTTCATTTAAAGTTTTACTTGCATAATAAATTGTGTGTACCTTCCCTTCCTTCCTTTGTCAAGAACGGCTCCAACGGCATAATCACTTGCATCGCACATTCTCTCAAATGGTAGATTCCAATCTGGAGGTTGCATAATTGGTGCACATATGAGAGATTGCTTCAGCGTCCGGAAAGCATGCAAGCATTCTTCATCAAAATCGTATTCCACATCTTTTTGGAGAAGTCGTGTCAATGGCTTGGTGATCTTTGAGAAATCCTTTATAAATCTTCCATAGAATCTGGCATGCCCGAGAAAGCTTCTTAACGATTTGATATTTGTCGGAGGCGGTAACTTTTCAACCGTTTCAATCTTAGCTTTGTCCACCTCTATTCCTCTCTCGGATATTACATGTCCCAAGACTATCCCTTGTTTCACCATAAAGTTACACTTCTCCCATTTAAGCACTAGGTCAATTTCTCCACACCTTTCAAGAAATTTTTCCAAATTTTTCAAGCAACTTTCAAAACACGTACCATGCACTGAGAAGTCGTCCATGAATACCTCCATAATTTCTTCAATAAAATCCGAGAATATAGCTGTCATGCATCTTTGAAAAGTGGCCGGTGCATTACATAAACCAAATGGCATTCTTCTATATGCGAAAGTTCCATACGGACATGTGAAGGTTGTCTTTTGTTGATCATCCAGATGAATGGGAACTTGCATGAACCCCGAGTATCCATCAAGGAAACAAAAGTAAGAATGTTTAGCTAACCTTTCAAGCATCTCGTCGATAAAGGGTAACGGAAAGTGAACCTTCGTTGTTGCCTTGTTCAACTTCCTATAGTCCATGCACATTCTCCATCCGGTCACGATCCGTTGTGGTATCAACTCATCCTTCTCATTCTTTACAACTGTTATTCCTCCTTTCTTTGTGAAGAGTATCTTGGCCCCCTAAGTGGGTTTTGGTGGTTTAATGACACACACTTAAGTAGCTAACGACTTATCGAGTGTATGAGCTGGTATTAAAATTGTTGTGGCATCAAAGTGCAGTTCATTGACTATGCAAAAAGGAAGTGATGCTACAAAGGGTTCCTAAGAAGGCTTATTTATTTTCTATTTTTGAATTTGAGTCTTAGGAATGCCGTACTATAAAGAGGGACAGGAAATGTGTCTTCCAAGAGTCGAACAGGTGCTCTAGTTGCTAAATCAAAACCTATGAGAGACACCTTTACACCAGCACGTTCACAGGGAACTTTTCTTGGGTGCTAACCTTGGGAGGCCAGAGTATCCGGGTTTACCCCAGAATCTCCGGACTTCCCGGAGTTTCCGGGTTTACCCCGGATATTCCGGGTCTTAAAGCTGTAACGGCTATATTCTGTGTGAGGGGGTATAAATGCCCCCTCCACCCCTTCCTTTAACCCTTTCTCTTGTCATTTCGACCTGCAAACCTACAGAACTCATTCACTCCCTCCTTTACTCCCCTTGGCTCAAGTTTGGTGAGATTTGGTGAGGATTTAAGAGGGATTGAGGGCAAGAGCTTGGAGAGCGCAAGTGAGCTGATTTGCATCTCTAGAGCACCTCGTTCTTCGTTTGGTTGGCACACTTCGTGTTTGTTACTCTTGGAGCTTTGAGCTCCTAGCCGGATAGGCGTTGCCTTAGAGCATCCAAAGGTTGTGGCTGCCCAAGGAAGTTGTATCACCCCTAATTTGAGTAAGTAACTCTAGCTTGATCTTTGTGGTCGCTAGAGGGAGGAAAGTGACCTAGGTGCAAAGGTCCACCCTTTTTGGGTACCTCAACGGAGACGTAGACCTCAAGGTGTGAGGTTGAACTCTGGCAAAAAATCCTTATGTCTCTTGTGCTTGTTCTTCTTGTTGCATGCTTGTTCCTATCTTGAGCACATATCTTAGGGTTTGGTGCCGATCTACTTTGTGTTGAGGTTTCTGCAAGATTGGAGTGGATAAACAGGCTTGTCTCATCCCAGTGCATAACCTATTTTCACAGAATTACATTTGAGCAAATTTAATTTCTGTCGAATTTGATTCCCCCTTGACAGGCCGGAATATCCAAACATTTTCCCGGATTCTCCGGATTTCCGGAGTATCCGGAAAAATATCTGGAAACTCCAGACCTGAATTAACAGCTGCGAAAAAGTTGTGATTTTCAGGTTCGACTATTCACCCCCCCTCTAGTCGACATCTTGATCCTTTCACTTTGGTACACAACGCATCGGGCTCACCCATTCACTATGTGGCACGGGGTATATTATTCCGGCATCCAACAATTTGATCACCTCCTTCTTCACCACCTCACGCATGGCATGACTCAATCTTCTTTGAGGCTCAACAACAGGCTTGCATTGTTCTTCAAGTGGTATGCGGTGGGTGCAAAAGGCTAGACTAATACCCTTCAAGTCACCTATTGAGTACCCGATCACCTTCTTGTGTTTCCTCAATAAATTCAGCAACTTATCCATCTCTGGACTTAATTCATCACTCACGATAACCGGGTACGTCTTATCGGCTCCTAAAAATTCATACTTTAATCCCTTGGGAAGTGGCTTTAACTCAATATTAGGCATTTTGGGTTCTTGTTGTTGCAAATCTCCAATATCTTCATACTTTTCTTCATCCATACTTTCATCTTGTGCCTTCAACCCCTCGATTGCTTCCGCTAGTTCTTTGTCTTGATCATCATACATAGCATCATTCTCCATTTCTCTTTGGAGAGGGTCTTTGAAAGTATCACCAAAACAAAAATCCTCTACTTCTTCGTTATCAAGAGGTAGAGGTAAAGCAATACGAGAAGCGGGTAGGAAATCATATGTGAATTTAGTTCCATCTAGATCAATAGTAACTCTACCATTTCCGGCATCAAGAACGGTATTGACCAACTTAAGAAAAGGCCTACCAAGAATTATATCATCATGTTCATCATGACAAACATCGATTACAAAAAAAGTCGGTTGGAATAATTTTACCTGAGATAGCAACATCTAAATATCTAAGCACACCAAATATCTTGTTGTTCTACCATCTCACATGATTAATTTTATTTCTGTTGGAGCAAGATTTAAAGTTTTACTAAAAAGCTCATAATAAATATTGGAAGTCATGACACTAACATGAGCTCCTACTCTCTTCACTTGTAAACAAGGCAATGATTTATTTGTGTGCTAAATATATGTTGATGACATCATATTTGGATCTACTAACCAAGCTTGAGTTGATGAGTTTAGTAGGATTATGACCAAAAGGTTTGAGATGTCTACGATGGGCGAGTTGAAGTTCTTTCTCGGATTTCAAATCAAGCAACTCAAGGATGGCACATTCATAAGTCAAACCAAATACACAAATGATATGCTCAAGAAGTTGGACATGAACAATGCTAAGCCCATCAAAACGCCTATGCCGTCAAATGGACATCTTGATCTAAATGAGGAAGGCAAAAGCATTAACCAAAAGGTATATCGCTCCATGATTGGATCTTTACTTTATCTTTGTGCATCTAGGCCCGATATTATGCTTAGTGTGTGCACGTGTGCAAGATTTCAAGCTAATCCTAAGGGGTGTCATCTAATGGCCGTTAAGAGAATCTTTAGATACTTGGTTCATACTCCTAACCTTGGTTTATGGTATCCTAAGGGCTCCACTTTCGATCTACTTGGCTACTCCGATTCGGACTATGCCGGTTGCAAAGTAGATAGGAAGAGTACATCTGGGACTTGTCAATTCCTTGGAAGGTCCTTGGTGTCTTGGAGTTCCAAGAAACAAAACTCTGTTGCCCTTTCCACCGCCGAGGCCGAGTATGTTGCAGTCGGCACTTGTTGTGCTCAACTACTTTGGATGAGGCTCACTTTGAGAGACTTTGGTTGCAAGTTTAGCAAGGTGCCACTCTTGTGTGACAACGAGAGTGCCATCAAGCTAGCTAACAACCCCGTAAACCACTCTAGAACAAAGCATATAGATATAAGACACCATTTCTTGAGAGACCATGAAGCCAAAGGAGATATCGCTTTGAGTCATGGGAGCACCGATAAGCAACTAGCCGATATCTTCACAAAGCCTCTTGATGAGCTAAGGTTTTGTGCTTTGAGGAGTGAGCTAAATATCTTGGATTCTCGTAACTTGGCTTGAGATCATGCACATGTTTGAGTGACCTAGAATAAGATTTTGAAAGCAAAATATTTGTGAAAGCTAGTGTTGAATTTGTTTTTGAAAAATTTGGATCCTTATGGTACAATACTTGGACTATTGTTCCCATTGCTTGTTTGTGGCTAGTTCCAAGTGTTGATACTACTCAGGCTCTCATTCATTACATTTATAGTCTTCCAAATCTATCCAAAATCTAATTCCTTGCAAATCTAGTCACTGGACTCAGGGGGAGCGGAATCTCCGGAAAATTTCCCGGAGATTCCGAGTTTCCCGCAAACTCCGGACCTGGCCCGAACTATCCGGATTTTTAGGGTGTAAATACCCTTTCACCGCGGTCAACTCGTTTTACTACTCGTTTCACTTTTGACCGCCGCCCCTTTCACCCTCCCGTCGCCTCCCTCTCTCCCTCATCTCGCCCTTAGCGATTTTTTGCTTTCCCATCCAAATCTCGAGTGTGAGTGAGGGTTTGAGTGCCCCAAGGAGTGGAGATCAAAGATCCTCATCGATTTTGAAGGATTGAAGGCCTTCTCCCTCTCTCCCAAGGTATCCCTAGATGGACTCCTCTTGATCTACTTCCCTAGAAATATTCTTGTTGTATCCTCTTAGCGAATAGGTAGAAGATACTCTATAGACTCTAGATCTATGATATCTCGCGGTTTGGTTGGTTGATTTGAGCAGCATTGAGAGTTA
The DNA here is from genome assembly GCA_947561735.1 of Cenchrus americanus. Classification (NCBI taxonomy): domain Eukaryota; kingdom Viridiplantae; phylum Streptophyta; class Magnoliopsida; order Poales; family Poaceae; genus Cenchrus; species Cenchrus americanus. The sequence continues at coordinate 25,053,728 of OX387244.1, read as the reverse complement.
GGGTTTCGGCATGAAACCCGGAAACTCCGGGTTTGAAAACCGGACTCTCCGGACTTTTCGGAGTGTCCGGACTTTATCTCGGAGTCTCTGGGGTTCAAACTATAAACCCTAAATCCCAATGCTGTGCATTTCATCCTTTGATCTTCTCTCATTTCCATATCTTTTCACCTATCCAGATGGTGCGAGTGAAGGTCAGACGTGAGACCGAGGAGCCCTCCACTCAAAGGAGGACTAAGGCTAGGCACGACCCCGCCACCTTGCAGGCCGTGCAAGAAGCCTTAGGTCAAGAAGGATCTCAGCGCAGCTCTAGGCCAAGAAGGGGCAACCATCCTCCCTCCTATGCCAAGGGAAGTGAAGAAGAAATAGAGGAGGAGGAGGAGGAAAGGACAGAAAGTGATGGTGAAGAGGAGAATGACACCTATGAGCAGCCACCCAAGCCTCCTCGCCGCCATGGGAAGGGGCCAACTAAAGAGAAAACTCGGTACAAGCCTCATCCCAAGAAAAGCCACCAAGCCTCCTATGTTCACCAAAGCCGTGCCGCTACTCGCATTCCTCCCAAACACAAGTAAGGAGTAGCAGCCCACATTTGCCCCAAAACACCTCCTAGACTCATCCCTACCCTTCCACCAAACGTCCAGGTGGTCGACACTCCTATCAATCTTTTTTGAACCGTAAAGACTGTGGGGGGAGTTCCCCACAGCAAATTGCATTCATTTCAAAAACATAGTATATTTACAAGCAAAAGGGGGGAGGAAAAAGTCCTTAGGTTACTGTCTCAAGAAACGAAATAAAAGAAGCATGTTTATCCTCCTTCACTCTCACGAGGTGAAGGTATCCCTGCGCTTTAAATCTCCTAACCTAGCTTTGGATTGAAGCAACACTAATATCAAAGATTATTGAGTTCCTTAGGTTCCAAATTTCCCATGTTGCAATGATAAAGATTTCCATGAAGAAATTCACATTGTTACTGCTCGCCGCTGCAACCACTCTGTCACATACCTTGATTGACATATTCCAGGAGATTCCCAGTTTGGACCAACAGGCTTGGGCAAAGGGGCAGTCAAAGAATAGATGATCAATGTCCTCATCCACATTTGTTTAACAAAGCACACAATGGGCATTTGGCTGAACATTAAAGTTCCTGCGAAGGAGCATGCTCCTTGTGTTAAGTCTATCAACCAGAACCAGCCACATGAAGAATTTGATTCTATTCGTGCACTAAGACTTTCAGAGCAGAGTGAATGCAAGGGACGAATTAAAATTGGCAAACACCATTTGATAGTAGTGCCTTGACGAATACCTTTGGTCTCCCCAAATAAACTGCCAACTGTCATCCTCTGAGGGCGTAACTTCGACCTGATTAAGCAGATCTTGCAGTTGAAGCAGCTCCACAAATGCCTCGGGGGATATTGGTAGAGCAAATAGGGTGTCAAGATCATGGGCCTGTATGAATTGCTGAACTGAGATAGCTTCATTTCTAGCAAAGTAGAACAACTGTGGATATTTGTGTGATAAAACCTCATCACACCAAAGGTCTTCCCAGAAGGTTATTATTGCTCCATTGCCTAAAACACATCTTGCAATTCCTCTAAAAAGTACCTGAACCCTCAAAATATCTTTCCACCAAAATGATCCCACTTCAGAGGAGGCATGAGGTACTTTGTGCTAATAGTATCTGTTCCAAATGAGATTAACCCAGGGAGTGTCGAAATGGTTATAAAATTTACCCAGTTGTTTAAGGAGGAGGGCATCATTCTGGAGTCTCAGATTTAGTATGCCCAGACCCCCTTTTTTCTTTGGTTTTGTACCAAATGCCAAGCAGCTAAGTTGCCACCTTTCTTCTCAGGGTTATTCCCTCTCCAAAGGCACTGTTTCCCGATCCTGTACACTCCTATCAATCTTAGGGAGCCCGAATCCGTACTTGGTTTTGCCAAGCACATGATTAGGGACTATTCAAAGAATGCTCTAGCCGTGAGAGATCAAAGGGAGGAGGATGTTTATAGATATCTCAAGGGAGAAGGGCTTGAGGCAAGATTTTGGTGTAACTTTCATAGAGACTTCTATCAAACCGTCATCCGGAATCCGAAGTTGGTTGCAAAGAACATGGTGCCTATTGTGAAGATGAGGTACATTGATTGGAAGTATTATGAGGACCTCAACAACACCGTGTTCAATTCCGTGATTGAGAAGTGCAAGGAAGTTGGTCTATATGATATCATGGGGTTTAGGTACAATTGGAATAAGGAGATTCTCGCTCAATTCCATTGCTCCTATTACTATAACCCTTATGACAACACCATCACTTGGACAACTCAAGGAAACAAGTGCACCATAGATTACATGACCTTTTCTAGGATCTTGGGACTTGGATCCAAGGATGAAGATCGCACTCCCATTTGAGAACAAGTACAAGCCTAGGGAGCTCACCTTCATGTTTCCTAGCCGTGACTTGGCTATTGAGGGCAAGGCGGATCAACTCAATCCATACTACTATTACCTCAACTAATTCTTTCGTGCCACAATCGATCCCAAGCAAGGAGATGCCACGGCCTTAAGGTGCTATGCTCCTAATCTCCTTAATAGGATGGCACCGGATGAAGAAGGTTTTTGCATATTTGACTTCATTTGGAATTAGTTGAGGAGGGCAATGAATGACCCCATGAAGTACCTCCCCTATGCCCCATATCTCATGTAAATGATTGAGAGAGTCACCAACGTCCGCTACCCCAAGGATGTTGTTCATGAGCCATTCCGTCATCTCCGTGATCGAGCCAAGAAAGCACCAAAGGCTCGCAAGTATGTTGGCTCCTCTAGTGCAGCTCCTCGCCATGATGACATGTCCGCTGCCCCCGTCGGCACAATGGCTCATTGATCAAGACAGTCCTCAAGAGCATCTTTAGCACGTGCAAGACAATGGCTACCGAGACAAATGAGAACTGTCGGGACATCATTGAGATCAAGTCTCATCTTGGTCTTCCTACCGATCCCTACCGTGAGTCCCCACTTTTGATGATCCATTTGCGGAATGGGATGCTCAAGATGAAGAAGAAGGACAAGAGGAAGAAGAGGAGGAGGAATATGAAGAAGAAGAGGAGGAGGGCGACGACGACTCCGAGTGATCCAGCTGCTCTGTTCGCACCCAAAAGTGGCACGGTTCGAGATATGTGAAGTTAAAGGCTAGAAGTGCGAATTTAGTGCTAATCTTGATGTCTTGCTAGTTTGGCTTGGATATGCATTTTACAGGATAGGGGTCATCTTGGATATTTTGGATGTGATTTCATTGAAAGGGACCAAGACACTCTTGGAGCAACGGCAAATCAAGTCAAGTCATGGGTTCAAGTTATCAAGATGAACTATTTGCCAAGATGATCAATATGGGCATTTAGATCATATAATCATAGTCAAAGGTTGCTGATCTGGCTACTAGGACAAGGCCAACTGATCTGATCAGTTATTGGTCATATAGCCGATTCAGCAGCTCTGACCAGTCTGACCTTTCACCCACACCGGTCAGACCGGTCAAACCAAAGTGCTCAAAATGCCAATTGGACTTCACCATTGCGTAGATCTCGTCGAGACGATCGAAATGCATATGTGGAACGTCCAGTTCGGAGTCCGGATGAGGGAGTTATGGTCCTGGCAAGAACCAGCCCTGCGCCTGACCGGTCTGACCGGTGGACCCCGAGTCCGAGTAGAATTGAGGAGTCCTTGCGAATTTCGAGTTGTCAAAAGGATTCTTTGTGGGGCAAGACATCCCCAGCCTATAAATATAAAGGGCCACTGCCGTTTGAGGTGGCATCACCCAATCGATCATTACTTTTTACAACTTTTATCTCTCATCAAGGTTCCTCGCCTCTCCAATGTATTTGATAAGGTATGTTTTACAAGTAATTCCCAATTATATCCTATATTTGTTTTTAATTCGTTTATTAGTGATTCTATCATAAATAATTCTAAGAGATCGATTGAGGATGATTTACTTGTTAGTGATAGCATGCCTTTAGATTCTACCAGTCAATGCATTGTTAAAATTAAAAAGGCTGATCATAAAAATACTTTGACATTTAAATTTTCTAAATTGTCTTTATCAAAGTTTTTCTCTTCATGGTGTACTTATGGATATTCTAGATTTAAAAGTAAGAAATCAAAATCGAGAGACATTGTGAAGTTCGATGCTCATATAGTGACCAACTTTAAAGCATCGGGCATGAGAAGTGCAAAGAAAGGTATAGCCAAATGGGTTGATGAGAAATCTGAACGGTTCGTTTGCTTGGCATTAAAGCCATCTCCACAAAAGCATCGGTTGGAAAAATAAAGTACACATTGGATTTAACTTTCTGTGATAATTTATTTGATATCTTGCTTGAGAATAATTTTATTAAACTTTTTGATCACAAAGTTAGTCCATCACCTCTCGAGTTAGAAGATAAAAAATATTGCAAGTGGCATAATTATTTTAATATATTGCAAGTGGCATAATTATTTTAATCATAATACTAGTGATTACAATATTTTTCGTCAATTCATCCAATCGGCCATTGACACTGGACGATTGAGGTTTGCTCAAACACGAGAGGGTGACCAGTTGGCTACAATTGGTTTTAATGGCAAAGGATCATTAAATTGGTTAGCATCAGTCGATTTATCCAAAAATCCGGATTTAATTGCCAAAGAGGAAGATTCAAAGCTCCCGAGTATTGAGAAGGACATCGTCCATAACTTGCAAGATCAAGTGATTTTCGGGGACGATGAGCCTATCAAAACCCCGTAATTTACTGGGGGGCAAAAGGATTTTTCTTCATCGAGTCAGGAACCTGTTACTCTTCCAGTTCTGGAGTCACAGGTCAGACCGGTGCAACCCAAAGGTCAGACCGGTGACCCACAGGTCAGACCGGTGCAGCCCAAAGGTCTGACCGGTGCAAGTGTGAAAAAATCAAGGATGTCCAAATATGAGCATCTTGTAGCTAATGGAGATAAAGACCATGTCAAGCACACTGATAAAAGGCTGAAGCTCACTTTTGACGAACTTCTGGCTAAGTATCAAAAAGACAATGAGGCCAAGCGTGCTAGTCGGTCAAATAAAGTTAAATCATCAAGATTGCCTCCTAAGCATAATTCCGGGAATTGGAATCGGCAAGGAAAGAGTTTTCATGCAGCAGCAACATATTCTCCTTTTGAGCCATCAATGTCGGTTTCATATGCTCCATATCCCACTAGTGATCATCCTCATTCATCATGGGGGTGGAGTGATTCATGGACACATACTCCTTCATATTTTAGACCATATCATGTTGAGTATGCAGCTCCAAGATGACCATCGCATGCAAGGCAGCCATATGCTGGAAGTGACCGTTTTGAGTATAAAGATCGGTGTGCTCAAAACAAGAAAAAGGTGGTCAAGCAAGTTAACCGAGTGAAAAGAGATGGTCGCAAAGATAAAAGTTTAGATCTGAATTCAGTTAATGAAGAGCCGATTAATGTGTTCAACACTTCGGCTATTGGTGGCAAAGGGATGGAAAAATCATCTGTTCATCCTCCGAGTGCCAAATCTGAACAAAAGGAGTTGAAGAGGTCGAAAAACAAGAGAGGAGCACTACAGTCCAAAACTGAAGCAAAGTCAAATCATCCACTTGGTTTATCAAATTGGCAGAAGAAGAAGCTACAAAACCTTAGTGCTCAAGAGCTAAAGATGAAAGGCATGACATGGATTCTTAAAGGAAGCATTCGGACTCATACGGGTGATGATCAAGCAAAAGGTGCAACACAGTTGAAGGAGAAGAAAAGATATGAGAAGCGGTCTTCAAAATTGAGGTTTGCACCAAATCATCAAAGTTATTGGTCATTACCTAGTCCATTTGCTTTACAAATGCCACAGATGCCTATGTTTTGGAATTCATCTTTAGATATGCTTGATTATCCCTCGTACTCCTATTTTGGTCCTTGGGTTCCACATGGATCATCTTTATATCATAGAGGGTTATCACCAAAATACTATGCATATTGATTAATCTGCAAAGACCGAAATATTTAGTTCTTAGAGATGGTTTTAATTTCTGAATTTATATATATCTACTCTATTATTTCGGTTGTGCATATTCTTATGGATGAATTCTTTATGGATGATATTGAATTATCGTCTTTGACAACATACAAGGCCGATGAATTTCTTAGATCATCGTCCTAAAGTCTTAGCTTCCCGATAATAGATTGCTTATAATCTTTTTGGTGTCTTACGTGCTCGGGGGCAAGACTTAAGCAAAAAAGAGTAATTTACCACTATGGAGTTAATATTTACTAAATCAGCATGTAAGATTTCTCAAAATGTTGGTGCTGTTCTTATTTCACCAACTAATAATGTTTTGAGATTTTTAGCCGATTGGTATATTCAACCTCAAGTTAACAAGCTGAATGTAAATTTTTATATTCAGGATGGATTCGAGGATCCATAGTTGTAGAATCATGCAAAGGCATTTAGTCGCTCATTACCAGAGGTGCAACAAGTATTTACATTGAATGAGTCATTATATATTTTTTTCTTGATATATGTCTAGAAGGTTATCTTAATTTTAAAATATCTATCTTATCTAGACATGATAATTCAGGATTAGTACTCTCAAAACAATGAACATCAGGCTATGGTGTCCTAAAGACATTTTCATGAGAAAGGGCCGATGTTTAGTAATCAGAGAGCACGTCCTGAACGGATCGGTCTGACCGCCACCTCTACCGGTCTGACCGTCAGTGACCGGTCTGAGCGATCCTTGTCACCGATCTGACCGGTGTGGCTATTGATTTGGCTGTCCAAGTTTCAAAATTTGTTAAAGCCAAGATTGACGCTTGGAGAAAGTTTGTTGGCGACTGTTAACATAATGTGAGATATATTGGAAGGATAAGTCGAGAACAAACAAAGATGGTTCAAGAGTAATCCGGCTATCACCAATTACAAGGTAATTGTGTTATATTCATTTTTGGGGCTGATTACTCATCCTACTCTATTTATGGTAAAAAATAACTTGTGAATGCATTTCTGAATTATTTTATACCTCATCATTATCAATTTTGTGAGTATTGCAAAGACCAATTGTCATTATAGCGATTTGGTCGATTTATGCATTCACAAAAGCTTAAAAGTGTGAGAATGACTTAGGAATAATATTTCAATGATTCACAGCCGAGGGGGTGTGTACTCAGGCTTGTTTCACTCACATAATGTGTATAAATGGCAACAACAAGTCGAAAACTTCATATTAGACAAAGTCGGGTAATATGGTCGATAGATGTTATCGTCATTTAAAAGGTGAAACTTGTTTGCTACACTTGTGCTCGACATTGTTCTTATACATTTTTGGAGCTGGTAAGTATTTCTTGGTACGCAAGCTTTACCAAGAAACAGGGGGGCATATGTTCGCACCCAAAAGTGGCACGGTTCGAGATATGTGAAGTTAAAGGCTAGAAGTGCGAATTTAGTGCTAATCCTTGATTTCTTGCTAGTTTGGCTTGGATATGCATTTTACAGGACAGGGGGTCATCTTGGATATTCTGGATGTGATTTCATTGAAAGGGACCAAGACACTCTTGGAGCAACGTCAAATCAAGTCAAGTCATGGGTTCAAGTTATCAAGATGAACTATTTGCCAAGATGATCAATATGGACATTTAGATCATATAATCATAGTCAAAGGTTGATGATCTGGCTACTAGGACAAGGCCAACTGATCTGATCAGTTATTGGTCATATAGCCGATTCAGCAGCTCTGACCGGTCTGACCTTTCACCCACACCGGTCAGACCGGTCAAATCAAAGTGGTCAAAATGTCAATTGGACTTCACCATTGCGTAGATCTCGTCGAGACGATCGAAATGCATATGTGGAACGTCCAGTTCGGAGTCTGGATGAGGGAGTTATGGTCCTGGCAAGAACCAGCCCTGTGCCTGACCGGTCTGACCGGTGGGTCCCTACGGTCTGACCGGTGCTCACAGCCAAATCCGAGTAAAGAGTTGTATTTCGATGCGGGATTTGTATAGGTTTCGACTCCTAGTAGGGCAAGACCTCCCCACCCTATATTTATGAAGGGTCACGGCCGATTGAGGGGAACACAATCGAATCTATCATTATCTTCTACTTTTTATCCTCTCAACACCTTTTCCAACCTCCGTGCTTCTCGTCTCTTGATCTCCACGGTCATAGATGACGTCCTAGGGTCTGCTGATCGACCTAGGGCACGCCGGCGACGTCCACGACCTTACGGGGTCCATCCCGGGCGAGAGCTTCGACGGCCTTTGCTAGTTTGCTCGTAAACTAGTCGTTCTTCGCCACGTAAGTGTGTTAGTTACCTCTTTACTGGTTTGCTCGTAAACCTAGTCGTCCTCCATCACATAAGTGTGGTAATTACACTCCCGAACGCTCGAGTTAGGCAAACCCTAGTGAGCTGATTTCCCATCTCTAGAGCACCTCGTTCTTCGCTTGGTTGGCACAATTTGTGTTTGTTACTCTTGGAGCTTTGAGCTCCTAGCCGGATAGGCGTTGCCTTGAAGCATCCAAAGGTTGTGCTGCCCAAGGAAGTTTGTATTACCCCGAATTTGAGTAAGTAACTCTAGCTTGATCTTTGTGGTCGCTAGAGGGAGGAAAGTGACCTAGGTGCAAAGGTCCACCCTTTGTGGGTACCTCAACGGAGACGTAGACCTCAAGGTGTGAGGTTGAACTCCGGTAACAAGTCCTTGTGTCTCTTGTGCTTGTTCTTCTTGTTGCATGCTTGTTCCTATCTTGAGCACATATCTAGGGTTTGGTGCCGATCTACTTTGTTGTTGAGGTTTCTGCAAGATTGGAGTGGATAAACAGGCTTGTCTCATCCCAGTGCATAACCTATTTTCACATATTTACATTTGAGCAAGTTTAATTTCTGTCGAATTTGATTCCCCCCTGACAGACCGGAATATCCAGACATTTTCCCGGATTCTCCGGATTTCCGGATTATCCGGAAAAATATCCGGAAACTCCAGACCTGATTTAACAGCTGCGAGGAAGTTGTGATTTTTCAGGTTCGACTATTCACCCCCCCCCCCTCTAGTCGACATCTTGATCCTTTCACTTTGGTACACAATGCACCGGGCTCACCCATTAACTATGTGGCACGGGGTATATTATTCTGGCATCCAACAATTTGATCACCTCCTTCTTCACCACCTCACGCATGGCATGACTCAATCTTCTTTGAGGCTCAACAACGGGCTTGCATTTTTCTTCAAGTGGTATGCGGTGGGTGCAAAAGGCTAGACTAATACCCTTCAAGTCACTTATCGAGTACCCGATCACCTTCTTGTGTTTCCTCAATAAATTCAGCAACTTATCCATCTCCGGACTTAATTCATCACTCACGATAACCGGGTACGTCTCATCGGCTCCTAAAAATTCATACTTTAATCCCTTGGGAAGTGGCTTTAACTCAATATCGGGCATTTCGGGTTCTTGTTGTTGTAAATCTCCAATATCTTCATAATTTTCTTCATCCATACTTTCATCTTGTGCCTTCAACCCCTCGATTGCTTCCGCTAGTTCTTTATCTTGATCATCATACATAGCATCATTCTCCATTGATCTTTGGAGAGGGTCTTTGAAAGTATCAACAAAACAAAAATGCTCTACTTCTTCGTTATCAAGAGGTAGAGGTAAAGCAATATGAGAAGCGGGTAGGAAATCATATGTGAATTTAGTTCCATCTAGATCAATAGTAACTCTACCCTTTCCGGCATCAAGAACGGCGTTGACCAACTTAAGAAAAGGCCTACCAAGAATTATATCATCATGTTCATTATGACAAGCATCGATTACAAAAAAGTCGGTTGGAATAATTTTACCTGAGATAGCAACATCTAAATCTCTAAGCACACCCAAAGATCTTGTTGCTCTACCATCTCCCATGATTAATTTTATTTCTGTTGGGGCAAGATTTAAAGTTTTACTAAAAAGCTCATAATAAATATTGGAAGTCATGACACTAACATGAGCTCCTATGTCACATAAGGCTTTACAGATTTTCTTTCCATTAATATTGCAACTTATGTGAGGTGTCGGAAGAGAGGTACCTTCAACATGGTCGGCTCCTATCGCGTACACCTCGGCTAGGTGTGCATATGGCGAGGCCTCCGGCTTCACTCCCATAATCCTCTTTACTTCGGCAATGTGATCCGGATCTACCTCTTCTTCCTCATTGAAAAGCCTTTGGATAATCTCTCTGGCTGATTCTTTGCCCAACTCATACCCTGAGTGCCTCTCCTTTGGAAAGTTGAATTCTATAGCTCTTGCCGACTCTTTTTGGTTCAGGTATGGTCTCCTCTTGTTAAATATTTCTTCGAAGTTAATTGGGATCCAATCCATTTGTTCGAACTCCTTTAACGGCTTTGCATTCGCCAAACTTATTCCTTGTAACTCTTAGAGCTTGCGAATTTTGATGCCTTGGGTTCTTCCTCCTTCATTGTGGGTTGCCCCTTCAATCTTTTCTTACCTTGCTTCTTCTTTCTTCACTTTCGGGGCTTCTTTTCTTGAAATTCCAGCAAGTACCTCCACACAAGTTTCTTGCTCAATGCTTCCCGAAATATGTTCTTCCCACTCTTTGCATGGCCACCCCCTCGCTTATTCTTTGTAGTAATTGGGTGGCCTCCGTGAGTGTTTTCTCCATGATATTTCTACCTGCACACATTTTAACATACCGCATGCATTTGTGGGTTAGGTGTAAGGAATCGGATGCCCGTTAGCCTAAGAGGGGGAGGGGGTGAATTAGGCAACTTAAAACCTTAACCTATGGCTTCACTAATTTTGTGCAAAGGTAAACTAGAACATACTATCTATATGTGCAACTACGGTTGTTCTAGTGTGAAACTCCCATCCCAAAAGAAGGTTTGCAACCTATAGCCAATCCTAGCATGATACTACACTAGGAATGTAGAGACAAGCAAAGATTGCAATAGAGTAAATGCGGAAACGTAAAGGGGATGAGAGGAAGCAAACTCTTGACACGCGATTTATCCCGTGGTATCGGTAGGCACTAAGCCACCCCTAGTCCACGTTGTTGAAGCACTCACATAAGAGTATTGCTTCCCGGCCACCAAGTCTCTCCCAAGAGCACCAACTTGACTTGCCACAAAGGCTAGCCACTTAGGCACTTGTCAAGCTCCCTTGGTCACCTTGATGCCGCCTCCACTAAGGAGCTTCTCCACCAAGGAAGAAGGTCTCCACGTCCCCCGCACAAAGTGTCCTCGCCGCTCCACACCAAGCCGAAGGGTCGATGACAATTGCCGGTGAGCCACTTAGGCCCCAAGGCTTCCAGCGAACCTTGTACAACTGGATTCACTCAAGAATCACCTCACAAGGTTGGCACAACCTTGCACTCACTCAGCTCTAAGCTAAGCCTAGCACTAAGCACATACACAAAGCATGCACTAGTCTAAGGGTGAGTAATTAAGCACTTGGATGGATTGGATATGATCCTGAATGTGTCTTGAACTCCTCTGCACTTCCACACAATCCAGCAACCTCAAATGGGTGAGTGGAGGGGGTATAAATAGCCCAAGGCAACAAACTAGCCGTTGGCTAAAAGCTGCTGAAAAAGGTACCGTCGGATGATCCGACGCTATGCTTTTCCAGGGCGTCGGTTCATCCGGTGCCCCTCCCACGTCACGTAGTCGTTGAGGTTCTCTGACACAACTGCTCCGACGCTATGCTCCGACGCTACGTCGGATCATCCGGTGCTGAAGGCCTTGCGTCCAAGTCGCAACTGTTAGCTTCCAACTGACCGTCGGATAGACCGATGCATTATCTTGGCCAGGCGTCGGATCATCCGGTGCTGAAGGCTTCGTCTTGGCGCGTCTCTGTATGAATTAAAACTGAGCGTCGGATAGACCGACGGGGTCCTCACTCAGACCGTCGTATCATTCGGTGCTACTGTCTTCCTTGCTCTTCCTCTGCAACTCATCCGACGCTACTAAATAACGGACCATCGGTTCATCCGACGGTACCTAGGGTTTGACCCTATGCACCAACTCGTCCGACGATTGCACCGACGCTTGTATTTGAGGGACCGTCGGTTCATCCGACAGTGTCTTCTCTTTTCCTTTTCTGGCTCGGTTTTGACCCTTTGTTTTGGCATTTTTGCATGGGGTTTTCTTGCATCCTTGGGACCTAGAAATGTCTACAAAGACATGCTCAAACAATATGGTTAGTCCCAATGATCATGTTGTCATGAATCACCAAAATCAAACTCCGAACAAATGGCATATGAGGCCATGTTCGCTACATTAGGGAAAAATAAAAAGTATGCAAGAGTACATCACCGAAGAATCCTAGCATTGGTCCTTGTTTGATTAATCCATTGAATCTTTCCCAAGCTTGATCTATTCCTTCTTCTTCTCCTTGCGCAGAATTTATCACTTGCTTCCTCACATTTTGAACCCTACTTATCGGAAAGAAGTTTTCACAAAATTTCTTCACCAATCGATTCCAATTTCCTTTCACCTCGAAGTATGTAAGTGAGTGCCATCATTTTGCTTTATCCGCAAGTGAGTATGGAAAAAGATTCCATTTGTACCAATCGACGGAAACTCCTTCTTGTTGCACCGTGTTGCATAGCATCGTGAAACGCCCGACGTGCCTATATGGATTGTCCGTCTTCACCCCTCTAAATGGGTTTGCTACCACCATCACAATCATTCGAGGCTTGATCTTGTACTCGGTATCCTCAAGTATCAAATCTGATTTTTGGACTTTAATATCCTCCAATTGCGGGCTAGCATATTACCATAGTAGTTTTCGTCTTCCTCCATGGGGTGATTGACAAAAGTCATCTAGACAACAAAAACAAAACAAAAAACAAGGATTTCTAGACAAAAGGTTAGGTGTTAGTAATCAACAAAATTAATACAAAGTTAAACATAGAAAACTAGCTTGTTCCCCGGCAACGGCGCCAGAAAAGCTTGTTGACAGTTAAATAATACGTCAAGTTACGATCCGCAAGCGCACGGGTCGGTTGTAGCTTTTCCCTTAGAGTATTCCCCCAAGGTTAATCAATCCGTGGAACAAGTGGATTGTTATGCTCAACTAAGCACTAATGTTGTTGATTTGAGGCTCTTTATCAAATATGTGTAAGTAAGGAACTTAATCTAATTTAATCTAGGTTAAAGAAGACAAAGTAGAGAGTGATGGAAAGGAGATCTCAAGAACGTAGAATGCTTGTCCAAGGGATCTAGGATCACTTGAAGATGTAACCACCTAGCAAGAACAACCCGATCTAATCTATCAAAGGTAAAAGAGCACAGAGTCCAACCCTTTCCCTCACGCGTACTAGTCACTACACGAGGGTAATCCGTGATCGAACACCAAGTGCACAAGATGTTGATGTGTTCTAGGCATGCATGATCAAAGGTGTGAACCAAGTTCATTATGTTTTCCCTCCCGCGCACTGTCACTACATGATGGTAATCGCATAAAGAACAAAAGGAACACGATAGAGAAGCTACGAGCAATGCATCCCCAAAGCAAGCCAGCTGACCAATAAGATTAAAGCACCATCAACATGAATATGATAACAAAAGATTCAAAACATAGGTTCGGTGATTACAACTCAAGATCCCTCTTCAACCCTAGGATAAACAAGGACTTTACCCCATAATGTTACTCATTGTAGCGCTGATCGTGGTTTAGAATCCCCCGAAGTAGATGAAGGCCACGAGTGCTCCCTTCGCGATCCAATCTGCTTCTTATTCTCAGTCTTGTGGCGACGGATGACGAATGAATTTTCGCGTGGCTCTCGGCCAGGGGGCTATAAATAGCCCGAGAGACGGCTAGGTCAAAGGGGGTGTCGAACCGGGCCCGGAATGGGTTGGGTCGGTCGACCCAGGCCCGTTTCGGCCCGGTTCGGCCCCGGTTTCCTCCTTGGTTGCTTCTTGCACGATTCCTTATTTGTGTACACTTGCATGTGGGCCTTTGACGTCATTTCCTTCACGGTTAAGGCTTGAATCTTGCTATCCAAGCTTCGCCGTTTTCTGGTTGAGTCCTTGAAGATTTGCGTGTTGACGCTTCGGTCCTCGGGTCATTTGGAGTCATGTTCATCACGTGTCTTGACTCTTGTCGGGCTTCATGATCTTCTTCTGAAGTGCTTGACGAACTTATCTCGAAAGTCTCCTCTTTAGCGTAGATTTCCTGCGTAAATAATAAACTCCAAAATCAACATGCAAGAGTGAATTTGTTATATACGGGGGGTAGTTCCAGTGGTTAGAATAATAAATCAATGCCAACATTAAAGGTAAACTCATGGCTACGTTGAGGAAATTCATCGTCAACAGCCGGCGGACGGTGCGGCAGGGGCCCGACGCGGGCGCGCGGGGGCGTTCCACGCGGTGGGGACGCGAGCTCCAAGACAAGTGCTCGGGCTACGTGCGGCCAAGGGAGGCGCAGTGGCCTCGGGGTGTGTGGTCGCCTGGTCGGCATGGGGGACCCAGACGTTGAGGGCGGCCTGGACGCCACACCATGGAGCGCGCAGGCGCGCTCTGAAGCGTGGAAGCGCGGCGCGGCGCGACATAGCCGGTTTAAATTCTGTTTACACATGTTTGACCGACGTTTTCCCAAAATTTTCAAACAAAACTTCAAAAACTTTGAATGCGAAAGTTGTAGAGCAACTATATGAGAGCAACTTTTGGAAAGGTTGGCCTATGTTTTGATCAATGGTTTGAGCACAAACTCCTCGCAAAGATGTTGTCTTTCTCGGCTCAGGTGAAGAGTACTCAACCGCAGTTGACCAAGTTTTTCACCATTTTCCACTCCAAATTGAAATGTCACCCAAAAGCAAAGTTGTGACCCTCGAAAAACTAGACAACTTTTATGTTGGGAGAATTTGAAGTGTTTAGGTGAAATTTGCAGAACGCGGCAAAAGTTCTAGAGGTCCAAAGACATCAGGGGTTTGACTATGCCTTTGACCAAGGTTTGACCCAAGTGCGTGTTGACTTGATTCAGCTGGTCATTAGTGATTGTTGGATAGGTTTTCGAGGTGATGACTCAGGTTGACCAAGGTTTGATCAAAGTCAACGTGTTTGACTCGGTTGATTAGGTCATTAGCCCTAATGATGATAATTAAAAACCTGGGGTGTGATCAAAATCATCGTCAACCCACAACTCGTAGCGCAGGTGTGGGTATTTTCATTGTCTACTTGCAGGTTCAGCCCGGCAACACCATCTACATAAGAGCGATCCAAGAAGAGATCCATTCGGTGATTTCAGCAGAGGCTGCAGCCATTGCTTTGGCTGCCACACTCCTTGATCAACTCGATATTGATGTCTCTTTTCTTTCAGATTGCAGCCAACAGCTTTTCTAAATTCTGAAGATCACACCAATCCTCCGGATTAGCGAATGAAGCCGTTCACCCAAGTCTTTCATGATGCCACCTTTACCAAAAGGGCGAAAGTTTACAAAATTCATAGGGAATTGAGTTGTACTGCAGACTCTCTAGCTAAATTAGCTTTTTCTTCACCTGAAATCCAATTTCAGGATTACGCACCGGGTTGCTCTTATGAGACCCATGAACATCAGTGCCCCATGATTAGAGCTCTGTCTGATGTACATCTTCCCTGTTGCAGGGTTATAGCAGCTTCTTGATGCTAATTTAATTTAATGAATGTTTCTTGTAAAAAGAAAAGTATCTTGGCACTCAGGAGTACTCCCTCCGTCCCGCAAAGACTGTTCATATAGCTTTCAAAATTTGTCTCACAAAAAGTGTTCTTTTAGCTCGTATTAAATGCTCTTCTCATTAAACAGCACCAAGTACCGAGGAAATATTGCATTGAGAAATACATGTAGCCAACGAAATGCTTATTTGATGACTCTTTTCAAGTTCCAATGCATGATTGATTAGGGGTAACAAGGTTATTTATCACAACTACTAACATGTCTTAATTCTGCGACGGAGGGAGTACTAGTCATTCGGGTGGATACCAATCACATGCTCCAAAGTCACCGGGCAACCGGTCAAACGACGATACAACGTCGCAAGCGATCCGTCCCTCTGCTTCTGCCATTTGTCCCATTCCTCCCACCGTCCGTGAGGTCCACGCACGCCTCGAGCGGTCAAGCAAGCCTCGGCTCTCTCGCTGCCACCGCCCCCGGAAACGAAACTTCCGTGGCGAAGCAGATAGCACGCGAGCCGGCGAGGCAGGAGGGCCGCGTTCCGGTGACCGGCGAGACCGCGCGCGAGAGAGGGCGGCGCTCGCCGTGCCATGCGCCAAGATGGACGCCATGCCGATCTCCGACGGGCTGCCGACGAACGTCACGGCGCAGATCCGCAACGTGACGCAGCCCAAGGCGTCCAGCACCGTGGTGTGCTACTCGCCGATGATGATCACCACCAACGGCATCTGGCAGGGGTTCAATCCGCTGGAGTTCTCGCTCCCGCTCTTCATCCTCCAGACGTCCATCATCGTCGTCACCACCCGCGTCCTCGTCCTCGTTCTCAGGCCCTTCCGCCAGCCCCGCGTCATCGCTGAGATCCTCGTGCGCGCGCGTCACCTCTGAACCTGCTTCTCCGTGTACATGAGCTGTGTGGCCGTGCATTGATCATTCGTAGTATCTTTTTGCGCGCAGGCCGGCGTGCTGCTGGGCCCCTCGGTGATGGGGCAGATCGAGACGTGGGCGACCATGGTGTTCCCGCAGCGCAGCCTGCTGACGCTGGAGACGGTGGCGCACCTGGGCCTGCTCTACTTCCTCTTCCTGGTCGGCCTGGAGATGGACATCGACGTGATCCGGCGCTCCGGGAAGAAGGCGCTGTTCGTCGCCATAGCGGGGATGGCGCTGCCGTTCTGCATGGGCATCGCCACGTCCTTCATCTTCCGGCACCAGGTGTCCCGGAACGTGCACCAGACCTCCTTCCTGCTCTTCCTCGGCGTCGCGCTCTCCGTCACGGCGTTCCCCGTGCTGGCCCGAATCCTCGCCGAGATCAAGCTGCTCGGCACCGAGCTCGGCCGGATCGCTATGTCCGCCGCCATCGTCAACGACATGTGCGCCTGGATCCTGCTCGCGCTCGCCATCGCCATCTCGGAGGTGGACAGCGCCGCGCTCTCCTCCCTGTGGGTGCTCCTCTCCGGGTTGCTCTTTGTGCTCTTCTGCTTCTACGTCGTGCGCCCCGGCATGTGGTGGATCATCCGCCGCACACCCGAGGGCGAGGTCGTCAGCGACATGCAGGTCTCACTCATCCTCACCGGCGTCATGCTCGCCGGAGTCTGCACCGACGCCATCGGCATACACTCCGTCTTCGGCGCCTTCGTCTACGGGCTGGTCATCCCCACCGGCCCGCTCGGCGTGGTGCTCATCGAGAAGATCGAGGACTTCGTCACCGGACTGCTCCTGCCGCTCTTCTTCGCCATCAGCGGCCTGCGCACCAACGTCAGGAAGATAGGCGACCCCGTCACCGTCGGCCTCCTCGTGCTCGTCTTCGTCATGGCCAGCTTCGCCAAGATCATGGGCACCATCATCATCGCCGCGCTCTACACCATGCCGTTCCGCGAGGGCATCGCCCTCGGCTTCCTCATGAACACCAGGGGCCTCGTGGAGATGATCGTGCTCAACATTGGAAGAGACAAAGAGGTTCAACACGTTACTGATTTGCATCCGTGCATAAAAGACGAACGTGATTTCATTCTGATACATACGCGCCAAACATGCATTCTGTGTCGTAGGTGCTGGATGACGAGTCGTTTGCGGTGATGGTGCTGGTGTCGGTGGCGATGACGACGCTGGTGACGCCGGTGGTGACGGGCGTGTACCGGCCGTCGCGGCGCCTTGTCGGGTACAAGCGGCGGAACCTGCAGCGCATCAGGCACGACAGCGAGCTCCGCATGCTGGCCTGCGTGCACACCACCCGTAACGTGCCGTCCGTGCTCTCGCTGCTGGAGCTCTCCAACCCGAACAAGCGCTCCCCGATCTTCATCTACGCCCTCCACCTCGTGGAGCTCACGGGCCGCGCCTCCAACATGCTCGCCGCCGCCGCGGCCTCCTCCGCCTCCAAGCAGAGCCGGAGCGGCACGGGTTCCTCCCTGCCCCCCGTGACGGAGCACATCTTCAACGCCTTCGAAAACTACGAGAGGCACACAGGTCAGTCCGGTGCAATCGCTCAGCTCTTTCAAAAATATTTTCCAAAGAGACAGAACTCAGAAGGGACATTTTAGCTGGCCACTGACGCAGAGCACTTTGTTCGTGTGACACAGGAGGCGTGTCCATCCAGACGCTCGCGGCGGTCTCGCCGTACCAGACGATGCACGAGGACGTGTCCGTGCTCGCCGAGGACAAGCACGTGTCGCTCATCGTAGTCCCGTTCCACAAGCAGCAGACGGTGGACGGCGGCATGGAGCCCATCAACTCGCACGTCCGCGGCTTCAACGAGAGCCTCCTCTCCACCTCCCCGTGCTCCGTCGCCATCCTCGTCGACCGCGGCCTCAGCGCCGCCGCGGCGCGGATGGCCACCGAGCACCACGTCGCGCTCTTCTTCTTCGGCGGGCCCGACGACCGCGAGGCGCTCGCCTACGCGTGGAGGATGGTCGAGCACCCCGGCGTCACCCTCACCATCGTGCGGTTCCTCCCTCCCGACTACAGGGCGCCCTCCGTCTCCGGCTCGTCCTACCGCCCGTCGCCGGCCGACGCGGACTCGCGCCACATCACCATCAGCACGGAGGGCAAGAGCGAGACGGAGATGGACGAGGACTACCTCAACGAGTTCCGGATGCGCAACCACGGCAACGAGGCCATCTCCTACTCCACCCAGGTGGTGGCCAACAGCGAGGAGACAGTGGCCGCCATCCGGAGCATGGACAACAACTTTCACGAGCTCTACATCGTGGGTCGGCGCCCCGGCCAGGCCGGGTCGCCGATGACGGCGGCGCTCGAAGATTGGATGGAGAACCCGGAGCTGGGGCCCATCGGGGACATGCTGGTCTCGTCCGACTTCTCCATGGCGGTGTCGATGCTGGTGGTGCAGCAGTACGTGGTGGCCGGAGCGCCGGCCCCCGTCCCCGCGCCGGCAGCGAGCAGCGACCCCGTGCGCCAGTACCTGAGCAACGCCAACCAGCGGCCGGCGGCGGCGGCGTCCGCGGCGTACCGTACGAGCGCGGTGTCGGCAGCAAATAGCAGGTGGTCTGGCGCCTCTGCTGGCACCGTAGGTTTCTGAGTTCTGAGGAGGATTATTGTACGTTCCTAGCTTTTTTTAAGGCATGTAGCTAGGTCCTTCACCGTTTTGATTCAGGAGGTTTTATTTGCTTGTGTGTAGTGTATACTGCTGTATTTTCGATCGTGTTATTCAGGAGGATTTGTATCTCAGTTCTGACAGTGATCAACTAGCTCTGAAACGCATGAAGCACTCAGGTTATAACTTTTGTCTAGAGCAGTTAGTTCGACCGTAACTCCGTATAAGGTCATGAATTGATCCACTCAAAAATCAAAATGTCGTGCGATTGGGTCTGTAGTAGGACGATCCAGTGGGACGCTACTCACCATGATTCAAATCCTGGTGCTCGCATCTTTTCTTGGATTTATTCCGGGATTTTCCGGTGTTATGCGTTAAGTGGTAAGCGACGTTCCCGTCGACGACGAGGCGCCGGTGGTGACTTCGAGAATCTCCAAATCTACCGGTGCTCAGTCCTTCGGAGGTGCTCATAGGGGCAGGGTTTGCGTACATGTATTCATAGGGGCGAGGGTGCATGCGTGTTGTTTTTTTCCTCGAACAGGAGAGCTGCGTATCATTGTATTAAGCAGATGTAAACAAAGTACAAGGTGCACCGTAGTGCAACAACCACATGCGTGCGTGCGTGTTGTGAGCGTACGCGTTGTACTGTGTGAATTAAAAAAATCAAAAAGTCGTAGAATTCCCCACGTAAGAAAGGAAATTACTCGAATAGGTCTGCAGCATTTCTGCATTTGTGGAACCTGGAATGGAGAGGGAAAATGGAGCATTTTTGTTTTGGGCCGGCCCGAATAGATGCTTGCTAACTATTTGGCCCGTTATCTGATGGGCTGTTTTCTTACGCTGGAACCTTATGGGAGCCCAACGTCTTTAATTTGTCCTCGTTCCTCTGTCTTGCTTAAACAAATACAGTACAGTGTTTTTTTTATGAGAACAGGAGGGGGCAAGCCCCCTACTGATAGTACAGTGTATTTTTTCGTCAGCAAAATCAGCAATTCTGTAGTACACTGAATGATGCATTCTTTTGTGTCTGCTGCTAATCTGCTATGCATTGTTTATGTGCAACAGTCTCACACCGCCCGTCACCAAAAAAAAAAAAAAAAACCAATCTCCTCAAGATTCAACATCATGCATGCCCGATTGCCCATACTGAAAGCCCCCCCGTTTTTTTTATCTGTCCATTTCAAACGGCATCATCAAGCCATCAAGTAAAGTCACCTTGGTAATACTAGAGGTTTACAACTTTTTTCTTTTATCGAGCCCCTCAAGCTTAACCCCGATATCACGCTGGCATGGTCCCAACGAAAGTATCAGCACTCAGCACGTAGTATAGAACTGACAACAGCAAATGATCTCGCAAAAGAGCTACTGATCCCAACATGAGATGCTCCGCTCCTATCCACCTCTGCGGCGGCGTCACTTAACTGCAATCTTTCTTGGATCGCCAACCCCCTGTCCCCCCCGGCGGTCGCATCATTGCCCCGGCTCCCACATGGCTTGTCCGAGCTGACCCAGCTGGGCCATCAGCACAGCACCAGGCAGCCTGCGCTGTGTGTGATGCGCAGGGCAGCTACGTGGTCGAAGCCGAGTGCCCCGCGATCACGGGCGTGCCACTGTGCCTCTAGCACCCTATCACCGATCGCCGCCGAGCTGGACACTGTAGCCGCGCCGCGCCGCGGCTACATGGCGATCATCGTTGGGGCACGCATTCAGGCTGCAGTACCCACCCCGGCCACTTCAGAACAAACGAGGGCGATCGAGGCGAGGTGGGGGAGGCTAGCACCTAGCACCGCAATGTGCGTGCGACCGCCCAGCCGAACGTACGGCGGGTGGTCGTCCGTCGTCCCCGTCCACGCATCTTCTAGCTCCGGCGCCGCGCGCTCGGTTCGGTTCGGTTGGGTCGCGCGCGGCGGAGAGCGACGGTGTCGGGGCGGAGGCGGAGCCGCTGGGGACACCCCCTGCCTGGTTGTTGTCCGCGCGGATCGGACGGAGAGGCAGCTAGCACACCACTCAGTCACTCACTGGCCTGGTGGGCGCCTTGATTAGGGCCTTTGGCGAGAGGGGCAGACAGGAGGAAGACACCATGATTAGTGGCGATGATGCGATCTTAAGCTGTGCGTATTAATCCCCGTGCCCCCTCCCCGTCGGCCCCATGTCAGCTTCCAGCCACGGGCGACGGATCGGCCGGCAAATTTCCGCGCGCGAGAGAGAGAGGATGATCGAGAGAGCGACCTCGTGGCGTCTTGCAGCTTCGAGTCATCATGGTGTCGGGGTATGTACATGGCCATGATCCTGCATGCCCTGGCGGGGAGGGCGTTCGCGTTGGTCCTGCCTGATTCCCGAGCAAGAGCTTTAGCGTCAGGAGATGAACCTGACCGTACCGAGAGTGATCATCATCAATGGCGCGAGATTGAAAACTACGGGCATCTCTTTCGAAAAGGTTAAAAGCCTTGATGAGAGAGGGGACGACACGCTGGTGGTGTGCTACCGGTACTCGAGCAGAGGGTCTACATGCACCGGTAGTGGGCAGCAGGGGGGTGATTTTTGTAACGTAGTGTGCGCCATGCATGTGGTAGCTTTTGTGTACTATTTTAGGACTTGACTTTGTGCTTAAGAAGCCAAGGTTAGTGGGTGGGTGTGTCTCCTCAAGTTTAAGCAACTTAACAACATATGTTTCGAAGCAGGACAATCTTTGTTAGGGCATGTGGTGGCATTGATTGATGTGATAAAGGATACGAAATCTTGAAGATGGTGCATGGTTTCTTTTAAGGACAAGCTAGATGAGGAGGAATAATATACTGGTGGTTTGCAATGTGTAACTTTAACTTCCACCTGCAAGAACCATAGTATGTTTCAAGCTTTCACCTCCCGATAATGCAAGCTAGTATAACAAGTGAAATTCTTGATTGTAGAAAAAAACAGAGAGGCTTAATTAGTGGCTTAGTTTGCACGCAATATAATAGATTTTACAACTAGATTATCTAAACAATCAGCTAGTATATATATATGTGTGCACTTTATATACAATTGTTCCGTCACATATATCATATATTTATGAATTGCTGACGCATCATGCGAGACTGCAGAAATAACGTAAAATAAATATGATGCGAAAAGTACATATAGTTTGTTAGCTACAATTGTTTGTAATGTCAATAATTGTCTGCCAGCAAAAAAACAAATGGATTTTTGTATTTTCAACTCTCTATTATATTGCACCAGCCTTTTGATATCTCGAAATACGGTAGTTCGATTAGATTCTTCCAACACACCTCTTACATCATAAGGCCCTTATAATTCGACTGATTAGGCCTGAAATTGTGGACAAAATCATTGTGCTATAGCTAGCTGTGGGCACGAACCGAGATCTATACCGACGCCCTTGCTCATCTCCGTCGTCTAGGCTCCTAGCTACCAACAGAGGATTGCTCAACCTTTCGATGGGTGGGTGGCACGTCAGTATACGTCGCGCACCTACTGATGATGGCTCATTTTTGTACCTGGTAGTCCCCTCCTGACCTAAATTAATTAAGCGTCATGTAGAAAGGAACAAATGCAGAAACATATATGCATGATATCCAGGCTTTACAGACAGCACAACGTGAGTTAAACAATGCACGGTTGTAATTTCTTTTTTTTTTGGGGTGGGGGGTGGGGGGTCATTTGATTTATTTTTAAGATAGACAAGGGATTGCATAATCTGGCCTCTACATCCAGGGATGTACACAGCCAAAAAGTACAGACCAAACTGGTACAGAGACACAGCAAACTAAAGTCAAAACAAGATCCATAGACTAAAGCAAACGATATAAGTGCTTCCACCCTCTATTTGAAATATCTAGAGCAACCACTTCCAATCTCCTGCTCAGCATAATGAGGGTGTCCTTGGCTTGCTCGTCACGCTGGAACTGGGACCAGGAGCGTAGCCAGTATGCTCCCCTGAAAATAACCTGCATGATAGAGTTAGTTTTCAATTTGTTGAAAATTACATCATTCCGGCATCGCCAGATAGCACAGCACAGCGCAACTGCACCCACCCAGATCAAACCTTTCATGTTCTTAGGTTGATTATTAGGGCGTCTCCAACAATCTAGCTTAGAGCTAGTGAAACTAATTTTTTAATCATGAAACATTGCAAAAGACAAGAGACTAACTAGGAGAGAAGAGATAAGCTCGCTCAATTCCAAATACAATGTTCTCTCACTGCACAATATTCAAAGCTAGTTGTTGCACTCTTTTCTCGTTTAAATTCATCAGCTTAGAGCTAGTGCTAACTCATACGATTGGAGACGCCCTTAAGCCAAGTACCAAACAAATTTAATTTTTTTTCTTCCTTAGTAGTTTCTTTAAAATTTCAAATATGTAATAATCAGCACGTACGGGTTTTGTTCCTGCTTCCTAGAAGTACAAACCTATATGCATGACGGCACAAATCAATACAAGAACTCCCAGTCCATCCGTTGAGTACGCATCAAAATCATGGTTTGAACAAAGTTAACTAAACCTACTACTGCATGCTTGGAGGAGCAAGAGTCAATGAAATAACCTATAGCATGTGGGTCAATTCATATATAGTTCCATACACATCACAGCGAAATTATATATCATCTCATCGCTCGAACAAGAGGAAAGAGTCAATGAATTACCATGCATATCTATCAGGGAGCGATAAACTAAAATGATATCGCTCGGTATGCTGGAGGCTTCAGAGCCACATACAGGTGTAGAGGAAGCTAGATATCCTAGAATACTAGCAGAGCAATATAATTGCGGAAATCCTGCCTCTGGACGTGGTCTTGTTAGTTGACTGACGGAAACAATCATTTTCTACTTCTTCGGTTTGTAACATCGTCGTCATCCCCGCGCTCTGATCCAATCCCTCGCCTCCATGTGTTGCTTAGTTGCGCTGAACATGTTTCGATCACGTAAGCTTATTACCATTTGTTTACACTTACATGCACCTTCATCTAGCTTAATGACAAGAGTATCTAATAATTGGTACGAAGACAATGCAGCCTAGCTATATAGTTTATCATCACGAACACAACCATCCAAATAGCGTACGTGCAGATGGCTCCAACCCTATAGTTGGTTGAAGTACTTTGTTTAGTTTCTCTCGAATTAAAAAAAAAATCAATCAGGATGAACTAAACAAATTGTGTAAACGACAAGTATTTGAAACGAACGAAGGAAGTATTTGGTACTCTCCTATATAGTAATCACACCCTCGACATGGTAGTACATCATTGGATGCATTGCAGTAGCATCGTTATCCAGGTCTGCTAATGACATTTACTCACATCGCTCGCTTATATATCTGATCCGGTAGCGGTAGGAATCAACCCAGAACGTGTTCAAATATTATACTGCAAAATTAACAATAAGAATCCAAAAACATTTTGCATAGAATTCAGCCGACCATACGCGAGCTACTAGTAGAGGTTGCGTAGGGCTCGGAGCTAGCTGCATCATCACCTGCGCGTCTCCATCAGCCATCTCATCAGGCGGTCAAGGAAGAATTTAACTAAAATGGGAGCGTCCCCATCAACCCAGCCGCCTCGCTCCAAACACGCGCTCCCCGCCTCGCTCTCCGCAGTCGTACTAGCCAACTTCTCCCCGCCCAAAGCCTCGCCGGCCGCCGCGTGCCCCAAACCCCCGGTCCGGAGCCGTCCAGTCCAATTCAATTTCTTAATTTCTACTACGGCGTAACCGCAATCTCCCGAGCATAATGAAAATCATCAGCGTCCAAATCGAGCCCGTGCCGCGTCCACGTTCGCTGCGTAATCGCGTGAAGCACCATCGTCGGCTCCTCGCCGCCGAAAATAAACTGGAAGCCAAAAAAACAACTCCTGATCATCGATCGACGTAATCTACATACCGCACATTTAGCACGCAGGAAACGTTTCGGATGATTGGCCACAAATCAGTTCGATCTGGATAGATCGATGGATCGACCGATCTCGAACGACTGTTCCGAATTGGTGCGCTCTCGCGTCCACAGAAATTTAGAATTCTTTCTGGAGATGTCGCGTCGTTTTAAGGTGCACAGTGACTCGCGTGTGCCCTACCGGAGATTGTTACGGATCCGCCGCGCGCGGCAGGACACGGTACGCGAATCATGCACGCACCCGGCCGGTGTTGCTTTGGCGAAATAAAGCGGCGGGAGGGAGGCCATAATTCGGGGGGAGGCCGTTATGAGTTGAGCTCATGAGCTCCTCCTCCCCGGCCGGCCGGCCGGCATCCCATGTCGTCACCGTGGCCCACGCACGTCAGGGGCAACATGGCTTTGCTTGTTGGCTTGCCGCTGTATATATACAAGCCTCTCGCTCCCACCTCTCTACCAGCCTCAGAGGTCAGAACCACCAAGACCTAGCGCTGCCTAGCTAGCTAAGCCTGACTGCTACTCAGCAACCACCTGAGAGACTCCACCTCCGTTCTTTCCTTCTTGATCTGCCGCGATCCGGGAGGTTGATCGGTCGCCGAGCTAGCTACAAGCAGCTAGCAGCTAGCAGCCAGCGCGCGAGCGATGGCGAAGGTCCACCCCAACGTGCTGCCGTCTCCGGCCGAGAGAGCCGCGGCGGCGGCGGGCGAGGAGGAGCCGACGTCGCTGACGGTGTGGCGCAAGTCGCTGCTGTTCAACTGCAGGGGGTTCACGGTGTTCGACGCCAAGGGCGACCTCGCCTACCGCGTCGACAGCTACGACGACGCCGAGTCCGAGATCGTGCTCATGGACCCCGCCGGCCGCCCAGCCTTCACGGTGCGCCGCAAGCGCCTCAGCCTGTCCGGCGAGCAGTGGCTCATCTTCGCGGGCGAGGAGGCGCGGCGGCCCGTGTACACCGTCAAGCGCGGCGGCGGCAAATCGATGGCGCGCGTGGCGCCGCAGTCGGGCGCCGGCGCCGCCGCGCCGGCGCCCTTCGAGGTGGAGGGGTCGTACGGGCGGCGGCGCTGCGTGGTGTACGACGGCGAGCGCCGGGCCGTCGCCGAGGTGCAGCCCAAGGAAGCCGTCGGCACGGACGTGTTCCGGCTGGTTGTGCAGCCGGGCGTCGACGTGTCGCTCGCCATGGCCGTGGTGGTGGCGCTCGACCAGATGTTTGGGAGGCCCTCGCTCCTCAGGAGCTGGTCCTCGTAGATTCCCCCTGTTTTGCTTGTTGATCAGTACTCTAGACAGGTTTTTGCCCCTGATCTTGGGGGTTGTGAAGTATCATTAGATGCTGATAATTCGATTGATCTGCCTGGCATCCCGGGCACGAGAGCAAACTCTGTTCTTGCCTACCACAGGGCCGATAGAGTTTTTTTTTTTTTGCTTTCACTCTACATCACATGAAATCCCCTCTCGATTCTCCTTTGGCTGTCCGATCCAACACCAAAGCAGTGAGTCTTGTAAAGAGGGATGGAGATGTAAATATGTATACCGATAAAAGGAGAGATAAAAAAGACTAGAAAACCCTTTTTTTATGTTCCGCTGCTGTGTATTTTTAGTTCAAAAACAATTGCTGTATATCCGATTTTTCCTCTTTTTTGTGCTGTGAAATCTTCTTCCACGCTTGCGTCTTTGATCCACTCGAGAGCTATTTTTGGGCACGTCAGGTTTGTGGAAGCCAAAAGCAACCCTGACCTCCCCGCGTCGCCTTCCGCTCCGGCGGCAAAGCAAATACGGACATGGAGAATCTCACACTTGTGCGGCAACAATTTTGTTCGCTTTTGCATGTGGGCTGGCGAGAGAGGTCAGTCGCGTCGTCGTTGCTCGCCCCGGGGACCCTGCCATCCTGGAGAGACCGGAGACGGAGAGATGTCCAAACACCTTGGGGTGTCTGTCGATCCGGTGGAAGTTCGGAGCTGCAAAAGGCAGGCAGGTGTGCCTCGCTGCTTTTTGAGATACCAGGTGGCCAGGCAGTCCAGCCAAGGATGACGAGGCGTGCCGGACGAGGACGGACGCCGAAAGATACACAGATACGCACCCCTCGTATCTGCGATCTGCAGAGATGGAGATCGTGGCGAGTATGTTGTATCTCTTGCCAGAGTTTTTGATTTCATCGGTGTCCAATGTCCTATTCCACTGGCAGGTTAGGAGAGGGAGATCGGCTCTGACCATTTGAATTATCAGCCACCGGACAGCAATACTAGCCATCAACTAGCTGACTGTACTTTTCTCTTAGAACTAAAATCACCACTAGCCACCAGTTACTACTCGGCCGAACAGGCTGCTAGAGCGTTTAGGCCTGATATGGTACGGTATGTCATGTTCTGGTTACTCGGTTGATGCAAGACAAAGATTAGGGCGAACACAAGTAGAGTTCTCAACAAGTTTGAGTACAAGATTAGGGCGCAAAGAGACGATGAAGCTCTCTCGCAAGTAGCACAAGCTTCCAAAAAAAAGTCCGAATCCGTTTACACGTGCCCTCGCGCCCCCTTTTATAGGGAGACGGAGGGACTTTTACATATACCTAACACCCTCGAGACGGAGAATATTCCTAGTGTGAACACATACAAGAATGTCTTTTCTCCCCTTACACATTTACAAGTCCGCCACTAGTTCACACTCTAAACCCGGACTTTTTGGGACTACAACTTTGACTTTGCTTCTCCCGTGATTCGTGAATGTCTTCGCCCGAAATTCCCGAACTAAGTCTTCTACGAGATTCCCGAAGTGGCCCTTGCTTCCCCGCAGTTCGTGCATGTCCTTGCGCTTGAGTCCCGAACGAGTCTTCATTGGATTCCCGAATCGACAAATCCCCGAAGTTCGGACCATCAACGGTTGAGGTTCGGGCTTCCGCGTGTTCATGACTCCGCCTCTTCGCCGAATCAAGATTCCTCGAACTCGCACATTCGCGAATTCGAGACTCCGCAGTCCCGGACTTCCGAGAATCGCGAATTCCACTGCTCCCTGAAAAATATGCTCCGAGAACTTCATTAAACTCAACGTTTCGAGGGTGACGGGTTTTCTGAATTCCCCAACACTAGCCCCTCGGGGAAGCGGGTTGACTCCAACGATCCGATTCCACGAACCTTTCGGAAATTTAGTAAAAACGTCACCCTCGGAACGTCGGAGGGGACACGCGTCACCCAGGGAGCCAAAGGCGGTTAAATCGAGGCGCACTTCGCGAAACTACCCCCCGCCCTATAAATAGTGGGCTGGCGCTGTTAAAAATCTTTTTACTGCTCTCGAGCTTTTCACAATTCGTGCATCTCTCTCTTCGCGGATTCTGGTGTTTTGCTTGAAGGCTTACGAACTCCAGGTCTTGTTCGTGCTCCTCTAAGGTATTTTTTATCCGTGCTTCGTTGATTCATTATTTCGTTAAATTTAGGTGCGGAGACATCGCGAATTTGCGAGTTTTATATTCGAACATTATTCTCACTTGTTTGGATGTTCGTGTTTATCGGGTGGCTCGGGTTAAAAGTACGGCTAGACCCATGACTACCGAAGAGCCGATCGGCTGCCGGTCTCCCGCTCGATCAAGGCCGCCGAAAGTACCGATCGTCTTTGCACGGGCCGAAGATGTTGGTTCACCCGGCGGTTCCCGAAGTCATGAAGACGCGAGGGTCGGGTCCGATGGTGGCGAAGACGTCGGGGACGTGGATGCCGGGGTAGATGATCTCGTCATGCTGAGGACTTCGGCCCACGCGCGCCCTCACTTGCGTTCGGAGAGTCAAAGGTGACGAGCAACGTTATTCGTGAGTACGAGAAGGTGGATTCTTCTCTCCTCGGGCCGGGCGCGCCCCACTCGATGAAATAATTCCCACCCCCAAGGCCGGAGAAGTTGTGGTTTTTCGGGACTTTTTCATCTGCGGGCTGCGGTTCCCTTGTGATCCAGTCCTACCGGCGATTCTTGATGCATTCTCAGTGAAGATCCATCAGCTTACCCCAACGTCTTTCCTCGAAGTATCAAAGTTTATTTGGATTCGAAGACCTTCGGGTGCGGTCCTACCATCGACGCCTTCACCAGGTTCTACGAACCGGTGATTGCTCCAGAGGTTGTGAAGGGTGAAGATGGGCAGTTCTATCACGGCCCGGCACACATGCTGTACCTTCAATACCCGACGCCAGAACACCCGACAAGGGATTACCCGAATCCAGATTTCTCCCTGCTGCAAGACCAACCTTTCCGAAGATTGGAAGTCGTACTGGTTTTACTTGAAAGTCGATGTGCCGAAGCTGCCATGCCCGATCGCGCCCCTCACCGCATTGAATGTGGGGAAGTACAACCAGCGCGCTCTAGGAATTCGGAATTGCGAGAGTGCATTTCATTTGGCCAGCACGATACTTGGCGGTCGCGACATTATCGAAGAATTCGTCGCCGCGCGAATCTGGCCTATCTCGAACGGCTGGGCCCCTGCCGAAATCGTACACTACAACGTCAGCGGGCGGATCGGCGGGTTCCTTTCCCGAAGTTCGGGATTAAACTTCGCGAGGGCCAGACCGCCAAGGACTTCATGGACGAAGTAGAGAAAAGGGTCAACATCATGGTAGGCGAATATACCATGAACGAGTATAAAGCATACAAGGCCCTGGTGAAGCATAAGAAGAAGATCAACCGCGTCTTTTCGGAGATGCGGTGACAAATTTTTCGGCTCTCGAGCCCCCGGTCCCTAAACCGAAACTTCCTGTCGTCGCCGTGGCCGGTTTGCTCGGCCCCGCCCCTATCAATGCTCCCCGAATTAGATCGTCGAAGCGCGGCTCGTCGCCTGCCGCCGAAGGAACCTCTCTGGGAGTGAAGCCTTCAAAGACCAAGTCTCTTGAGTCGTCGAAGCGGAAGCGGAAAACCTCCGAACCTCGATCCACGGAAGCTGAACTCCAAGCTGCTTCAGGGCTTGCCGAGATGAGCCGCAAGAAATTAAAGAAAGCTGTGAGGAAAGTTTCCTCCATCGGAGTTCGTCGAGTCCCATCCGCCTTTGACGACGACACTCCCGCGAAAACAGATAACGTCGAAGGTGTTTTCCTCTGGCCACTATTTAATTTTCGAGACAATTGTCCTGCTGGTTCCGAAAATGAATTCGTGGACATTGACTCCTTTTCAGATGTTGCTCCTGAGGTCCGAAGGGAGCCATCTCCTGCTGCTTCCTGAGAAGCCCACTACTGTTGCCGAAGCTATTGTTCGCGCTGAATCTCCTGCTGCTGCCGGTTCCCCCGATTCTTGAGGTCGGCTAGCTGGCCGATCGAGTTTCCTCCGACTCGCCGGGACCTTGAGCGTACCATTCAAAGACATGGCCATTCTTCCGAAAATATTCCATTGGTCGAAGTTCGGGAAGTCGTCCCCGAAGACCAAGCGCCTTCTCCTTCCCCGGTGCCTTTAACAAAAGCTTTGGTACGTCTCATCGCGGCAAACTATTGCGTGTTGGTTTCGAGACAAGTGGCGTCGGGGGCAAGGCGTCCAAGTTTTTAACTCTATGGAAATCGTCCGCCATTGTTGATGAAACAGGGGAGAAAGCGCTTGAACGACCCGAAGAGGCCGCCGAAGGCTCCGAGAGAAGGCCCCTCTCTGTCTCCGAAACCGCTCCTTCGCCTCAGGAGAAAACTTCTCCGGGTTCGAGCAAACAGGTCACCATGCAGCATTTTAGCAAACAAGGTTCGTTGATTCTTACTGTCCTTTTGTGTCATTCGCGATTGTTGAATCTCACCCCGAGATTTACTCATGAATTTTGCGAGAATTCAAGAATACGTTGCACTCCTACTCTCCTTCGAAACTTGCGCGCTTCCACGAAGACTATACTCTCAAGTACTCTATGCTTGGGAAGGTTGCCATAGAGCGGATTTCTAAGCAAGAGAAGATTAATGAAGAACTTTCTCTGAAGTCCAAGGAGCTAGAGCGTAACTTTGGCCTCGCGCAATCTACGAACCTGGAGCTCGAGAATAAGGTAGCTGAGCTGGCTGAGGCCTTGAAAAAGAGTCACGACGAGAAAAAAGCTGCTGAAGCCGCACTCGAGGAGTCCAACAAGGAACTTGAGAAAGTTCGGAAATCTCACGAAGATGACTTGAGTGTGATCGAAAAACTTCGGCAACAACAAGAGCGGGCTGCAAAGATTGCCGAGGATCTTCGCATCAACAACGCCAGCCTTGCCAAGTCACTGAGCTCGAAGGATCAAAAAATCGTGGATCTTGAGAGAGCACTGGCGGCAGAAAGTGAAGCTTCAAAGAAACATATTTCGGAAATTCAGGAAGATTGAAATTGCTTTATGCTGAGTACCAGAAGTCTCTGAATGAGTATGGTGTTCGTCCAGCTCCTCTCCCAGATGACATTGATATCCCCGATTTCATGGACTGGCTCGATGAAGAATTCAAGGCTCTCCCCCGAAGTCATTTCGGTGCCGGCAACTTTGCTGTGTCTTTTTCCGTGGAAAGCATTCTGAAGGTCCTTCACGATTACGGCTGTGTTGACTTGGCAAAGTTTCGCGCGAACCTTTCTCAGTTCCCAGGCGTTACCAGCGATACTATACTTCAAGACAACCCTGACATTATTGCTATAAAGCTAAAATTCGCGAAGGAATTCTGGATGGTTGGCGGGGCGGAGATGGCTAAGACTGTTGCGCGGGCAAAGCTTGACGAGGTAATTCTTTGGTCGATTTCGTGACTTATATTCGTCGTATGTGTTCCGGCTTCTTAAGCCTTCCTTACTCTTCTCAGTTGAGAGAACAAGAGTGCCAAGAAGGCGTCGCCGCATCCCCCGAAGGATCAACCTCTGGCGAGAGTTCGAGTGAAACCGGCGAGGGCTCGGATGGCGGCGACGGCGCGGCGGCCGGCGGCGGCAATAATGGCGACAACGGCGAACAAGTCCGCGAACGTGAAGAAGATTCACCGAAGGTGGATGTCACGAACTGAACGACATGTTCGAAAATTTGTTTGAACTGTAAATTGATTATACATTCGTGTGGGTGTGTTAATCTTTTCTGAACAGAATGTTTTGTATATTTCAACCTGCGCAGGTCCTGCAAGTTGGGCCTGCGCAGGACGTTCTACCTCTGCGAATTCATCGGGATAATATGTTCGTTAGTGGTGAAGCGTGGCGTCTATTCAAACAAGCGCATCTCGAGCAAGATTTCTCCGATTTTTGGCTTGAGGCCTCGCTCAAATTTTCTATAGGTTGCTTTGATCTCTCTTCATGTTTCTTTCTTTGTAAAAAGAGCCGTTACGCATCCTCTACTTCGCGATCCACGAGAATTCCGAAGGCGGAGCCCCTTAACCCCTTAGCCGGTTCATCGATTTCGCCTATGCTAGCGATGTGGCTAACAACAACGTTCGTAAACCGGGACATGTTGTAGAACTTTCTTTCTAAGTTTTGTACCGATTGTTGTAATTACGGAGGAACTATTCGGCGGTTTTATGCGAATAAGGCAATGAATGTTTTTTCTTGAAAAAACGTCACCCTCCCCCACCTTGCCGTTTCGCATGAAAACTAGTTGGCGAATTTACGAATTTCACTTTGTTCACGATCTTCTTTAGCATATGTTTCGGAGAAGTCCTTGTCGGCTTTTGAAAATTTCGGTACTGCCGTTTGTGCGAGTCGGCAAAATTTGTTCTTCGAATTTTGCGGACTTGCCCTTCTTGGCAAACTTGCCCCGGTTGAAATTGCAACCTTCGGTTGCTTCAACCAAGATTTTTCTGCGAACGCCCGACGAGCTCCTTGTCCTTTTCCTCTAATGGTGATACTGAAAAAATTGCCGACGACCGAACTGAATGATAATACATCATGCGAACTCTTCTGGTGGGAATCCCTTCGTGGATGGGATTTTTCTAGGCCACAACTTGTTGTTGTCTCAGGCCTCTCGGTGGGAATCCCTTGATGGATGGGATTTTTCTAGGCCACAACTTGTTGTTGTCTTAGGCCTTTCGGTGGGAATCCCTCGATGGATGGGATTTCGGCTGTCAGGAAGCCCTTTCACGAACTCACTCTTTTTTCACGATGAAATTCTGGCTATCAAGGAGCCTTTCACACGAATTTTTCTTTTTTCTCGATGGAATTCTGGCTATCAAGGAGCCTTTCACACGAACTTTTCTTTTTTCACGATGGAATTCTGGCTATCAAGGAGCCTTTCACACGAACTTTTCTTTTTTCACGATGGAATTCGGCTATCAAGTAGCCTTTCACACGAACTTTTCTCTTTTCACGATGGAATTCTCGGCTATCAAGTAGCCTTTCACACGAACTTTTCTTTTTTCACGATGGAATTTGGTGACACAAAATGCGAAACGTGCGATTTGGGGGAGACTCCTTTTATATATATATCGAAAGAGTATTTACATAGGATCCGCCTCGTTAAAAACCTTGCCTCTTGATTTAGAGCCCCCTTTGCAAGGAAAAGAGTACGGTCCTTCTTATTCTAGAACTACGATTAAGACAAAAAACTTATTTTCTCCCGAAGTCACTTATAGACATGTGATTCGGGCTTCTATTTTTCTACAGTGTAAACTTACGAAAATCGAAAAACTGCTACGTACTATAGTTATGTACAACTAGGGTTTTCATGGATAGTACCTCTTTAGGCTATCGGCGTTCCACGAATATGGCAACTGCTCACCAGTCTGCTCCAACAGGCGAAAAGCCCCTGGCATATCTGTTTCCCTAGCTATGTAAGGCCCTTCCCATGACTCATGAAGCTTTCCTGGGTTCTCCCAATTTTTCTTTCTTTTCAGGACAAGATCACCCGTTTTGATGTCCTTCCGGACCACCTTTTTGTCTCTCCATGTCCTCGTCTCTCTCTGGTACTTCTCAATGTTTTCTGCTACTTCGAGGATTGTCAGCTCTATCATGTCTTTCTCCACCTTCTTATCAATTTCCTCTATCTCTTTTCCTTTCAAGACTCTCATGCTTTCATTTTTGATTTCCTCTGGTGTCATAGCCTCAGTCCCGAAGAGTAGGCGAAAAGGTGTGAAACCTGTTGCCCTTGAAACTATGGTGTTGTGAGACCAGATCACCTTTGGAAGTTCATCCACCCACTTCCCCTTTTTCTGATCAAATAAGCATTTCTTGATTCCCGAAAAAATCAGGCCATTGGCTCTTTCAACTGCTCCATTGGACTGTGGATGGTATACTGACGAAAATTTTGCTTGTGTACCCGGGGTTCTACGGTATTCTTTGAAGGTGTAGCCGGTCTAACTGTTTGCCATTGTCAACCGATCGGTTCTCTAGGAACTCCGAACCCCCGTACTATGTTACGCCAAAACAATTTCGAACTGTTGCCGCCGTGATGTTCGCGAGTGGTTTCGCTTCTACCCACTTCGTGAAATAGTCGACCGCTACGGTACGCGAATCGGCAATTACCTTGAGCCGTTGGCAACGGGCCTACTAGGTCCATACCCCATCTTTGCGAGAGGCCGGAGTTGGAGGTATTAGGTGAATCGGCATTGACGGCGGTCTCGCCGATTTCCCATCTTTTGGCATGCTTCACACTGCCGAACCAACATTTTGGCGTCGATGTTTATGGTGGGCCAATAGAATCCTCGTTTTATCGCCTTGCCGCCCAAAGCTCGGTTCCTATGTGTGCCCCACAAAATCCATCGTGGATTTCTTTCGGGGAGTTCGCGACCTTTTTCGGAGGTGATGCAGCGTAGCCAAGGTTCAGTGACTCCGGATTTGTACAATTCCCCATTTACCACTGTATAGCCCCGAGCCCTTTGCTTCAACCTCTTCTCTTCCAGTTCATCTTGTGGTTCGTAATGCCCTCTCAGGTAGGCCATTATTTCTGCTCTCCAGTCTGGAATTTCCACCATATTCACGATTTGCGTTCTTGAGTCTTTGATGGAGGGTTCTCTGATGATTTCAAAGAACACGTCCGGTGGTAACTCTTGATTTCTGGCCGCTGCTTTCGCCAGTTTATCTGCCTCATTGTTATCATCCCTTGGGATGTGCTGGACTGAATACCCTTTGAAGTGCCTTTCCATTTCTCTGACTTTTTCGAGATATTTCATGAGAACTGGATTTCTGGCCTCGCTTTCCTTCTCGATATGTTCTTGAATTACCTTCGAATCTGTTCTGATTATGAAGGTCTGTTGCCCCAAGGCTTTCATTTTTCTCAGTGCCAGCAGTAGAGCTTCGTACTCCGTTGTATTGTTCGTGGAGTATTCATTATTCGCGAATACGAGCCGTGCTGCATATCTTATGACCACGCCTGTTGGTGATGTTACGACAAATGAAATTCCAACCCCCTTGTAGCACCATGCTCCATCACACTGCACTACCCAAGGTTCGGGTATATTTTCCTCCAGATTCTGAGTAGGTGAGGTCCAGTCCACGACGAAATCTGCCAGGACTTGCGATTTTATTGCACTTCTTCTTTCAAAATCCACCACGTACTCAGAGAGTTCGGCACCCCACTTGATAATTCGGGTAGATGCCTCCCTGTTCGCGAACAGGTCACTTAACGGCTGGTTGGTGATAACTCTTATTCTGTGGCCCTCGAAGTAATGTCTTAGCTTTCTTGCTGCCATGATTACCGCATACGCGATCTTCTCCAGTTCGGAATAGAAAACCTTGGAACCAGACAATGCCTCAGAGGCGAAATATACAGGAATTTGCCTCAGCTTTCCTTCTTCTTCCTTTTCTTGTACCAAAGACCGCGCTTCCGCCGAATTTGATGCGTACACATACGGCGAAGCAACGATTTGGGCTCGGGAGGACAGAGCTTGGTCATGCTGGACAAGTAGTCCTTCGCCCGCGCGAAAAGCCCGCCTGTGAGGTTCGGACCACTGGAATTTCTTGGCACTTCGGAGAACCTGGAAGAATGGCAAACTTCTTTCTGCAGCTCTGGGAATGAATCTGTTAAGGGCAGCCACTCTCCCTGTCAACTTCTGGACATCTTTTACTGAGGCTGGCTCTTGCATTTCCATCAGAGCCTTTATCTTGTCAGGATTTGCTTCAATGCCTTTCGTTGAAACTAGACATCCAAGAACTTTCCCCTTGTGAATTCCGAACACACATTTTTCTCGGGTTCGGCTTCAAGTTTGCCTGTCCTCAAGTTCGCGAACGTTTATCGCCAAATCATCGATATGGTCTTTTCTCTCGAATACTTTTGACGACTATGTCATCCACGTATGCCAAGATATTTCTCCGAATCTGCGTGGTGCAACACTATTGCTATCATTCTTGAAAACGTGCACCCCGCATTCTTCGGTCCCTTCGGCATTCTTACGAAACAAAATGTTCCGAAAGGAGTGATGAAGCTTGTCTTCTCTTCGTTCTCTTTGCGAACTCGATTTGATGATACCCGCAGAACATGTCCGGAGCGAAAGCATCTCACCGTTGGTCGCATCATCCACGATTTTGTCTACCCTTTCCAAGGGAAAATCGTCCTTCTTGCACGCTTTGTTCGGATCGGTGAAGTCGATACACATTCTCCATTTGCCATTTTTCTTCTTGGTCGGCACAGTGTTGGCTAACCGCAGTGGGTACTTGACTTCTCTAATTACTTGGGCATCCTATAATCTCTCGAACTTCTCGCTTCCACCGCCTTGACCTTTTCGTCGGACATTTTCCTAAGTTTTTGCTTCTTGGGCGGTATCTTGTCATCTGTTTCGAGGACATGTTCGATTATGTCTCTGTCCACGCCCCGCAAATCTTTGGCGACCAAGCAAAAACATCCTTGTTTCTGTTCTGAAATCGCATGAGTTCATCATCCTCTTCGGCGCTGAGGTTCGCCCCTATTATGACTGCTCTGTCGGGCATGTCATCCAGATACACTCTCTTTGTTTCATCTTCTGCGGCTATGTTACTTTTTTCTTTGTCCCGCTTCGGCTCTTCATAGGTTCCCTTTCTTTCTTCAGCTGCTTTCAGCTGATACACGTTCGTTTGTCCAGGCGTGTGGCCCTTTTCTATGTTTCTGGCCTCTTGTTGATTGCCGAATACTGTGATAACCCCTTTGGGCGCAGGCATCTTCATGCAAAGGAACTGTTGCCTTATGACAGCATCGAACTTGTTCATGAAACCCCTGCCGAAGATTGCAAGATACGGGTGATATATGTCAACCACGTCAAAGGTGAGGCTTTCAGTTCTGGCATTCTCAAGGTCTCCGAAAGAAACTGGGAGTGATATTTTTCCAACCGGCTTGATGGGCTTCCCTCCGAACCCCTGCAATGGGTACTCCGGTGGGTCCAACATGTGCCTGGCTCGCATTCATTTTCTCGAATGTTTTCAGGAATAGGATGTCCGCCGAACTCCCGTTGTCCACCAAGATTTTTCCTATAACCCATCCAGCAATGTTGACTTCAATTACCATGGCATCATTGTGGATCGCGGATTTGAGCCTGAAGTCTTCTTCTGTAAAGGTGATTGGCACCTTCGCCCACTCCGGGCGGGCAGCTGGACCATCATTGATGATGGTATTCACAGATCTGAAGTAGTTGCTTCGCTGCTTCTTTGTTTCAAACTCCATGGCAGATCCGCCTGTGATTGGCATGATAGTCCCGAACGATGGCAGTGCTTTGGAGTTCTGAGGTCCCGAACTTGACTGAGGCCTTGATGAGCTTTCTGGTGGCGGTGGCAAGATTTCTCGAATGGGTTGTGGCTGCTGGATTGACTGTATTGCTTGCGACTGGGGGAAAAATTGCTGTGAAGGCTGCCATGTTGATTGCGATTGTGGAAATTGCTGAACTGGTACAGAGCTTGGCTGCGAATTCGCGAACTGCGGTGGCCAGAAGTTCGGCGAAATCGGGTTGGCATCGAAGATGCGATGCTCATCGCGTGCCTTCTCTTGTTGGATTCATGCCATGTTCTTTTTTGTCTCGGGGCACCCTTCGGTGCTTGTGGCCTCTTCCATGATACTGGCAATAGAAGTGGGGATCTCTTGGGTTGTGGTTCGGGAGGCTTGGGGTTCCTCTTCCTCTCCCCCTTCCTCTGTGACTGAATCCTCCCCTGGCACTTGGCCTGCTTTCTTGTTGTTGCTGAGGATTTCCGACATTGTTTACATTTCGTGGATGCTGTGGTGGTGCTCGCCAGGTCATATCTCTGCCACCCTGTCTTGCCTCGTTTCGTTCGGCTACT
The DNA here is from genome assembly GCA_947561735.1 of Cenchrus americanus. NCBI lineage: Eukaryota > Viridiplantae > Streptophyta > Magnoliopsida > Poales > Poaceae > Cenchrus > Cenchrus americanus. Next base: position 25,015,551 of record OX387244.1, on the reverse strand, counting down.
CTCTTGCGGTGGTCATCATCGGACAGAATGTAATCTTCTAATTCCCGAAATAGTTCTTCAACTGTCTCAGGCTTCTTTCTTGTGAGATGGGAGGCTGTTGGCCCTGGGGTGAGACCCTTGATCAATGCCTTGATCGTTGTCTTGTCGTCAGCGTCGGGGATCCGAGACCTCTCCGTTGCATGAATCTTCTCACGAAGTTTCGCGGTGGTTCCCCGTCCTTCTCGCTTGCGTTATACGCATCCGAGGCTTCGGCCGTTGTGTCGTGGAACATCTGAAACGCTTGCATGAACTTTGTTTTGAGATCTACCCAAATCTTGTAGATCGAGTGTGGAGGCAGCAGTGAGTACCAATTCAGTACTGGTCCTTCGCAAGCTATGATGAAGGATTTGGCAAGTGCAACATCATCTCCTCCTGCTGAGTTCACGGCTGACTCGTATCTCATGAGAAATTGCCTGGAGTTTCCGAAACCGTTGTACTTGGGAAGAGAGACAGGCTTGAACTTCGGCGGCCAAGGTGCTTGTTTGCGGCCCTATCGACAATGGTGATTCGAATCCACGAAGTGTGAGATTCCGTTTCCCGCGAAGAAGTTTTCCTTCGGGGATTCCCTTGCGGGCGCGGGGTTCTGCCGCGGTGTTTCTTGCCATAGGGAGTTGTTCTCTTGCTCTTTCATTTCATCGATTTCTCTCTCGTATCGCTTGTATCCGTTACTTTGCTTTGTTCAAATTGTTCTAGTTTATCAGAGATTTTCCTCTTCGCCTGCAATTGAGCCGCGAACTTTTCTTTGTCTTTCTGCAACTGTTGTATCTTTTGGTGGACCATGGCTAGCTGTTTGTCTATGGCATCATCATCAACATCAACATTCTCATGCTCTTGCTGTTCAGTCGGTTGTTCTTGGATATGAGCTGTTTTTTCTGCTCTCGCCTTCATGAGGGCTTCGAGCTTTTCTTTTCGCTGCTGGTCTGTTACGTTCGATGATTCAGGAACAAACGAAGTTTCATTTCCTTGTGTGGGAAGACGATCATCCTGGTTCGCCTGTACTGGAGCGTTCTTCTTGGATTTCTTTTGAGGTGGCATCGTGAGTTTCTTTTTCGGCTGAGACACGGTGGGCGCCAATGTTGGGGGGATACCCGAAAAATTCGGATAACTGCCCTAACACAAGTGGAGTTCTCAACAAGTTTAAGTACAAGATTAGGGCGCAAAGAGACGATGAAGCTCTCTGCAAGTAGCACAAGTTCCAAAAAAGTCTGAATCCGTTTACACGTGCCCTCGCGCCCCCTTTTATAGGGAGACGGAGGGACTTTTACATACCGATAACACCCTCGGGCTCGGAGAATATTCCTAGTGTGAACACATACAAGAATGTCTTTTCTCCCCTTACACATTTACAAGTCTGCCACTAGTTCACACTCTAAACCCGGACTTTTTGGGACTACAACTTTGACTTTGCTTCTCCCGTGATTCGTGAATGTCTTCGCCCGAAATTCCCGAACTAAGTCTTCTACAGATTCCCGAAGTGGCCCTTGCTTCCCTGCAGGTTCGTGCATGTCCTTGCGCCTGAGTCCCGAACAGAGTCTTCATTAGATTCCCGAATCAGCAAATCCCCGAAGTTCGGACCATCAACAGTTGAGGTTCCGGGCTTCCGCGTGTTCATGACTCCGCCCCTTCGCCGAATCAAGATTCCCGAACTCTGCACATTCGCGAATTCGAGACTCCACAGGTCCCAGACTTCCGAGAATCGCGAATTCCCTGCTCCTGAAAAACATGCTCCGAGAACTTCATTAAACTCAACGTTTCGAGGGTGACGGGTTTTCCTGAATTCCCCAACACTAATACGAAGAGTTGGTGCCGATTATCAGACTTTTCTTGAAGGACTTCAGAAATCGCAGAACACCAACACTGAAACACAGCACGAACTAACGGGAGAGCAGGCTGGTTTGGGACAGAAAATGATGATTTGTGCGTGCGAAACTTTAGGCCCAGTGAATTCTATGCTCCGTTGCATGCCAGAAGCCCACCAGATCATAGCATCGTTTTAGTCCAACACCGTATGTATTCACTCACAGTGAAGAAGACAGAGTAATCTAGAACTGGCCCAGCAAGGAAAAGCCACGGCAAAGCCCGCATTCAAATCATGTTTCTCTTTTTTTGGACTTTGAGGTTCTCTTTTCCATTTAATAAAACCTGAAACACTCGCCTGGCTGAAGCTTCGAGAACGACGACAACGGGTTCACGAGAACGACGCCTGCGTGTGCCCGCCGTCCTGCGTGCGTCAAACGCTCAGCAACTGACGGTTGCTGTCTCGGCTGCCCTTGTGGACTTGTGGTCACCAGGATCCGATTCGCCTCTGCTACCACTACCAGCCCCTCGAGATTGACCGTTGGCGGTCCTTCGGGATATCCGAAACGTTAGCAGGAGCTTCCGTGAGTTTACCTTTGCCCATGGTATCGTTTGTGCATAAGGGTACTCCCTCCGTCCCTGAATCATTGTCGTTACAAAATTTTTGCGCCAACCAATGTAATTACGAAATGACTTTAACACTCCTAGATACCACTGATTACTCATGTGTTAGAAGCACATGGCATTAATGTTGAGGCTCGCTGCACACCGTGTGAATGTATTTTTTTACTACCTTGCGTGAATTTGTGTGGTGCTGAGAGGTACACGATTTTTTGTTCACCGCTCGAAGCATTTGATTCTTTTACTGCCTTTCGTGTACGAGTAGGCAGCGAAGCGTCTGACGGGTCTCCAGCTACGACCTACTACTGCGAGCGACAATGATTCCCGGACAACACCCTGTAGCTTCCGCGACCATGATTTGGGGACGGAGGGAGTAGCTTACTAGACAAGTTTCACGTGATCGAAGTGCGGGGGAGTAGACTATAAGACCGTCTCCAGCAGCTTCTTCATCCATCGCTGCATCATCAAAATTAGGGAGAAACGGTTACTGTACACACTCCAGCGGCTTTTGCATCGGCCGCTGCATTATGTGTGTGCCGCTCTCCCGACGCACATTCTTGAGGGGCATTGTAGCCTTCCCCATCTCAATTGCCACCACCACCGACGCCTCCTCCCTCTCCAGTGACGTCTCTCTCCCTCCCCCGACTCACTCCACCACCACCAACGCCTCCTTCCCTCCTCTCTCCTACTCCGCCATGCAATTTCCGCATACGGACGGGCACACCCCCTCCTTCCTTCCTCCCTCCTGCTCCACCCATCTCCCTTGCCTTGTTCACCACCACGGAGGTTGTGCTGGGCAGGCGGGTGGTGGTGGGGACGGGGAGCAGCCGCTGGACACGCCATGAAGCCACGCCCGACGGAGATCCGGTGGAGGCTCAGTGATGCAGATCGGGGGAGCGGAGACCTCTTGGAGCAGCGCGACCTCCTCACTCCGGGATGGTGGGCCGACATCCGCGGCACCGCTGCATCTCGCATCTCGCGCGGCGGAGTCCGGGCTCGAGCTCCCCCTCCCGCGCACGCGCAACGATGTTTTGGGCTCGAGCTTGATGACGGCGCCCGCGGCTTCCGTGCTCGCTCGCACCACCCGGCGTGTTGACCTGCGGCGGCCTCGGCGAGGAGACGCGGCAGAGGGGTAGGAGGCAGGGAGAAGCATCGGAGACGACGCGGGAGCCAACTACCTCGCCGATTGCCGTTCCAAAAGAGATGGTACCATAAATATCAAAAGCCCACCGGTCCTAGACTTTCTTCTCGTAGATTGCCGTTCAAACCTCCCTATTGACAGTTCAGCTTTCTCCCTCGGCATGAAACGACAGATTCCAATGACCGAGAAAATTCCAATGCTCACAACCTGTTTTGCTTTCATGTTTAAGTTTTTTTTTAAAAAAATCACATGGTGTTCTGCTACATGCTTGGGTTAGTGTCCCTAGACGTACACTCACCTAGTCACGGGATCATGCGGCAACACTCGCAGTAGCTCCTATTTCAAGCGTCTACTTTATCGAGGAGGAGAGGTTGCTTAACTTTTGGGGGTTTTATTTTTTTTCACTCAACTCCGGTAACACCCCTTCTTCCCGGTCTCTATTTTATTGTGACATGTAGGACCTACATGTCAGTGACCATTAAATCGCACCCCTTCTTCCCCACCGGCATCCTCCTCCATTTTTCTCCCTTGCTCCTCGATAACTTCTTTTCCCAAACCCTTTTCTCGAGCTACTGTAAGGGTAGGCCGAGCCGGGCCACAGGCTATAGTGGAGGAGCCGGGTGCACCACGGGCGACCCCCTGCAGCTGCAATGCTAGCAGTAGCCCCTCCTCTGCTACCGTGGCTAGACCCTACAACAGCGTGATCTCCGACTGGGGAGCGCCCGAGCGAGGAGCTCGAGCGGCGGCACAGATGACTAGGGCGACGACGGCAGTAGAGCATGGGCTCGAGCAGCACCGCAGAGGAGAGGAGTGCTCGAGCTCCTGTCACTCCTTCTCCCCTGCCTCGCTGGATCTAGTGACCATGGTTAACGGAACCGGTGGGAACCGGGCCAGTTCGGCCGGTTCCCGGTGGTACCAGTTCGGCCCGGTACCTAAATCGGTCCGGTTCTCACCCCCAAAACCGTGCCTACAAATTCCTAGCCTCCGGGAACCGGTCGGTTTCACCGGTAAACCGGCTCGGTTTGTTTCCTCACGGAAACCGGTCGGTTTCACCGGTAAACTGGCTCGGTTTGTTTCCTCACGGAAACCGGTCGGTTTCACCGGTAAACTGGCTCGGTTTGTTTCCTCGCGGAAACCGGTCATCCCATGGTATGGTTAACCCTGCTCGCGACGCGGCGATGCGGCTCGCACGACTGGTCGGCGTGGTGGCGCATGGAGGAGCCCTCACGCCAGGCTGTGCATTGGCGCAGGAAGGGTCCCGTGCGGCGCGTCGAGCGGAAAAGCCGGAGCTTCAATGGGATGAGCTCGAGTTGGCCACGGTGGCGTTGGAGAGGCCGACCTTAGAGCGATTGCGGCTGCACAAGAGAGATGGAGCTCCGGCGGTATGCGATGGAGGGGGTCGCAAATTCGAGCTCCAGGAGGCCGGTGGTGGAGGGGGACCTGAGCTCCGAGCCTCCGTGTGGGGAGCTCGCTAGAGTTGGAGCAATAGCGGTGGCCCAACTAGAGCAAGGGTGGGGCCGAAGTTGGATCGTTGGAGCTTCATTCCTCCTGGACGCGTGCAAAGAAAACAGGCACAACTTTCGAGTAGGGGGCTCCCCAGTCACCCGTGGGAGAAGGTTCTTGTCAGGCATACACCCCGGGTACCCATGCAAGGAAGGATGAAGACAGACTCCTACTAGAATTCCCCTGTAATCCTACTAGGACTCGTTCCATGTAATCCTACTAGGACTCCTACCTTGTAACCGACTAGGCACCTGTCGGTGTTTTGGACCGGCAACCTACTACGGGAGTACCCGAAGTAGATGAATGTGACCGGCCGAGATCGGTAACTCGAAGGAAGAGGCACGTGGCACACAATTTAGACGAGGTTCGGGCCGCGAGGTGCGTAATACCCTACGTCTCGTATGCCTTGCGTAGCTCGGATTGATAGGGCACGATTACGGGGTGGTGCAATAGTGCGCCGTGAGTTGAGATTGGATGAGATGATCTCGAGATCGGTCCCCGCCTCGCCTTATATAGTCCGGGAGGCGGGGTTACAAGTCGGAGTAGGGAAGGAGTACTAGTCGAGTACGTCTAGGAGACCTCTACACGGTGCGGAACGTGTACGGAGTCCTAACCGAGTACTACTCTGTCTTTGTCCTTGTGCTCCACGCCTTCGGTGCCGTGTAGCGCAAGCGGGGTAGTCCCGGGGGCCCACCGAGTAGTCGGTCTCGGTACCCACCGAGGCAAAGGGGGCCCCGGGGAGGTCCATACGACAAGCCCCCGAGTACTTTGTAGTCGAGAAGGATAGCTTCAAGTAGTCTTGAAGGCCTTAACAAGTAGTCCTCAAGCGTCCCTGAGTACTACAAGTCAAAAGTCCTCAAGAGTAGTCGAAGCATCCCGAGGCTGGAATGTACTCCAGCTGATGTTTGAGCAATCTTGAAGTCTTCTCGAGTAGTCCCAAGCGTCCTTGAAATCTGCCTTCGAAGGTTTTCAAAAATGCCTGCCTGGTCTTGAAACCGGAGCCGCCAAGAAGATGCGATTTGCAGAACCGCAATCCACGTGGAGTAGCCCCCGGAGCCTCGAGCCGCGGGCTCTGGCTGAGGATCTACCCGAGGTCTTGGCGAGAGAATCCCGAAAAATCCGGAGAGAAAAAACCGAAGGACACGTGGCACGGAGCCCCCCGAGCCTTGAGTCGAGTACTTCCTCTCGAATTGAAGGGTCTTCTTGGAGAATGTGTCTCGAGATGCTTTTGAGACTAGCGCGTCCCGGGTAGTCGAGTAGAAGTAGCCGAGCCCCCGAGGTGAGGCGCGTCGACTAGTAGAATACGAAGAGTCACGCGCGGCCGGCGAGTCGACCCACGCGCGGACTTATCCGGCCGCCCGTTACGGAGGCGATTTTGGTTTATAAATTCAAGCCGAAACCCTTAGGGTTTTTCACCCAAGTGAGCCGCGGTCATTCGCCACTTGAATCTTGAAGTAGATCCACTCCAACGAGCACCGCCGCCGCGGTAGATCCCGCGCATCGCCACCCGAAAGCCGTAGGGTAGCCCCCGAGCGGATGCGAGTGAAGACTCCCTTTGTTCTTGGAGGATGAAGCCAGTCCCCGTCGAAGACGTCGAAGGCCGACGGGAAGAAAAGGAGCCATGCGAGAGGCTGCCGCGGCGGCACGGAGCGGCGCCACCCACATCTCCACCGCGCGGCGGCCCAAGCCGCGAGTGGAAGAAATCGAAGGTGAAGACCGAAGACTTGCGACCCCCGTTGAACGGCGGGTTCATCAGGGAGAAGGAGATCGATATGTGGAGATCCGCCGCCGGAGATCCCTATCCAATGGAGAAGGCACAAGACGAGATCCCGATGTTCTCGCGCTTCGTGGAGCGCGGGCTTGCGCTCCCAGCGAGCGATTTCTTCAAAGGGCTTCTCAGGTACTATGGCATCGAGTACCTCAACTTGAACCCCAACGGAATCTTCCACACTTCTGTCTTCGTCCATTTCTGCGAAGCATTTTTGGGAATCAAGCCGCATTGGATTCTCTTCCGGAAATTTTTCCGCGTGAAGCCGCAGCCCAGCGCCTCCAACCCCAGAGTAGTCGGGGGGGCCGGATCCGGTTGAGGGAAGATGCCGCCGAGCGATGCACGGCGTACAAGCTCGTGGACTCCAACACGGATTGGAAGACGAGGTGGTTCTATACCACGAACCACCATCCCGAGCTACCGAAGCCGAGCGGACGGCGGCCCAAGCACCAAGAGTGGTGGAACACGGAACCCACCATGCAAGAGGGGATCCGGCTCCCGGAGTTGCGGCACGGATCAAGACCTCGCGGGATGCGGGAGCGAGGGCCGAGCATGTGGCCTTCGGTTTCATGAAGCGCGGATCCGGCCCGCCGTCGGCGCGGGATACGATGGGCTTCGAGTACACGGCGACGACGACACGTCGCGGATGCGGGGGGGCGAAATTGAAGACAACGACATCGTCGAGAGGTTGTCGAGGATCTTCAAGGACATGCTCGAGTACACGGCGTGCCCCGTCGAGGAGTTCTCCGCCGCGCGCCCGCCCAACGAGGTAAGTAGTCGTACCCACCTCGTCGAGTAGTAGGCATTTGTAGCGAGTTGCGACGCCTTGCCGGCCGTTGCGCGAGGATGATGTGAAGCGGTTTGTCTCCGAGCCGCAGCCACCACCGAGCGGAATTGAGATCCCGACGGTGGAGAAGGTGAAGGAGCGCCGAGTAGTCGGAGACGACGACGATCCCGTTATCGTGGAGGATACCTCCGATGACGAAGAAGACGAGGAGACGCTGCAGGACCGCTTCCCGAGTGGCGGTCGAGGTTTAGCCGTCCGGGCTTGCCTCATGTGCCTCTCATCCAAGACCCTCGGCTAGCACCGGAGGCTAGCCTTGCCGCGCCGCCGAGGAAGCCGCGCAACCCCGCCAAGAAGCGGGTAGCCAAGAAGATGAAGGTCTCGAAACCACGCCTCCGAGAGGTAAGTCGTCTTGAGCGAGTAGTCGGGTACCCGGTGATCGAGTACGGTGCCGACGAGTAGTTATCCCCCGTGTGCGGGGAGAGGCCGCCGGCGGGCCGTGGAGGAGGGCGATGAGGGCGTGTGGCTCACGGTGGGGGAAACGGGCCGGAAGCCGAAGTCCGGCTCCCACCGTCGAAGAACTTCTCGGCGCGGTCGGAGCGCCGGCCCCCCGCCCCGAAGGGGAGCGAGTACCCGCGGCCGCCGCCGTTGAGGAAGTGGAAGCCGCGGGGAGCGCGAAGAGAGCGTCCGCGCGCCGCCGCCGCCACCGTAGAGGAGGCGGTAGTCGAGGAGGCGCAAGAAGAAACGCCCGCCGAGGGTGGACTGGTTGACATCGCCAGCATCCTCGGTGCGCCGGCCGTGACTATCGTCCGGTCGAACTTGTAAGTACCACGCCTTCATGAGTAGTACTCATTGTAGTAGTCGTTTTCGTCTGACGACCCTCTGTGGACACTTGTGCAGAAAATCCACGGATTTGAGCTGGGACGGAGAGGAGCCCACGGCGGCCGGGCGAGAAAGGCCGCGCCGCCCGTCGAGGAACCCGCTCCAGAAGCCCAAGCCACGACCGAGCCCCCGGTGCCGAGCGGCGGCGCCGCGGAGGCGGTCATGGTCGAAGGTGAGTACTCTTCCCGAAGGCTCGTAGAGCCCAAAAAGAGTAGTCGAGAATGCGATGCGCGTGTTCTTGGTGACGAGGCGGCGAAGGGGGTGACATCCCTGCGGGGGTGCCCGTGCAAGAGTTGACACCGAGAGGCCCCGGGAGGCTGCGGTAGGAGCCCCGAGCCCGTGGGAGAAACCGTCGAGAAGTCCGCCGAGGAGGAGGCGGCTGCCACGTCGCCAGGGGTTGCCCTGGAGGTGGCGATCAGATCTCCCGAGATCCAAGACGCGGAGCCTATCCGCTCGGCGCCAATGACCGAGGCCACGTCGAGTAGCCATGGCGGGATTGAGGGCCGCTTGCCGACGACCTCGTCGAGCCGGCGGTGTTGGCGCAGCATCTGGAGGCGATGCGACGAGCCGAACAGTGGATGAAGGTACGTAGCCGTTGCCTCCCGAGTAGTCAATCCTTTCGTTGAGTACTGCGCTGACTTGAACTTGTCTTCGCGGGACGTCGCGGAGCGGTCCCGCGAGAAGTCCAATCTCGCTGCAAGGCTATGGGGACACGGTCTTTGCGAGCCGAAGCCTTGGAGGAGCGACTCATGAAGTCGAGGAAACACGCGACCGCCATGCGATCGAAGCTTGACGCCGCCTTCGCCAAGTATCACAATGATGTGATGGACTTGCGGGCGAAGAGCGACGGGCGGTGCGGAAGAACAAAGGCCTCCGCAACAAGAATAAAGGTATGTCTTTTGACTTGTCGGGTACTTATTGGGAGTCATCAAGCTCGACCCGTTGTTGTGGTCCGTGTTGCGAACTCGAAGGCCGGGTGGAGCGGCGGAAGGGCTCGGAGATCGGCATGAAGAATCTCTTCTACCGGGAGCAAGAAGCCCGCGAGTACTTGAACTCGACTACAAGGAGGGCGCCTTCGAGTGCGAGAAGCACATGGAGTTGAGAATTGCATCCGACGGGATCTCGTCAACCTGCTACAAATCTTTGCGAGTTGAACGAAGACCGCGAGGCGCTCCGAGCCCAAGCGAAGGACGTGGAGGAGGCCGCCCTCCCGATCGCGAGGCTCTCGGTGCCGCACCGGGGCGGCCCCAAGATCGCTCCGTTGGCGGATCGACTTCGTGAGGCGCCAAGCCGGGCCGGCCGCCTACGTGAAGCACGTGGCCGGGTCGATCCCGGCAGGTGCGGCCTTCATGAAGTCGTACTTCCCGAAGGCCCGGTGGAGGTAGTCGCGGCGGAGTAGCCGCCAACCGCTCGGACGAGCGCGACGCGGAGTTGCTTGGAGCGATGGCTCCCATCGCGGAGCGGTAGCCGATAAGTTGAATCTCCGGTAGCCCCCGCATAGATAGCTAGTAGCCGTAGTTGTATAGGAAACGGTTGTAATGAACTTTTTCATATATCAATGAAATGAGATGTTCCATCAATGAGTACTCGTGGCCGCGATCTCGAGTGCGGAGTGCCCATCGTGGAGTAGGTGCGAGTAGTGGTACTCGGCTTAGTAGTCCCGTCGCGGGGAGTAGGCGTAAAGAAGTTGATGAACAATCAAACTTTATTGCGAAGAAGTACACTGCGTGGCCGGGCCGTAGTTACAAGTAGTCGCCTGGACCGGAGGCCGCTTACGGTCCGAGTAGTACCGGAGCGGGTAGCCGCTTACGATGGAGTGATCCGTAGGTAGCCGTGCGAGCCGGATCGCGCATCCATAAGTAGCCGCGCAGCCGGATCTTGGAGTGTGGTCTTCTTGGTAGACCGCCGCTAGAGTCCTTGACGCTCGTTGCGGCCCGGGGTCCGTAGGTAGGCGCACGGGGCCGGACACGGAGGAGAGTAGTCCGGAGACTTGAAGTTAGGACCGGAGGGTCGCTTGCGGCAAGGGGGTCTTCCCGATGCGGTCGTGTGGACTTGAACCCGGAGTAGTCGAGTAGACTAGGCGTAGAATCGACGTAGCCGGTCGACGTTCCACGAGTTGTTGACTTCTTCGCCTTCAAGTGTTTGGAGGCGGTAGGAGCCGGCCCTGGTCACCTTAGCCACGGTGAAGGGGGCCTTCCCGTGGGGAGGCGAGCTTGTGAAGTCCTTCCGTGTTCGGATACGGCGGAGGACAAGATCTCCAACGTTGAAGGAGCGTTCCTTGACGTTGCGATCGTGGTAGCGTCGGATACCCTCCGGAGTGACCTTGCCGATTGGACTAGGGCGGCACGGCGAGCTTCTTCGAGGCCGTCGATATCAACTCGTCTCGTTGTCTTCGAGACGCCTTCGTCGTAGTGCTCCACCGCTTGGCGAGTTCCATATGACATCGGCGGGGAGGATGGCTTCGGAGCGCGTAGACCGAGAAGTAGGGGGATTGCCCCGTTGGCTTGGATGGTTGAGTCCGCAGCCCCCAGAGTGCGTTGGGTAGTTCCTTGATCCACTTGCCCCCTTTTGAGTTAGCAGCGTCGTGTAGCCGCTTCTTGAGGGCGTCGAGCACCATCCCGTTGGCGCGCTCGACTTGTCCGTTGGCCCGTGGATGGGCGGCGGAGACGTATCTGACGTCGATTCCGCTTGTTCTCGCGGTACTCCCGGGCGGTGGTTGTTGAAGTTGGACCCCGGATGTCCGTGATGATGCGGTGGGGTAGCCGTAGCGGTGCACGAGTTCATCCGGGAAGTCGAGTACTCTGTCGGCCTTGGGGCATGTGACCGGCTTGACCTCGATCCACTTGGTGAACTTGTCGATAGCCACCGGTACCGGTTGAATCCTCCCCGGCGCGGTTGGCGGTGGCCCGATCATGTCGAGCCCCCGGCGGGCAAAAGGCCGGGTTGGTGGTATGGTGACCGGCTTGTGGCGGGGACGTGTTGCGCTTGGCGAAGAACGACATCCTTGGCACCTTCTGACGAGTTCTTCGGCATCGCCCAGGGCTGTGGGCCAGTAGAAGGCTCGCCGGAAGGCCTTGCTGACCAGCGTGCGGGAGGATGCGTGGTTGCCGCAGACACCCTTGTGGATCTCCTCCAAGATGTCCTTGCCTTCTTCGCGAGGGACGCATTTCATGAGCACTCCGGAAGATGCGCCTCGCTTGTAAAGCTTGTCGCCGACGAGGACGTAAGACTTGGCGCGGCGGACGAGTTGTTCGGGCCGCGTTCTTGTCGGAGGGGACCTTCGCTCGCCGAGGTAGTCGATGAAGGGTTGCCTCCGGTCCACGTCGATCATCATGACCTCCTCGCCCAGTGGTTGGTTAGGCGGGGCGGTGGTCGGCGGTGCGGCTCCGGGATGGATGGCGCGTGAAGCTCATGGACGAAGACGCCGCGGGTACTTGGGCGCGGGTGGATCCGAGCTTCGAAAGGACGTCCGCCGCAACGTTGTTGTCGCGAACGATGTGGTGGAACTCGAGACCATAGAATTTGTTCTCGAGCTTGCGGACTTCTAGGCGATGGCGTCCATGTTCTCCTTGTTGCGGTCCCGGGACTTGTTGACTTGGTTGATGACCACCGCGGAGTCGCCGTAGACTAGTAGCCGCTTGATGCCAAGTGAAGCCGCGAGGCGGAGCCCGTGTAGGAGGGCTTCGTACTCGGCTTCGTTGTTTGAGACCTTCCGGAAGATCTCAGGGACGTACTTGAGTTGTTCGCCCGTTGGAGAGATCGGGGAGTACCCCCGCGCTCGCGCCCTCGAGGTTGAGTGAGCCGTCGAAGTACATCACCCAATGCTGCGGTCGCACGGTGGGAGTAGGTAGCCGGTTCTCCCGCCACTGCGCCATGAAGTCGACTAGAGCTTGCGACTTGATGGCCGTGCGTGGCTTGAAGTCGATGGTGAGGGCGCCGAGCTCGACGGCCCATTTGGAGATCCTTCCCGGTGGCGTCCGGGTTCCTCGGGATGTCGCCGAGCGGGTAGTCGGTGACGACGGAGACCGAGTACTCACGGAAGTAGTGTCGTAGCTTCCGCGAGGTGATGAGTAGAGCGTACGAAGCTTCGCACGGGCTGGTAGCGAGCCTTGGACTCGATAGAACCTCGGCCGACGAAGTAGGCCGGGCGCCGGACCGGGTAGGCGTGGCCGTCTTCCTCGCCGCTCGACAATGATGGCGATGCGACCACGTGAGTAGTCGCGGCGAGGTAGAGCGAGAGGCCGCTCGCCCTTGTAGGGAGCCGTGAGGACCGGCGGCTTCGACGGGGGAAGTCCTTGAGCCGGGCAAGGGCTTGGTCCGCCTCTCGCGGTCCACACGAACTTCTCGTGGTGCTTGAGTAGTTTGAAGAAGGGGAGACCTCGTTCTCCTAGCTTCGAGATGAATGCGTTCAATGCCGCCATGCACCCCGTCGGCCTTCGGACGTCCTTGATGCTCGTGGGAGCTTTCATGCCGGTGATGGCGGAGATCTTCTCGGGGGTTGGCTTCGATGCCACGTTGGGCGATGATGAAGCCGAGTAGTTTGCCCGAAGGTACGCCGAAGACGCACTTGTTCGGGTTGAGCTTCCGGCGGTACTCGCGTAGCGATGCGAAGGTCTCTTCAAGGTCGTCGATGAGGGGAGCGGAGTCCCTGGTTTTGACAACCACGTCGTCCACGTAGGCCTCCACGTTCTTGTTGAGTTGCCGCTTGAAGCGGTGCTCGGATGGCCCGTTGGTAGGTAGCGCCGGCGTTCTTCAACCCGAAAGACATGGTCGTGTAGCGATACGCGCCAAACGGGGTGATGAACGCGGTCTTCTCTGGTCTTCCTCCTTGATTGCGATCCGGTGGTACCGGAGTAGCGGTCGAGGAAGCGAGCGGTCGCGACCGCCGCCGTGGAGTCGATGACTTGATCAATCCGCGGCAACCCGAAGGGGTCCTTGGGGGCGTGTGCTTGTTGAGGTCGGTGTAGTCGACGCACATCCTCCACTCATTCGAGTTCTTCTTGCGGACGAGGACGGGGTTGGCGAGCCACTCGGGATGGAAGACTTCTCGATGAAGCCGAGCGGCGAGTAGCTTGGCGAGTTCCTTCTTGATGGCGTCCCGTCTGTCGTCGGCGAAGCGTCGGAGGTGTTGTCGCTTGGGGGTGGCCTTTGGGTCGACGTTGAGGCAGTGCTCGATCAGCTCCCTGGGCACTCCTGGCATGTCCGCTGGCTTCCACGCGAAGATGTCGCGGTTAGCCCGAAGGAAGCTGATGAGCGCGTCTTCCTATTTGGGGTCGAGGCCGGCCCCGATGGTGGTAGTCTTGGTGGGGTCGCCTGTCCCGAGGTCGACCGACTTGGTGAGCACCTCCTCGGGTGGCCGAGGCTTGTTGGCGCTGTCAGACTTTTCTGGAATGTCGAGTTCGCTTGTGGCAAGCTTCTTCGACGCGGCGTAGACCTCCATCATTGGGGTGGGTACTTGATTTGTCGAAGCGATCACCACGGCCTCTGTATCGCAGTCGTGAGAGATCTTCAAGTCCCCTTGGAGGGAGAGTACGCCAGCTGGACTTGGCATTTTGAGTACCAAGTACGTGTAGTGGGGCACCGCCATGAACTTGGCGATGGCCGGTCTCGCCGAGGATGGCATGGTAGGAAGTCTCGATATCCGCGACCTCGAACTTGATGTACTCGGTGCGGTAGTTGTCGCGAGACGCCCCGAAGGTGACTGGCAGTACCACTGAGCCTAGTGGGATAGCCGCGTTGCCTGGGACGATGCCGTAGAAGGGCATCTTTGCTCTTGTCGAGCATGGGGGTGACGTCAAGGTTCATCTTCTTCAGAGTCTTGGTGAAGAGGATGTTGAGCCCGCTTCCGCCGTCGATGAGTACCTTGTTGAGCTTAGAGCCCGCCACTGTTGGTTTCAGGACGAGAGGGAAGCGTCTGGTTCGGAGAAGCCGGTCCATTGGTCCGCGCGGGGAGAAGGTGATGGGTGTCTCGACCACCCGAGAGGGGTCATAACCGCCGGTTCAATGGACATCACTTCACGGCGAGTAGCCTTCTCGCTCCCGCCTGGGGGGTAGTCCGCCGAAGAGGACGTTGACGGTCTTCTCGGGTTCTTGGAAGTCGTCGCCGTCCTTCTTCTTGTTCTTCGATCGTGAGGGTGCGGTGGCTCGGCGTATCTTTGAGTGCATGCCCGAGCCGGTAGCCCTTGCTCGGTAGTGTGATTGCCGTTTGGGTGCCACGGGCACTTCTTCTTCGACGGGTCTTTGAACCCGCCGAGTTCTTCTTCGAGTTCCCTTTCGGAGGGCGCCCGGATAGCCGCGACGGTATTGTCCGGCTTGCGCTTGCGGTTGGGACCCGAGAAGTTGTTGTTGTTGTTGTTGTTGCGGCCGCCTTGGTTTGGATTGCTTCTTGCCGCCGCCACCTTGGTTCTCGCTTGGACTTGCCGCGGATGGCGTCGTACTTGGCGTTGGCCTTGTCCTCTTCGTCCGCCCGGGACGTGATCATGTCCTTGAGGTGGGGAATGGACTTGGGGCGGCGTCGGCCGAAGTCCTCGAAGGTGCGGCGATGGTAGAGTCCGTCTCGGAAGAGGTCGATGACCTCCTTGTCGGTGACGTCCACGACGGTAGCGCGCTTGTCGAAAAAGCGGCGCATGTACTTGCGGAGGGTCTCGCCTTGTTCCTGCTTGATCATGGCAAGGTCCATGCGGGTACCCGAACGGCCCATGGCGCCCGCGAAGTTGCTTGTGAATTGCTCCTTCAGCTGGTCCCACCTGTCGATTGAGTGCTTGTCCAGCGACTCGAGCCACGTGAGTGGGGCTTGGTCCAGGCAGAAGGGGAAGTAGAGGCATTTGGTGTCGCTGTTGCCGCCAGCGTTCTCGATGGAGAGAGCGTAGCATCGGAGCCACTGGATGGGATCCTGCTTCGCGTCGTATTTGGTGATCCCCAAAGGTTTGAACTTGTCGGGGAGGAGCAGGTTGCGAAGCCGAGGTGAGAAGGCAGGGAAGCCGTCGCCTTCAGCAGCGGTCGTCGACTTCTTCTGCCGCAACTCGTCGATTCTCTGGCGAGCATCGTACCCGCCGTGAGAGGCGCCGGAGGCGTGGCTGTGCGCGTGGCCGCGGCCGCCGCGGCCGCCGCCGCCTCCGGCTTTCTTGTTGGCTCCGTGGTTGGAGCCGCCGCCGTCCGGCCGCCGCCGCCGTCGGGGTCGTTGCCGCCACCACCGGCCGGAGCACGGTGGGGGACGACTTCTCGGTTGACGTTGTCTTGTCGTGAGGGTCCGCCGGCGGTGGAGCGTCGACGGTTTGGTTCGAGCCGGGATGTCGCCCCCGAGTACGGTTAGGACCGGGGTCAACGCGCGCGACTAGTAGCCTCGTTGTCGCGAGGCTTGGCCGGGAGAGGTTGGGCGACTCTTTTGTCGACCCGCATGAAGTAGGCTTCTTCGGCGAGCTTGGCGATGACTTCTCCGGCCCGTATGCCCCGAGCCGACGTGCGATCGTTGTGATCGACATGAGGCATTGCTCGGGAGTGGTGTGAACTCTGCTCTCGGCGCCGAGAGCTTCCGCAAGGTTGCGGATGGGGAGGTTGTCTCTGAGCCGCCGGCGTCGTTCGTTGCGCTTCTGTTACGTTCGCGCCGGGCGTCCCCGTTGGCATCGGTCTCGTCCGCGAGGGCGTCGGCGAGACGGCTCGTACGCGGAGATGTCCTCCGGTACTTGTCTCCGCGGCCGTGCCTGAGGTTCCCGGGGTGTCGCCGGCAGCCATGAAGACTTGACGATCAGGGGTACCCAAGCTTGGCTCAGAAGGTGCCACCTCAGTTGGTGTGCTTGAGTCAGCTTGGGCTAGTGGTGTTCCCTCCTGGAACGGTAGCGAGTCGATGTAGGCGACGTAGCGCGAGTCCTCCTTTGTCAGCTCAGCGGGCTTGAGGTCTGGCCAGTAGACGTATCTCCCGGCCGGCGTTGATCTTATAACCGCCCCGCAGGCCGGTCCCGACAAGGAAGCTCGGAGGAGTCGTCTTCGGACTCGGGCTCCTCAGGGTCCGACCCGAAGTCGAACTCGTAGTCCCGGTTCGAGTAGAACTCGGAGAGAGGGGCGGAGTCCGAGACGCGGTGGGGGGCGGCGTCGGAGTCCGAGTTGTACTCGGTTACGGGCTCCTTGCCGGCCGGCGTGGTGTAGAAGCCTCCGTGCGGGCCCGGCTGGGAACGCGGGAGCCACGCGCGGAGCGCTGGCGTGGAGAGGGGGCCGCTGCGATGGGCGAGGAGCCGGCTCGCATGCGATGGCCCATGGCGACGTCGGGTTCGAGTTGGACTCGAGCTCGAAGTCAGCGTGGAGGTTGGAGAGCGAAATTTCGCCGAACTTGCCGGCGAGCTTGCCCGTGACAACTTCGGGAAGCGTCACAAGGCCTGTCCTCGAGTCGGGTTGCATGATCAAGCGGCGCTGGAAGGAACCCGCGCCATCAGCGGTGCAGACCCAGGCGCCGAAGACGAAGGTGTCGCCGCGGTTGAAGGCGACGGTTGGCTTGATGTGAACGGAAGCCGTCGAGTTCGCCATGTGATCTCGAGCGAGAGCCCCTACACGGCGCGCCGAGTGTCGGTGTTTTGGACCGGCAACCTACTACGGGGAGTACCGAAGTAGATGAATGTGACTCGCCGAGATCGGTAACTCGAAGGAAGAGGCACGTGGCACACAATTTAGACGAGGTTCGGGCCGCGAGGTGCGTAATACCCTACGTCCCGTATGCCTGCGTAGCTCGGGATTGATAGGGCACGATTACGGGGTGGTGCAATAGTGCGCCGTGAGTTGAGATTGGATGAGATGATCCCGAGATCGGTCCCCGCCTCGCCTTATATAGTCGGGAGGCGGGGTTACAAGTCGGAGTAGGGAAGGAGTACTAGTCGAGTACGTCTAGGAGACCTCTACACGATGCGGAACGTGTACGAGTCCTAACCGAGTACTACTCCCGTCTTGTCCTTGTGCTCCACGCCTTCGTGTACCGTGTAGCGCAAGCCGGTAGTCCCGGGGCCCACCGAGTAGTCGGTCCCGGTACCCACCGAGGCGGTGGGCCCGGGGAGGTCCATACGACGACCCGCCCCCGGACTATATAAAGGAGGGCTGAAAGTGCATCTAGGCCCCTAAGTGGATTTTGGTGAATTGAATGACAAAACGATTAAAGGGCTAATTTATTTGTCTGAGTTTGTGAGCAGGTTTATTTATATATTCATGAACAATTATTGAATTATTTATTTATGAATGAATATTTTATGGCTCACATTGGAGAAGACAAATGTATGGATGATCTGTATGCACATTGGTTAAATGTCTCCAAAGAATGTAGTAGCTTGAAAAAAGAAATATAAAGAGATCATTCAAAAAGAAGTTGGTAATTCTCTCCATTTAAAGTGCAAGGCTTCATGTGATAATTGAAAAAGGACATAAGGATGAGTGTAAACTTAATGGTCCCTAAAAGGAAGCTTGCATATTCATTGTCAATCAAGAACAAGCATTTGAAACGGAACTTTCAAATGGAACTTAATTAAGAATGAAGCAAAGTGGAACTCAAAGTGGTTTGGGTAATAAGTGATGAACAGATCAACTGAGGTGTCTAGGGTGAGGGACTAAGCAATTTTTGGGGTCTTGGCCCGACCGCCATTAGTGTTTTGCTAAGGTGAAGTTCTAGCATCCGTGGGGTCTCTAAGTATCATATCCAAGCCTTAACCGAGGGAAGCAATGCAATACATCAAAATGTTATGATTGGCAATATGGAGTGACTTGAGGATTAAAGTGTTCACTCTCATGCAAAAAGGGAAAAATCCTAAGTCACTAGCTCAAGTATGGATTTGCTGAAGACATCGGCCATGTTAAAAGCCCTCATATTGGAAATGCAGAAGTATGGCAAGATTGGAGATCTACAAGCTCAAGTGATCAACCGGTTTTATATTTATTCTTGAGTTTAGGTACGTCGTACTATCAAGAGGGATGCAACATTAGCTCTAAGACAAAAGATCAAAAGTGCTCATTAGTTGACCTATGTGAGATCTAGCCTTGAGAGAGTTCCTGAGTAGTCTAACAAACCTCTAACCCATCCTTTTCCACTTCAACACGTGTTGGAGTGCTTGTGAGAAGAGAGAAGGGTTTTGGGGCTCTCTCTGCCCAGGGCAGTCTAACCGCCCCTGACAGCCCAACGGCTAGTTTTTCAAACTGACCGTTGGGGGCGGTCTAACCGCCCTGGCCAGAATACTAACAGCTAGTTTTCCTTGTGAGGATATAAGTACCCCACGAGCTCCACTTGTTGGAGCTGCTGATTCAAGGGTTGCTGAGGTGCTTCCCCTGCTGTTTTTCATAAGCCAAAGCCAAAGAAACACCCCCAACTCTCTCTTTGTGAGATTTGCTATTCAAGCCATATCCTAGTGTTGGGTTGAGAGTTTAAGCCTTTGTGAGCTTGTGTGAGCTGAGCAAGAGCATCCCATAGCTCGAGCACCTGTGGTTCGCGTCGGAAAGCCTTTGAAGTATTTGTTACTCTTGGAGGTTTGCCTCCTAGACGGCTAGGCATCACTGGCTAGCTCCCAAGGTTGTGGTGAGCAGCGGCAAGTTTGTCAGGGTTGTGATCTTGCCTCTTCGTGGAAAAGATCGCCTTAGTGGAAACAAGGAAAGCGGTTGAAAGAGACCCGGCTTGTTGTGGGAGATTTCCCTTACAAGCTCCTCAACGGAGACGTAGCCGTTCCTTTGTGGGCGGTGAACTTCGAGAAACAAATCCTTGTATATCCTTTGTGGTTTGCCTCACTTGTTTTGATCTCTAGCATATTTACTTAGGTGTGCTTGTCTTTGAGTGCAGGGATCATCACCCTGCTGGTGATCATCTACAGGAGCCACTCAAGAACTTAGGTTCTTGCTAGAAGTCAAGAGAAGACTTGAGTTGTTTTGCAGGTTCACTGGGCAGGGCGGTCTAATCGCCCCAGGACCCGGTATAACCGCCCCCTCTGGTTCAGTACGTCAGGGGCTGTCTAACCGCCTGGCAGGGGCGGTCTAAATGCCTGTTCCAGTGAAGCTCAAGTTTCCGGGGGGAGTTTTATTTGGTCGTCTCGCCTATCTATCCCCCTCTAGGCGGCATCAAGGTCCTTTCAAGAGCTGGGTACATAGGAGGACAACTCAACCAGCCCAATACCCAAGCGCATGGCACTATAATTGATCCCCAAACAGGACGTAGGGTTCGCCACCTTGGCGACCCAAACCTGTATAAATCTTGTGTCCCATGTCCTTACGCGTACCTTCGAGTTCCAGGTCTGGTGATCCCCAGCACAATCGTCTACCTCGGGTACCCCCTTAGTAGGTTTGCCGGTCTAGAACACCAACAGTTCTTGAGGGCACCCACAGTTGTAATGACACCACACTCTCTATAATAGAGACCACCTCGGCAATGGAAAGTGCAAAAGACAATGCGTCCAACAACCTTTCTTTAGGCGCAATCTCCAACAGAAAAGAAAATGGATAAAATATTACTAGTACTTATCTGTTTCTTCAACCTCTTGGCGTCCTTGTTCCCCACGCAGCTGTGCTAGCACCTGGCGCCGTAGGTCCTCCATGGTGTCGCAGCTTCTAAGCACGTCGGCGGTGGCATCCTTCCAGCGAGGTGCAGCCCATCCTCCTCGCCAGCGGGTAGACTCTGCACGCATGGGCCACTCTTCCACAACGACTGCCACACAGGTCACGACAGTAATCACATTTCCTACTCTCCTGACCAAGAACCTCCCAAATCGATCCCGCCTGCTCTTGCCAGCCGTTCTGCACTTCCGCAGCCCGCGACCGGACGACAACCACAGCGGAGGCAAGCTCCCCACCGGTCTCGACACCCTTGCAAGGCGCGCAGCACGGGTGGCGGCGAGCTCGATCCCCACCGTCCTCGTCGAGTCTGCCGCCTCATCCTATGCCTCCTTGCCGGTCTGCCACCCCACCTCTACACCACCTCGCCCCTTGCCAGAAGCAGTCGCTTCCTGGCACCTGTACGACTCCCCATCCATGTACCTCGCCTGTCATCGCAGGCCCTCCCAGCGTCGGCCCACCTGCCTACCAGCTTCGGCCCTGCACTGCGCTCCCACACCCGCAACTAGCTGCTCCGCCCTGCACGAGGTTGCGCTGAGGCTGAGCTCGAGCTTTTCTACTACCAGCGGAGAGCAACACCGCCATGGGGTCCTCGCACACGCCACCTCCGCCCGCTCCATCTCGCGGAGGTCGGCTTGCCGCCATTCATGGCTCTCCCGATCCCCACACCCTTGCTTGTGCTGCCACGACACCCGCGGGCTCGTCAGTGGCAGCGACTGTTGACAGATAAAAGACGTATCCACCTACGATCCGCAAGCGTACGGACTTACACCTTTTCACCACAGGATTCCCTAGGTTCTTGTCAATCCGCGGAGCAAGGGGATTACAAGCGTTTGATCTACTTCTACTCACTAACTACTCCAACCCTATCTATGGTCAAATTAGAAAACGACTACACTACTAGAGAGAACGATTAAACTATCAAGATAGCAGACACTCGCCCATGGGTCTACGATACTTGAACATGCAACCACTTAAAGCACAAAAACCAATCTAATCTATCGGGGGGTGTGACCACGATTTCGCCCTTTCCCTCCCCCCGTACTGTCACTACGCGGAGGTATTCGTGACTAGACCTATGATGGACACGGCGTATTGAATTGATCCAAGGGAGCATTGGGATCCATACTTCCTTTACGACACAGTAGCTAACCTTAAGCATCTAAGCACATTCAACACAAGATGATAGATAGATATTCCAACAAAGTACGATTACATCTTCAAGACCGATTACAACCATGGACGAATAAGAAGATTACCCCATCAAGGTGCTAGCATGGCACCGTTGATCACGGTGACGCTTCCGACGATGTCTTCCTTCTTCTCCTCTTGAGGGTGCTTCCTTCGAGATGGGCGATCCTCTTCCGGAGATCTCCCTCCTCTCTCTCTAGCTTGTGGATGGCCTCTCGGTGTGAATGGCTCTCTCCTTCGCAAATGGCGGCACCTCTAGGGCTTTAGGGTTGAAGATCCTTCGGGTGAAAGGAAAGGGGGGGCCGAACCGACGCCGGAAGTGGGCCGGGTCGGCCGGCTTGGGTCGGCCGGCCCCGTGCCCATCCCGGCCGACTCGGTCGCCCCTCGTGTGATTATGTACTTTGCCCCCCTCCATTTGCATCATTTTGACGATGCCATCCCCGCATCTAAGATGGAGGTTCTTCGTGCATGAAGTTCGGTCTTTTACGCTTCAATCATCGGGGATGTTCCTTTCTAACACTTCGGTCCTCACCACCGTTGGAGGTGATTTCATCAAGCTCATGAACACGAACAAGACTCCGTAATTGCTCCTTTGAACTTGTTGTGAATCCGTCCTTTATGTCCATGTTTTCCTACATAAACACAACACTTCCAAATGCATGCACAAAGATGAACTTGTCATATGATTAGTGTGTCTAGTGGTGGGTTAGTTCCATAATCAAATCCAAACCAAAGTGTAATGAACATGTTTGGTGTACCAAAATACACCGTCAACATCTCCACCACGCTTAGCTCTTGCTCGTCCTCGAGCAAGTACTCGTAAAAGAACTTCGTCCAAGGCGTTGTAATCGTGCTCCGCTAGTTCTTTCTTCACAAGTTAGTCAATATTTTATCTTTAATACATAAACATGAAGTAATGATCATCATACATAAACATGGATGTTTAGAATCTTTACCACGTCAAGATTTACCCCACAACTCAAACTCTTCACCCAAGGCCTTCAATCTCAGTCATGCTTAGTTCTTTGCTTCCATTGGAGGGTATTATGATTTTCAAAAATAAAATTCCTGCAACAAGTGTTAGACAAAAACCTTTCTCCAAGCTCTCTCATGTCGCTCACATAAGGTGGCTATCCTACACGATTTTTTTTCATAAAACTCTCACCTCCCATAAGTCTCTCATATACATGTAGAGTGGAGCTATAGGTATGGCTAGCACAATCAATACAAATATTGTCAAACTAAGAACATCCTCTAATTGTTGTTTACCTTTCAAAGCAAATGACCATGAGAATTAAACCATATGTGGGGATATCAAGGATGAGAAGATATAGAATGGTGGACATGTGCAAGGGCAAAAGAAAATATGACTACGAGGCACCGATGACGTCCTTGTTGTCGGATTGCACATGGTTGGAAAAAGAGTGAAAGTTTCGTCTCTCAACAACGTGACATCCTTCCTTGCACTTTTCTTTCACTTGATTCATCCCTCTCATATCTTTCTTGCCACTCCTCTTTCTTACTTTTCTTCTTTCTTTTTTTATTTTCTTTTTCAATCACTCTCTTTCATTCTCTCATACACATATATATTTTTTTCTTTCTTTCTTTTCCATACACATATTTTTCTTTACTCTTCCCTCTCTCGACATCTTCATCTCTCTTTTCAAAGCTCTCTACCCCTCTCTTTATTGCATAGATACAATCTGAATTTTAAAGTAAAACCATGCTAAAGACGAGACGGAACTTCGAAAATAGGTTGTGTTCAAGGAATACGATGTACAAAAGAGATATAATGGTTTGGGTTTGGAATTCGGCGATGTACGAGACTTCCGATGTGAAAGTCACGTTACCGAATGCATGACGAGGCTAGCAATAAAAGATAAGCACAAGGACATGATCATTGCTTGAAATTAAAACTTCCAAGAGAGAAGGATCCTAGCCCAACTCAATGTGCTAATCGCACTTATGGTGGAGCAAAATAAGTTTGGCTTTGTATAGGATTTTTTTCTTACTCTCAACTTGGAAAAAAAGATTTGCTAACCTTCATCACAAGGGTTTTTTTGATAATTTTCAGAATTGAATTCCTCCTATTTTTAGCATCGAACATAGCACAATTAAAATAAAAAACTCAAGATCGAAGTACGGTATGGGTACTTTTAGAAGTAGCAATTCCACTAAGCACCACGGTAAACGTTTCAAATCACACACTTATGTTCATACATCAAAAATTAAAGATAAACAACGAGTAAAGCAAGAAAAAGCATCACAAGAGACACAAAATTTAAAGGACTCTTTTTATTTGATTTTCTTTGATGCAAACACTAAATTAAGACACTTCAAAGTTGCAAAAATTTTAAAGCACACTCAAACTCAAACTAAAGACTCTTAAACTCTAAAACTCTCTCGAAAACTAAACCGAACCAAACTAAACTTGAAGCTAAAGGCTAGCTAGCTAGCTCTCCCCCACGCTAAAATCATACGACGTCCTCGTTGTATCTTATAAAAAACCTATGAGG
This sequence comes from Cenchrus americanus, assembly GCA_947561735.1. Lineage (NCBI taxonomy): Eukaryota > Viridiplantae > Streptophyta > Magnoliopsida > Poales > Poaceae > Cenchrus > Cenchrus americanus. The sequence continues at coordinate 24,991,747 of OX387244.1, read as the reverse complement.
GAAAACTAAACCTAATGGTACTTGCCGCAACTATTGCACCACTTGCCCTTCATGTTTCCCACCATGCCGAATAACTTGCGCACGTTGTGATTCATGAACTTGTAGTCATCTTCGACCATGCGTTCCAAATCCTCCATGTGCTGCCTCATCGCCTCCATGGCCTGGAAACATTCGTTGACCGATGCGTAGAGCTCCGAAAAGGAGTGACGGCAAGCCGCACAACACATCGGATGCATCCCGAAAGGCTCGTCATCGCCAGGGTCTCCGCCGTCGTCGCCGCTATCGTCACCATCATCACCGTCGTCGTCGTCGTTGCCGCCGCCGTTGGAGCCTTCAAGAGTCTTCTCCTTGGGCACCTCTTCCCGATAGTACAAGTCATTGTCTTCCTTTCCGACGGCCACCCAAGAGCTCGGGCTATGATCGTCGAAATAGTCACTTCCCCCATAGTCTTTAGGCTCGGGCGACACCTCCTTGTAATCCTTCCTCTTCATGCATCGGATGCGCACTGACCTTCGAACGGGAGTAGGGACCTTCTCCTCCTTGACGGGGTTGCGAGATGAGATAGCTCTGGTCGGACACGCCCTCCGCAACGGATGCGGGCGGTCCTCTTGATCTCGACGGGTAGCTTGAGCTCGCATCGCTTCGCCTCCTCCATTGATGGCTCCTTGGCACCTTGCTTCAACTCTACGCTCTTCGGGGACATCCTGGCTGCTGCGTGGGTGCAAAAGAATGCGAGATGGGATGGGTTCTCGAGCTCCCAATTCGACCAATTAAATAGTCCGAAAAGGAATGCCCTAGAACCGCATTTTCCCTTTTCAAATTGTCCTTAAAATTTTCTGACCAAAGAAGGAAGTCGAAAAGGCACGTTCCAGGGAAAAACCGGGGTGAACCGCCGCCGAAACCCCCCTGGGCCGGTCGGAGGCCGGGCCGGCCGCCCACCTCGCTCCGCGGGCCGGTCCGGTCCCGTTTTTGGTGTACCCCATTTATTTCTCGTTCTTAGCCCGTGACAAAAAGTTGGCCCAGTAAAACTTCGCGGGACTCCAGAAAAATAAAAAAAACTATTTACAAAAATCCACACCTTGTTTTACGTCCTAGGCTGGACGTTCAGACTCTTCTTCCATGGTGAAGACATCAATATGGTGAAGGGGCACAACGTTGGGTTCGTAGTAAACCTTAAGCCGTTGACCATTCACCATGAATTGATCACCTTTCACATACATAATGGTTACCGCTCCATTGGAGAGCACCGAATGAACAATGTATGGTCCGTCCCACTTGCTTTGCAATTTCCCCTTTCCGAAGGTTTTAAACCTCGAATTGTAGAGGAGGACCTTATCTCCTTCTTCAAACTCTTCTTCAACCTTTTGTCATACCACCTTTTAATCCTCTCTTTGTAAATGCTTGCATTCTTGTATGCTTTCAACCTCATCTACTCTAGCTCGCTTATTTGAATTCTTCGCTTCACCACCGCGGCATCGAGATCAAGCTTCATCTCTTTGATCGCCCAATAGGTTTTATGTTCCAACTCAACCGGAAGGTGAAAAGCTTTTCCATAGACAAATTGATAAGGGGTCATACCTATCGGTGTCTTGAACGTCGTTCGGTACGCCCACAAAGCTTCGTCTAATTTCTTTGACCAATCTTTGCCTCCCCTCTCTATGGTTTTGGTGAGGATGCTCTTTAATTGCCTATTTGATGTTTCCGCTTGTCTGTTGGTTTGTGGGTGATAGGCTGTAGAGACCCTATGTTCAATTCCCAACTTGGACAAGCACTTTTAAAATTCTTCCCGGTGAAATGAGTTCCTCCATCGCTTATCAAGATTCTTGGTGTACCGAAACGAGGAAAATCATGCTCTTGATCATGGCAATGGACTCTTCTGTGGAAGCTTTACAACATGGCATGGCCTCTACCCACTTGGATACATAATCAACCATGACTAGGATATGCTCATATCCATGTGAGTTTTTGAAAGGCCCCATGAAGTCTATTCCCCACACATCGAATAAGTCGATTTGTAGATTATATCTCAAGGGCATAAAATTTCTTCGAGAAATATTCCCGATTCTTTAGCATTCGAGGCATGACGCAACGTATCTTTTAGTATCTTCATGCATCTCCGGCCAATAGAATCCGCTGGACCATACTTTTGCTTGTGTCTGAAAATGGCTATAGTGTCCACCATACTCCGCCAAGTGGCACTTTCTCAAGATTTCTAGTCTCTCTCTCTCTTGGCACACATCTTCTCATGACTTCATCATTGCCAAGTTTGAAGAGGTATGGTGCATCCCAAAAGTATTTTCGTTCGGAGATTATCCTCCTTTGAGAGTTTTTATCTAAATGATCAAGAGGCATCTTCCGAATTGCTCGAATGATGTCAATCATCCAAGTGTCTTTATCGAACACTCGATAGAGGTGGTCATCTCTCATCTTGTCTTCTATGGGCTCTTTATCATCTTGTCCACGGTTCATCCTAAACAAATGATCGGCCACAACATTCTCCACCCCCTTCTTATCACGAATTTCAACATCGAACTCTTGGAGAAGAAGGATCTAACGAATCAAACGTGGTTTAGCATCCTTCTTAGCCAAGAGATACTAGATGGTCGCGTGATCAGTGTAAGCAATGACCTTCGAGTTCACGATGTAAGATCTGAATTTTTCAAAGGCGAATACCACTGGTAGCAACTCTTTCTCCGTAGTGACATAATTTAATTGTGCCTCATTAAGAGTTTTACTAGCGTAGTAAACGGCGTGAACTCGGCCTTCCTTTCTTTGACCCAAAACCGCTCCTACGGCGTAGTCGCTTGCATCACACATGATCTCGAAAGGTTGGCTCCAATCTGGAGATTGAATAGTGGGAGCACTCACCAAAGCACTTTTCAAGGTTCGAAATGCCGCTAAGCACTTTTCATCGAAGTCAAAAGCCACATCCTTTTGAAGGAGGTGCGTCAAAGGCTTAGTGATCTTTGAGAAGTCCTTAATAAATCTTCTATAAAATCCGGCATGACCTAGAAAGCTCCTCAAGGACTTAACATCTGTCGGAGGTGGGAGTTGCTCAACTGTCTCCACTTTAGCTTTGTCCACTTCGATTCCTCTCTCGAATATAACATGTCCGAGCAAACTCAAACATCTCACATCTGGGCGAAATTAATAAAATTCCTACTCCACCACCTTTGCCACATGAGGATCCATCAAAGAATAAAGCCCAAGGAGTAATTTCAAGCAAATCAATTGATGGATCACGATGTTCAGTAATGAAATCAGCAATAATCTGACCTTTAATAGCTTTTGCCGATTCAAACTTTAGCTCAAACTCGGATAAAGCCAAAATCCATTTGCCAATCCTTCCATTCAAAATTGGCATAGATAACATGTGTTTAATTACATCAAAGTTTGAATATACAACGCATTCGGCATTCAACAAATAGTGCCGAAACTTTGTACATGAGTAATAAACACACAGGCAAAGCTTCTCCGTAGCCGAATACCTGGTCTCAGGATCAAGCAATTTTCGGCTAAGGTATGCTACTATCCGTTCCTTCCCTTCAAATTCTTGTATAAGGGCCGATCTAATGGTTTGGGTATCGGCCGCCACGTACAACTTGAAAGGCTTGTTCAACTGTGGAGGTACCAATATTGGTGGTTCCTTCATGTACTGCTTGATTTCATCGAAAGCCTTTTGTTGTTCATCACCCCATACAAATTTCTGATCTTTCTTGATCCTCAGCAACGAAGAGAAAGGCAAAACCTTTTGTGACAAATTTGAAATTAATCTCCTCACAAAATTGATCTTGCCAAGCAGTGATTGCAACTCCTTGAGATTGGTTAGAGGAACAACTTCATCGATAGCTTTCATGCTCTTCTTGCCAACTTCTATTCCTCCTTCATGTACCAGAAACCCCAAGAATTATCCAGCTGGAACCCCAAAGGCACACTTGTTCGAATTCATCTTCAAACCATGCTTTCGGGTGCACTCCAGAGTTTTTCTCACATCATCCAAGTGTGAGTCATGATTCAAACACTTGCACGACATCATCAATGTAAATCTCAACAATTTTGCCGATCAACTCATGAAAAATGTAATTCATGGCTCTTTGATAAGTTGCACCGGCATTTTTTAACCCAAATGTCATGACAATCCATTCAAAAAGGCCTATATGTCCAGGACATCTGAAGGTTGTCTTTGATATGTCTTCTATTGCCATAAAAATTTGATTGTACCCTGCATTGCCATCCATAAAACTAATAACTTTATGTCCAGCAGCAACATCAACCAACAAATCAGCAACAGGCATTGGGTATCCATCCATGGGAGTAGCTCTGTTTAAATCTCTAAAGTCTATGCAAACCCTCATCTTTCCATTTTTCTTGTAAACAGGGACGATGTTAGAGATCCACTTCGCATATCTGCATGGCCGAATGAAATTTGCATCAATCAATCGCTCAGCTTCTTTTTTCACGTCGGCCAATACTTCATCCTTGTAGATTTTTCGGGGAGGTTGCTTATAAGGTTTAAAACCAGGCTTAATTGGCAACCGATGTTCAACAATGGAACAATCCAAACCAGGCATCTCCGAATAATCCCAAGCGAAGCAATCTTTATATTCTTTCAGTAACTTAATTAATCCTTCTCTGAAACTCGGATCTAAGTTAGCACTGACAAATGTCAGCCTTGGCTTGTCACCATCTCCAATATCAATTTCTTCCAATTTGTCAGCCGACATGAATTCACGCCCTAACTTCCCATCAGTTCCATCAATTGGATTATCCATTAAAAATTGTTATAAGAGCCGACTGCATGAATCGGCTGTTGATCACTGCTGGCTGGTTCAACAGGACCTTCACCCCAGTCTTTTCCTGAGAAGCAATCTATGCCTTGATACTCCCAAAAAGCTGGTTCGACGTTATCCACGCTCACTGAATCATCTGCCTGGACTACCTCTATATCATCATCTACCCATTGAACAAGCTGTTGGTGCATGGTTGATGGGATGCAGCAGTTTGCATGGATCCAGTCTCGTCCCAGTGGCAAGCTATAAGCCCCTTTGCCTTCAATGACAAAGAAGGTTGTGAGCAAAGTCTTAGACCCAATCATCAGGTCCACGTGCACGCAGCCCTTGGTGTTTGAAGGATTCCCAGCAAAATCATTCAGAATTATACTTGTTGGCGTTAAATCTCCAGGGCCCATGCCAAGCTTCCTGAACGTGGTGTATGACATCACGTTGACTGCAGCTCCACCATCAACAAACATTTTGGTCAATGGCTTGCCATTGACATATCCTCTCAAGTACAGCGGCCTCATATGTCGATTCTTGGCTGGTTTGTCGAAGATCGCCTGCTTAGCCAACACTAGCTGTGCCATTAACCCAAGTTGTTCATCCTCATTGACGTCTGGGGACGCTTCTTCCTACACAACTTGGTTAGCTGGAGCCATGAACTCATTCGGCAAAAGGTATACCATGCATGTTGGAGCCGAACGACCTGATCCATCAGGCCTATCCTTTGGACGCCACATCTGCTTTCTCTTGATCCCTTCTTGTTTCAACTCTTGATTCCTCAAGCACTGAACCCTTCTCTTTTGGCTTCTCCTCAAGCCAGGAGGGCACCATTGTCCTTCTTGCCAGATGTATTCACGCTCCTATTCTTCTTGATCAACCCATTTTTGATCAGCATATCTCTTCCTTGGGTGATCATTGACTTCATTTATTTTTATGCGCCGACCGTCATTAGGATGTATCCTTCCAATTCTTTCATGGACGGATCGGCGATTGACAGTATCCTGCCTATACTCAGCGTACTTATCACTGCATTCAGGGCAATTGTTCAATGTAGGAAGCTTCAAGCCCTCATTCCAGCAATACCTGAAGAACGCACATCCCCAATGTGCACGCTCCTGTTCTCGTGCATGTTCTTCTAGCTATCTTCCGTGTGCTTCTTCCTCAAACCTCCGTGCTTCCTCCTCGTATTTCTGTTTTTGGTAGCGTTCCTTCTCTTGTTGACACTGCCACTTGTTAAGGAGGATACGTGTAGTCACCCTGGGTTTGGTTCTGGAAGATTCCCCTACTTCAATTTGGCTTCTCAGGATGCGAGGCGCTTCCTTGTGGACCTTTTCCACTGTCAATTGCCGAGCAGGATCAACTGATCCATCTTGCTTTACTCTGGCTGAAGTTTAGACATTTACTTTTCCCTTCTCTTCAGCAGTTATCATGTTAACAGAGAAACCAACCATATTCTGAGGGAAAGGGTTGCCATCCAGCTTCATTTTATTGTCAAATTTCAAGTGACCCTCCTGGATAGCCTTCTGGATCCTCATCCTGAAAACCCTACAATCATTAATGGAGTGAGAGTTCCTGTCATGAAATCCACAGTATCTTTTCTCTTTGACTCCATCGGGCCGAAGCATAGAATGCCCTTCCGGCAGCTTGATTCGGCCTTCCTTCACAAGGAACTCAAAGAGCTTGTCAGCCTTGGTCACATCGAAGTCATATGTGCCCTTGGCTTGCTTTATCCATCGCTGGTTCACAGTTAGCGGTTCCTTGCCCCACGTCATCTCAACTGCTGCTATCTCCTCATCATCAAACTCTTCCCCTTGATCAGCTCTCTCAAGGAATTGGTTATAGATATCAGCTATGTCATTGTGTTTGGCAAATCTGGAGTCTTTCTTGAATCCGTAAGCTTGATTACTCATTAATGACAACCTTTGTGACAGTTGCCCAAGATTGTGAAACTCCATGCCGAACAGCTTCTCCCGAATAGCTAGTAACATTCCCGCAACAGCCATGTACGCAATTGATCATCTGGCAGATTCAAAGAGAAGCACATGCCTTTGGTCTCTCTGAATCTTCTGAGAAACTCCATGGGTGTTTCATTGTGCCTCTGTCTCAGGGTGGCCAGATCAATTATCTTTTTCTCAGTACTGCCACTGAAGTAATGAGCATGGAACTTCTGTTCCAAATCCTTCCAAGTACAGATCGATTGAGCAGGCAAAGAAGCAAACCATGTAAAGGTTGGGCTTGTCAATGACAAGGGGAAGTATCTGATCCTAAACGCTTCATCAGCTGGAGCTTCCCCAAGCTGCATCAAGAATCGGGCTATATGTTCCACAGTACTTGTATCATCTTGCCCAGAGAACTTTGTAAAAGCTGCAGGAGGTTTCACCGTTGGTGGCAAAGCCACCCTGTTGTACCATTCTGGGAAAGGAGGCGTGTAAGCTTGTCCCTGCATCTTAGGTTTAAGGCCGAATTGATTTTGCAAAACATCGGCCATCTTCTGCACCATGAGATCAACATTAGCATCTTGGTCCCCTGGTCTTCCAACAGGCCCATTAAGCATTCTTGCAGCTGCACCATATCCAGGGTTTGGGAAAGCATCAATAGCGCCATAATCCATGACTTCTGAATACCCCTCACCATACATATTCTTCTGTAGTCTGTTGTTTGCTGGGGCTATCCTATAAGTGGGGTTAGGTAGAACTTCAGAAGAACCGAATGCTAGATCTCCATAAGTAGGCCTATTGGGCATTGCCTGATAAGGGTTCAGCTGTTGGACTGGGTGACCTCCAGTACTTTGTAGAGGCGGCTGGATCGGTTGACTTCCCACGCTCTGTGGAGGTGGTTGGATTGGTTGACCTCCCATACTTTGCAGAGGCGGCTGAGCACTTGCATCTCGAGCTGGTTGAGTAGCACTAGTTTCTCCAACCTCCACAGTAGATGATTGAGGTGTTACCCGATTAAGCGTCCTCTCCATACCAGGGCCAAAGACTCCTATCATCATCTGCTTGAACATATTCAGAAAAGCAGTATGATGCTTGACCATTATGCTTTCTATAGTCTGCCGAAAAGCATTCAAGGCCTCCTGTTTCTCCTGAGCAGACGTGGTGTCAGGCTCCCCCGGTAACAGAACCCTTGGCATGTCAGATTTGAGATACGGCACACCACTTCTGTTCTTGCCAAATGACATCAAGCACTTATGTTGAAACTGGTCAATGGCATCCTTCAACTGCACCTGCTGCTCCAGAGACAGTTCATCAAAGGCGACATCCATGACGTCGTGAATGTCAGGCATCTGGAATCAGCTAGAGTGTCCCACCAGGCGTGCCAAAAAGTGTGTTGACGCAAAATCAGCACCCTGCGCCAGGCACACAGCAAGCCGAATGAAGCTGGCTTAAAACACGTGCTGGATCTGAAGCGTGCCAGTCAATTTTCCTGAAACTGACAAAGGATAAAAAATAATTAGATAACACATGGAACTTGTCGGGTGGTACCAGACAGTTCCGTATTTACGGCTAGAAAGCCAATTAAAATGACATATAGCTACAACAAGCTATGTGTCAATGGTTCAAATATCATTCGAGGGCTTTAAAACATGAAAACAGGGTATAGCTGAATGCATGATGTAAGCATGACGAAATATCGATCTTTGTTTAATTAGCATTGCTCGCATAGGGTCGTGACCGATTTTCTAAGATAAATAACAATAAAATAAATAAGGCGAAAGCATGATTATAAATATGAAGTAAACAAGCATGCATAGGCCAAAAGCACTAGTCTACCGCATGTCTAGGCACTTTCAAACCCGTCAAGCATGACATCAAACAAGTTAATCCACCGCATGATACAACTTGTTTAAAACCAAGCCACCAACCACAAATAGATTAATCCACCGCATGATACCATCTAAATATGGAAGGCTAAAAGCATACATTATTTAAAACAAGATTTATGACCACGTTTCACTCATGGTAGGACTGCCGAATACGACTGTACAGCCGAATCGGGTTCCGTGGAGAAGGAACAAGCATACCAAAGATGATAAACCTATCAGATTGAATTGAAATCTAATACACTGGATGATTAGTTCTAAAACAACCCAAAAACCTGCATCTACCGCATAATACTCAGTTCTTTCAAGATTTATACAAAATCGATAAGCTTGAACCCGCAACACATGACAATCTAGATTAATTCGGGTTCGGCTATTAAAGAGCACGTGATCCATGCACCACATTGGATTAGAGATTTGAACATGTAACATGAGGATCACAAAACAAGATGGAGCCGAATCTAATCAATCTAAATTGGGCAAAGGAGTGTTACGTGAATTAAACATAAAGTAAAAAATCCAAAGCAACACATGGTAACTTAATGAATCTATTAGATCTTGCCAAATCTAATAGAGCCGATAACTAGCTCCAAGCTAGATCTTAGCCCACCGCATGGCTCGTGATCTAACAAGAAACCCTCTTGAACCAAGTTTAAATCCACCGCATGATACTAAGCATGGTAGCAAGACTACTTGCATCACGATCTAATTCCACCACATGATACTAGACATGATACAAGGTTGCCGGTACTTACGGAGGTCGATGGATCGATGGCTCCTCTCGAAGAACTCAACGACTCGACTAAAGGACTCGATGTTTGGCACGGGGCCGGTTTAGTTGTGAAGATGTTCGATCCCTATTACAGACATCAAGGGTTTATATTTATACCCTTGTCCTAACACGACTCCTGGTCGACTACGAGTACAACATTTAATGCCTAAATTAATATTCCGACGCCAATGTCCATCTCGTACACACCATCAACTCGTTCCTTCCTTATATCGGGCCACGTCACCACGCATTCCCGAAAACTTCCTTTTACATGCGCAAACAGTCCTTTTGCCGAACGATGGTGTATTGCCGACCGCAAGCACCTTTACCGAATCCTCCGAGGAGATTTTCCCTGCCGAATGGTATTTCGTCACCAACTCGGCCCACAAGTCAGCCCCTTTCCTGCACCAATTTTTGGTGTTAACACCAATCACCTTTCTATGCTTTTTTAATAAATTCAGCAACTTCTCATTTTCTTCGGGACTCAACTCGTCGCTCACGATGACTGGATAAGTCTTGTCTGGGCCCAAAAATTCGTACTTTAATCCTTTAGGCAAAGGTTTGAGATCCACCTCGGGCACTTATGGCTCCTCGGGTTTAATTTCTCCTATGTCCTCAAATTTTCCTTCCTCCACGCTTCCATCTTGTGGTTCTAATCCTTTTGTTGCTTCTTCTAGTTCTTCTTCTTGTTGATCATTGGCTTGATTCTCCATCACCCTTTGCTGCGGGTCTTTAAGGGTTTCAACAAAACAAAGACTATCTACCTCCTCTACTTCTTCGTCTTCGGGAAGAAAAGGTGAAGGGTGTTTAGAAACGCGAAGAGAGTTATATGTGTACTTCTTTCCATTAAGGTTCATTTTTACTTTGCCTTTTCCGGCATCTAACACGACATCAACCAACTTAAGAAAGGGCCTACCTAGGATTATGTGATCATGATTACTATGGTAAGCATTAATAACAAAGAAATCGGTTGGTATACATTTTCCAGAGATTATTACATTCATGTTGCAAGCAATACCTAGAGGTCTAATAGTTCTACCATCTCCCATGATTAATTTTGCTGATGTTGGAGCTAAGTCTAGGTTGTGGTCTTGAACTTTATCGTAAATTTTAGAAGATAGGACACTTACTTGGGCTCTGATGTCGCACAAAGCTTTGCATTGAACTCCATTAATCTCGCAACTCAAGTGTGGTGCCATCTTCTCCTCTTCTTCAGATCCTATCGCGTAAACTTCGGCGAGGCGAGCATATGGCGATGCCTCGGGCTTGATCCCCATGATTCTTTTCACCTAGGCAATGTGTTCCTGATACACTTCGTAATCTCCAAAGAGCTTTTGAAAGATCTCACCGGTGGTTTCAAGGTCATATGAATCTTCCACTTTCTTTTCCGATGGGAAATCTGTTTCCAACGCTCTTGCCATCCCCTTTTGGTTAGGGAACGACCTTCTCTAGTCAAATACTTCCCCGTAATCAATTGGAACCCAATCCATTGGTTCGAACTCCCTTAATGGCTTTGCGCTTGACATACTCCTCTTGGTTGTTTCATTTGATTCGGCGAAGTCAACGCTCGGGGTAGTTCTTGACTTGACGCGCTCTTCTTCAAGCTTTTCCGGGATTGGCTCCTCTTTTGTGACTTCTGAGGTTGCCTCTTTAGAATTTTCAGCACACTTCTTCATCTTTGAATTGTATTCTGGCTCTCCCGCAAGTCTTGTTTCCAATTTCTTTGCATGGCCGCCACTTTACTAATTTTTTGTAAAAGTTGAGTGGCTTCCGTGAGTGTTTTCTCCATGAGATCCCCACCTGCACACATTTGGACGTGTTGCATGCAACTAGGGGTTAGCGAAAAGAAAAATGTATGCAAGAGTACGTCACCAGAGAAGTCGAGTCTTGGTCCTTGTTCGATCAACTCATTAAACCTATTCCAAGCTCGGTCTATCCCTTCCTCTTCTCCTTGCGTGAAAGTGATCACTTGTCGCCTTAGATGTTGAACCTTGCTAATTGGAAAGAACTTCTCGCAAAACTTCTTTGTCAGCTTGTTCCGATTGCCTTCAACTTCAAAGGACGCAAACGAGTACCACATCTTTGCTTCACCGGCAAGTGAGTAGGGAAAAAGATTCCATTTGAACCATTCATCGGGAACTCCTTCTTGATGCACTGTGTTGCATAGCATCATGAAATGCCTTATGTGTCTACATGGGTTCTCCGTAACCATCCCTTCAAACGGGTTTGCCGCCGCCATCTCGATGATCTTGGATTTAATTTCATACTTGGTCGCTTCGAGCTTCGAATCCGACTCTTGTACTTTTATGTATTCACATCGAGGACTAGCGTAATCCCTTAGTGATTTCTCCGGTTCTTCCACGGGGTGGTTGACGAACGCCATCTAGACAACATGATAAAAACAAAAAAACCAAAACAAGTGGTTTTCTAGATAATGTGTGTTAGATGTTAGTAAACAAAAGATAAACTAAAAGATAAAACAAAGTTAGATGCAAACCAAACGATGTAAGCTAGCTAGCTTCCCGGCAACGGCGCCAGAAAAAGGGGCTTGTTGACAAATAAAAGACGTATCCACCTACGATCCCCAAGCATCTAAGCACATTCAACACAAGATGATAGATAGATGTTCCAACAATGTACGATTACATCTCAAGACCGATTACAACCCATGGACGAATAAGAAGATTACCCCATCAAGGTGCTAGCATGGCACCGTTGATCACGGTGACGCTTCCGACGATGTCTTCCTTCTTCTCCTCTTGAGGGTGCTTCCTTCGAGATGGGCGATCCTCTTCCGGAGATCTCCCTCCTCTCTATCTAGCTTGTGGATGGCCTCTCGGTGCGAATGGCTCTCTCCTTCGCGAATGGCGGTGCCTCTAGGGCTTTAGGGTTGAAGATCCTTCGGGTGCAAGGAAAGGGGGGCCGAACCGACGCTGGAAGTGGGCCAGGCCGGCCGGCTTGGGCCGACCGGCCCAGGCCCATCCCGGCCCAGCTCAGTCGCCCCTTCGCTCCCGTGGGTCCTCATGTGATTATGTACTTTGCCCCCCTCCATTTGCATCATTTTGACGATGTCATCCTCGCGTCCAAGATGGAGGTTCTACGTGCATGAAGTTCGGTCTTTTACGCTTCAATCCTCAAGGATGTTCCTTCGGGAAATAAATATCATGCAGGGGGTTTTGGGTGTCGGATGGGTGGCGGTATACCCAGTACGGGTGTGAGGAAGTTTGGGCACGGTTTGGATTAAAATCGCGCATGAAATGACAGGTTAAAGGAGGTATTTTGGGTTAATTAGGGGCCTGTTAGTATTTTATTTTAAAAGAAAATGACCTAATTATAATATTTAAACCTAGCGGGGGTTTAATTATAATAGTCTAGGGGTTTAATTAAAAAGGACAGGGTTGTTTTGGTGAAATATCCTAAGGGTTAGGGTCTGATTTGAAAGAAAGAGAGAGAGGAAATAGAGGGGGGTTCGGTTTTGGCAAAGGGGGAAAAGGGCAGGGGGTATGGGCAAAACAACCATCTTCTACCTCACCTCCCTCACGATACAGAACAGAGGCGCGATGGACAGGAGGCCGACCGGTGGAAGGGGGGAGGGGCGCCAGCGACCGAGGCCATGGGGACGGCCGGGAAGTGGGGCAAAACGAAGAGGAGCTCGAGGGCAACCGATTCCGCTCCTTACCTCGGGCTAGGGTGCTCTGGAGAGGCGGATCGACGGCCGGATGTGGGGCTGCTCGCAGTGGTGGCCGGGGCGGCACTGGTGGTGGCAATGGAAGGCTCGGGAAGGAGAGGAAATTGGTCGTGGAGGTGCGGGGCGAGGTGGGGAGCCGGTCCGACCCTTTTATAGGCGCGGGAAGGTCGGTTCGGCGAGGATTTTTGAGCTCTAGGAGCTTCGATGGCCGGAAATGGCGGTGGGGAGAAATATCTCGGCGTAGACCTTGGGCTGGTGAGCTTCCATGCGGCGCGGCGCTGTGGGACGTGACCCTTCGTGCAGGCGGCTGCTGTGGCTGTGGGGAAGGAGACCGACTGGGGGGAAGGATTAATGGCGGAGGTGACAGGGTGGTCGTCGCTTGTCAGAGCAGGGGAGGGGGAGGGGATATGCGGCTCGGCAGGCTGCGGGGCCGGCCTTGGCGTGCCGTGTCGGCGAGCCCGCCGGCCGGGTTCGGTCGAGGAGAGAGGGGGCGCCGGTCCTGGAGGACCAGGCCGCGGGAGGGGGTCGGGGTCGCGCAGGAGGTCGCGGCCTGGAGCCGACCGAAGGAGGAAGAAAGGTGGGGAGGAAAAGAAGAAAAGAAAACGCAAAAAGAAAAGAAAAAAAGGAAAAAAAGAAAAAAAAAGAAATAGGAGGAGGAAAAGAAATAGAAAAATGGGAAAAGAAATAGGAAAGAGTTTAGAAAAATTAGGAGAATTTCTTTGAAAATTAGAGGGGCGCTGGGGCGGCACGCGTGGGTGATGGCCCGGGTGCAGGCGGTGCCGGCGGGATTCGCGACACGCGTGCCGAGGGAAAGGAATCGACCAAGGTTTTGAAAGGCGGGTTAAATGAGCTCAGCGGGAAAGTTTTGAAAACACACGTGATTTATTAGGATCTAAAAACGTGGGCGTTACAAACCTACCCCACTTAAAATGAATCTCGCCCTCGTGATTCGGCTAGGTTTCGAACAGGTGGGGAAACTCTTTCTTCAACGCGTCCTCTCGTTCCCACGTGGCTTCTTCTACTCTGTGTCTGCTCCATTGAACTCTGCACACCCGTACTTCTGATGTCCTTGTTCTTTTGACCGCTGTGTCCAAAATCTTGACGGGCACTTCCTGGTACCTAAGGTCTGGCTGTAGATTGATGGTCTCTACCGGTACTCGCTTTTTTTCGAGGACCTTCAAACATCTACGTAGCTGGGAGACATGAAACACTGGGTGTATGTCTGACATCTCTTCTGGTAGCTCCAACCGGTATGCTACTACTCCGACCCTCTTCAGTACTTTATACGGTCCAATGTACCGAGGGGCCAACTTTTTGTGCACCTGAAATCTCCGAGTCCCTCGGATAGGTGAAACCTTGAGGTAAGCGAAATCTCCAGGATTGAAGCTTGCTTCTCGCCTCTTCTTGTCTGTGCAGCTCTTTTGTCGGGATTGGGCGGCTTTCAACTTTTCTCGGATGTTGGCTACTCGCTCTTCGGCTTCCTTTATAAGTGCGGGCCCAACCAGGGCACGTTCTCCCACTTCTGACCACATCAGGGGTGTCCTACATTTCCTTCCATATAAGGCTTCAAACGGTGACATTCCTAGGCTTGCTTGATAGCCGTTAATATAGGAGAATTCTGCATATGGTAGACTCTCCTCCCAGTCTTTGCCATAGGTGAGGACACATGCTCTCAACATGGATTCTAGAATTTGGTTTACCCTCTCGGTCTGTCCATCTGTCTGCGAGTGATACACTGAGTTGAAATCCAGCTTGGTACCCATGGCCTTATGCAAGCTTTTCCAAAACCTAGAGGTAAACTGGGTCCCTCAATCTGAGACTATCCTGCTACGCACTCCATGCAATTTCACTATGTTCTCTATGTAGAGTTTTGCCAACTTCTCTCCTCCATAAGTCGTTCGTACGGGTAGAAAGTGAGCGACTTTAGTGAGTCGGTCCACTATCACCCATATGGAATCATGTCCTTTCTGAGTCCTTGGCAAACCTACTACAAAGTCCATGCCAATTTCGTCCCATTTCCACACTGGGATCGGTAAGGGCTGCAACAGTCCTGCGTGTTTCTGGTGCTCAGCTTTAACCCTCTGACAAGTATCACAGTGGGCGACGAACCGGGCAATGTCTGCTTTCATCCCGTTCCACCAATACTTCTGTTTTAAGTCCATATACATCTTGGTGGATCCCGGGTGAATGGAATATGCCGAGTTGTGGGCCTCATCCATGATGGTCTATCGGAAATCTCCGCCTTCAGGCACGCATATCCTATTCTTATACCACAGTGTGCCTTGATCATCCACTCTAAAGTCTGGGGCCTTATTTTCTCCCGTGTGTTTGCGGATTTTCATCAGATCTTCATCGGTCTCTTGGGCCTTCCGGATCTTCTCCTCTAAAGTAGGCTGAACACTTAGTTGGCGGACGTAGCCTTGGGGAATAATGTGCACGTTGAGTCGTGCCATTTCCTCCTGCAACTGGGCACTCTTAGGCACTGTCTTCTCGTAGGATTTTCAGCTTAGGGCATCTGCCACTACATTGGCTTTCCCCGGGTGGTAGTGAATCTCTAGGTTATAATCTTTGACCAGCTCTAGCCACCTTCTTTGCCTTAGGTTCAGGTCGGGCTGGGTGAAGGTGTACTTTAGGCTCTTGTGGTCGGTATAGATCTCGCACTTATTCCCAATCAGGTAGTGTCTCTAAATCTTAAGTGCATGCACTACGGCTGCAAACTCCAAATCATGGGTGGGATAATTCTGCTCGTGGGGTTTGAGCTGGCGAGAAGCATATGGCACTACTTTCCCATCTTGCATGAGAACACATTCCAACCCTTACCGGGACGTGTCGCAATATACGACAACATCCCGTTGAATGTCTGGCAGGGTCAGTACTGGGGCTGTGGTCAATCTTCTCTTCAACTCCTGGAAACTTTTCTCACACGACTCGGTCCAGTTGAACTTCTTCCTTCTTGAGCAACTCTGTCATGGGCCGGGCAATCTTGGAAAATCCTTTAATAAACCTCCGGTAGTACCCTGCTAAACCAAGAAAGCTTCTGAACTCGCTCACATTGGTCGGTTGTTGCCAGTTGGAGACTGTTTCAACTTTTCCGGGGTCTACTGCTACTCCTTCCGTGGTCAGAATATGCCCAAGAAAAGATATTTTCTCCAGCTAGAACTCACACTTGCTGAACTTGGCGTACAGCTTGTGTGCCCTCAATTTCCCCAGCACTACTCGAAGATGCTGCTCATGTTCCTCCACACTCTTGGAGTAAACAAGTATGTCGTCAATGAAGACTACGACAAACTTGTCCAGCTCTTCCATGAACACCTTATTCATGAGGTTCATAAAATATGCTGGTGCATTGGTGAGTCCAAAGGACATCACTGTGAACTCATACTGCTCGTAACGGGTGACAAAGGCGTTCTTGGGGATGTCGCTTTCCCTAATCTTGAGTTGGTGGCACCCTGACCTTAGATCCACCTTCGAAAAATGCTTGGCTCCTTTCAGCTGGTCGAATAGATCATCTATTCTGGGGAGAGGGTACTTGTTTTTGATAGTAACCTCGTTCAGTGAGCGATAGTCCACGCACATCCTCACGCTCTTATCCTTCTTTTCCACGAAAAGCACTAGGGCTCCCCATGGTGATGAGCTTGGTCTGATGAACCCGCTTCGCTGGAGTTCTCCTAGCTGCTTCTTCAATTCTACCAACTCAGGGGCTGCCATCCTATAGGGTCTCTTGGCTATGGGAGAGGTTCCGGGAATAAGGTCGATGACGAAATCTATATCCCTATCTGGTGGCATTCCGGGGAGTTCTTCGGGGAACACATCTGGGTATTCTCGCAGTACTGGGACATCCTCTATGGACTTGGCTCCCATGTTGAAAACCATTATGTCTGGCCTATGTCCTCGGGTGTGGCAGGTCACTTGTATCCCGTCTGGGTTGGTTAGGTGCACTACTTTATCGGCGCAACTTATAAGGCAATGGTGTTGGCTTAACCAATCCATCCCAAGGATCACATCTATTCCCTTGGACTTCAGTACTACCAGGTCCGCTAGGAACTCTACCCCACTTAAAATGATCCTTACCCGGGGCATCCCGATTGACAATTGATGTCACCTCCGGGCGTTCGAGTTAATAGGGGTGCTTTTAGTAGTACCGTGGGTATGCTATGATTTTCCACAAAACTTGAGGATATGAATGAGTGCGATGCTCCCGAATCAAATAATATGGTTGCCAAGACGAGCCGACCGAGAACTCACCGAGCACTACGACTTGTGCTTCTTGAGCCTCCTGTGCGTTGATGTGGTTGACGCGGGCTCGTCCATAAGACTGCGCCGGGGCCGCCTCATCTGCTGGTTGCTTGTTGTTGTTGCCGAAGTTGTTGTTGCTGCGCACCGGCATGCGGTTGGCTCCAGACACGAGTGGCCTTGGCCCATTCACCGAGTTGGAGTAGGTGGAAGCGGTTGGCTTCTTGGCATATGGGCAGTTGGCAATGAAGTGTCCGGTCTCGCGGCAGTTGAAACACACCCGGGAGTTGTTGTTGTTGTTGGCGGTGACCTGGCTGGTGTTGCTCTGTGGGGGCTTCATGGTGTTCTGGTTGTTGTAGGGCTTGAACTGGGTTCTGGGGCCTTGCGAGCCCGTGGCTTGGGACTGGGTTCTGTACTGCATGGGAGCTTGGAATCTGGACACGGGGTGTCCGAAGCTTCTTTGCCTCTGGGAGCGCTCTTGCTGTTTGGCCTTGTGCTCCATGAACTTGCACTTGTTCTCTTTCTTTTCTTCTGCCATCGCTCTCTCTGTGAGTATGGCCATGTTCATGAGGGTGTTGAAATCCGGGTAGATCTGAGGGGTAAGAAGGGTCCTCAGTTCCGGAGTCAACCCCTTCTTGAACATCTCCTGTTTCTTGGAGTCCTTGTCCACTTCTTCTGGGGCATAACGAGCCAGCTCTATGAACTGGTACGTGTACTCCTCCACGGACATGTTTTTCTGGCAGAGTTCACGGAACTCATCTGCCTTTCGCTTCAGTGTGGCTTCTGGGATGTGGTAGCGGCGAAACTCTTCCATGAACTCATCCCAGGTGATGGCAGAGGGATCCTTGGCTGTTGCACAGTAGTTCTCCCACCAGGCTAGGGCTGTCCCGGTGAGCTGGTGAGCTGCCAGGAGAACCTTGTCTCGGTCCTCACAGTTGAAGGGCTCCAGTTCCCTTAGAATGGCTCTCAGCCAATCATCAGCATCCAAGGGATTCACCGACCCACCAAAGGTGGGTGGCTTCATCCAGAGGAACTCTATCAGCTTCTCATTCATGCCCAGAACTCGTTGCCTTGGGCGGTTGACGGTGTTGAATATGGCCTCCATCAGTACAGTCTGATTGGCCAAAACTTGTGCCAGTTCAATGGGAGGGGGTGGCGGTGGCTGGACAACGTTTTCTCCTCCATCTTCGCCTCGGTTCACTTCCTGGTCGTTAAGGCGCTCCCTTCGATCGGCTTGTGATCCTCCATCGTCCATCCGACCGTAGCCTTGGTGGGTCCTAACAGGGCGTCTGGAAACCATCTGTAAAGGAGTGGGTTTTCTAAGAGATCTAGCTTTTATGTGATGTTTAAGTGGATTATATCGGATTTCTTTTTGAAAATGCAGGGTCTACTCCTGCCGGCAAGCACACAACAAGCACATAGCAAACAAGCAAGCACAGACAAGTTTTTATTCCAAACCAGTAAGGAGGATACATCCCGACTACGCGACTGACACTACGCGGACACACTACACGACTCAGTACAACAAGAGCTAAGGGTAATACGACTCTACACTCGGACCAGTCACGGCTTCAAACCCTGGGTCAAGGCAACAGGGGTATGCTACTCGCGGGGAGAGCCTTCTTCCGGGGTTGAGTGCACTTCCAGCGGAATGAGCAGTTCGTCTTCATCCTCGCCCTCGGGGTTTCCATTCCCTTGGGGCAGTGCCGCAACTTCCGCGATCGCTGCTGGTTGTTCGGTGACTACCGGTGGTGCTAGCGGGGCTTCAATAGTTCCTCCCCATCCTACAAGGGGTGTTCCAAGCAGGACTTGTGCTTCTCCAATGGCCGGAACGGGTGTTCCGTTGTTGGTCCATTCTTGCATGCGCTGGTCTTGGATCCGCCTGAGGCTTTCATGGGCAACGACTTCACTACTTATGGCGGCTACGGTCCTTGCTTCAGCTTGAGCCACTCGGACTTGGTGCATCCTCACTGTGACTTCAGCTTGCTCGGTCTGACTGATTTGCTCCCTCAAGAGCTTGGCTTGGTCATCAAAGAGTTTGTCCAGTGAGACAAGGTAGGCAACTATGTGGTACATCAGGTCTTCCTGGTGGCAGCGTCGTTCCAGGTTTCTCATGCGGGCCTGCCAGACTGGGGTTCTGATGGTGGGAGGAAAATACCTCATCGGTGTGGGGACGAGGTGTTCCTCGTAGATCCGGCACAGGTAGCGGAGGGCTTTTCGAGGGCCAAGGGGTAGGTGTCTCGTTGTCGAAACCCCGTGGTGGTCACGCGCCACGGCTCGATGTTGGTGTGGCGGTTGCTTCTGGCGACGGAGAGGACCACCCTACAGCGAAGAGTGCCGAGTTGCTCGTACTCTCTGCTGTAGTACCTTGGGCGCTCAGTGATACCGAGACGCTCCAAGGAGTTGATAAGAAGGCGAGCGAAACCAGGCTCCTCCTAGCACACGCCTTGGGTCCATCCATCTTCCGCCATCTGAAAACAAGGGTAGAGTTGAATAGGTTGTGGTAGGGTACAAAAGGTAGATAGCTTTATTTAGTAACAAGGTTGGGGTACACTTCTCGGGGTACACTTATTGTTACTAGAACACATCTCTAGCCTAGACATCCTAGTCTTATCCTCATGGTGATTCTTCCTCCATCTGAATGCGATGCTTCTTCGGTGGGAGGTCTTGCTCCAGTATCACGTCCTCGGTCTGTGCCCCTTTGTCCCAATGAGTTTCTTCGGGTTGATCTTCCTCCAGTCCAGCTTCTTCTCTCCTTCTACGTTCCTTGACCTCATCCCATAGGGCTTTATTGGCTAATAAAGTGTGTTCCCTTTCCCTAAGATAATCTTGCTCCAGGTTGTGTCTGGCAACTTCCGCCATTGTTGTCTTTATCCTTTCCAATTCTATCCTTTGCTCGGCTCTTTCCGCTCTGTCAATCTGTTGCTTCAGTTGTTGGGCTTGTTCCTGGTAGAGGTGGTCTAGACCATTGAGGTAGATAGACAGGTGGGAAACTGCATCTTCTAGGTCTTCTTCCTCTCGTTCTAGTCCCCTCATGCGGTCAATCCACGAGCGTCCTCTACCTCTAGAGGGTGGGAAAAATCCCACTGGAGTCCTTCTAAGATGCTGCCTATAAACCACTCGTAGACGTCGCAGGGCCTTCCGAGCAGCCTTTGGGTAGGTGTCGGCAAAGCGAAACCCAGTGGCGGAGACGAACCAGGGTTCTATGTCGGGGTAGAGCGTACTTCTTCCCACGAAGATCAGCACTTTACACTGAAGGGTGTCGTAGCATTCGTACTCCCGATAGACGAACTCCGGTGGGTCCCTTACTCCGACGCGCTCTAAGCTGAGTAGCAGCAGGTTAGGGAGGCCAGGCTGGACGGGGCAGACTCCTCCATTCCATTCTGGGTTAGCCATCTGGAATTAGGCAAGGATCAAGGTAAGGATTTGGGAAAAGATGAGCTCAGCCAAGGAAAGGTTAGAGAGGGGCCAGAGGAGGTCTCGTATCCCTAGGGGTCGCGTCCTACAGCCAACCTACGGCTCTGATACTACCTGAAGCGTCCCCTCATCAGAGATGACTAAATGTGACATAAATACCAGTCCCAGGAGCCTGGTAACACATTTATTACAACAGGTGGATCAGTCTTTTACATCACGGCGATACAGAGGGCACTGAAGTGCCAACGCTACAAGGAACAACACAAACGCTAACGACCACACTACGATAGCAAAGGCTTCCAAAGCCTCATCAGAGTACCACACCATGAAAGCTCTCTGTGGAGGCCACCGGGTACACGAGGCACGGTTGGGTGTAGGGCGGCGACCTACTCGACGTCTTCGGGAACGAAATCGGGATCCTCCTCTCGAAAAACGAGCTTAGTTAAACAAGGGTGAGCACATATGTACTCAACAAGTCCAACCCCACCCACGGAGGGGCTTATAAGTGATCATGCACATGATATAAATAACAAGGAACAGGTTAAGGTTTATTTGCAAACTCATTTACTCATGCAGGGGTTCATTTTCAAAAATGTTTTCGCAAACCAGTTTTATAACCAAAGCGACTCAGTTGTTTTAAGAAAACCACTGTGGAACTACCGGACTCCCCGTCCGCAGTAGCCCAGGCACACAGCCACACACTTAACCCGAAAGACAACTCACGCCAAGAAACTTCCCCAACCCAAACACTAGTTTTTGTGACCGCACCGTGACTCATCCAATACCGTGGACACGACTATTCGAATAGGTTTGACACTCTGCAAAGGTTGTACATCTTTACCCACAAGTAGGGTATCGTCACACGGACACCTTAGTACCGGTGCGGATCCTAACAAAGCCGTTACCCACCTTAGCTAACACTACGAGCCATCACGGAAGCAACCAAGGGGTTATCCCACATAACCAGGGCGTACCTCACACAGACCATACTGTCGGTGTTTTAGACCGGCAACCTACTAAGGGGAGTACCCGAAGTAGACGAATGTGGCCTCACCGAGATCGGTAACTCGAAGGAAGAGACACGTGGCACACAATTTAGACAGGTTCGGGCCGCGAGGTGCGTAATACCCTACGTCATGTATCTTTGTGTAGCTCGGGATTGATTGGGCACGATTACAAGATGGTGTAATAGTGCGCCGTGAGATGAGATTGGATGCTAGAGAAGGGTCCCCGCCTCGCCTTATATAGTCGGGAGGCGGGGTTACAAGTCGGAGTAGGGAGAGAGTACTAGTCGAGTACGTCTAGGAGTCTTCCATACAGTGCAGGATATGTACAGCTTCCTAACCGAGTACTTCTCCTCCGTAGTCCTTGTGCTCCACGCCATCAGGTGCCGTGTAGCGCAAGCCAGGTAGTCCCAGGGCCCACCGAGTAGTCGGTCCTGGTACCCACCAAGGTAGTGGGCCCAGGGAGGTCCATACGACACATACCCCTACACCTTGTCCTCCCGCCGCTCACCCGCACACCAGATGGCAAGTAGATTAACTAGTGGGGTTTATGCTAAGCCGTTGCCACATACAACGGTCGAGTGGTTGTACAATGATTTGGGTCAGGTGAGATGTCACGCAACCCGGTCCTTAGTTGACAAGATGGACAACTCCCAACACGCTCAACCACACAGGTATGAGCTCACCCAGACTCTTGACACACACGTCCATCCCGTCTACCCAATTCTTTACTCATTTTCCAAACATATCCCATTTCTATTTTTAAAGCACTCACACATTTTTAAAGCACTCACACATTTTTAAAGCACTCATTTAGGCCAAACCAAGGTTCAATCATACCAATCAAGGGTGGCTATCCTACCATGTTTTTGCAGTAAACAATATGCAATTTATAAAACGGGTATAGGGTTGTGTTTATAAAACTAGGACCAAAGCATGCATCAAAGGATGAGATTGAACTTGTCGTCTTCGAAGTCCTCGGGGAGTTCCGGCTCGGCGTTCGGGGTCTCGGGCTCCTGCTCGCAGTACTCGGTTCCAAGCTCTGTCTCGGGGTACCCTCCTTCGTTCACTCCGTCGGCTATAGCGCACACACAAGCAAGCATGCAATCAATATAGGCACACACAATTTCTCCGGCTGAGCTCGAGGAAGGTAATTAAATAAAATAGGGAAATAAATATCATGTAGGGGGTTTTGGGTGTCGGATGGGTGGCAGTATAGCCGGTACGGGTGTGAGGAAGTTTGGGCACGATTTGGATTAAAATCGCGCATGAAATGACAGGTTAAAGGAGGTGTTTAGGGTTATTTAGGGGCATGTTAGTATTTTATTTTAAAAGAAAAGGACCTAATTATAATATTTAAACCTAGGGGGGTTTAATTATAATAGTATAGGGGTTTAATTAAAAAGGACAGGGTTGTTTTGGTGAAATATCCTAAGGGTTAGGGTCTGATTTGAAAGAAAGAGAGAGAGGAAATAGAGGGGGGTTCGGTTTTGGCAAAGGGGGAAAAGGGCAGGGGGTATGGGCAAAACAACCATCTTCTACCTCCCCTCCCTCACGATACAGAATAGAGGCGCGGTGGACAGGAGGCCGACCGGTGGAAGGGGGGAGGGGTGCCGGCGACCCAGGCCATGGGGACGGCCGGGAAGTGGGGCAAAACGAAGAGGAGCTCGAGGGCAACCGATTCCGCTCCTTACCTTGGGCTAGGGTGCTCTGGAGAGGCGGATCAACGACCGGCGGTGGGGCTGCTCGCGGTGGTGGCCGTGGCGGCACTGGTGGTGGCAATGGAGAGCTCGGGAAGGAGAGGAAATTGGTCGTGGAGGTGCGGGGCGAGGTGGAGAGCCGGTCCAGCCCTTTTATAGGCGCGAGAAGGTCGGCTCAGCGAGGATATTTGAGCTCTAGGAGCTTCGATGGCCGGCAATGGCGGTGGGGAGAAATATCTCGGCGTAGACCTTGGGCTGGCGAGCTTCCGTGCGGCGCGGCGCTGTGGGACGTGACCCTTCGTGCAGGCAGCCGCTGTGGCTGTGGGGAAGGAGACCGACTGGGGGAGGATTAATGGCGGAGGTGACGGTGGTCGTCGCCCGTCGAGCGAGGGGGGGGGAGGGGCGATGCGGCTCGGCGGGCCGGCGGGCCGGCCTTGGCGTGCCGCGGCCGAAGCGTCCCCTCATCGAGAGGTGACTAAATGTGACACAAATACCGGTCCCGGGAGGCTGGTAACACATTTATTACAACGGGTGGATCGCTCTTTTACATCACGGCGACACAGAGGGCACGGTAGTGCCAACGCTACAAGGAACAACACAAACGCTAACGACCACACAACGATAGCAAAGGCTTCCATAACCTCCTCAGAGTACCACACCATGGAAGCCTTCGGTAGGGGCCCTGGGTACACAGGAACGGTTGGGTGTAAGGCAACGACCTACTCGACATCTTCGGGAACGTAATCGGGATCCTCCTTTGTAAAATAGTTAGTAAAACAAGGGTGAGCACATACATACTCAGCAAATCCAACCCCACCCACGGATGGGGCTTATGAGCAGAATCATGCATAGAGTATAACAAGGATCGAGGTGATGGTTCATTTCGCAAACTTACTCATGCGGGGGTTCATTTCAAAAAGGTTTTCGCAAATCTTTTTCATAACCCAAGTGACTCAATTGTTTTAGGAAAACCACCGTGGAACTACGGACTTCCCGTCCGTCGTAGCCCGAGCGCACGGCCACACACTTCACCGGAAAACAACTCACGCCGGAAAACATCCCATCCCAAACACTAATTTTAGTGACCACACCGTGACTCGTCCAATACCATGGACACGGCTATTCGAATAGGTTTGACACTGCGCAGAGGTTGTACATCTTTACCCACAAGTAGGGTACCGTCACACGGACACCTCGGTCTTTGGTACGGATCCTATCAAAGCCATTACCCACCTTAGCTAACACTACGAGCCACCACGGAAGCACCCAAGGGGTTATCCCACATAACCGGGGCGTACCTCACACGAGTGTACCCCTACTCCTTGGTCTCCCGCTCGCTCACCCGCACACGAGATGGCAAGTAGATTAACTAGTGGGGTTTATGCTAAGTCGTTGCCACATAAAACGGTTGAGTGGTTGTACGATGATTTGGGTCAGGTGAGATGTCACGCAACCCGGTCCTTAACCGACAAGATGGACAACTCCCAACATGCTCAACCACACAGGTACGAGCTCACCCATACTCCTGACACACACGTCCATCCCGTCTACCCAGTTCTTTACTCATTTTCCAAACATATCCCCTTTTCGTTTGTAAAGCACTCACACATTTTGAAAGCACTCACACATTTTAAAGCACACATGTAGGCCAAAACAAGATTCAATCATGGCAATCAAGGGTGGCTATCCTACCATGTTTTGCAGTAAAACAATATGCAATTTATAAAACGGGTATAAGTTATATTTATAAAACTAGGACGAAGCGTGCATCAAAGGATGAGATTGAACTTGCCATCTTCGAAGTCTTCGGGGAGTGCGGCTCGGCGTTCGGGACCTCGGGCTCCTGCTCGCAATAGTCGGCCTCGATCTCCGGCTCGGGGTACCTTCCTCCGTCTACTTCGTCGGCTATGGCGCACACACACAGCAAGCAAGCAACCACTATAAGCGTACACATCTTCTCCGGCCGAGCTCGCGGAAAATAACTAAATAAAGTAGGGAAATAAATATTATGCAAGGGCTTGGGTGACGGATGGGTGACGGTATACCCGACATGGGTGTGGGGAAGGTTGGGCGCGATTGGGATTAAAACTGCGCATGAAATATCGGGTTAAAGAGGTGTTTATAATTAACTAGGGTCGGTTAGTAATTTAGTTTGAATTAAAAGGACCTAAATATAATATTTAGGTAGGGTGGGGGTTTAATTAAACTAGCCTAGGGGCCTATCTAAAAATAACAGGGGTGTTTAGATGAAGAAAACTTAAGGTTTAGGGTGTATCTTGGAAAAGAAGAGAGAGGGAATAGAAGGGGGGCTCGGTGGGGGAGAAATAGGAGAGTGTCAGGGGATTTTTGGCTAAATAGCCTTCTTCCTCCTTTGGCCTGCGCCCCGGTCAGAGGCAGGGGAGGCTCGGGCGGCGGCGGCCCGCCGGCCCCCCCGCGCCACGACCGCGGCCGGCGAGAGGGGGAAAAGGGAGGGGGCGACGAGGGGATCCTTCCCCCTCACTCACCTTGGACCGAGGCGGCGCGGGGAGAGAGCTCCACGGGCGGCGGCGGACCGGTGGTGGTGGTGCTTGGTGGCGGCGGTGCTCTAGTGCTCGGGCAAGGGAAGGAGGTGGTCATGGTGAGGTGCGGCGGCCCGGTGAGCGGCCGGCTCCTTTTATAGGCGGTGGAAGGCGGTTCGGGCGGCCGATTTTTCGAGCTCGAGGAGCTTCTAGGGCCGGCAATGGAGGTGGGGAAAAATCTTGTCGTTGACCCTTTTCGGCGAGGCCGTGGCCGGAGACCGCGGTGGGGGCCGTGGTGCCGTGCGATTAGATGTGTCGTGTAGGTGCTCGCGGAGGAGGAGGGGCGACACGGTGGCGTGTCCGGCGAGCTCGCCTTTAATGGCGGTCGCCGGCACGTCCGGCCGTGCTCGGGCGGGGCCCCCCCCGCGGGCGGCTCGGTCGGGTGGCGTGCTGTCGGCCGGCGTGGGCCCGGTGCGGCGGGGGCAAGGCGCGCGCCGCCGCCTTGCGGGCGCCGGCCGGTCAACGGCGCCGAGGCGCGGCGTGGGCGGGCTGGCGGGAGGAGGGAGAAAGGAGGAGGGAGGAAGAGAGAAGGAAGGAAGGAAAGGAGAAAAGAAAAGAAAGAAAGGAAGAAAGGAGAAAAAGGAAAGGAAGAAAAAGAAAAGAAAGGAAAGGAAAGGAAAAATGGGAAAAGAAAGGAAAAGAAATAGAGGAAAAGGTTTAGAAAATTGGAAAAATTGTTAGGAAAACAGGGGAAAAGGTTTTTGCCGGGTTTTTCGATTTCCGGGCATCGGCGTGATTCTCGGGACGGTGGTGATGGCGAGGCGGACCGGCCGGCGGGACCGCGGCGTGCGCGGGATTCCCGCACGGTGGCCGACCGCGGCGTTGGGAAGGCACGCGTGGGTGCCGGCCGGGTGCGGGCGGTGCCGACGGGATTAACGGCACCCGCGCCGATGGTGAGAGGGGAGGCGGCGACTAGGGTTTGAGAGGGAGTAATTGAGCTCGGTCGGACAATTTTGAAAACACGCACGATTTATTAGGTGATTTATTTGGAGCTAAAAACGCGGGCGTTACAAACCTACCCCACTTAAAATGAATCTCGTCCTCGAGATTCGGCTAGTTCTCGAATAGGTGGGGAAACTCCTTCTTCAATGCGTCTTCTCGTTCCCACGTAGCTTCTTCTACTTCGTGCTCGCTCCATTGGACTCGCACACTCGTACTTCTATCGTCCTCGTCCGCTTGACCACCGTGTCCAAAATCTTGACGGGCACCTCCCGGTACCTAAGGTCGGCCGTAGATCGATGGTCTCCACCGTACTCGCTTTTCTTCAAGAACCTTCAAACATCGGTGTAGGCCGGGAGATATGGAACACCGGGTGTATATCCGACATCTCTTCGGGTAGCTCCAACCGTATGCTACCGCTCCGACTCTCTTTAGCACTTTATACGGTCCGATGTACCGAGGGGCCAACTTCCCGTGTACTTGAAATCTCCGAGACCCCCGGATGGGTGAAACCTTGAGGTAGACGAAATCTCCCGTATTGAAGCTTGCTTCACGCCTTTTCTTGTCCGCGTAGCTCTTCTCGTCGAGATTGGGCGGCTCTCAACTTTTCTCGGATATCGGCTACTCGCTCTTCGGCTTCCTTTATAAGTGCGAGCCCAACCGGGGCACGCTCTCCTACTTCGGACCACATCGGGGGTGTCCTACACTTCCTCCCGTATAGTGCTTCGAATGGCGACATTCCCGGACTTGCTTGGTAGCCGTTGCTTGTAGGAAAATTCGCATATGGCGGGCTCTCGCTCCCAATCTTTGCCATAGGTGAGGACGCATGCTCTCAACATATCTTCCAAAATTTGGTTCACCCTTTCGGTCTGTCCGTCTGTCTGCGGGTGGTACGCTGAGCTGAAATCTAGCTTGGTACCCATGGCTTTGTGCAGGCTTTTCTAGAACCTAGAGGTGAACTGGGTCCCTCTATCCGAGACTATTCTGCTAGGCACTCCATGCAGCTTTACTATATTTTCTATGTAGAGTTTTGCCAACTTTTGTCCACCATAAGTCGTCCGTACGGTAGAAAGTGAGCGACTTCGGTGAGTCGGTCCACGATCACCCATATGGAGTCATCTCCTTTCGAGTTCTTGGCAACCCTACTACGAAATCCATACCTATCTCGTCCCACTTACATACCATAATTGGTAGAGGCTCGCAACAGGTCCCTACGGGCTTCGGTATTCGGCTTTGATCCTCGACAAGTATCACGGTGGGCGATGAATCGGGCAATATCTGCTTTCATCCCATTCCACCAATATTTCGTTTTAAGTCCATGTACATCTTGGTGGATCCCGGTGAATAGAGTATGCCGAGTTGTGTGCCTCATCCATGATGGTCCGTCGGAAATCTCTCGCCTTCGGGCACGCATATCCTATTTTTGTACCACGGGGTGCCTTGGTCATCCACTCGAAGTCGGGGGCCTTGTTTTCTCCGGTATGCTTGCGGATCTTCATTAGATTCTTATCGGTTTCTGGGCCTTCCGGATCTTCTCCTCTAGGGTAGGCCGAACACTCGGTGGCGGACGTAGCCTTGGGGAACAATGTGCACGTTGAGTCGCGCCATCTCTTCTTGCAACCGGGCACTCTTGGGTGCCGCCTTCTCGTAGGTTTTCGGCTCGGGGCATCCGCTACTACATTGGCCTTCCCTGGGTGGTAGTGAATCTCTAGGTTATAGTCTTTGACTAGCTCTAGCCACCTTCTTTGCCTTAGGTTCAGGTCGGGCTGGGTGAAGATGTACTTTAGACTCTTGTGGTCTGTGTAGATTTCACACTTGTTCCCAATCAGATAGTGTCTCCAGATCTTCAGGGCATGCACTACGGCTGCAAACTCCAGATCATGGGTGGGATAATTCTGCTCATGGGGTTTGAGCTGACGGGAAGCATATGCCACTACTTTCCCATCTTGCATGAGGACACATCCCAACCCTTGTCGGGAAGCGTCGCAATACACGACAAAGCCCCGTTGAATGTCCGGGGGGTCGACCGGGACCGTGGTCAACCTCTTCTTCAACTCTTGGAAACTTCTCTAGCGAGGACTCGGTCCGGCTTGAACTTCTTCTCCTTCTTGAGCGGCTCTGTCATGGGCGGGCAATCTTGGAGAATCCCTCGATAAATCTCCGGTAGTACCTCGCTAAACCAAGGAAACTCCCGATCTCGTTCACGTTGGTCGGTTCTTTGCCGCCGCTGGAGACTCGCTTCAACTTTCCCGGGTCTACGGCTACTCCTTCCGCGGTCGAATATGCCCAAGGAAAGATATTTTCTCTAGCCAAAATTCATACTTGCCGAACTTGGCGTATAGCTTGTGTGCCCTCAATTTCCCCGCACTACTCGAAGGTGCTTGCTTGTGTTCCTCCACGCTCTTCGAGTAAACAAGTATGTCGTCAATGAAGACTACGACAAACTTGTCCAGCTCTTCCAAGAACACCTTATTCATGAGGTTCATAAAATATCTTTGGTGCATTGGTGAGTCCAAAGGACATCACGGTGAACTCATATTGCCCGTAGCGAGTGACAAAGGCGGTCTTGGGGATGTCACTTTCCCTAATCTTGAGCCGGTGGTATCCCGACCTTAGATCCACCTTCGAGAAATACTTGGCTCCCTTCGACTCGGTCAAACAAATCATCTATTCGGGGAGAGAGGGTACTTGTTTTTGATAGTGACCTCGTTCGGCGAGCGATAGTCCACGCACATCCTCATGCTCTTATCCTTCTTTTCCACGAAAAGCACCGGGGCTCCCCATGGTGATGAGCTTGGTCCGATGAACCCACTTCGCCGGAGTTCGCTAACCGCTTCTTCAATTACGCCAACTCGGGGCCGCCATCCTATAGGGTCTCTT
Organism: Cenchrus americanus; assembly: GCA_947561735.1. NCBI lineage: Eukaryota > Viridiplantae > Streptophyta > Magnoliopsida > Poales > Poaceae > Cenchrus > Cenchrus americanus. Next base: position 24,961,955 of record OX387244.1, on the reverse strand, counting down.
GGCTATGGGAGAGGTTCCGGGGATAAGGTCGATTACGAACTCTATATCCCCGTCCGGTGGCATTCCGGGGAGTTCTTCGGGGAACACATCCGGGTATTCCCGCACTACCGGGATATCTTCTATGGATTTGGCTTCTATGTTGAAAACCATTATATCCGCCCTGTGTCCTCGGTGTGGCGGTCACTTGTATCCCGTCCGGGTTGGTTAGGTGAACTACTTTATCGGCGCAACTTATGAGGCCGTGGTGTTGGCTTAACCGGTCCATCCCCAGGATCACATCTATCCCTTTGGACTTCGGTACTACCGGAGTCTCGCTAGGAACTCTACCCCACTCAAAATAATCCTTACCCGGGGCATCCCAGTTGACACTTAATGTCACCTCCGGGCGTTCGAGTTAATAGGGGTGCTTTTAGTAGTACTGTGGGTATGCTATGCTTTTCCACAAAGCTTGAGGATATGAATGAGTGCGATGCTCCCGAATCGAATAGTATGGTAGCCAAGACTGAGCTGACCAGGAACTCACCGAGCACTACGCCTTGTGCTTCCTGTGCCTCCTGCGCATTGATGTGATTGACCCGGGCGCGTCCATACGACTGCTGGGGCTGCCTCATCTGCTGGTTGCTGTTGTTGTTGCCGAAGTTATTGTTGCTGCGCACCGGCATGCGGTTGGCTCCAGACACTAGTGGCCTTGGCCCGTTCACCGAGTTGGAGTAGGTGGTGGTGGTTGGCTTTTTGGCATACGGGCAGTTGGCGATGAAGTGTCCGGTTTCTCGGCAGTTGAAACACACTCGGGAGCTGTTGTTGTTGTTGGCAGTGATCTGGCTGGTGTTGTTCTGTGGGGGCTTCATGGCACTCTGGTTGTTGTAGGGCTTGAACTGGGTTCTGGGGGCTTGCGAGCTCGTGGCTTGGGATTGGGTTCTGTACTGCATGGGAGCTTGGAACCTGGACATGGGGTGTCCAAAGTTTCTCGGCCTCTGGGACCGCTCTTGCTGCTTGGCCTTGTGCTCCATAAACTTGCGCTTGTTTTCCTTCTTCTCTTCAGCCCTTGCTCTTCTTGTGAGTATTGCCATGTTCACGAGGGTGTTGAAGTCCGGGTAGATCCGAGGGGTCGGCGGTGTCCTCGGTTCGGAGTCGGCCCCTTCTTGAACATTTCATGTTTCTTGGAACCCTTGTCCACTTCCTCGGGGGCATAGCGTGCCGGCTCTATGAACCGGTACGTGTACTCTTCCACGTACATGTTGCCTTGGCGGAGTTCACGGAACTCGTCCGCCTTCCGCTTCGGTGTGGCCTCCGGATGTGGTAGCGGCGGAACTCTTCCACGAATTCATCCCATGTGATGGCGGAGGGATCCTTGGCGGCGCGCAGTAATTCTCCCACCGAGGCTAGGGGCGTCCCGTGAGCCGGTGAGCCGCCGAGAGAACCTTGTCGCGGTCCTCACGCTGAAGGGCTCTAGTTCCCTCGGGATGGCTCTCGGCCGGTCGTCGGCGTCCAAAGGATTCACCGACCCGCCAAAGGTGGGCGGCTTAGTCCTGAGGAACTCAATCAGCTTCTCGTTCATGCCCAAAACTCGGGGTCTTGTGCGGTTGACGGCGTTGAAAATGGCCTCCATCGGGACGGTCTGTTGGCCAAGACTTGTGCCAAGTCAACGGGAGGGGGTGGCGGTGGCAGGACCACGTTCTCTCCTCCATCTTCATTTTGGTTAACTTCTTGGTCGTGAAGACGCTCCCTCCGATCGGCTTGCGATCCTTCAGCGTCCGATCGGCGGGGCCTTGGTGGGTCCTGACAGGGCGCCTGGAAACCATCTGTAAAGAAGCGGGTTTTCTAAGAGATCTAGTTTTATGTGATGTTTAAGTGGATTATATCGGATTTCTTTTTGAAAAGGCAGGGTCTACTCCTGCCGGTAAGCACACAACAAGCACATAGCAAACAAGCAAGCACAAACAAGTTTTTATTACAAACCAGCGAGGAGGATACATCCCGACTACGCGGACACACTACACGACTAAGGACTAAGGGTGCGACTTCGACCGCACGGCTTCATTCCCCGGGCCGGGGTCACCGGGGCACACTACTCGCGAGGAGAGCCATCTTCGGGGTCGAGTGTTCTTCCGGCGGAATGAGCGACTCGTCATCATTCCCGCCTTCGGGGTTTCCGTTTTCCCGAGGGCCGTGCCGCGGCTTCGGTGGTCGTTGTTGGGGGTTCGGTGGACCGCCGGTGGTGCCGGCGGGACTTCGATAGTTCCCCCCCATCCTACAAGGGGTGTCCCCAGCAGGACTTGAGCTTCTCCAATGGCTAGAACGGGTGTTCCGCCGTTGGTCCATTCTTGCATGCGTTGGTCCCGGATTCTCCCGAGGCTTTCCCCGGGCAACGGCTTCGCCGCTTATGGCGGCCGCGGTCCTTGCTTCGGCCTTGAGCCACTCGGACTTGGTGCATCCTTACCGTGACTTCGACTTGCTCGGCCCGACCGATTTGTTCCCTCATGTGCCCGGCCCGGTCATCGAAGAGCTTATCCAGGGAGACAAGGTAGGCGACTACGTGGTACGACGGGTCTTCTTGGTGGCGGCGTTGTTCCGGGTTTCTCATGCGGGCCCTCGCTAAACCGGGGTTCGATGGCGGGAGGGAAGTACCTCATTGGTGTGGGGACGAGGTGTTCTTCGTAGATCCGGCACGGGTAGCGGAAGGCTTTTCCGAGGGCCAAAGGATAGGTGTCTCGGTGTCGAAACCCCTGTGGCGGTCACGCGCCACGGCTCGATGTTGGGGTGGCGGTTGCTTCTAGCGACGGAGAGGACCACCCTACGGCGAAGAGTGCCGAGTTGCTCGTACTCTCTGCCGTAGTACCTAGGGCGCTCGGTGATACCGAGGCGCTCCCGGGGAGTTGATGAGAAGGCGGGCAAAACCAGGCTCCTCCCCGGCACACGCCCCGGGTCCATCCGTCTTCCGCCATCCGAAAACAAAGGTAGAGTTGAACGAGGTTGTGGTGGGGTGCAAGAGATGGATAACTTTATTTAGTAGCAAGGTTGGGGTACATTCTTCGGGGTACACTTATTATTACTAGGACTCGGCTTCTAGCCTAAACACCCTAGTCTTATCCTCATGGTGATTCTTCCTCTAGTTGGATACGACGCTTCTTCGATGGGAGATCTTGCTCCGGTATCTCATCCTCGGTCCGGGTCCCTTTTTCCCAGTGAGTTTCTTCGGGTTCATTTTCCTCTACTCCAGCCTCTTCCTCTCTGCTTCTACGCTCCTTTAGTTCATCCCATAGGGCTTTATGGGCTAACAGAGTGCGCTCACTTTCACTAAGATACTCTTGCTTCGTGTTGTGTAGTTCAACTTCTGCCATGGTTGTCTTTATCCTTTCTAGTTCTATCCTCTGTTCCGCTCTTTCCGCTCTGTCAATCTGCTGCTTCAGTTGCTGGGCTTGCTCCTGATAAAGGTGGTCTAGGCCTTTGAGGTAGATGGATAGGTGGGAAGCTGCCTCTTCTAAGTCTTCTTCCTCTCGTTCTAGTCCTCTCATGCGATCAATCCACGAGCGTCCTCTTCCTCCGGAGGGTGGAAAGAATCACATTGGGGTCCTTCGGAGGTGCTGTCTATAAACCACTCGTAGGCGTCGCAGGCCTTCCGAGCGACCTTGGGGTAGGTGTCGGCGAAGCGAAAACCGGTGGCGGAGACGAACCATGGTTCTATGTCGGGGTAAAGCGTGCTTCTTCCCACAAAGATCGGCGGCTTACACCGAAGGGTGCCGTAGCGTTCGTACTCCCGGTAGACGAACTCGGCGGATCCCTTACTCCGACGCGCTCTAGGCCGAGTAGCAACAAAGTTAGGGAGGCCGGGGCCGGACGGGGAAGATTCCTCCGTTCCATTCGGGGTTAGCCATCTGGAAACAGGCAAGAATCAAGGTAAGGATTTAGGAAAGATGAGCTTAGCAAAGGAAAGGTTAGAGAGGGCCAGAGGAGGTCTCGTATCCTAGGGGTCGTGTCCTACGGCCAACCTACGGCTCTGATACCACCTGAAGCGTCCCCTCATCAGAGGTGACTAAATGTGACACAAATACCAGTCCCGGGAGGTCGGTAACACATTTATTACAACGGTGGATCGCTCTTTTACATCACGGCGACACGGAGGGCACCCGCATCGCCAACGCTACAAGGAACAACACAAACGCTAACGACCACACGACGATAGCAAAGGCTTCCATAGCCTCCTCGCAGTACCACACCATGGAAACTTTCGGTAGGGGCCACCGGGTACACAGGACACGGTTGGGTGTAGGGCAACGACCTACTCGACGTCTTCGGGAACGTAATCGGGATCCTCCTTTGTAAAATAGTTAGTAAAACAAGGGTGAGCACATACGTACTCAGCAAATCCAACCCCACCCACGGAGGGGCTTATAAGCGAAATCATGCATAAGGTATAACAAGGATCGGGTGATAGTTCATTTCGCAAACTTACTCATGCGGGGGTTCATTTCAAAAATGTTTTCACAAATCTTTTTCATAACCCAAGTGACTCAATTGTTTTAGGAAAACCACCGTGGAACTACCGGACTTCCCGTCCGTCGTAGCCCGTGCACACGACCACACACTTCACCGAAAACAACTCACGCCGAAAACATCCCATCCCAAACACTAATTTTAGTGACCACACCGTGACTCGTCCAATACCGTGGACACGGCTATTCGAATAGGTTTGACACTCGCAGAGGTTGTACATCTTTACCCACAAGTAGGGTACCCGTCACACGGACACCTCGGTGCGGTACGGATCCTATCAAAGCCATTACCCACCTTAGCTAACACTACGAGCCACCACGGAATCACCCAAGGGGTTATCCCACATAACCGGGGCGTACCTCACACGAGTGTACCCCTACTCCTTGGTCTACCGCCGCTCACCCGCACACCCGTATGGCAAGTAGATTAACTAGTGGGGTTTATGCTAAGCCGTTGCCACATACAACGGTCGAGTGGTTTTACGATGATTTGGGTCGGGTGAGATGTCACGCAACCCGGTCCTTAACCGACAAGATGGACAACTCCCAACATGCTCAACCACACAGTACGAGCTCACCCATACTCTTGACACACACGTCCATCCCGTCTACCGCTTCTTTACTCATTTTCCAAACATATCCCCTTTTCGTTTTTAAAGCACTTACACATTTTGAAAGCACTCGGATATTTTAAAGCACACATGTAGGCCAAAACAAGATTCAATCATGGCAATCAAGGGTGGCTATCCTACCATGTTTTGCAGTAAAACAATATGCAATTTATAAAACGGGTATAGGTTATATTTATAAAACTAGGACAAGAAGCATGCATCAAAGGATGAGATTGAACTTGCCGTCTTCGAAGTCTTCGGGAGTGCCGGCTCGGCGTTCGGGACCTCGGGCTCCTGCTCGCGGTAGTCGGCCTCGATCTCCGGCTCGGGTACCTTTCTCCATCTACTCCGTCGGCTATGGCGCACACACACGTGCAAGCAAGCAACCACTATAAGCATACACATCTTCTCCGGCCGAGCTCGCGGAAAATAACTAAATAAAGTAGGGAAATAAATATTATGCAAGGGCTTGGGTGACGGATGGGTGACGCGTATACCCGACATGGGTGTGGGGAAGGTTGGGCGCGATTGGGATTAAAACTACGCATGAAATGTCGGGTTAAAGAGGTGTTTATAATTAACTAGGGTCGGTTAGTAATTTAGTTTGAATTAAAAGGACCTAAATATAATATTTAGGTAGGGTGGGGGTTTAATTAAACTAGCCTAGGGGCCTATCTAAAAATAACAGGGGTGTTTAGGTGAAAAAAACTTAAGGTTTAGGGTGTATCTTGGAAAAGAAGAGAGAGGGAATAGAAGGGGGGCTCGGTGGGGGAGAAATAGGAGAGTGTCAGGGGGTTTTTGGCTAAATAGCCTTCTTCCTCCTTTGGCCTCGCGCCCGGTCGAGGCGGGGAGGCTCGGGCGGCGGCGGCCTGCGCCGCCTCCCGGCCACGACCGCGGCGGTGAGAGGGGGAAAAGGGAGGGGGCGACGAAGGGATCCTTCCCCCTCACTCACCTTGGACCTAGGCGGCGCGGGGAGAGAGCTCCACGGTCGGCGGCGGATCGGTGGTGGTGGTGCTTGGTGGCGGCGGTGCTCTAGTGCTCGGGCAAGGGAAGGAGGTGGTCGTGGTGAGGTGCGGCGGCCGGTGGGCGGCCGGCTCCTTTTATAGGCGGTGGAAGGCGGTTCGGGCGGCCGATTTTTCGAGCTCGAGGAGCTTCTAGGGCCGTCAATGGAGGTGGGAAAAAATCTTGCCGTTGACGCTTTTCCGGCAAGGCCGTGGCCGGAGACCGCGGTGGGGGCGTGGTGCCGTGCGATTAGATGTGTCGTGCGGGTGCTCGCGGAGGAGGAGGGGCGACACGGTGGCGTGTCCCGGCGAGCTCGCCTTTAATGGCGGTCGCCGGCTCGTCCGGCCGTGCTCGGGCGGGGGCGTGCTTGTCGGCCCGGCGCGGGCCGTGCGGCGGGGGCGGGGGCGCGCGCGCCGCCGGCCCCGGCCGGCGCCGGCCGGTCAACGGCGCCGCGGCGCGCGCGCGGGCCGGGGCGCGGGAGGAGGGAGGAAGGAGGGAGGGAGGAAGAGAGAAGGAAGGAAGGAAAGGAGAAAAGAAAAGAAAGAAAGGAAGAAAGGAGAAAAGGAAAAGGAAAAAAAAGAAAAGAAGGGAAAGGAAAGGAAAAATGGGAAAAGAAAGGAAAAGAAATAGAGGAAAAGGTTTAGAAAATTGGGAAAATTGTTAGGAAAATAAAAGAAAGGTTTTTGTGGGGTTTTTCGATTTCGGGCGTCGGCGTGATTTTCGGGACGATGGTGATGGCGAGGCGGACCGGCCGGCGGGACCGCGGCGTGCGCGGGATTCCCGCACGGTGGCCGACCGCGCGTTGGGAAGGCACGCGTGGGTGCCGGCCCGGTGCGGGGCGGTGCCGACGGGATTCGCGGCACCCGCGCCGATGGTGAGAGGGGAGGCGGCGACTAGGGTTTGAGAGGGAGTAATTGAGCTCGGTCGGACAATTTTGAAAACACGCACGATTTATTAGGTGATTTATTTGGAGCTAAAAACGCGGGCGTTACACGCGCCGGCGAGCTCCGCCGGCCGTGCCCGCCGCAGGAGAGGGGGGGGGGGCGCCGGCCCGGAGGACCGAGCCACGCGAGGGGGGGGGTCGGGGTCGCGCGGGAGGTCGCGGCCTGGAGCCGACCGAAGGAGGAAGAAAGGTGGGGAGGAAAAGAAGAAAAGAAAAGGAAAAGAGAAAAGAGAAAAAAGGAAGAAAAGAAGAAAAGAAATAGGAAGAGGAAAAGAAATAGGAAAGAGTTTAGAAAAATTAGGAGAATTTATCGGGAAATTAGAGGAAGGGTTTTTGCGGGGTTTTCCGGTTTTTCGGGCATCCGCGGGATTTTCGGGACGGCGGTGACGGCGAGGCGGACTGGCCGGCGGGACCGCGGCGGTGCGGGATTCCCGTCGTAGTGGCCGACCGCGACGCCGGGGCGGCACGCGTGGGTGATGGCCGGGTGCGGGCGGTGCCGACGGGATTCGCGGCACGCGCGCCGAGGGAAAGGAATCGACCAGGGTTTCGAAAGGTGGGTTAAATGAGCTCAACGGGAAAGTTTTGAAAACACGCGTCATTTATTAGGTGATTTATTAGGAGCTAAAAACGCGGGCGTTACACCGTCCTTTATGTCCATGTTTTCCTACATAAACACAACACTTCCAAATGCATGCACAAAGATGAACTTGTTATATGATTAGTGTGCCTAGTGGCGGGTTAGTTTCATAATCAAATCCAAACCAAAGTGTAATAAACATGTTTGGTGTACCAAAATACACCGTCAACAGCGACTTGCCCCACCCGCGATCGATGGACTCGCCACCTGCGGGCTCGCCGGTGGCGGCGAGCTCCCCCTGCCTACACACGCTCGCGTGGGCACGACGGAGGCATGGAGGCTGGAGAAAGAGGATAGGGGAGAAAGTTGAGAGACGAGCGTGCGCATGAGTGGGGCCCGTGCGTGTGGGAAAGGCCGCTATCGGCTCTCGCCAGGGCCAGCGACATGCGTTTCTTCTCCTTCCTCGACGCAAGACAAAAAACCGACGTGGACACGCTATAAAAAGCTTATCTACACCCACTGCGGCGGCCCTGATGGGACGATTTGGGTGCCCCCACAGTTGGTGCCCGAGTAGAAGGTCTATAGGAGTGCGTTTTTTTCTCTCGACCTCTACTTTTTTGAGTTGGGACTCAAATAGGTAGACTGCTATAGTCGCTCTAAGTGTACACCTAATGCTATTCATGTATTATTTCTCTTTTCCTTTTTTTCTTGCAAGGATTTTTTTGTTAATCCTCAATCATTGCATAATGCTACAAGATGATAAGAAATATATATTCATATTTTAAAATGATTTTTATAGGTATACAAATTCGTGTGATGAGTATCCCTAGATCACATGAGTGACCTATAGACACTCCCATCCTTTTAGAGACAATTTCCTCTGTGACACCATAAGAACTCGATCATTTGTATCTCCCTGAAAATTTTTTGATGCCTTATATCTCAGTGAGTTTCAATTATGTTTTTTCTGCTGCACTACCGTCTGTAAACTCGTGTGAACAGTAGTGGATTCTCCCTCCTATTTTTCTTGACCAAAATAATATCCAAATTGCCTTTAAAATTATGAAATTTTGTGTAGAAATATGACAAATGGATATGAGCCCATTTTGTATGAAAATAAACATATAGTATCTAACATCTTAAAAACAAAATTAACCAAATTATGCTATTTTTAAAGGTTATCTAAATTTTATGCCATAAAAGATTTCCAACAAATTATTTAAAATGCTCAAATATCCTAGTGTGAGACTAAATAGTCTATAAAATCAAGAGTTTTTAGAGTACTTGTGAAGTATAGGAAGTATAGGTGTTTTGATTTTTCCATCACTTAATTAATTAAAATTTTAATCTAATTGAGAAAAGGGCATTGCGGTAATTTACTCTACCCCTCTCTTTCTTTCCCCATCTCCCTCCCATTCTGTTCCCTTCACGTTGTTGTTTACCCCCTGCGTCGATCCAATCGCTCGCATGCCGACGCCGACGCGTCCCCCATCCAATCCCCCCCACTCCCTCCTCCTCTGGCTCCTTCGCCTAAAAAAATGTTAAATGATATATATTTCTTTCTATACAAAATGGGTTCACCTTTGTCATATCAGCAAATAAGTTTTTATAATTTTTAAAGGTGATTTGGATATCGTTTTGATCAAGAAAAAGCGGAGGGAGAATCTAGGGTTACGATTGATCGGGATCAAAGAATGCAGTTGCAGCACGAAATGAATACAGCATCTTAGGGGAATATCCCAATTCCAACCGTGACTCATCTACGCGCGCTGCAGCTCGAATGAGGATTTTCCCAACCCTGATTCTCACCTCTCGTTCTAAAACGTCACTACCGAAGGAGTCGCTGCCGGGGAGCGGACGAAATCACGCAGTTTGGCCGTTTGAGATGAGGTGGACACAACTGTTCCGTTGCACAAGCCCTGATAAAAAAGGTAGACCCTACACGGGCCAAGCGACAGCCGCCACCATCGTGTCCGTCCAATACCAGAGGCAAGAATACAAAACTGGAGGATTTCCTCCGCCGTCTGTATTGGATCCGCACAAACCCGACGGAGCTCATTTTTCTAAATTGAACGAAAAGTCTATCTTTTCCTTCCCTTGAATAGAATATATAAAATTAAAAAATAATCCCACTTTTTTGCGCACACCAGCCCGTCCGATGACTCCACCCGTTCCCGCACGGCACCGATCCGGCCGTTCAAATATAGTATCGCCGAATTAGGTCTAAGCACTATAATTAAGGATGATATAATTACTATTTTTTATACGCAGACCCACATGTCGCCGTCGCCTCTCCTTATTAATACCGCCGCGGCATCGCATCCTCCGTTCCATCACCCGCCCCCATTGCTCAGTTCTTCTTGCCAGGCAAGGCAAAAGCAGGAGCAAAAAAGGTGAGAGAGCAATCTCAGATCCCCCTTCTCCATTAGCGTGCCTTCGATTTCTCGATGTTTGTTAGTCAGATCGGCCAATCCTTCGCATCTGGTTTGCTCCGCTCCGCTTCCGCTTCCGTCTCCGCGCCGAAGTGGCGCGCCCGGCGGAGCGACCGCGGGGTGGAACTGGAGGCGACGGCTGCGGGTGCGGCTGCCATTGGTGCATCTCGGTTTCGGTTTTTCGGAGCTTGCGGCTGGGGAAGTTCTGGGGCCCCGGCGGTTATACGCGCTGGATTTGCTGGCGGGGGTTCGAACTGATGTGGGGGAGACACGCCGAGGTGGCGGGTGTCCGGGAGTCTGCTCTCGATTTATACCATGCAACTAAACTGAATTTAGATATTTAGATTACTCGTTCCGATCTGATTTGTTGTAGCGACGCCGTGTGGCGGATTCTGAAACTAGGTGCAGATCTGTCGGGTTATGTTGCGGATTTGCTGCGCGTCTGTCCTGTTGCTGACTCCTGACTGTCCGGTGTGTGATTTGGCAGGTTTCTTTGGTGATGGCGACCTCAGGATTCTCGTGGACGCTGCCTGACCACCCCAAGCTCCCCAAGGGGAAGCCGGTGGCCGTCGTCGTGCTGGATGGATGGGGTGAGGCCGATGCCGACCAGTACAATTGCATCCATGTCGCTGAGACGCCTGTCATGGATTCGCTCAAGAATGTATGTATGCCTATCTTTGCACTTTCCAGCTGCTTCATTGCGTGCACTGTATAGTCTGTACCTTAATACCATGGTTGTGAGTTGTTACTGTTGTGTTATCGGCAGTTGGATTGGTCATATCAGTACTTACAAGCCTAGCTCTAAGTATTTGCATTGGTTCAGTTGAGTTTAATGGATCAAATGTGATTTTTTTATACTTTTCACTGTAATAATGTCTACTGATATGTTCAGAATCCAGATCGATTGTGCGGATTAGATTCATAGCTGACATGCCTTTTCCACTTGGTCCATGCATCTGGTGATGCACTAAGGTTACTTGATGCTTTACAAATATGTATCCGTTCAATTGCTTGTTTGATCACTGCATGAAAATGGTGATGCACTAAGGTTACTGATGCCATACAAATATGTGTCTGTTCAATTGCTTTATTGATCACTGCCTCTTTTAACTGAAAAAGACTGTGTTGCATGAAACCTGCTTGTTTCTTTAGACAACTCTTAGATGAATTGTTGTGCTGTCTGCATAATTTGGTTTGTAGGTATACAATGCTCATGACCCTTTTGTGTGATAATATCAGGGTGCTCCAGAGAAGTGGAGGCTGGTGAAGGCTCATGGAACCGCTGTGGGTCTCCCATCTGATGATGACATGGGCAACAGTGAAGTTGGCCACAATGCTCTTGGTGCTGGTCGTATTTTTGCCCAAGGGTATGTTAGTTTTTTTTTCTCCGGAAATATGGTCATAACTAATGCATTGTTTGGATATAGCAATGGTTCATGGGTGATCACAAACTTCATTTTTGGCTACAAGCCAAATCGCAACAAGTGATATTTCCCCAATGCCAGCAAATTAATGTCCATAATAACATCCAAAATATGTGTAGCAAAAGTGTGAACAAGACAACTCCACCCCTTAACCAAAATAGAGCCAGTAACTCATTTATGACTTCCATTGCTATATCAACAATTATATTATATATTTATTTATTTATTTATTTATTTACCGCTTTGAACGACTTCTAACTAGATCTCTATTATGTGCTGGTTCGTGCTTTCTTTTGCTTGTGTTGTGTACTCTTCTGTTCTAAATTTGTATTCACACAAAGCAATCAAGAAATTGAGCTTATTATTCTATCTTTTCTCTTTTATATACATGTCAAATACATTTAAGTCTTTGACAGTCTCTGATCTAAGCAACTGCTGCTTTTTTTTTCTGTCTATTTAGCGCTAAGCTTGTAGACAATGCTCTTGCCTCTGGAAAAATTTATGAAGGAGATGGTTTCAACTACATCAAAGAATCTTTTGAAAATGGTACCCTTCACCTTATTGGGCTGTTGAGTGATGGTGGTGTCCACTCCCGTCTTGACCAACTGCAGGTTTGCTAAACTTCCTTGATATGGTTGTTTAAGCTACAGAAAGGCTTTTGGGTGCCATCAATGCCACACAATTTATTCTTTTCCTGTCTTTTCAGCTACTTCTAAAAGGTGCCAGTGAGAGGGGAGCAAAAAGAATTCGTGTTCACATTCTTACTGATGGGCGTGATGTTTTGGATGGCAGTAGTGTTGGTTTTGTAGAGACCCTAGAGAATGATCTTTCACAGCTTCGAGGGAAGGGTATCGATGCGCAGATTGCATCTGGTGGTGGACGGATGTATGTTACCATGGACCGCTATGAGGTATAGACTTTCCATCTTATTGAACCATCAATGTTTGTTGTCTGCTTTGGCTTACAATTCTATTTTGTTTACTTTCCAGAATGACTGGGATGTGGTCAAACGTGGGTGGGATGCCCAGGTGCTGGGAGAAGCACCCTACAAATTCAAAAGTGCACTTGAAGCAGTGAAAACACTGAGGGCAGAGCCTAAAGCTAATGATCAGTATTTGCCCCCATTTGTGATAGTTGATGACAGTGGCAAAGCTGTTGGGCCTGTAGTGGATGGTGATGCAGTTGTCACTATCAACTTCCGTGCTGATCGCATGGTTATGCTTGCAAAAGCACTTGAGTACGCAGATTTTGACAAATTTGATCGTGTTCGTGTCCCGAAAATCCGGTATGCTGGTATGCTTCAGTACGATGGTGAGTTGAAGCTTCCGAGCCGTTACCTTGTTTCTCCACCAGAGATAGAGAGGACATCTGGTGAATACTTGGTGAAGAATGGAATCCGCACCTTTGCTTGCAGGCAAGTTTCACCTGTTTGTCAATCTTTCTCTTATATTAATATTGAACTTTTTGTGATTTCTGATTTTGGAATCATTATTTTTCAGAGCTATCTCTGTAGAAACACTTGTTTAGAGCTTTTAACAGCATGAATTTTTTATAACAACGGTGCTTAGTAAATTAGGATACATACCTGTCAGGGTCACTTGGAAACATGTTACTAGTGCCCATTGTGTACTACATTTTATCCCTGTTCTTCCCTTTCGTGTATCTTCTTGTAAAGTTGCATGCTCAATCTCTGATCAAGCTTTAAAACATTGAAAGACAATTTGTCTAAATTAAGGCATGTATGCAAGAGACTATGTGTGTGGCCCCTCAGAAGCACAGTGTTCACCTAAACGCTAGCCAATTATGAGGCTAAACGTCTGTTTAAATAGGAATGGTTAGCCACAGTGGCATTTTAACGTGCTAAACGGACATTTAAGCATGTGAGTTACTCTTTTTTTATCTTGGGGCATGTAGCTGCTTATTTGTTTGACATGTAGAGGATGGGGGTATTCAAACTATTTATACAAAGATCGTAGTTTGGTGTAGAGTGCTAAGTTTGGCCTCGTAAACTGTTAATCTTCTATATTAGAGCCAACATTCTTCTGCTTATCTAATAATATTGATTTGTGTGTAACAGTGAGACAGTGAAGTTCGGCCATGTCACATTTTTCTGGAACGGTAACCGTTCAGGATACTTTGATGAAACTAAGGAAGAGTATGTAGAAATTCCTAGTGACAGCGGTATTACATTCAATGTTGCACCCAAAATGAAGGCTCTTGAAATCGCAGAGAAAGCTAGGGATGCTCTTCTTAGTGGAAAGTTTGACCAGGTAAACGATTCTGAAATTAGTAATAGATGAGTCTTCCAATTTTCCCGTTGCTTACTGTATTGCTGTTATAGGTACGTGTCAACCTGCCAAATGGTGACATGGTGGGTCACACTGGTGATATCGAGGCCACAGTTGTTGCTTGCAAGGCAGCTGATGAAGCTGTTAAGGTGAGAATGGTCATTTAATGTTCACTTACATGCTGTCTTTACGTCTTTATTATCATGTGTGTGCATTGCACAGTTCATCTTATTTATATTGTGTGTTTTATTCGCCTTTTCCTACTGTAAGAGCAACTCCATCAGATGGAGTAAATTTCATCCCCTATATCAAGTTATTGGGTGTGGAGTAAAAATATTTTTATCCCTAAAACACAACTTGCTCCAGCAGTTTCCCTATTTTTCTTCCCAACTCGTGGGTCCCACAATGCCACATCATCTTCTCCTCCCATCCCCCAAATCTTGCATCTGTAGCAGTGTGTAGGCAGAAGGGGTAATCGAGTGGGTCCCACTGATAGGGGGTGGAGGAGAAGTTCCCTTTATAAAGGGGATGGAGAGGGAGTTTTAGTCCATGGAGAAAAAGAGGGAAGGAATAGGGAGGCTGCTGGAGAGGTTTTTTTAGCATCCGATCCCCTATATCACTGTTTTTTGGTATTGGGGATGGGAAAGGGGAGCTGCTAAAGTTGCTCTAATGACGTTTCCTTTTTAACAGATGATTTTGGATGCTGTGGAGCAAGTTGGCGGAATATATCTTGTCACTGCTGATCATGGAAATGCAGAGGACATGGTGAAAAGGAACAAAGCTGGCAAGCCGCAGCTCGACAAGAGTGGTGGTATCCAAATTCTCACCTCGCACACCCTTCAGCCGGTAAGTCCAATGCCAGGACCACATGCCTTTGATAGTCTCCCTGCCTACATGACATATACATGTTGATTGCCTGGATTTTTAATGCCTCTGTACTTCAGGTCCCTGTCGCCATTGGAGGTCCTGGTCTGCACCCTGGAGTGAAGTTCCGGACTGACATCCAGACCCCTGGGCTTGCTAACGTTGCCGCCACCGTGATGAACCTGCATGGCTTTGAGGCCCCTGCTGACTACGAGACAACCCTCATTGAAGTTGAGGACAAGTAATTACTGGCCAATCATGATGTCCAATTTTGTTGCTATAGTTTTGAGAACGGATTGGTGATGGCCATGTCATTGAATAATTTCTGTCTGCAAGCATGCTGCTCAAACTCGTGAAACATTGTGAGAAAGGCATTTGACTTGCACCTAGGTGTTAACTCTCCAGAGCTGGGTTTTTTTTTGGCAGTTTGATACCGTGTTTACTCAGCTATATATCATTATATGGGAGGCAGCATACTGTGCCCGTCTGTTTGTCAGTCGTGAGAGGGTTTTACTTTTCCTTTCATTGATGCCCTATGATGTAACTACAGCTCACCTGTTTAGCAGATTCAGTTTTCAATTCTAGATCCATGAGACAGGCTATAAATACTCCCACCCAGACTCCACCCATGGATTCTATATCTCGAAGACTCTATCACAAAAACTAAATTCTCAAATGCAAAGTTTCTACCATGGAGTCTATCTAATATTCCTCTCGGATTTTCTACTTCTGCTTTATTAAATAAGATGACACATCACGCATATGGGCAGCCACACGGGATCAGTACGAGCTTCGTTTCGCGTGTAGACTTGGAGTCTAACTTAGACTTGGTTTCTAAGTTTTCACCTCTCATCATTAAATTGTTTGCCACATCAGTAATTGCCTAAGTGGTAGTGCAATTAATGACTCTAGACTCTACCATAGAGTCTGGGTGAGAGTGCCCTTAGAAGTTGTTCTAAGTGGCAGTGTAATTAATGACTCTAGACTCTACCATACGGTCTGGGTTGAGAGTGCCCTTAGAAGTTGTCTAGGACAGCGACACGGTCACCAAAGTACAACTTTGACTTCTCTTTTCTATAAAAATCTTTATTGGAAAGTTATATATGTATATTCTTATGAAAGTAATTTTCAAAACAAATCTATTTATATGATTTTCACATTTTCAAACTCAAAAACGACTTCTAATAGGAACCAGAGGGAGTATCTAACCATAAGAAATACAGCTGGAACTTTGCCAAATAAGGTAAGTCTTAAAACAACTCCCATGAAAATATAGCTACAACACTATCAGCCTGGTCGTTTGGTTGATGGCTGATGGCTGGTGCTGGTTTGTTCTGAGAGAAAAGTACTGCTGGCTGGTTACTGATGGCCGGTTTGTTCTGAGAGAAAAGTTCCCTGATGAAAGAATTGAAGCAACAATTACAAAATAATGGCACAAATTATGACTCACATATACCTCATTTACAGCACACAGCACACGATGTCTATCAGACACAAAATTGAACCATCTTACAAGGAATAACGTAAAAAATTGCACACGGGCAAAGGCACAAAATCAGATTACTAATGCGAATGCATCAACTTGCAAAAATTTAGATTTACAAGACTATTTACAGAATAAATTTGACTCCCTCCTCTCATAAATGAACAAAAACATTCTAGACAAAACTACACACCACGATTCATGGGTATCTTCACAAGATCTTAAAACTGTACTCCAACTTGCATAACTGATGAGCTCCTTCCATGAGAAGCTTGTACAATGAAAAGAACGACAAAAATCAGTTACCATGTAGCCCAACCACTACTACTTAGTTAAGCAGATCAATAGGTGTAAGGAAATTATAGAAAAATGTATAAAAACATCTAATAACAGATCAATTACTAACATTGGGGCGTGATCCTCACTACTAATCAAGTAAAACTCATATGAGCATGTTAAAATTTATACTGCTCAAGTTCAGATATCAGGTCACAACACCCTACTCACTACTGTTGGATGTGCAGAACCTGGGAGGCTGGGACGAAGTGGATGAATCTTTTTCAAAGAGAGAAAAGAATGTTAGGTTGATGAGTTGCTATTCAATATATATCAAATTGATGGTTGTTTGCTCCTAATTTGAGTATTGAAGAATGTTAAGTTGCTGATAAAGTGTATATTTAATTTTGAAGCTTGTTAAAGCACCTGTAGTATATTGTTGTATGCAAGTATTTAATACATATATATGTTGGGGCAGTATAAACATATATGGGCTTCATATGCATATTTCTATATGCAGAACATTTTAGAATTTTTGTTATGTGTGATATTTTCTCTGGTTGATTGAGTTGCTTTTTGGAATCAGTTAAAGTGATGGCTGATTGCTGCTATTTTGAATACTAGAGAATATTAAGTTGATGTTTGGTTATACATATTGCTATATGGAAAACATAATGCAGCACGGTGCTCGAAGAAAAGCAGAAGATAGAGGTCCAAACTTGAGAGTTATGGTTGCTCGGTATATTTGTCATTATTGTCTTTTGAAAAAAAGTATATTTTTCATTATTCAGCTGGTAATAGCGGAGGTTTAGATTTGGGGGTTGTCTTTGTTCAGCTGAAAACTTTTTTCTGATAAAAGACAATGAAAGGAGAGATGTAAATCTACTGGATGGGATGTGATGTCAGCAAATCGAACGATTCAAGTGTATATTGCCATTAGTTTATGCAAAAACATTTCATATATGGTTTAGGTATGCATTTGGCTATATGCAAAAACATTTCGGACATATTACTATGTGTTCTTATTTGTGGTCGAATTAGTTGCTTTTGGCAACCAATTAAATTGATAGACAATTACGGTTACTTTGCATAAGGAATAAGGTTAAGTTGCTGTTTTAAAAGCTTCACAAGCCTAGAAGACAATGCTCTGTTCCTCATGGACTTTGAAAAAATACAGAATTTGTATCATTGCATGCTAATAAAATGATGCTTGTTATGCATATTACTATGTGCTTCAAAATTCTGAAAACTGCACTGCACATCCCAATTGAGGCTACATGGCATGATGCAAGTTACCTACAAATAAAGTTAGTGGATATTTATGTACTGCATTAATCCGAAAACATAGAATAAAGTAACATTGAACATATCAGTGGTAGTCTGCAGAATTTTATTTCCATGATAACTGAGAATTTTCTACCTTGAAAATATATTGTCGAGTATCCAGTGAACCGCGAGTCTGCAAAATCCAAACAAGTCGCAGTGAAGATACACCGAGACTAAATGATCCAACTCACGATAAATAAACCAACTCTAGCGTCCAAAAACTGACCGGACTCAATTCATAAACAGATAAGCAAGGAGGGGATATTCGGGCTACGAGAAAGATAGAAGATAGTATAACATAACGCCATAATTATAACTACGAATGCTAGAGGAACTTTGTTTGCCTACCTCTGTAGCATATTTTTTTCTAATGCATTGCACTTTTTTACTGGCATGGTTCAATGTAAAACTGCAACTAAATTGGTTAAATCCAAATGTGAAATTGCTGAGTCAATTAGTATAAATGACTTAGTACCGAATGGTTAATGTAGATATTCGGTGTTAGTGAATGCCGGGGGGCTACAAACACTACCATTTTGATGCATGTCTATAAGACTGTAAAGCTATAACTGATTGCTTATAACGTCGAATAGTGCCTACCAAAAACAAATTATTGCCTACTTGAGAATTATATTTTTGGTACAACTACCTAATTTACTAAATTGATAAGGAATGATCAATAACCTGCTTAGCTTTAACTAAAAATGTTAGAGATGCTATAACAAAAAATGGACTCCAAAATCCTGACCAATATAAAAGCACAGAAGTAGGAATTGGCCTTTCGGCTTTGCCTGGGCAGCGGTATGCAGCAGCAATCACTCCTACATAGAAACTCGGCATGATGGCCATTACACAGAGGTGGGCAGCTAGCGTCCGCGCAGAGCAAGGTCATGCCTTGCCCGTGGATAGAGCTCAAGCGACACCGACAACATAGCATGGGCATGATCGTGACATGCAATACAACACGACGACGTGAGGCCGGGAAACACTGCCAGTGCAAAAAGGAATGATTGAGAGGCAGTGGCATGTCTCACCGTGAGAGCTCGAGGTGGTTGTTCATGCATTTCCTCGAACAATTTGTGGTCAAGCTGTAGGCCGGCAAAGCAGGTATCGTGGCCGTGCTTGAGAACAGCTTGTGTGTCGGGGTTGAGGTCCAGCGGCACGGGCCCGAAAGTGCATCTAGGCCCCTACGTGGATTTTGGTGAATTGAATGACAAGGCGATTAAAGGACTAATGATTTTGTCTAAGATTGTGAGCAGGTTTTCATTATATATTCATGAGCAACCATTGAAGTATTTTAATTATGGATGTATTTTATGGCTCACATTTACAAAGACAAGTATATGGTGCAAGACTTCATGAGTTTATTGAAAGAGAACAAGATGATGAGTGTACACACCATGGTTCTAAAAATGGAAGCTTGCATATCCGTTGTCAATCAAGATCAAGCATTTGAAGCGAGTTCTTTCAAATGAAGGTTAATTGCGTGTGAAGCAAAGTGGAACTCAAAATGGATTGGATAAGTGATGAAGAGATCAACCGAGATGGCTAGGGTGAGGGACTAAGCAATCTTTGGGGCCGTAGCTAAGCCGCCATTCGTGTTTTGCTAGGGTGAAGGTCTAGCATCTGTGGGGTCTTCAAGTATCATATTCAAACCTTAATCGAGGGAAGCTTTGCAAGTCATCAACTCGTTAAGATTGGCAACATGGAGTGACCATGGATCCAAGTGTGCATTCTTATGCTATATGGAAAGATCCTAAGTCACTAGCTCAAGTATGGACGTGCTCGGTCAAAGGCTATGTTGAAAGCCCTCAAGTGGTTATTGATCAAGTATGGCGAGAATTGAAGTTGTTCAAGCTCAAGAGGTCTTCAAAGCTCTTTTACTCTTTTCTTGAGTATAGGTATGCCGTACTATCAAGAGGGATGCAACTTAGCGAGTTGACCAAGTCAAAGTGCTCTTTTAGTTGACCTAAGTGAGATCTAGCCTTTGAGTGTGCTAACAAACCCTCCTAACCTAACCCGGTTCATTTCATCTTGGTGGTGAAGTGCTAGTTTCTTTAAAAGAGGTTTTGGAGGTAACTTGGGCTCGACCGGCCCGACCGGTCGAGGCACCGTCCGACCGTGCCGCTAGCCCAACGGCTAGTTTTCGTACACCGGTCCGACCGGTGTGAGGCACCGTCCGACCGGTCTTCGCTCGGGACTAACGGCTAGTTTTCTCCTTTGAGGGGTATAAATACCCCAAGCCCTCCTCAAGTGAGGGTTCTTGGTTCTAGTGTGTTTGCCGAGGTCCCAAGCCATTTCTAACTAGCTCTAAGCCTTAGTGGCTCTCCCCAACCATCTCTTTGTGATATTTGTGGATTCAAGACATCATCTTTGTGTTGGGTTGAGGAAGTGAGCCTAGGAGTGACTTTGTGAGCTAACAAGAGCGAGTTCCATAGCTTGAGCACTTTGCTTTCGAGTCTACAAACTTTGGAGCATTTGTTACTCTTGGAGGTTTGCCTCCTAGACGGCTAGGTGTCGCCGGCTAGCTCCCAAGGTTGTGGTGAGCAGGCGGGAAGTTTGTAAGGGCCGCGATCTTGCCTCTTCGTGGAAAAGATCACCTTAGTGGAAAGGAGGAAAGTGGTTGAAAGAGACCCGCTTGTTGTGGGAATTGTCCCTTACAAGCTCCTCAACGGAGACGTAGCCATTCCTCGGTGGGTGGTGAACTTCGGGAAACAAATCCTTACTTCTTCGTGTGGTTCGACTCTCTAAGTTGTTTTTCTAGCATATTTCATTTGCTTCCGCTTCGATCTACTTGGGTGTGTTACTTGTGGGTGCGGGGCTCATTACTCGCTTGAGATCATCTACAAAAGCCACACCCCGAGTTTGGTTCGTGCTAGAAGCCAAGAGGTGCTTGAAGTTGTTTTTGTAGGTTCTCTCGTGCTACACCGGTCGACCGATGAGTCACACCGGTCGACCGGTGTCACACCGTGAAGTCCGAGTGCTTGGCCCGGTCGACCGGTCACAACCACCGGTCCGACCGTGGAGCACCGTCGGCTCAAGAGTTTGGGGAGAAAGAGTTTAATTTGGTCGTCTCGCCTATTCACCCCCCTCTAGGCGACATCAAGGTCCTTTCGGGGCCGTGGTCCTGCCTTGTCTTGGCGGTGTGGATGACGGTGACGTAATCAGGGTAGCTCGACGATGGCGTGGCTCCCTACTCGTCGTCGTCGTCATTGGCGAGGGCACCGGCTTGGAGCAGGACCACTATGGGTGTCGTCGGCTATCGGCGCTGTGGGTCGGTCTTCCCTAGGGGGTGCCACCGCAGGAACTCACCGGCGAATGCCGCCACGCGACCTCGCATGGGGCTTGGATCCATCGCGCGCGAGCCTCCAGGGGGCGTTGCCCGTGCCCGCGCCCGGGGGGGCCGCCGCCGCGCACGGGGGCGCTACCGCCATGCGCCCTCCCGGGGAGGCCACCTGCGTGGACCTCCGCGCCGCCGTCCCGCGCCCTCGCCGGGGGACGGACGGTTTAATTCACTTCGAGTGAATGGCGGGTGGTTGTACCCACAAACAAAATTACAGCCGATTGTCTTAAAGTCTTTACCAATTAGAAATTCTCCACCAAAACACAACGCTTGTTGTGCCACACAAACTCGATTATAATGCTCATTTTGAATGGCGAAAAGTTATAGTACACTTAAGTGAAATTGGCGTCCTCTATACTTGAATTTCGCTTAATCCAACTCTGCCCCACTTCTCTACCTTTTGATGAGCCTTGAAGACCTGTATCTGACAAATCTAGAGAAAGCTTCGGGGGTAGTAACATCGTAGTAGATGGTGGTGGTCGCCTTGTCTGAAGAGACGACACTGAGCTAGTGAGCCACGACGGCAACACCAGCACAGGTGAGACCTCGGTGGAGCCCCTGATTGGGTTGTGAAAGGGTGGTGATGATCAAAGGCGATGACTTTGGCGTGGAAGCTGACAGATCTAGTAGTTGTACAACAATATAACGAGCAAGGTGGCACTTTTTGTGGCGAGGGTGAATGGCAGGATCGAATGGAGGAGGGCAGAGGGAGGAGGAACAAGGAAGGCAGGGTGGTAGCACAAAGTCTCGAATGAGGGAGGTCGTAGGTGCCCTTAGATCTAAAGAGTCTATTCTAAGATTAGAATATAAAAAAATCAAATGTGGAAGTGAGGTAAAGATATACAAAAAAAGTTCAAATGTGAAAAAGAAAAAAAAGAAAAGAGAGAGGGGAAAAGATACGGAACTTAAACATTTCACCGTTAAATCAAATGAGAGCCAAATTTCGGGGAAATGTTTTTTCTTTTAACTTCTGCGAGAGGCCCATCGAAAGTTCGAAACAAAACGTGGCGTCGCCGTCCACTGGGCCTGGCCCAGCAAATCCCACCCCTGCTGAACCCGCTGCCCCAAGGCTCCAACTCCAAGCCTCTGCGCCGCCGGCCACCAGGCTGCCTCCGCCCATACGGTGTCGCGAGCTCACCGGCTCCGGTGCCTATCCTCTGCTTCTTGTGATTCGAAGGCGGTGCCCACAGGGGTACCTCCAGTTGGGGCGGAGAGCAGGTTGGCGGCAGAGGAGAGGCAGGCGTGGCCGGCGGCGTACCTAGGCGGGGAGGACGGCTCCCACCAAATGTAGCCGTCTTGCGCAATGCTGTGTCCGCGGCGAGGAATTCGCGCGTACGCCGCCACTGCCCTTCTGATTGGTCGCAATCTCATTGCTGCATCATCAAGGCCATCATCCTTCCACCACGCCGGCGGCTGCCTTGCGCTCGCGCCATGCGCCTGCCGCGAGTTCATCTCCGTCTCGCCTCCACTGCCGCCATCCGCCTCCACCCACATCCGTCCGGCGCCATCTCTCACGAGGTTAAGGACAAGAAAGAATGGCAGCTGGAGCTGGAGCAGCACATCGCCCGCGGGAAGCTTGCCTTTGCCCGCCAGGTGTTAGACAGAATCCCCGCGCCAGACGCGCGAGCCTACAACGCGCTCATCCGCGCTTACTCCTGGCGCGGCCCGTTCCACGCCGCCATCGACCTCTACCACTCTATGCTCCACCGCCGCGTGGCCCCCAACAAGTACACCTTCCCATTCGTCCTCAAGGCCTGCTCGGCGCTCGCCGACCTCCGCTCTGGCCGCGCCGTCCACGCCCATGCCGCTACTGCTGGTCTCCACACCGATCTATTTGTATCCACCGCCCTCATCGACCTGTACATCAGGTGCGCTCGCTTTGGCCCTGCAGCCAACGTCTTTGCCAAAATGCCCACGAGGGACGCCGTGGCATGGAACGCCATGCTCGCGGGCTATGCTCAACACGGCATGTATCAACACGCCATTGCGCACCTCCTTGACATGCAGTCTCACGACCGCCTCAGGCCCAATGCCTCCACCCTCGTCTCCCTCCTTCCGCTTCTTGCACAGCATGAGGCGCTCTCCCGAGGAACAAGTGTCCATGCCTACTGCCTCCGTGCCTGTCTCGACCAAAAGGAGGAACAGGTGCTTGTCGGCACTGCGCTGTTGGATATGTATGCAAAATGCAAACACTTGGTTTATGCTTGCAGGGTATTTCATGGTATGCCAGTCAGGAATGAGGTCACTTGGAGTGCGCTTATTGGAGGCTTTGTGCTGTGCGACAGAATGGTGCAAGCTTTCAGTCTGTTCAAGGACATGCTGGCTCAAGGACTGTGCTTTCTCTCTCCAACCTCTGTTGCAAGTGCCCTTAGGGTCTGCGCCAGCCTTGCAGATGTTCGTGTGGGTACACAGCTGCATGCTTTGCTTGTTAAATCTGGTATCCACGCTAATCTCACTGCAGGGAACTCACTTCTTTCAATGTATGCCAAGGCTGGCTTGATCGATGAAACAATGTCACTCTTTGATGAAATGGCCGTCAAGGACACAGTCTCTTATAGTGCAGTTTTGTCAGGATATGTGCAGAATGGTAAGGCAGAGGAAGCATTTGCTGTCTTTAAGAAGATGCAAACCTGCAATGTGGAACCAGATGTCGCGACAATGGTATCTCTGATCCCAGCCTGTTCACACCTGGCCGCTTTGCAGCATGGGAGGTGCAGTCATTGCTCTGTCATAATCCGTGGGCTTGCATCAGAGACCTCTATATGTAATGCTTTGATAGATATGTATGCAAAATGTGGAAGGATTGATCTCTCCAGGCAGGTTTTTGATAAGATGGCAGCTCGGGATATAGTATCGTGGAATACAATGATTGCTGGATATGGAGTTCATGGACTTGGGAAGGAAGCCACTTCATTGTTCTTAGGCATGAAGAATCAAGGTTTTGCACCAGATGATGTCACATTCATCTGTTTAATATCTGCTTGCAGTCATTCTGGACTTGTGACTGAAGGGAAGCACTGGTTTAATATGATGACACAAAAGTATGGTATACTTCCAAGGATGGAACACTATATCGGTATGGTTGATCTTTTGGCAAGAGGTGGTTTCCTTGATGAAGCCTATCAGTTTATACAGAGTATGCCTCTGAAAGCTGATGTCCGTGTATGGGGAGCCTTGCTTGGAGCTTGCCGGATTCACAAGAACATTGATTTAGGAAAGCAAGTGTCAAGGATGATCCAGAAACTAGGACCTGAGGGGACTGGCAACTTTGTTCTGCTGTCTAACATATTCAGTGCCGCGGGGAGATTTGATGAGGCAGCAGAAGTTCGAGTAATGCAGAAGGTCAAGGGATTTAAGAAGAGTCCTGGTTGCAGTTGGATTGAGATAAATGGCTCCTTGCATGCATTTGTTGGTGGAGACCAATCTCATCCACGTTCACCTGACATATATCAAGAACTTGATAATATCCTGATAGACATTAAGAAACTGGGTTACCAAGCTGACACTAGTTTTGTTTTGCAAGATCTCGAGGAAGAGGAAAAGGAAAAGGCACTTCTTTATCATAGCGAAAAGCTAGCAATAGCTTTTGGTATCCTCAGTCTTGGTGAGGGTAAGACCATTTTTGTTACAAAGAACCTCCGTGTTTGTGGAGACTGCCATACTGCGATAAAATACATGACCTTAGTTAGGAACAGGTGTATTATTGTCAGAGATGCTAACAGATTTCATCATTTCAAGAATGGGCAATGCAGCTGTGGAGATTTCTGGTGACAATACCACCACCAAACATAAGAGCATTTTATTATTGGTCTCTCAGGACATCATGTGACAAAACTCATGTTATATGGCATATTAGCTCAGGTGTACCTCGTGAAAAGCCATGTACATTTCTTGCCTCAAAATATGAACACTTGAAGCAGTGAAAACACTGAGGGCAGAGCCTAAAGCTAATGATCAGTATTTGCCCCCATTTGTGATAGTTGATGACAGCGGCAAAGCTGTTGGGCCTGTAGTGGATGGTGATGCAGTTGTCACTATCAACTTCCGTGCTGATCGCATGGTTATGCTTGCAAAAGCACTTGAGTACGCAGATTTTGACAAATTTGATCGTGTTCGTGTCCCGAAAATCCGGTATGCTGGTATGCTTCAGTACGATGGTGAGTTGAAGCTTCCGAGCCGTTACCTTATTTCTCCACCAGAGATAGAAGACATCTGGTGAATACTTGGTGAAGAATGGAATCCGCACCTTTGCTTGCAGGCAAGTTTCACCTGTTTGTCAATCTTTCTCTTATATTAATATTGAACTACTTTTTGTGATCTTTGATTTTGGAATCATTATTTTCCAGAGTTATCTCTGTAGAAATACTTGTTTAGAGCTTTTGACAGCATGCGTTGTCTTATAACAACGGTGCTTAGTAAATTAGGATACATACCTGTTAGGGTCACTTGGAAACATGTTACTAGTGCCCCTTTGTACTACATTTTATCCCTCTTCTTCCCTTTCGAGCATCTTCTTGTAAAGTTGCATGCTCAATCTCTGATCAAGCTTTAAAACATTGAAAGACAATTTGTCTAAATTAAGGCATGATATGCAAGAAACTATGTGTGTGGCCCCTCAGAAGCAGTGTTCACCTAAACGCTAGACAATTATGAGGCTAAACGTCTGTTTAAATAGGAATGGTTAGCCACAGTGGCATTTTAACGGGCTAAACGGACATTTAAGCATGTGAGTTACTCTTTTTTATCTTGGGGCATGTAGCTGCTTATTTGTTTGGCATTTATAGTATGGGGATATTCAAATTATTTATACAAAGATCGTAGTTTGGTGTTCTTGTGCTAAGTTTGGCCTCGTAAACTGTTAATCTTTTGCATAGTGCTATTTTTGGTTTGGGTTGAGTTTAATATTGCTCCTGTTCTTACAAGAGTACATTTTAACATTCTTCTGCTTATCTAATAATTTGAATTGTGTGTAACAGTGAGACAGTGAAGTTCGGCCATGTCACATTTTTCTGGAACGGTAACCGTTCAGGATACTTTGATGAAACTAAGGAAGAGTATGTAGAAATTCCTAGTGACAGCGGTATTACATTCAATGTTGCACCCAAAATGAAGGCTCTTGAAATCGCAGAGAAAGCTAGCGATGCTCTTCTTAGTGGAAAGTTTGACCAGGTAAACGATTCAGAAATTAGTAATAGACGAGTCTTCCAATTTTCCCATTGCTTACTGTATTGCTGTTACAGGTACGTGTCAACCTGCCAAATGGTGACATGGTGGGTCACACTGGTGATATTGAGGCCACAGTTGTTGCTTGCAAGGCAGCTGATGAAGCTGTTAAGGTGAGAATGGTCATTTAATGTTTACTTACATGCTGTCTTTAGGTCTTTATTATCTTGTGCATGCATTGCACAGTTCATCTTATTTATATTGTGTGTTTTATTCACCTTTTCCTACTGTAACCACGGTTCTCTTTTAACAGATGATTTTGGATGCTGTGGAGCAAGTTGGCGGTATTTATCTTGTCACTGCTGATCACGGAAATGCAGAGGACATGGTGCCTGTTTGGATGGTGGGGTAAATGGGGTAAATGGGCAAATTTACCCCTAATTTACCCCTAAGGTGCCAAACACGTGGGGCAAATGTGGTGGGGCAAATGTTTTGCCCCTTTAATTCCATTTACCCTTAAAAGGTAGCAAATTGGAGCAAATTTGTGGTGGGTCCCGCTCTCCCTCTCTCATCCACATCCACATTTACCCCTCCATCCAAACACCCCAAGGGGCAAATATTAGTAGGGTCAAATGGGAGGGACAAATCATTTTCCTCGGGGTAAATATTTACCGCTACCATCCAAACAGTGCCATGGTGAAAAGGAACAAAGCTGGCAAGCCGCAGCTCGACAAGACTGGTGGACTGGTGGTATCCAAATTCTCTCGCACACCCTTCAGCCGGTAAGTCCAATGCCAGGACCACATGCCTTTGATAGTCTTCCTGCCCACATGACATACATGTTGATTGCATGGATTTTTAACGCCTCTGTACTTCAGGTCCCTGTCGCCATTGGAGGTCCTGGTCTGCACCCTGGAGTGAAGTTCCGGACTGACATCCAGACCCCTGGGCTTGCTAACGTTGCCGCCACTGTGATGAACCTCCATGGCTTTGAGGCCCCTGCTGACTACGAGACAACCCTCATTGAAGTTGATGACAAGTAATTACTGGCCGATCGTGATGTCCAATTTTGTTGCTATAGTTTTGAGAACGGATTGGTGATGGCCATGTCATTGAATAATTTCTGTCTGCAAGCATGCTGCTCAAGCATTGATACCGTGTTTACTCAGCTATATATCATATATGTGAGGCAGCAAGCTGTGCGCCTGTGCCCGTCTGTTTGTCAGTCGTGAGAGCGTTTTACTTGCTTTCCTTTCCTCGATTTGATTGCCCTATGACGTAACTACAGGTCTACAGCTCACCTTTTTAGCAGATTTCAGTTTGTAATTCTAGATCCGTGGGAACTAAAATGTTGTGATATGAGGACAATCCGACTTTGAGCTCCATTCGACTGTAGACACTTTCCTCAGAAGAAACCCATGGTTATGACGTCTGTCGGGGACAGCCCTAGGGGTCCCCTTAAAACAACCGAGGAATCCCCACTTAAAACCCGCAACAAGTCAAAACCAAACGCGTCTCGCTTAACTACACGGGGTTGGGCCCACGCCACGGTGGCCCCGACGACCCATCAAAGCGGCCCACTTAAAAGACCCCCTCGAGCAAACTCCGCCCTCGCTCGAGGGCGCACGCCTCCCTCGGCGGGCTCCGCCCCGTTCGAGGGAGAACGCTTCCCTCGATCGGGCTCCGCCTCGCTCGAGGGTCCGCGCCGCCCTCGAGCAGGTTCCGTCTCGCTCGAGGGCGTCCCGCGCGCGCACGCCCGATCCCGTACGCGGGTACGGGCATTTAATGCTCTGACCGTAGCAGCGCGGCGCGGCGCCATCATGCGCACCGGGGCTCGCACCCCGGTCTGTCGCACCAACTCCCAAGTAGGGAACCCATCCCCGCCACCGTGGGGGACCGTGCGGCGTGGCCGGTGCCGGCCCCCCCCGTGACGCCGCGCCGCCTACTCCCGTACGGCTAACGCACCGAGCCCTCGAAGGGGGGGGGGGCCGCACCCTCGATTTGTTTTCCCGTGACCTTGCGGGGCTAGGTTGCGGCGTTAGGCGGTGGGGAGCCATCCCCGCCACCGTTAACGGCGTGGCGGCCGCCCCGCGCGTACAACCCCACGCCGGCGCGCGTGGCAACAACTCCCGCACGCGACGCGTGTGGGAACGGGACGCCGCCTTACCTCGCCCCCCGTGCCCCATACGGATCGACGTCGACAACTCCCTCGAGCCCGCCCTGAAGGCATCACGGCCGTCCGTCGCGCTCCCGCCCTCGAGGCTACCCCTGTTCGGGTACAAGATACGCCATGATGGCCGGATCACCGCAAGACCGTCGAGGCGGCCGCCTACTCTACGCATGGCACACCACACTTCCCCACGTAGCCAAGTAGCGCGGCATACATGTGATTCGCTCTCTCTTTGGCCTATAAAAGGAAGACGAACTCCCCCGCCGCAGGGGGACGGACAAGTCGGGACACAACACAAGGCGGAGCAACGCCACACACCAGGCACTTGTTCTCCAATTCTCCCACAACATCTTCAGCCACTCCACCGGGGACTTGAAAGCCACACTTCCTCTCCCGCCTTGCATGTAGCCGCCCCACTACGGGCACCCCCAGTGCCGAGCAATATAGTGCCTCGAGCACACCCCCTCGTGGACGTACGGCCCCTCGGCGGGAACCGGGATAAAACTCGTGTCATTAGTTGCTTAGCATCGACCATTGAGGGAGAGACCTCGGCGCTTATTACCGGTTAGTGTCGGGACCATATTCCGCACCGACGCTTGGCGCCCACCGTGGGGCCGTCGAGCGCCTAAGGTCAATCCATCGTCAACTCCCTCCATGGTGATCCGCACCGAGTACCGCGGCACGCGTTACTCCATGGGCGGCTCGGACCCCCTCCCCGGCCGGTTTTGAAATCCGGTTCGGTGGCACCGAACTTTCGGGCCACGGGGAACGGCTACCTAATGCGCCTCACCAACCGTGAGGAGAGCTCCGTGCGCGGCGCCGGGCCGGGTCCCCTGCGGTTCCCGGCCGCGCGCGCCGCCACAACACGGACGCCCGCCGGCACGGATGCCGCGGGCCGTCGGCGCCACAACGCCGCCGTCGCTCCGGCCGGCGTTCGCGCCGGGCGCGGTCCGAGCGACGGCAAACGAACGCGCCGCCTCCCAACGCGGCGCGCCCGTCACCACAAGCAACCACCGCCCGGTGGGGGCGCGCACGGTCTCGGACCGCGCTTCCCCCATCGGCCTACGCGGTGCCACGACGGCCTACAACGCCAACGTCAACACCACAATGCGCGGGGTTCCACCCCGGCCGTCACGTCTTCGTCGCCAGGGACCCTGATGCCTCCGCAGGTGACGAGTCATCCCTGGGCTCCCTTGACGTGTTGCCACCCGCCAACCTCCATGGGTACGCGGAATGGGACTTCTCCGGCGTGCGGACCCAGTCATGTTCAGGCGTTTTCTCGACGCCACGGACTATTGGTTCGGGCCGCTCGACGACTCCCGGCACGGAAGCTACGACCCCACGCGGGAATGCCGCGTCGTCATCGCCAACGACCCGACCAAACGCCACCGGCGCGGTGGGTGCGGCGACGGGGAGGTCACGCCCGCCCCAGGCATCGCACCACGCCAGGCTGGAGGGCCGAGCACCCCTGCTGGGGCTGACGTTGACGCGCAGTTGGCCCAAGCTCGTGAGCTCGAGGCCAAGCTGGCAGAGGAGTATCGAACGGTGCGGCTGCTTCGCGCCTCAATGGCTGGGGAAGCCTCCGCACGCGGTGAACACGCGCGGGAGCTGGGCAAACAGGCCCGCGACCGCATCAACGCGGACTTCAACGTCGACAACCCGGACGCGCCTCCGTGGGCGAGCCAAAAGCTCATCGCCGCCGCGACGTTGTTGCGGGCCATGCCGGCCCCCTCGACCCCCGAGGCACGGAACCTGCACCGCGAGGTGCAGACCCTCATCGAGCAGGCGGCCGTCCAGCAGGCCGAGAGCTCGGCGTCACGCATTCGCCAACGGGGGAGGACGTACGAGGCGACGGAGCCGCACGGGGGGCGAACCCTCGGTCCATGCGGGTGAAGCGGCGGGGCGACCTGCCAACCCGGACGCACGCCGGCCAAGGAGCGGCTCCTCGACACACGCAGGGCGCTGGACGGCGATGCCCGCAACGTCATCAATGCTCGGCGCACGAGCAAGGCAGACACACGAGCGGCAACAGGCTACCACCCTCGACGGGGTGGGCGCTACGACAGCGATGAGGACCGCTCTCTGACGCCGGAGCCCCTGGGAACCCGCGTGTTCAGCCGGGAGATCCGCGCGGCGGCCTTCCCCCAACGCTTCCGCCAGCCCACGACCATCGTCAAGTACAATGGGGAGACGGATCCCCGCGTGTGGCTCAACGATTACCGCCGGCGTGCCGGTGGGCGGGGCCACCGGCGACGAGGTCATCATCCGCAACCTACCCCCCGCACCTCGGCGATTCGGCCGGACGTGGCTCGAGCACCGCCCGCCGCCCCGGATCCACAACCGGGACGATGCGGTCCGCACGTTCGTGGGCAACTTCCGGGGCACATACGTGCGCCCCGGGAACTCCCGGGATCTACGCTCCCCGCACTCGGAGGGCACGGCGAGTCGCTCCGGGACTTCATACGGCGCTTCTCCAAGCGGCGTACGGAGCTCCCAAGCGTGGCACAGTCCGAGATTGTGCACGCCTTCCTCGAAGGCACCACGTGCGGGACCTCGTGCGAGAACCGGGACGTAGCCCGCCGCGCGACTCCAACGAGCCGTTCGACATCGCCACCGGTTTCGCCTCGGGGAGAAGAGGTCGTGGGGGCGATCTTTGACGGCAAGAAGGGCAAGCGCTCGGACGACGCGCCCGCGGAGGGCGGCAAGTCCGGGGAGCCCCACCGGAAGGACAAGCGGGGCAAGAAAGGGAAGAAGCCGCGCCGCGGGCGCGCGAGCGAGGGGCGCGACGGCGGCGACGCCGAGGCCCTTGCTTCGTTGACCGGCTCGACGAGGCCCTCGACCGGCCCCTCGAGGTCCGGGGGTGTTCGACGACATGCTGAAGAAGCCATGTCCATACCACAAGACCCCTGTAAATCACACCCTTGAGCAATGCGACATGCTCAAGAAGTTCTACAGTCGCGCCGCCGCAAAGGACGCGGAGGCCAAGAAGGACGGAGGAGATGGCGACGCCGGCGGCTTCCCCGCCGTGGAGAACGTGTTCCTCATCTTCGGGGGGACCCACCGTCGACATGTCAACCCGCCGGCGCAAGCGGGAGCGGCACGAGGTCCTCGCCGCGAGAGAGGGCGCCTCCCTCCTTCCTCGGCCGGTCGAAAGACACCATCACCTTCGGCCGTGAAGACCATCCGAACCGCATCCCCAACCCGGCCGGTGCCGCCGGTGGTCGACCCGATCATCGGGAACGCGCGGTTCTCAAAAGTCCCGATGGACGGGGGCGGCAGCCTCAACATCCTCTACGTGCATACTCTACGCCCGTTGGGGATCGGGGCCGGACCGGTGCGGCCCGGCACGACGCCATTCCATGGTGTCGCGCCCGCAAGCGCGTCCGGCCCCTCGGGCGGATCGACTGCTTGCCGGTTTGGTTCGGCACTCCGAAGAATTTCCGCAAGGAAACGCTCACCTTTGAGGTGGTGGGGGTTCGGGGCGCCTATCATGCCATACTTGGGCGACCTGCTACGCCAAGTTCATGGCGGTCCCCAACTACACCTACCTCAAGATGAAGATGCGGGACCGAACGGCGTCATCACCGTGGGCTCGTCCGTCGAGCACGCGTTCGGCTGCGACGTCGAGTGCGTGGAGCACGCGGAAGCGCCGGCGCCGGATGATGCGGCGGTGACCACCTTGGAGAAGATGGTCAACGAGGACCTCGACTCCACCGCCAAGCACGCCGGCAATTTCGAGGCCGCGGAGCGGACCAAGGAGGTACCCCTCGACCCTGCGCCGCCCCCGAGGGCAAGGCGTTGAGGTTCGGCTCCACCCTCGATCCAAAATAGGAAGTGGTGCTCGTCGACTTCCTCCGCGCTAACGCCGACATCTTCGTGTGGAGCCCCTCGGATATTCCGGGCATCCCGAGGGAGGTCGCCAAGCACTACCTTGACATCCTGCCTCATGCCCGCGGCGTGCAACACGGCGGCTCCGCCGTTTCGACGAAGAGCGGCGGCGGGCGATTGGAGCGGAGGCTGCGAAAGCTCCTCGAGGCCGGGTTCATCAAGGAAGTGTTCCACCCTACGTGGCTAGCAAACCCTGTACTTGTAAAGAAAAAGAACGGGAAGTGGCGGATGTGTATAGACTACACTAGTCTTAATAAAGCATGTCCTAAAGTTCCTTTTCCTTTGCCACGCATTGATCAAATTGTTGATTCAACGGCTGGGTGTGAGCTGCTTTGCTTCCTTGATGCCTACTCCGGGTATCACCAGATAAAGATGAAGGAGTCCGACCAGCTCGCAACTTCGTTCATCACGCCGTTCGGGATGTTCTGTTACGTCACGATGTCGTTCGGCCTCCGAAACGCGGGTGCAACATATCAACGCTGCATGCAACACGTTTTCGGAGATCACATCGGGCGAACGGTTGAGGCGTACGTAGACGACATCGTCGTAAAAACCAGGAAGGCGGACGACCTGGTTGGCGATCTTAACATCGCATTCGGCCGCCTACGGGCCAACGGGGGTTAAACTAAACCCCGAAAAATGTGTCTTTGGAGTGCCGCGAGGCATGCTCCTAGGATACATCGTCTCTCAACGGGGCATCGAGGCCAACCCCGAGAAGGTTGCGGCCCTCGAGCGAATTGGCCCAATCCGGGACCTCAAAGGGGTGCAAAAGGTGCCGGGGTGCCTTGCCGACTTGAGCCGCTTCATCTCGCGACTCGGCGAGAAGGGCCTGCCCCTCTATCGCCTCCTCAGGAAGCACGAGCGCTTCTCTCCGGACCGCCGAGGGTCGGGACGCGCTCCACAAGCCGAAGGCATCCTTGACTCGCGCCCCGATCCTCACGCCGCCGCGGGGCGACGAACCCCTGCAGCTCTATGTGGCCGCGACCACCCAGGTGTTCAGCGCCGTAATCGTGGTGGAGCGCACGGAGGAAGGGCACGCCCTCGCCGGTCCGGCGGACGGTCTATTACATCGGCGAAGTCTTGTCCGACACCAAGACGCACTACCCCCAAGTCCAGAAGCTGCTTTATGCAGTGGTCCTCGCGCGGCGCAAGCTTCGCCACTACTTCGAGGCCCACCTTGTCACGGTGGTTTCCTCCTTCCCACTAGGGGAAATCATCCGCAATCCGGACGCGGCAGGCAGGATCGCCAAGTGGTCGGTGGAGCTGATGGGCGAGACGCTCGCCTACACCCCGCGCAAGGCCATCAAATCCCAAATCTTGGCAGATTTCGTTCTTGAGTGGATAGATACGTAGCTACCACCGCCGCGATCCAAGCGAGTCTTTGGACTCGTATTTCGACGGTTCGGTGATGAAAACGGGGGCGGGCTGAAGCGTCCCCTCATCGGAGGCGACTAAATGTGACACAAATACCGGTCCCGGGAGGCCGGTAGCACATTTATTACAACGGGTGGAATCGATCTTTTACATTACGGTTACAAAAAGGGCACGGTAGTGCCAACGCTACGATGAACAACACAAACGCTAGCGACCACACTACGATAGCAAAGGCTTCCATAGCCTCCTCGAGTACCACACCATGGAAGCTTTCGGTAGGGCCCCGGTACACGAGCACGGTTGGGTGTAGGGCGGTGACCTACTCAACGTCTTCTCGGGATGTAATCGGGATCCTCCTCTCGTAAAATAGTTAGTAAAACAAGGGTGAGCACATACGTACTCGGCAAATCCAACCCCACCCACGGAGGGGCTTATAAGCGAGAATCATGCATAAGGTATAACAAGGATCGAGTTAAGGTTCACTTTGCAAACTTACACATGCAGGGGTTCATTTCAAAAAGGTTTTCGCAAACCATTTGTATAACCAAAGTGACTCAACTGTTTTTAGGAAAACCACTTTGTGGAACTACGGACTTCCCGTCCGTCGTAGTCCGGGCACACGGCCACACTCTTCACCCGAAAAACAACTCACGCCGAAATCATCCCATCCCAAACACTAGTTTTTGTGACCACACCGTGACTCGTCCAATACCGTGGACACGGCTATTCGAATAGGTTTGACACTCGCGGAGGTTGTACATCTTTACCCACAAGTAGGGTACCGTCACACGGACACCTCGGTGCGGTACGGATCCTATCATAGCCATTACCCACCTTAGCTAACACTACGAGCCACCACGAAAGCACCCAAGGGGTTATCCCACATAACCAGGGCGTACCTCACACAGAGCGTACCCCTACTCCTTGGTCTCCCGCTGCTCACCCGCACACCAGATGGCAAGTAGATTAACTAGTGGGGTTTATGCTAAGCCGTTGCCACATACAACGGTCGAGTGGTTGTACGATGATTTGGGTCAGGTGAGATGTCACGCAACCCGGTCCTTAACCGACAAGATGGACAACTCCCAACACGCTCAACCACACAGGTACGAGCTCACCCATACTCCTGACACACACGTCCATCCCGTCTACCCAGTTCAGTACTCATTTTCCAAAAATATCCCATTCCCACTTTTAATGCACTCACGCATTTTGAAAGCACTCACACATTTTTAAAGCACTCATTTAGGCCAAAACAAGGTTCAATCATAGCAATCATGGGTGGCTATCCTACCATGTTTTGCAGTAAAACAAAATGCAATTTATAAAACGGGTAAAGGGTATATTTATAAAACTAGGACAGAAGCATGCATCAAAGGGGGAGGTTGAACTTGCCGTCTTCGAAGTCTTCGGGGAGTGCGGCTCGGCGTTCGGGACCTCGGGCTCCTGCTCGCGGTAGTCGGCTTCGATCTCGGCTCGGGGGTACCTTCCTCCGTCTACTCCGTCGGCTATAGCGCACACACAAGCAAGCAAGCAGTATTAGCACACATGTTTCCGACCGAGCTCGGGGAGGGGGAAGTGAGCGGAGGAGGGGTATATATATAGGCGTGGTAGGGGTTCGGTCTTAACCGAGAAGGAAGGGCGTGTATGAAAAGGGGCTAGGTTAAGGGGGGTTATAGATATTAAGGACCTATCGGTAATTTTCCATTAATGAGGGGGGTTAGGCGTGATTGGGATTAAACCCGCGCATGAAATGTCGGGTTAAAGAGATATTTGGGGTTAAATTAGGGCCAGTTAGTAATTTAGTTTTAAATAAAAGGGCCTAAATATAATACTTAAGTAAGGTGAGGGTTAACTAAAATAGCCCTAGGGATTTATTTGTAAAAGGGCAGGGAGTTTTGGTGGATTTGTTTTAAAGGGTAGGGGCTAAATGAAAGGAAAGGAGAGAGAGGGAATAGTGGCGGGGGGGTCCTGGGGGAAAAAGGAAAGGGGCGGGGGGTTTTTGGCAAGATTGCCATCTTCTTCCCCCCTTGCGAACGAACGAGAGAGAGGGGGAGCGGACCGTGCGGGAGGCCGGCGGGGGGGTGGGCGCGGCGGCTCCGGCCACGGCGTCGGGCGGGGAGGAGGGGAAAAGAGAGAGGAGGGCGAGGGGAACCTATTCCCGTGCTCACCTTGAGCTATTGCGCACGGTGGAGACGGCTCCACGGGGAGGCAGTGGCGCGGCGGCGGTGTTAAGGGGCGGCGGCGCTGTGGAGTTTGGGGAGGAGGGGAGGAGGTGCGGTGATGCGTCGTGCCGGGTGTGGTGCGGCGAGCGGGGAGGCCGTCGGCCCCTTTTATAGGCGGCGAGAGGCGGTTCGGGAGCGGAGATATTTCTCCGGCGAGGACAACTCCGGCGAGCTCGGGCGGCTTCGCGAGGGCTCGGCGGGTCAACTTGTGCGGGGGTTTGGCCGGGGGATTAGACCCGTCGTGCCGGCGCGGGGCAAGCTTCGGCGGCCGGTGGAGAGTTGACGGCTCATGCGGGGGGGGCATTAATGGCGGCCCGGCGGCCGGCCGGTCTCCGGCGGGCGCGGGGCGGCGGGGCCGCGGTGGCGTGCGGGCGGCTTCCCCGCCGGCCGGTGTCGTGCGGAGGCGGGGGGAGAGGGCGGCGCGCGCGGGGGCCCGGCCGGCGGCGGTCGAGCGCCGGTCGGGCGGGTCCGCTCGCGCGGGAGGCGGGGGGAAAAAGGAGGAGAAGAAAGGAAGAAGAGAGGGAAGAGAAAAGAGGAAAAGAAAAAGGAAGGAGAAAAGAAAGAAAAGGAAAAAGGAAAAGAAAGGGAAGAAATTGGGAAAAAATAGGGAAAAGAGGAGAAGAAATTGGGGAAAAAATCTAGAGAATTTGGAAAGTTGTTAGGGAAATTAAGGGAGGGTTTTGTGGGGTTTTTCCGACTTTCCGGGCGTCGGCGTGATTTTCGGGACGGCGGTGACGGCGAGGCGGACCGGCCGGCGGGACCGCGGCGTGCGCGGGATTCCCGGCGGTGGCCGACCGCGGCGTTGGGAAGGCGCGCGGGGGTGCGGCCGTGGTGCGGTGCGGCGGAAAATGCGGCACGCGCGTCGGGGAGAGAGAGAGAGAGAGAGAGAGAGAGAGAGAGAGAGAGAGAGAGAGAGAACGGCGCTAGGGTTTGAATGGTAACCGAGCTCGGCGGATCGGTTTTTGAATTTACGCATGATTTAATAGGTGATTTATTTAGGGCTAAAAACACGGGCGTTACAAACCTACCCCACTTAAAATGAATCTCGTCCTCGAGATTCGGCTAAGCCTCGAATAGGTGGGGAAATTCTTTTCTCAGTGCATCTTCTCGTTCCCACGTAGCTTCTTCCACTCCGTGTCTACTCCATTGGACTCTGCACACCCGTACTCCGGTCGTTCTTGTCCGCTTGACCACAGTGTCTAGGATCTTGACGGGCACCTCCTGGTACCTAAGGTCTGGCTGTAGATCGATGGTCTCCACTGGTACTCGCTCTTCTTCTAGAACCTTCAAACATCGGCGTAGCTGAGAGATGTGGAATACTGGGTGTATATCTGCCATTTCCTCGGGTAGCTCCAACCGATACGCTACTGCTCCGACTTTCTTGATCACTTTATATGGGCCGATGTATCGTGGGGCCAACTTCCCGTGTACTTGAAATCTCCGAGTTCCCCGGATGGGTGAAACCTTGAGGTAGACGAAGTCTCCTGGGTTGAAGCTTGCCTCACGCCTTTTCTTGTCTGCGTAGCTCTTCTGTCGGGACTGAGCGGCTTTCAACTTTTCTCGGATATCAGCTACTCGCTCCTCGGCTTCCTTTATAAGCGCGGGCCCAACCAGGGCACGCTCTCCTACTTCTGACCACATCAGGGGTGTCCTGCATTTTCTCCCGTATAGTGCTTCGAATGGCGACATTCCCAGACTTGCTTGGTAACCGTTGTTGTAGGAAAATTCGGCATACGGCAGGCTCTGCTCCCAATCTTTGCCATAGGTGAGGACGCATGCTCTCAACATATCTTCCGAGATTTGATTCACCCTTTCGGTACGTCCGTCGGTCCGTGGGTGGTACGGCGAGGCGAAGTCTAGCTTGGTGCCCATGGCTTTGTGCGGGCTTTTCCGGAACCTAGAGGTGAATTGGGTCCCTCTATACGAGACTATTCTGCTGGGCACTCCATGCGGCTTTACTATATTCTCTATGTAGAGTTTTGCCGGCTTTTCTCCTCCATAGGTGGTCCGTACGGGTAGAAAGTGAGCGACCTTAGTGAGTCGGTCCACGATCACCCATATGGAGTCATGTCCCTTACGAGTCCTTGGCAACCCTACTATGAAGTCCATACCTATCTCATCCCACTTCCACACCGGGATTGGTAAAGGTTGCAACGATCTGCGGGCTTCGATGTTCGGCTTTGATCCTTTGACAAGTGTCACAGTGGGCGACGAACCGTGCAATGTCTCGCTTTCATCCCATTCCACCAATACTTCTGTTTTAAGTCCATGTACATCTTGGTGGATCCCGGATGAATGGAGTATGCTGAGTTGTGTGCCTCATCCATGATGGTCTGTCGGAAATCTCCACCTTCGGGCACGCATATCCTGTTCTTGTACCATAGGGTGCCTTGGTCATCTACCACGAAGTCGGGGGCCTTGTTTTCTCTCGGTATGCTTGCGGATCCTCATCAGATCCTCGTCGGCTCCTTGGGCCTTCCGGATCTTCTCTTCTAGGGTAGGGTCGAACGGTCGGTGGCGGACGTAGCCTTGGGGAACGATGTGTACGTTGAGTCGGGCCATCTCTTCTTGCAACTGGGCACTCTTGGGTGCCGCTTTCTCATAGGTTTTCCGGCTTAGGGCATCCGCTACTACATTGGCCTTCCCCGGTGGTAGTGAATTTCTAGGTTATAGTCCTTGACTAGCTCTAGCCACCTTCTCTTGTCTTAGGTTTAGGTCGGGCTGGGTGAAGATATACTTTAGACTCTTGTGGTCCGTGTAGATTTCACACTTGGTCCCGATCGGATAGTGTCTCCGGATCTTTAGGGCATGCACTACGGTACCGCAAACTCCGGATCGTGGGTGGGATAATTCTGCTCATGGGGTTTGAGGCGACGGGAGGCATATGCCACTACCTTCCCATCTTGCATGAGAACACATCCCAACCCTTGTCGGGAGGCGTCGCAATACACGACAAAGTCTCGTTGAATGTACGCGGGGGTTAGCACCGGGGCGGTGGTCAACCTCTTCTTCAACTCTTGGAAACTTCTTTCACGAGGCCTCGGTCCGGTTAAACTTTTTCTCTTTCTTGAGCAGCTCTTGTCATGGGCCGGGCGATCTTGGAGAATCCCTCGATAAATCTCCGGTAGTACCCCGCTAAACCTAGGAAACTCCCGATCTCACTCACGTTGGTTGGTTCTTGCCGCGTTGGAGGCTTGTCTCAACTTTCCGGGGTCTACAGCTACTCCTTCTGCAGTTAGAATGTGCCCAAGGAAGGATATCTTTTCTAACCAAAATTCACACTTGCTGAACTTGGCGTAGAGCTTGTGTGCCCTTAACTTTCCCAGTACTACCCGAAGATGTTGCTCATGCTCCTCCACGCTCTTGGAGTACACAAGTATGTCGTCAATGAAGACCACGACAAACTTGTCCAGCTCTTCCATGAACACCTTATTCATGAGGTTCATGAAGTATGCTGGTGCATTGGTTAGCCCAAAGGACATCACCGTGAACTCATATTGCCCGTAGCGAGTGACAAAGGCAGTCTTGGGGATGTCACTTTCCCTAATCTTGAGTTGGTGATACCCTGATCTTAGATCCACCTTCGAAAAATACTTGGCTCCCTTCAGTTGGTCAAACAGGTCATCTATTCTGGGGAGAGGGTACTTGTTTTTAATAGTGACCTCGTTCAGCGAGCGATAGTCCACGCACATCCTCATGCTCTTATCTTTCTTCTCCACGAAAAGCACTGGTGCTCCCCATGGTGATGAGCTTGGTCTGATGAACCGCTTCGGCCGAAGCTCGCTAGTCGCTTCTTCAATTCCGCCGGCTCGGGGCTGCCATCCTATAGGGCCTCTTGGCTATGGGAGAGGTTCCAGGGATAAGGTCGATTACGAACTCTATATCCCTGTCTGGTGGCATTCCAGGGAGTTCTTCGGGGAACACATCTGGGTATTCTCGTACTACTGGGACGTCTTCTATGGACTTGGCTTCTATGTTGAAAACCATTATATCCGGCCTGTGTCCCCGGGTGTGGCAGGTCACTTGTATCCCGTCTGGGTTGGTCAGGTGCACTACTTTATCGGCGCAGCTTATGAGGCCATGGTGTTGGCTTAACCGGTCCATACCAAGGATCACATCTATCCCCTTGGATTTCGGTACTACCGAGTGTCGCTAGGAACTCTACCCCACTTAAAATAATCCTTACCGGGGGCATCCCGGTTGACGGTTAATGTCACCTCCGGGCGTTCGAGTTATTAGGGGTGCTTTTAGTAGTACCGTGGGTATGCTATGCTTTTCCACAAAGCTTGAGGATATGAATGAGTGTGATGCTCCCGAATCGAACGAAGTATGGTAGCCAAAGCGGGGCGACCGGAACTCACCGAGTACCACTCCTTGTGCTTCTTGTGCCTCCTGCGCATTGATGTGATTCACCCGGCGCGTCCATACGACTGCCGGGGCCGCCTCATCTGCCGGTTGTTGGTGTTGTTGCCGAAGTTGTTGTTGCTTTGCGCACCGGCATGCGGTTGGCTCCCGACGCAAGTGGCCTTGGTCCGTTTACCGAGTTGGAGTAGGTGGTGGTGGGCGGCTTTTTAGCATAGGGGCGAGTTGGCGATGAAGTGCCGGTTTCTTGGCTGAAACACACTCGGGAGGTTTGTTGTTGTTGTTGTTGGTAGTGATCCGGGCGGGTGTTGTTCCGTGGGGGCTTCATGGTATTCCGGTCGTAGGAGGGCTTGAACCGGGCTGCGGGGGCTTGTGAGCTTGTGGCTTGGGTTTGGGTTCGTATTGCATCGGAGCTTGGAACCCGGACATGGGGTGTCCAAAGTTTCTCGGCCTACGGGACCGCTCTTGTTGCTTGGCCTTGTGCTCCATGAATTTGCGCTTGTTCTCCTTCTTTTCTTCGGCCTTTGCTCTTTCCGTGAGGATTGCCATGTTCATAAGGGTATTAAAGTCCGGGTAAATGCGAGGAGTCGGCGGTGTCCTCGGTTCCGGAGTCGGCCCCTTCTTGAACATCTCTTGCTTTTTTGGAGTCTTTATCCACCTCCTCGGGGGCATAGCGTGCCGGCTCTATGAACGGTACGTGTACTCCTCCACAGACATGTTGCCTTGGCGGAGTTCGCGGAACTCATCCGCCTTCCGCTTCGGTGTAGCCTCGGGATGTGGTAGCGGCGGAACTCCTCCACGAATTCATCACATGTGATGGCGGAGGGATCCTTGGCTGCGGCGCAATAATTCTCCCACCAGGCTAGGGCTGTCCCGGTGAGCTGGTGAGCTGCCAGGAGAACCTTGTCATGGTCCTCGCAGTGGAGGGGCTCTAGTTCCCTCAGGATGGCTCTCAGCCAATCGTCAGCGTCGAAAGGATTCACCGACCCGGCGAAGGTGGGCGGCTTAGTCCTGAGGAACTCGATCAGCTTCTCATTCATGCTCATGGCACGGGGTCTTGGGCGGTTGATGGCATTGAAGATAGCCTCCATCAAGACAGTCTGGTTGGCTAAGACTTGAGCCAAGTCAATAGGCGGGGGGAGGGGGGTGGTGGCAGGACCACATTCTCTCCTCCATCTTCATTTTGGTTAACCTCCTGTTCGTGGAGGCGCTCCCTCCGATCGGCTTGTGATCCCTCAGCATCCGACCGGTGGGTCCTGACAGGGCGCCTGGAAACCATCTGTAAAGAAGCGGGTTTCTAAGAGATCTAGTTTTATGTGATGTTTAAGTGGATTATAACGGATCTCTTTTGAAAAGGCGGGGTTTTATTCTGCCGGTAAGCACACAACAAGCACATAGCAAACAAGCAAGCACAAACAAGTTTTCATTACAAACCAGTGAGGAGGATACATCCCGACTACGCGGACACACTACACGACTAAGGACTAAGGGCGCGACTTGGACCAGTACGGCTTCATTCCCTGGGTCTTGGGGCACATCACTCGCGAGGGGAGGCCGTCTTCCGGGGTCGAGTGTTCTTCCGGCGGAATGAGCGACTCGTCATCATTTCCGCCTTCGGGGTCTCCGTTTTCCCGGGGGCCGTGCCGCGGCTTCGGTGGTAGGCCGTTGGGGGCTCGGTGACTGCCGGTGGTGCTTTGGTGGGACTTCTATGGCTCCTCCCCATCCTACAAGGGGCGTTCCCGGCGGGACTTGAGGTTCTCCTATGGCCGGAACGGGTGTTCCGCCGTGGGTCCATTCTTGCATGCGTTGGTCCCGGATCCTTCGAGGCTTTCTCGGGCAACGGCTTCCTTGCTTATGGCCGCCGCGGTCCTTGCTTCGGCTTGGGCCACTCGGACTTGGTGCATCCGCACCGTGACCTCGGCTTGCTCGGCCGGCCGATCCTGCTCCCTCAAGTGTCCGGCTCCGGTCATCAAAGAGCTTGTCCGGGGAGACAAGGTAGGCGACGACATGGTACGGCGGGTCTTCTTGGTGGCGACGCCGTTCCGGGTTCCTCATGCGGGCTTGCCAAGCGGGGTTCGATGGCGGGAGGGAAGTACCTCATTGGTGTGGGGACGAGGTGTTCCTCGTAGATTCGGCACGAGGTAGCGGAGGGCTTTTCCGAGGGCCAAAGGGTAGGTGTCCCGTGTCGGAACCCCGTGGCGGTCACGCGCCACGGCTCGATGTTGGTG
Source organism: Cenchrus americanus (assembly GCA_947561735.1). Taxonomy (NCBI): domain Eukaryota; kingdom Viridiplantae; phylum Streptophyta; class Magnoliopsida; order Poales; family Poaceae; genus Cenchrus; species Cenchrus americanus. The sequence goes on along the minus strand of OX387244.1, from coordinate 24,919,483 downwards.
TGGCGGTTGCTTCTAGCGACGGAGAGGACCACTCTACGGCGAAGAGTGCCGAGTTGCTCGTACTCTCTGTTGTAGTACCTAGGGCGCTCAGTGATACCGAGGCGCTCCCGGGGAGTTGATGAGCGAGGCGAGCAAAACCAGGCTCCTCCCGGCACACGCCTTGGGTCCATCCATCTTCCGCCATCTGAAAACAAAGATAGGGTTGAACGGGTTGTGGTGGGGTACAAGAGATAGATAACTTTATTTAGTAGGAAGGTTGGGGTACATCCTTCGGGGTACACTTATTATTACTAGGACTCAACTTCGGCCTAACACACCCTAGTCTTATTCTCAAGGTGATTCTTCCTCTAGCCGGATACGGCGCTTCTTCGGTGGAAGGTCTTGCTCCGATATCTCGTCTTCGGTCCGGGTTCCTTTGTCCCGGTGGGTTTCTTCGGGTTCATTCTCTTCCGCTCGGCTCCTTCATCTCTCGCTTCTACGCTCCTTCGGTTCATCCCATAGGGCTTTATGGGCCAACGGCGTGCGCTCTCTTTCCCCGAGGTATTCTTGCTTTGTGTTGTGTAGTTCAACTTCGCTATGGTCGTCTTCACCCTTTCTAGTTCTATCCTCTCGTTCTCGCTCTTTCCGCTCCGTCGATCCGTCGCTTCCCGCCGGGCTTGCTCCCGATAAAGGTGGTCTAGGCCTCCGAGGTATGTGGATAGGTGGGAAGCGCCTCTTCTAAGTCTTCTTCCTCTCGTTCCAAACCTCTCATGCGATCAATCCACGAGCGTCCTCTTCCTCCGGAGGGTGGAAAGAATCCCATAGGAGTCCTTCGGAGGTGTTGTCCGTAAACCACTCGTAGGCCGTCGCGAGCCTTCCGAGCACCTTGGGGTAGGTGTCGGCAAAGCGAAAACCCGTGGCGTTGACGAACCATGGCTCTATGTCGGGGTACGGCGTGCTCCTTCCCACAAAGATCGGCGGCTTACACCGAAGGGTGCCGAAGCGTTCGTACTCCCGGTAGACGAACTCGGCGGATCCCTTACTCGACGCGCTCTAGGCCGAGTAGCAACAGGTTAGGGAGGCCGGCCGGGACGGGGCAAATTCCTCCGTTCCACTCGGGGTTAGGCATCCGGAAACGGGCAAGAATCAAGGTAAGGATTTGGGAAAAGATGAGCTTAGCAAAGGAAAGGTTAGAGAGGGCCGGAGGAGGTCTCGTATCCTAGGGGTCATATCCTACGGCCAACCTACGGCTCGATACCACCCGAATCGTCCCCTCATCGAGGCGACTAAATGTGACACAAATACCGGTCCCGGGAGGTCGGTAGCACATTTATTACAACGGTGGAATCGCTCTTTTACATTACGGTTACAAAAAGGGCACGGTAGTGCCAACGCTACGATGAACAACACAAACGCTAGCGACCACACTACGATAGCAAAGGCTTCCATAGCCTCCTCGCAGTACCACACCATGGAAGCTTTCGGTAGGGCCCCGGTACACGAGCACGGTTGGGTGTAGGGCGGTGACCTACTCAACGTCTTCTCGGGATGTAATCGGGATCCTCCTCTCGTAAAATAGTTAGTAAAACAAGGGTGAGCACATACGTACTCGGCAAATCCAATCCCACCCACGGAGGGGGCTTATAAAGCGAAATCATGCATAAGGTATAACAAGGATCGAGTTAAGGTTCACTTTGCAAACTTACACATGCGGGGGTTCATTTCAAAAAGGTTTTCGCAAACCATTTGTATAACCAAAGTGACTCAACCGTTTTTAGGAAAACCACTTTGTGGAACTACCGGACTTCCCGTCCGTCGTAGTCCGTGCACACACGCCACACTCTTCACCCGAAAAACAACTCACGCCAGAAATCATCCCATCCCAAACACTAGTTTTTGTGACCACATCGTGACTCGTCCAATACCGTGGACATGGCTATTCGAATAGGTTTGACACTGCGGAGGTTGTACATCTTTACCCACAAGTAGGGTACCGTCACACGGACACCTCGGTGCGGTACGGATCCTATCATACGGGCGCGGGCACCGCTCTTTTGTGTCACCCCTCGGGGAGCACATGCGGTACGCGGTGGGCCTTCACTTCCCCACGTCAAACAACATGGCCGAGTACGAGGCCCTCCTTTGCGGTCTCAAGATCGCCATCGAGATAGGCATCAAGCGCCTCGACGTGCGGGGGGATTCACGGCCTCGTAATTGACCAAGTCATGAAGAATGTGAGCCGCCACGACGACAAGATGGAGGCGTACCGTAAGGCCGTGCGAGCCCTCGAGGACAAGTTCTACGGCATCGAGCTCAATCACGTGCCCCGCCGGTACAACGAGGAGGCGGACGAGCTGGCCAAGATCGCGTCCGGGCGGATCACCGTCCCCCCGAACGTTTTCGCCCGTGACGTCGCCCGCCCCTCTCGTCGTCTTCGAACCTCACCCCTCGAGTCACACGGAACCCTCGGGGGCTCCCTCGAATCCAGCAGGCGCGGAGCCCATGGACGAGGACCCCTCAAACGAGGCGTATGTACTCTCCCTCCTCGAGGGGTATGGCACCTACGAAGCCGATGTGATGGATGTCGAGCCGACTCTGTCAAGGGCGATTGGCGCGACAAGTACGTCGCCCGGATGGCTCGAGGGGAGCTCCCCCTTGGACCGGGCCGAGGCCGGGCGCATCGCCGGGATGGCCAAGTCCTTCGCCCTTGTCGACGGCGAGCCGTACAAGCGCGCCACCTCCGCATCTGCGGCGTTGCATCCCCATCCCCGAGGGGCGCCGGCTCTGCGGGACATCCACGCGGGGATCTGCGGCCATCACGCCGCGCCCCGCACCCTCGTTGGCAACGCTTTCCGCCAGGGCTTTTATTGGCCTACCGCGGTCGCGGATGCCAGCGAGATCGTGCGCACCTGCGAAGGGTGCCAATTCTACGCCCGCAAGTCCAACCTTCCCGCTCATGTCATGCAGACCATCCCCATAACATGGCCGTTCGGCCGTATGGGGGCTGGACATCGTCGGGCTCCTGCGAAATGCGCCCGGGGGCTTCACCCACCTGCTGGTTGCAATCGACAAGTTTTCCAAGTGGGTGGAAGTGCGCCCCATTACGAATCTAAGGGCGGAGCAAGCGGTGACGTTTTTCACTGATATCATCCATCGCTTCGGAGTGCCAAACTCCATCATCACCGACAACGGGTCCCAGTTCATGGGCAGGAAATTCCTGGAGTTCTGCGACAAGTTCCACATCCGTTTGGATTGGGCAGCTGTGGCACATCCACAGACCAACGGCCAAGTAGAGCGTGCCAACGGCATGATCCTACAAGGCCTTAAGCACAGAATTTTCGACCAGCTGAATAAGTCTGGTCGGAAATGGCTCCAGGAGTTACCGGCGGTCGTGTGGAGCCTAAGGACCACCCCAAGCAGAGCCACCGGGTTCACCCCGTTTTTTCTGGTCCATGGCGCGGAGGCCGTCCTCCCCACGGACTTAGAGTACGGGTCACCCAGGGTTCGAGGCTACGACGAGGACGCAAACCAGCGAGCCCGCGAGGACTCACTGGACCAGCTGGACGAAGCACGCCTCGTAGCCTTGATGCACTCTGCAAGGTACCAACGCGTCCCCCTCGGACGCTACCAGGCACGGAAAATACGCCGACGGGATTTCAGCGAAGGGGATCTGGTCCTAAGGCTACGCCAAGACAACCGAGGACGCCACAAGCTATCACCTCCGTGGGAGGGGCCCTACGTCGTGGTGAAAGTGCTCAAGCCAGGCACGTACAAGCTGGCCAACGAGGACGGCGAAGAACTCACCAACGCTTGGAACATCCAACAGCTACGTCGCTTCTATCCCTAGCCTAGGATTTCCAAGTATTTTGTTGTAAAATCGCGTTACCAAGACCCCGCCTGGCGACAACCGTGTAAATATCATCGGTTTAATAAAAAGGGCAACTCAACTTTCCCCCGAAACCCAAGTTACCCTCGGGGGCTACTACGGGGGACATCCCCCCAAATATGGTCCCATTTTTTCGCACAAAAAATGCGCGCTTGCATGTTTTTTACTTCGTCCCCGAGCAAAGATTCGAACGGGCGCGGGCGGCCTAGCGGAAGGAGCGCGCGAGCCGAGATAGCCTACGCCTCCGCGAGGATACGGCCCTTCTCTCTCGCCTCCAACCCAACAGGGCCACCAGCGAAAATCGAACTCCCCTAACTAGAATCTACTCAGGAAGAAGGAGGAACAAAAAAGCGTGATAAAACAAAGGACATCATTTCACTTCAACAAATGTTCACAGCAAAGTAATCTGTTTATTTACAAGGCCACACGGCCAGCATACTGATACATAAACAAAAAGGGCCTAGCGCCCGCCGTCTTCGGCCGGGAGGAGCGACGGCGTCGGCTCGGGTCTAGGAAGAGGAACTCCTCGATGGCCTCGGCAAGCGTCCCGGCGGCGTCGGCGGCTAGCGCGTCCACACACTCCATCGCCACCTCGTCCTCGACGCCCTCAGGGACAACGTAGCCCTCCGCCAGCGCCTCGAAGTTGACCTCGTAGTGAGATCGCACCACCCCGAGGGCCTTCTCGGACGCCAAGGCCGCGCGCCGGCGCATGCGCCCGGTGACGTGGCCGCCAAGGGCGCGCGGGCGGGCGGCCGGCCGAGCTCCCCGGCCGCGCCTCGCCCTCCCTCCACGGCCGGCGGGTCTCGAGGGCCGCGGTGCGCAACTCCAACGGCTCTGCTCGGAGGAGTTATAGGAGGTTTTCGGCGCCTCGGCCCGCTCGGCCGCGTGCCCCGGTGCGATACGCAAGCCCGAAGTTGTTCGGCGAAGAAAAAATCGAGAAAAGGGTGCGAACCCCTTAAGAGAAAACCAGCAAAATAGGAGTCAAACAGCGACTTACCTTCAACCTTGCTTCCTCTCCACCTCGAGGGCGCGGCGCCCGGCCTCGACCGCCCTTTGCTCGAGACCCCCGATGGTCTCACCTTGCTCTCGGAGGGCCGGCTCCGGCTCGCGCTATTGATACCAAGGACCATCGGCTCGCCCTCGAGCTTCGAGAACTCGGTGTTCCGGTCCTCCAGCGACTTCGCGCCGCCTCGCGAGCGACGCGCTCCTCGCTCCCGGCCGCCGACCGGCGTCGGCAAGGGCGGACTGCTCTTATTGAATCCGCCCCTCGACCTCCTCGGCGGGCGCATGCGCTCTCGCGGCGGAGCCGGTCCTCGGCGGCGGCGAGCGCCGCGATCTTGGCGTCGAGGGCGGCCTTCGGTCATCGGCCTCCTTAGCCCTCTCGCTCGAGCGCGCGCGCGCTCCTCTGCGCCCGGTCCCCGCCGAGCCTCGCGCCCCCCCGGAGCGACGAGCGGAGCCCCGGTTGTCGTTGCAAACGACGACCACCTCCGCCTCCCGCCTGGCCGCCGGGGTGCTCATCTTCTCCGGTCCACCCGCGCCGCCGCGGCGCCTCATCCCGATCGATGAGGGCCGTACAGACCCGCTCGAGGGTGGAGGGGTGCGCCGGGTCCTGCCTTGCGCTCTCATGGAGTTGATCACGCAGGGCCATGGCCCGGTACGATAGCCAGCCGTCCGGGGTCCCCAGGGCGTCGTGCGTCGAAGGCATCGCACCGCTCCCGGAGCTGGCGGAGCTCGGCGCTCACCTGGTCGAAGGCGGCGTACTTGTTACGGGCGCGGAGCTCGAGCTCCTGTCACCAACAAGTCAGAACCTGTAAGCATCATGACGCAAGGATCGCGCGCAGAAACGAGAAAAAGGAAAGAAGCGAGCAACGATGCCCCACCTGGAAGACGCGCCACGCGGGGCCGCCATGGACCCTCAGCGCCTCGTTCAACGCTCGGTCGAGCGTGGCGCCATGGTCTCGGAGCTCCCCCCCACGGCCTCCTCGCTCTCCCCGAGCGTCGGCGAACGCGGGCGGGTCGCCAGCGAACCCCTCTATCGGGGCGGAGTGGCCGGCGCGGGAAGACGAGGCCTCGGCACCATGCCCTCGGCCTCCTGCCACCATGTGGCCCTTACGCCGCCTCACGAGGGCCCCATCCTGGGACTCTGGGGAAAGCATGGGAAAACTCACCCACTGGTCCCACCCGGGCGGCGGGGAGTCGTCGTCCGGGATCTCCACCACCACCGCTCGGGAGCCGCCGGCGGGTGCCGGCCCCCCGCGTCGCCGCCGTCGACGCCTCCGCCCGCGCCTCCGTAGCCACGGGCTCCCGCCGCGGCGGCGCGGCCATCGCTTCCGGCCGCGCCCCCGCGACCACGGGCGCCCGACCACCCTCCTCGGCCGCCGCCACCGGCCGCGCCTCCACCGCGATCGGCGCCGCGGACCGCGCCTCCGCCACGGCCGCGCCGCGCGGCCGCGCCTCCACCACGGCCGCCGCCGCGGCCGCGCCTCCGCGAGCTCTCGCCCGCCGCGGCCGCCGCACTCGCCCCCGCCCGCGCGCGCCCGCCCGACGAGCGCCGCCGGGGTGGGAACGGACGCGTCCGCCCTCAACACCTTGGCCGGCGCGAGGGGGAGGCACGGTCGGCACCACCCCGCGAAAACACAAACAACTAATCGGAATCCTTGGTTGTCAAAAACACAACCTCGCAAAGGAGCAAGCCCCTTACCTCGAAGAGGAGAAGGCGCGCTTCCTCTTCCTCGAGGCCTCGGCGGATGACGCCCGGCGCGGCCCGGCGCGGCCGCCGCCGCGCCTCCCCCCCCTCTCCGCCGCGCGCGCCTGCGCGGCGCGCGTCGCGCGCCCCCGCGGCCCGCGCCGCTCCCTGTCGACGATTGCACCGGTGGCGGGTGCCTCCGCACCCGCCCCGCGCGATCTTGCTCTTGCCGCCGGAGCCGGCTCCGGCGGACGGGGCGCGAGCTCCCACCTATCGGGGGGGCCCGCCCCCCGGTCTCTTCCTCCTCATCCCCCCTCCGAGGACGAGTACTCCTCTCGTCCCCGGAGAGGAGAGCCCCTGCCGCTCGCGCGGCGGCACTCCTCGCTCCGCCGCTCGCGGCGCTCGCGGTGCCGCCTTGCGCGCTCCTTCTTGCGCGCCGCCCACTCCCGCTCCCGTTCGCGCGCCGCCCGACCGACCGCGCGGGAGTCGGGGGTGGGCGGAACGGACTTCGCTACGCTCGGACTCACCGGTCGCAAGCAAAACACCGAAGCACGTCGACAGCACCCGAAGTATCAGCGAGACCAAAGGCGAAGTCAGGAATCCTACTTACCAGCGGACTGGTGGGGAGCATCTCAAGTTCCCACGGGGACCGGTCGCTGCGCAGCAACCGGGTGTTGACGGCGCTCCGTGCCCGGGTGACCGCGTAATCCCGCTGGAGGGGGCTCGGAAGCATCCGCGACCTCGCCAGCGCAACGGGGTAAGCCGCCTCCGTCATCTTGAAGACGCAGAGCGGCCTCTCCATCAGAGGCACGACCCGCCGGTGATGGAGGAAGGCGAGGACGGTCGCCGCGGTCAGCCCGCGTGCCGCCGGGTTCCTCGGCGCGGCCGGGGAGCGAGTCCGGACGTCTCCGTCTTTGGGGCGTGGACACCCCGTAGCTCCCGGAGTCGGGCCTCTCCCGAGCACCGCACCGGTGTAGGGGGGAGACCCGGCTCGTCGTTGCGAAGATAGAACCACCCCCGCTCCCAACCGGCGTTGTTGGTCGTCATGGTACAAGGGATGTAGTCGTCCTTGTACCGTGCCCGTAGAGCGAGCGACATGCCGCCGGCGCGCATCGCGCGGCGGGTCCTCTCCGCTCCGTCGTCGGGCCGCGTGAATAGCTCCGCGCGGAAGAGGTGTACCCGAGAGATCCCAATTCACCGGTATCCCCGGATACCCCTCGCGAGACGCCCATGAACGTGGCCGCTCGCGAAATCGCGTTCGGCGCGAAGTTGTGCAACTCCACGCCGTAGCGGTGGCAGAGCGCCCGCATGAAGCGGCTCGCCGGCGCCGCGAAGCCGCGTTCATGGAAGCGGATGAAGCTCACCACGTAGCCGTCCCGGCGGGTTGGGCGCGCGATCCCCTGCCGGCGGCACGATCCATTCCGCCGGCCGGCCCTCCTCGTTCGCCACCGGTGGCCGGCGGACACAAGGTCGGCGAGGGGCCGGCCGCGTCACCGACGAGCGCTCCCACGCGTACGGATCAACGATCGTGAGGGGCGGAAGGGGCGCCATGAGGAAGGCCAAGGGGGCCGAAAGCGAAGGACGGGAGGAAGGGGAAGAACTCCAAACGGCGAAAGAGCGCGATGGTGCGAGCCGGACAAAGGCAGGAGCGCAAGGGGCAGGGGCGGCGAAACGCTAAGGTAAAAACCGCTGTTTTTCCCCTCCTCAGATTTATAAGGCGGGGGTGTGCTCTCAGGAGCGCGCGTCCCGCGCGCATTAACTGCAGGGGAATCTTCCTCTCACTGACGGGCGGGTCCCACCACGACCACGGCGGCCACGCCACCGCGGGAGGGCCATCATCACGGCGTAGAACCGGGAGGGGCGTGGCGGGCGGTCACGTCCGCCCGCCCACGCCGCCCACTACGCGCGTGCGCGGCGCGCGCGCCTAAAAGGCGCGCTCGCGACGCGAAACCTGCAGCCTCGCCCGTGGAGCATTAAAAGGCCCGCCCCTTACCGAGTAAGGAGGACCCTCGAGCGGCACGAGCTCCGGGCTCGGGAAAATTTACCCCTCGAATAGATGCGGGTGTCGGACGGTCACCTCGGAGCACGTTTGAAATGAAACGAGGTACCACGGGCACCGACCCCGCACCATCTTGCGATCGGCGCCTCGAGGGCCGGTTCGCCGAGACCCCTCGAGGATTCGCGGATGCCGGGCGGGAGCGCTTGGCCGCCACCCCGCACGGCCCTACGATCGAGGTTCGAAGCCCGACCCTCGACGGGTTCGAACGGCGCCCGCATCACTAGAGTCGGGGATGATGAGGGCACGCGCATTCGAGCCGTTCCTCGAGCCCGCCGGCTCGAGGGTGCCCCACATGTCGTGTTCGAGAGTCGGCGAGGGCGACTAGCCGAGGGATCGCACCGAGGGAGAGCTTCCGCGCCCTCGATCCCTAGCGAACGGGACCGAGCCCCACCTAGCAAACCCACGCAAGCGCTTTAATGGACGTGTCTCTGGACCACGCAGCCTACCCTTATTGAACGGGGCATGGACGTCCACTCGAACCACCCACTAACAGCTCAACGAGGAATCCGCAATCTGCGACCCGCTTGATGGGTGTTGCAGAAACCTCACCCTCCGTCCCGCGGAGGGACAGCGAGGGCGCGATAAAAAACGAGTCGCAGAGCTCTACCTGATCGCCTTGAACGGGCCCAGGCTCGGGGGCTCGACGCACGGCTATACTTCTTGGATTGCGCCGGCCGCGGGAAGTGCCAGCAGCGCGTGCGTCACCGAAGCCGGCTGAAACATTGCCGACGCCGGTTGAAACATGTACCACGCCCTTTGACCAAATCTCGCGGTAAACCCCTGCCCGCAGAGCACTCACGCTCCTACGAGGATTCGGGGGGCTAGACCCGCGGGTCCGCCGACGCGGCCCCACGGACGGCGTTCGCAAGACCAAGGGGGAAGAAAGTCCTATCAGTAGGCTCCAGCATCGCGGGGAGCCTTGACGGCGGACCCGCAGATGCTCGGGGGCTACTGTCGGGGACAGCCCTAGGGGTCCCCTTAAAACAACTGGGGAATCCCCACTTAAAACCCGCAACAAGCCAAAACCAAACGCGCCTCGCTTAACTACACATGGTTGGGCCCACGCCACGGTGGCCCTGACGACCCATCAAAGTGGCCCACTTAAAGACCCCCTCGGGCAAACTCCGCCTCGCTCGAGGGCGCACGCCTCCCTCGGGCGGGCTCCGCCCCATTCAAGGGAGAACGGTTCCCTCGAGCGGGCTCCGCCTCGCTCGAGGGTCCGCGCCGCCCTCGAGCAGGTTCCGTCTCGCTCGAGGGCGTCCCGCGCGCGCACGCCCGATCCCGTACGCGGGTACGGGCATTTAATGCTCTGACCGTAGCAGCGCGGCGCCATCATGCGCCTGGGGCTCGCACCCCGGACTGTCGCACCAACTCCCAAGGAGGGAACCCATCCCCGCCACCGTGGGGGACTGTGCGGCGTGGCCGGTGCCGCCCCGTGACGCCGCGCGCGCCTACTCCGAAGACGGCTAACGCACCGAGCCCTCGAAGGGGGGCCGGCCGCACCCTCGATTTGTTTTCCCCGTGACCTTGCGGGGGTTAGGTTGCGGCGTTAGGCCGGTGGGGAGCCATCCCCGCCACCTGCTAACGGCGTGGCGGCCGCCCCCGCGCGTACAACCCCACGCCGGCGCCGTGGCAACGCGGCTCGGCACGCGCGACGCGTGCGGGAACGGGACGCCGCCTTACCTCGCCCCCGTGCCCCGTACGGATCGACGTCGACAACTCCCTCGAGCCCGCCCCGAAGGCATCACGGCGGTCCGCCGCGCTCCCGCCCTCGAGGCTACCCCCGTTCGGGTACAAGATACGCCATGATGGCCGGATCACGGCAAGGACCGTCGAGGCGGCCGCCTACTCTACGCGCATGGCACACCACACTTCCCCACGTAGCCAAGTAGCGCGGCATACATGTGATTCGCTCTCTCCTTGGCCTATAAAAGGAAGACGAACTCCCCCGTCGTAGGGGACGGACAAGTCGGGACACAACACAAGGCGAAACAACGCCACACACCGGGCGCTTGTTCTCCAATTCTCCCACAACATCTTCGCCCACTCCACCGGGGACTTGGAAGCCACGCTTCCTCTCCCGCCTTGCTTGTAGCCGCCCCACTACGGCACCCCCGGTGCCGAGCAATATAGTGCCTCGAGCACACCCCTGTGGACGTACGGCCCCTCGGCGGGAACCGGGATAAAACTCGTGTCATTAGTTGCTTAGCATCGACCATTGAGGGAGAGATCTCGGCGCTTATTACCTGGTTAGTGTCGGGACCATATTCCGCACCGACAATATCGTAGATCTCTTCTTTTTGGATGGTGTTTTGTTTGCAGAAGTTCAATAGGACTATAACTAGTTTGACCCAGCACCTACAAAACACTACAACTATACTATTAGCCTCTTCATTTGGCTAGTGTTTGGTGCTGATTTGTTTTGAGAGAAAAGTACTAGTGACTGTTATGGGAGAAAAGGAAAAGTACTACTTACTGATGGTTGATAAACTGGTGGTTGATATGTCAAGCGAACAGAGTTTATTTTTGCACGCATTGTAACGAGAAAGGAAAAGTTTTATGCTTCCTTTTAAGTAGAGTAGTGGGGAATTTGCCACCACGAGCCCACCACGGCACATCCAGCCCATCATGTCCATGTCGCCGAACGCTTTCGTTCATGCAGCTTTGGTTGCGATGAACAGTGAAGCTTTGGTTGCGATGAACAGTGAGAACCCACCGGCGCCATTGTGGGCCTGCTTTGGTACGAACCTCACGAGCAGCCTTCACAACTTCAATAAGCCAAACAAATGCCCAACTCTCTCGCCCAACTCTCCGATCATCTTCTTTGAAAACTCACTCTCACAAAGTTAAGCACATGGTGAAGCTGCCAAAACATGGCTCTCTCCCCTTGCTCGTGAAGTTGCTCATGGGGTTGTTTTAAAAAAGCAATTTCTACAGGTGAAGTTCGAGGCGCGCCAAACGGGCCCTGTGTTAGCAGCAGAGGAATCGAGGAATCGAGGGGGAGCAGAGAAGCAAGGAATCGAGTAGCCAAACGAATGGGCTCGCAGGCCCAACTATAGAGGGCTCGAAGGCCCAATTCGGAAACAACCCACTAAACAACCTCTTTCTTAGACACAGATACCCTAACACATTGCTACTCCGTAGGCGGCTGCGGACGACGACGGGTTGCGAGGGGGTGCGATGTCCTGCCATCCACAAGATTTCAGAGAACTAAAATCGATCACATATATGGTGGTGGTATGGTGAAGTCACAATCTGCCCGTCCATGATGCCTCCTATGTTCCCAACAGTTTCCGCAGCGACGGAACAAGGAGGTGACCCGAGCTAGTGCTTCGTTGAGAGGCCGCCCGAATGAAAATGGCCCTTGGACGTCCCCAAGTGTCATCGGCCTACAATAATACAAGCTCAAGCTGCATTCCGTGGTAGTACCGTTCCGTTGGTTAACAGTGTGGTTTCAAAAAATTTTCACAGAGCTAAATTGCTAGTTGCTCCTGGAAGAGCTGGAAACCAGACAAGCCGCGGTACTAACGGCCTCTCCTGTGACTGTAATTATACTATCATCTATCACATGAAATTCAACTTTTTTTTTTGGTCATTACCTGTCCGCCTTCCCGAAGCCCGTAGGCCCGTTTACCTTTTGTCCGAGACAGGGCCAGCCGCGTGCATGCTTCGTGCAAGTCGCAGATCACCGTTCGCTAGCAGCAGGAAAGGTCAGACCATCTCACTCCACTGGCAGTGATTAATTTTCTAATTTGTTCGAATTGGTGATTTCATCGGCGGATGATGACAAACCAATGAAACCAGGAATGGAAATTGCAGGCCCGTCGAAGCAACCGTGGCGACTCGCTGCTTTGCCTAAAGCTTTCGTGTGCGGCGACGGCGACGTCTTCGGCCGCGCGCGCGCGTTCAAGCGTCACGTCACGACTCACGAGTCGCCGGGTCGGGGAGAAATCTCGAGTGCTCTGGGTGGGCCGGCTAGTTGGTTGCCCCGTCCCCTTCGTTTGCCAGCAGAAGAGAAGCACCGCGGCTGCTGCAATCTGCGTACCGTCTCAGTCTCACAGACACCTGAACCTAAACGCACGCACACCTTCTCCGGCTGTTCAGTTCACGGATCTTGTCTGCTGCTTCGCAACAAGATTGGGATAACTTCGTATATATCGGATTCGGATGCTCCCTTCACCAGGTGATTACCGGCCATGACGACGCCTTGCTCGTTCGTGGCGCCTGGCAGTGTCTCACTGTCCCTGGTGTGCCTAACCATTCTGGACGGAAGCGCACCTGTTCAGTTCACTGTCAACCGTGCCACTAAAAGTTTGAGAGAATAATAGATGGCATGACTCCTGCACCAGATGACTACCGGCAGTGTGGCAAATGCACGCGTCACAGCGCCAACGAGCCCGTAGGCGCCACGTCGATGACAAGCACCACCTCCAGGTTGATCTGGTGCGTACACACCAAGCCGTCGTCGTCATGCAGCTCCGAACTGAACGGAACGCCGGCACGTACGTATCGGGCGTGTGGTACTTAAAGGAAAACCAAGAGCGGCTGCCAACAATTATACCGACAATGACGAGCCTTCGTCGTCATCAAGCTAGCTATCCCGTTCATTCAATTCGTGATGGCTACCTCTCGGCCTCTCGCACCTCTGATTGGATTCCAATAGGGCAATAGGAAAAAGAAACCCACCACGGTCGCCATCTGACGGGGGCAGAGGCGCCTAGGATCGTTCCACACGTAAGCAAGGGTTACAGTAATGTAATGAAAAGCACAGCCACCACGAAGGGAACTTGAGTTTCTGCTAGATGAAAGCTACGACTTGAGGTGCAGGTTGTACTGGTCCTCTCCCTCTCTCGCTTGGTCGGTCGGCCACCATGGACGGTGACCGAGCTAGGACGCTGATGGCGCCGGAGGAAGCATCCCGCGGATGAAGCGTTCTTTCTCTGTGGACGCTTCTTTATGCCGAGGCTAATCACATCAGATTATTCGCATCTAAAAGTGTTCCCACCATCTTGTATAGGACTAGCAGTCTAGCTACTAATCCTATTTTTGGCGAATTTCCTCCCTGGCTGGAATTAACTAGTGGATCACTTCCCTGACTTTTGCTGACAGTCGCTTTTCATCACTTTCAACTGCCTGCATCTTGTCATCTCCTACCGTAAAAGGTAGGTTTCACGGTGAGTTTGGGAGGGCTCATGTCGTCAGCGCATGACCAATTGTGGGTTGCAAGTATGTGATGAATAGTTGCAAGTATCATTATTCGTGTGCATATTTTATATTTTATTGTATCTTTCACAAGTTTCTGTTGCATCTTAAATTTTGTATGATGATAGAAGATGACATGAGCTATTTACTATTTTTTTATTACAATTTTTCCTTCACTATAAAAACGTATTTTAAATTTGATAACATGATAAAAGAATGGTAAACACACGATATGTTCTCGGATATGAGGGGATAGTGTAGTGTACTTTTATCTCATAATCGAATACGAAAGAAATGAAAATCAGCTGCGAAAAAGCATATACGAGAAAAAAAAACATATAACCGGTCAAATGAATCCCGCCCGTCTCTGGCGACGCCGGCCACATGGCGAAGCGCGATAGCCGCCCGGCGGGCCCCGGCCCCGATCCACCAACGGCAGCGCGCCAGCGGGGCTCGCTCCGCGGCGCAGCGGAGCTCTGCCTGTCACGTACGGCCCCCGCCCCCCCGCTCGGCGGGAGCAGTGTGGCACGCGCTCCACGCCGGCTCGCCCTGCAAGCAATTATTCATCGTGCCCGGACCCAACCCGTTCCCCTCCGCTGCCGGACTCCAAAGGGCGGATATAAAACGCGCGTGTAGAGCCAGCCAGCCCAACCGACCCTGCGTCGTCTTGCGGAGCCGCGACTCGTCTCGTCCTTTTTCGTTTTCGTCCCCTCTTCGGCCTCGGCTCGGAGTCGGGAGCCCATCCCCAGATCCCACCAGCTCCCCCGTATCGCCGCCCACTTTTCCATCAGCAACCTTCCCGCGGCCGGTTCGAGCCCTTCTCGCGGGAGGGGGAGGGAGTGGTTCACCGGTTAATTACTCTCGGAGGATCTCTGCACGGGGAGGCTCGGGCTCAAGCGCTCAGCCCCCCGTCCCTGCCTCCCCGCAGCGCGCGCGGGGGTCACCTCTGCCGTCTCACGGTGAGTTGAATGGAGTCCCCTCGGTCCAATCTTCCCTTCCGCCCGGGATTGTCTTCGGTGTTCCGGATTTGCGTGGCGTACTGGCGTGGCGTGCGGGGGTCCTGGCGTGCCGTCGCCGCGATCGCTCCCCGTCGCATTGGGCGATTCGCGATAATTTTTTTTTACTTTGCTTGCTTGCTTGCTTTTCGAGGTGTAATGGTGATTTGCAGTGCTGGGGATTCTGAGCTCAGTTGCGTCTAAGCTTCCCCGGAGTGGTTTAGTGCGGATTTGGTAAAACAGTTGAGCTGGGTGTGGCGTGACGAATCAAACCTGAGCCGCCGGATGCTTACACAGCTGTGGGGAATTGGATCCCTCCAACCATTCGAATTTGGAAGGGAGGAGCTGTGGAGTGTTCGGGAATCGGTGTCGTCATTTTTCTACGAGTCAAGTTTGTTGGAATCTAGTTAGGTCATGGTTTTTTTCTCGTTCCGAGATGATTAAATCTTCCGTCGAACTAGAAGTTGGTTACTGCTAACCTTTCCTTCCTGTTTCGGAAGCTGGATGCCTGATTTGGTTACGCTTACCGGTGAGCTGAGCTGTACGCGCGTACCCTCGACGGGCTCTTCCAGTTGCGTTGTCCGTGAACAACAAGACCCAAAAGCAACTCCAGAATTTTCTGGATGTTGCCTTTATATTTTGCCTCCTAACTTCTGAGTCATTTATAATGGCAGGGTCCTGATTGCGTGGGGCGCCGATCCTAATAAGCTGTGAAGGCGGAAAGACAAGGAGAAGGAAGGCTTTGGTAGTCAGCCCCAGGTGAAGCCATGATGGAGAGGTCGCTGCTGGAGGCACTGGCCACGGCGGCGCACGGAGGCACCTCTGGGACTTCGGTGCTGAGCATGCTCAAGTATGCCGTGCTGCCCATCGCCAAGGTGTTTACGGTCTGCTTGATGGGGTTCCTCATGGCTTGCAAGTACGTCAACATCCTCCAGCCCAACGGCCGCAAGCTTCTCAATGGGGTGAGCTTTGTCTTCTGTAATAAATTTAAGCTAGCTATTGGAAGGCTGTCTAATGGATCACTGTAGTTGGATTTTGTTCAAAGTACGAAGACATGGAGCATTAGAGGCCATGATTGCACTAATGCCTAGCTTTCCCACTGCATCAAACTAGGCTGACATTTTCATTGTTTGCTGCAGCTTGTGTTTTCGCTTCTGCTTCCTTGCCTTATATTTTCCCAACTGGGTAGAGCAATCACTATTGAGAAGATGTTACAGTGGTAAGTATATGGATCGATATTGTACACAAATTTTGTTATTATGTAATTCACCGCTTAGTTACAAAAAATTTCACCTACTGCTCATCAAATCAATCTCCGGATACTAATTAGGAGTATTAAATGTGGATTAATGACAAAACCCATTCCACATCCCCTACCTTAATTTTCGAGACGAATCTAACAAGCCTAATTATGTCATGATTAGACATCGTGATACAGTAACCAATCTCTAATGACGGAGTAATTAGGCTTTGGATTCGTTTCACAATTTGCGGTTCATTCGTGTAATTATTTTTGTAACTAGTCTATATTCAATACTCCTAATAGAAGAGGACCCAAAAATTTCACCACCACAACTAAACGTGTGCTGTATGGTTGTTGAATCCTGCTGTGAGAGCTATTGACTGAGACATTGTTTTGCTAATGTTCTGTCTACTTGTATGTGCCTATAGCCCTCTATTGACTATAATCGGAACCAACCATTACAATATCACTTAAAAGTAAAATGAAATAGTCTACATCTTTCTGGCTGGGTCAACTTTTAAATCGTGAGCTCAAAATTCCTGCAGAAGGGATAGAACGGAAATGGGCGTTTAAGTGTTAATTTGGTTCCATTCTCAAAAAAAAAGTGTTAATTTGGTTCCAGTTGAATTTATGGGTCATATGGTCTTGACTACTTTAGTTTTTTAATATATTGATTGAAATATTGTGATCATTGGAGTTTGGAGAAACTAGTCCATGTAATTTATCTTGTTTTATGTAATATATTGAACTTGATGCTATGCTGTTATACACATGCCTCAGTTTCCTTCCCGTAAGCCATGTATATGCATTACAAGTGACTTTTTTTTTGCCGTTTGCATAAACTACTTTAGGAGTATGTTCTAAAGTTCTGCTTTGCCAAATAAGCTGTGCACTGTGTTCTGCCTTTCCTGTTATATTCTCTAATAATGTAATATATGCATGTTTGCAGGTGGTATATTCCAGTAAATATTGTCGTAGGTGCTGTATCTGGCTCTTTGATTGGCTTTGTTGTGGCATCTATCATCCGACCCCCCTATCCGTACTTCAAGTTCACCATTATCCATATCGGAATAGGTACCGTCTTTTGTTTCTTGAAAATATTGCACTTGCATTTCCTTTTGTCATTCAAATATCCAATATCAATACAGCATCTCATGTTTTATGCAGGAAATATTGGAAATATACCTCTGGTCCTCATTGCAGCGTTATGTCGGGATGCATCTAATCCATTTGGTGACTCTGATAAATGCAACCAAGATGGAAATGCATATATCTCATTTGGTCAATGGGTATGTTGTATCCTCCTCTCTTTTGTCATCTCATAAATTTTAGAACTCAGAAATTGGAATACCAACTCCGTAGATCAAAGATAATAACTTAGCATCTAGATAGGCTACAAATAGTTGTTGGGATTGGTCACTCAGTGAATCCTTTTCATGTTGCAGGTTGGTGCTATTATTGTTTACACATATGTGTTCAAGATGCTTGCTCCACCACCAGGGCGAACCTTTGATGGGTCTGACGATGATGAGCTTCCAGTCAAGGCATCTGGAGAGAATGCGGTGCCCCAACTCAGCAAATATCCAATTCCAACAAGCACTCACACTAGCACTGTACCAGAGGATGAACCGTTGTTAGCTGCTGAGAAAGTTCAAAAAGAACATGGCACTTCTGTAGGATCAAAGGTGAGAAAATGTAGTCATCGACTTGGGTTTCTAGTTATCATTGTGATGCTCTTACTTCCCGCTAAGCAATGACCATGTTCTTACTAATGCAGATAATGAGCCATGTTAAATGTGTGATTAAATTCCTGAAAGACAAGCAGCTTCTCCAGCCACCAATTATTGCATCTGTATGTATTACTATTGCATTATTCTAGTAGTGTTTATTTAAATCATTTATGCATCTGCGTCTTGACTTTATTTTAAAAAAATGCACAGGCTTTTGCCATTGTCATTGGTGTTGTCCCATTCTTGAAGAATTTTGTACTCACAGATGAAGCGCCTCTCTTCTTTTTCACAGATAGCTGCCTGATTCTTGGGTATTTACATGTCTCATTCTCTGTTTCCTTATGCAATATACAGATTGGCCATTGGTGCCAATAAAGTTACCAAACTTTGACAATCTATGATACTGTGTCTAATCCGTAAAACACTTTCAGGGAAGCTATGATCCCATGCATTTTACTTGCTGTTGGTGGGAATCTCGTTGACGGTAAACATCTTTTTGGTTTGAAACTCTGCGAAATTGCATAGGACGAGATCAACCTTAGCATTACCATCTTTTAGGGTTTATATGCATTTCTTATGATTTTGGATTTACCTGTTTATGGCATCAGGTCCTGGTGAAGGAAGTAAGAGGCTTGGTGTGCGTACAACCGTTGCTATAATTTTTGCACGGTTGATCTTGGTCCCTCTTGCTGGGGTTGGCATCGTCATGTTAGTTGATAAACTTGGTTTCATTCCCAAAGGCGACAAAATGTTCAAGTTTGTCCTGCTACTGCAGCATACTATGCCCACATCAGTGTTGTCAGGTGAGATAAGACACCAAGGACTGCTACTACTCTCACTTATGTGGTGAGGGTATACAGATTCCTCTAATAATTCTGTGTTAGACTAGATTTGTTAGGTATGGGGGTGCAGTGCCATGTTCCACAAGGTAGCAGACCATGTTACGGAATCTGATTATACATTTTATTTTTGCAGGTGCTGTTGCAAACCTGAGAGGGTGTGGTAAAGAGTCAGCTGCAATCTTGTTCTGGGTTCACATTTTTGCTGTGTTCTCCATGGCTGGCTGGATCATTTTGTATTTAAGCTTGCTCTTCTAAGTATGTCGCTCCCTTATTTTAGCTTTTTTTTTGCTCCATTTGTCGGCATTGCACCTGTCTGCTGTAAAAGAAAACCCTGCTATTTACGTTGATCTGATATTTAGTTAACTGATCTGCAGACACGAGGATCTTTGAAAGAACATATCATCCAAAGTATCATGGCGAAAATAGTGAGATAAATCTGTACAATAGCCAGTAAATCGACAGCTTCAGAGGTATGAGTTGTATCAGCATAGATATACGGTCCTTCCCAATGCTATGGTAATTGTTGTTCTCTTCCCGCTGCTGCGAGCAGTGAGAGAAGATGGCACAGCAGTGTTGCCCTGCCCGGTCACACCACTTAGATGGGGATGCCACGTTCTTCCCATCAGTACTCCTATTTTCCAGTTTGTCTTCGTTCTAAACAATATAGCATCTATGATCTTGATTCAATCCTCACCTCCTTTCAAGTGTGCTTGTCTGAGATTTCCGCGTTGACAGCTCGTGTTAAGATCCAAAAAAAAAAGTGTACATGTATACATGCGTCATCTCTTATGCTGCCCAAGTGCCCATAATGGTTTATTTTGAAGCGCATCATGTTGTATCATATCATGCAGAAAAAAGTGCTTTCTGCCCATTGTTTCCCTGTCGATATTCCATGGATCTGATTGATTATCAGAAGTCAATAATTGTGATTTTTTTACAATCAAGAATTGCGAGTTGCAGCTGGCCCCATGGAATTCCAGCGAGTTGTCTATGGTTATTAAGATATGTGGTGGTATGATATGTAGTCTGATCTCTCCATGTGCTTATAGAGTAATGGATCTGGGACCCTGCAGATCTGAACTACAAAAAGCGGGGTTAATAATTGTGAGATAGGGATCATGCCAGCCTGTTCTGTCGTACGTCCTTGTTGTCGGGCGAGACAGAATTCCACTCAACGCGCAACGTCGCATGGTGGCGAGACAGAATTCCACTCAACGCGCGACGTCGCATGGTGGATTGCAATCAGCAAGGCAGATCCCATTTGTGATTTGTATGGTTGGTTTGTTTTGAGAAGTACTGTGTGTTTATTTGTATGTCAGATTTGTTCCGAAAGAAAAATAAAGAAAGAAGGGTCTTGCTCATACAGAAACTTTGGCTGAGACGTGGCCACGGAGCGGGCAGACTTGCGCCTTATTCGTTTGGCTTTATCACCACCAATTTACTAACAAGATTTTCTCTCGTGAACAAATCAACAACCAACCAAGAAGATCTTTTCTTTCGAACAAATCAAGATAAGTCATCACCACCAAACGAACGAACAGGCCGTTGGCGAAGCGTACTGGAAAACAAGCACTGGGTACTTTTATCTATGGACAGCAGATTCTGTTTTGTTGACAGTTCAATAGGCTGCTGCACAACGATGCTCCCAAGCATGCCTCCGGTAGTATACTGTATAATAGATTAATAGATAACGTTTCAGTCTCTGGAAAAAAATAGCAGTGGCTAGTATGTTTATAGATAACAGTGGCTAGTGTATATGTTTAAGTTGCGAAACCTCTAAACACTCACGGTTTATTTGAAGCGTATATGCACACGGAATAACCCTTATCAGTCATCAGACAAACAAGATCAATCATCAGTCAGCAGTATTTTTCTTTTAGCACAAATTAGCAAGCTCCAGTCAAATAAACGAGGGACGGAGCCAGCGAGGGGCTGACAGGGGCCATGGCCGCCCTGCGCTCAAACCTTTTCTACTGTATGCCATTTGGTTTGTGCTTTGGCTATGATGACAGGCGAGGGGAATTTTGTTTACACTAACATGAAATTCGCACACATGGAGTCGAACTAAGACCTAAGGAGTGCCACTGAGATACTGAGATCATCCAGCCAGAGGATACAATCATACAAAGCTTACAGGTTCCAACATTCATGACAGTGCGACATAAACTTAACAGGAGTATCACGTTCCCGGTGGCTAGTGCTCTCCGTGTTCAAGTTGCAGCAAAGCAGCACGTACACCAATCAATGGTGACCACGTGAGTGCTGCAAAAAGCACAACGAAAGGAAAACCCGCAGGCCAAACGAAAGAACACTTAAATTCACATCGCTGCACCGCACCGTCTGTTTCAGCTATTCTTTTCCCTATCCTGGTGCCGTAGCTTTGGAATCAATTCCATGGCCACTGTTCGCAGCAAAGCAAACACTAGCATATTTGAGGCAACGAATCGGCCCATAATTTTCACTGCTCCGTGTCGCCGTCCTGCGACCTCCTCCTCACCTTTCCTCTTCAGTCTTCACGCAAATGGCGAAAACGTCTGTTGAGTTCTGCGTGATTTCTGCACGCGGCCTGGGCCGCAGGTCGTCCCTGCTCAAACCGCAGTGGTTCTCCGTCGCATGGGTCGATCCCAACAGCAAGTACTGCACCAAAGTGGACGCGTCAGGGAGCTCCGATCCTAGCTGGGGCATGAAGTTCTCGGTCTCAGCTGACGAGCATGATCTGAGCAGCCTGCAGCGGAAGGCGCTGACGGTGGAAGTGTACAGGAGAGAGCCCATCTTCCTGAGGGAGCACCTCCAGGGAGCTGCCGTCATCCAGATGAAAGAGTACTTCAACAAATTTGTGAATGGTGAGGAGCGCCCGGGGATTATTGAGGAGACTGCAAGCTTCCAGCTTAGGAGGAAGAAGTCAGACAAAGCTCATGGATTTGTCGATATATCCATCCGAATCTGCAAAGAGGAAGATGTCCACACTCAGTTTTCAGGTAAACAGAAACTTATCCTTTCTTTTAAATTTGAAGATAGGACAACACTTGCAAAATATATCTTTCTACAAAGAATTTGCACGCGAACAATACAAAGTTATGTTTAACCAATAGATCAAGTGATTTTAAGACAACCTTAACTAGCATTTACCTTACTGAGTATAATACAGTCCGCATACAACTGAATTCAACTCTATTGCCTTGTTGTGAATGTGCAGGCTCACACGATGGACCAAAGTACCCAAACCAGGTTGGGATCACATTAGCTATAGAAGATGGTCCAGTTTATAATTACCCAGCACTGCCTTCAAGCCATCATAGGGATCACAGTGAACATAATGATCTCTATGGCAACACCATGCCCGCAAGCCCTACTAGTCGGCCTTATCCATCACCATCGCCATCTGGAAGTCATGGCTACAACAATCAACCCCCATTGATGCCACAAACCCTGCCACCTCCCACTACAAACCCCAGTTACTTTTCCCCACAGTATCCTGCTTCTAGGGGGCAAGTGCCACAGAACTACATAAATATGCCACCAAGAAGGTTTGCAGGTCAGAATGGTCCACCTAACCTGGGGATGGGACTTGGAGCTGGAGCGCTGGCCGCTGGAACTCTGATATTTGGTGAAAATTTGTTGCCAGGACCAAGTTTTGGTGCTGGCCTTGATAGTGTGAGCTTAACTTTATCATCCAATGCATCATTCTGACTTATGCGCTAATGTCTGCCCGTGTGCTTGAAACAAATTATTGTAGCAACATCTGAAGTAACGAGCATTCTATCAGATAAAATGGAGTTGTGTTGCTCAAATGCCTGCACTCCTTTGTCTAGCCTATCAACATGTGGAACATTTCATAGATAATGTCAGCCTCAGGATCACCTTTCCACTTCCACTGTACTCTCACCCTACCTCTACCCAGCTGCAACCGGGTGCAGCCTTCTGCACCCCTTGGCGTTTCATCTCTCCTCTCACCTCTTCGAGCTCCTTAAAGTTTCCCTCCGAACCATAAGTGTTGGCGAGCAGAACCCATCCTCCACTCCCTGATTCCTCTGCCATCATCAGCATCCTAGCTGCCTCTTCTGCTCTCTCCTTATCACCATGCATCCGGCATGCTGCAAGGTATGTCCGCCATGCACCAGCACCCACATCACCAGCCTCTTGCACTACCCTTCTCGCTTCATCCAACATCCCTGCTCGCCCAAGCATGTCAGTGACACATGCGTAGTGCTCTAGCTGTGGCTCCAATCCAAACTCCTCCTTCATCCTCTTTAGAAAATCCTTCCCTTCCTCGACAAGCCCCGAATGGCTGCAAGCCGACAATGCTCCCAGCAATGTTACCTCATCTGGCACCAGGCCTTCTTCTATCACCTGGCGGAACAACTTCAGTGCCTCTTCCCCACGCCCGTGTGATGCATACCCATCGATCATAATGTTCCATGATGCCACATCCCTTTGTCGTGTCCAATCAAACACACGACGAGCCTCATCCAGGCCACCACTCTTGGCATACATGTCCGCCAGTGCATTGCAAGCAAACACATCCATTGCACCATCACAGGCCAGTCCGCTCGTTACGATGTACCCATGCACCTTCCTCCCAACCCGAAGTGCTGCAGTCTTTGCGCATGCAGGGAGAACAGCTGCAACGGTCACTGCATCTGGCCACAGTGCAGCACGTCTCATCCTCGCAAACAGACTCATTGTACCCACATGGTCAGCCGAGTACTGCAGTGCTGACAGCATTGAGTTCCAGCTGAACAGATCCTTATCACTCTCCGCTAGTGACTCAAACACCCTTGTTGCATCGTCAACCTGATGGCATTTCCCATAAAGATCTATCAACGCATTACACACTGATGCCTCCTTGTCAAATCCTGACTTCACCAACAACCCATGAACCACAACCCCGCCCCTGAGATCTGCTGTCGCAGTGCAAACCGATAGGACCCCGGTGATTGTGAAGCTACTCATCTCCACCTCGCCCGCCTCCCTCATCTTCCGGAAGCACTCTGTAGCACGGTCAAAGCATCCGAGCTTGGCGAACCCATTGACCATGGCGTTCCACACGACGACATCCCTGTCGGTCAATTCGTCGAACAGGCGGTGCGCGTGGTCGGCGAGGCCGAACCTGAGGCACCCCCGGAGCAGAGCGCTGGCGCAGAAGAGGTCGTGGGCGAGGCCGCAGCGGAGGGCGAGGCCGTGGAGCGCGAGCAGGTGCGGCGGGGACGGAGCCGAGGAGAAGAGGGGAGGGAATGAGAACGCGTCGGGGGAGTGGGCGAGGCGGAGGCGGCGGAAGATCGGGAGCGCCAGCGGGTGGGGCAGCGAGAGCGCCGCGTTGTAGCAGGGGAGCGGGTCGGTGGGCGCGAGGAGGAGCGGGATGGCGGGGCGGTGCAGCGCGGCCGGGGCGCGCGCGTAGAGGGAGACGAGTGAGGTGAGCGCGGCGGGGGAGGCGGCGAGGCGGCCGGACACGACGAGGTGCGCGTGGAGCGGGAGGAGGAGGCGCGCGGTGGGAGGGGCCGGCCGGGAGACGATAGCGCGGAGCGGAACGCGCAGCGCCGCCGCCATCTTTTGGCTGCGGCGGGCGGCGGCGACGGCGTGGTCTGCGGGCGCCGGGCGTGGGGATTTGAACGTCTTGGAGCTCGGCCTGCCGCTCGCCACTTCGTTTTCTGCTCACGGCCTTTTTTGCCCAGCTGCACGATTTTGGGCCGTTTCCGGCGACTGACAAGCAAAATTGGGCTGAAAGGAGAGGCTCCGTCGAGAAATGATTTGGGGTTCGTCCGACCGATCCGGGTGCCTGCGCGGTGGTGGGGATCTGGTTCTGATCTCATCCCAGTTTCCGCCGGCGGGTGACACGAGCTCCTGGATTCGTGCTCCCGGTATCCACGGCTCCTCGCTTTGCAGGCGCCAACAGCGTAAAAAAAAAGGCTAAAGAATGAGGGCATGGGTCAGTTCAGATGGCCTTTATTTGGCACAGGACGGTCCCGGGACTCGTCGTGTCCGTGGGGGCCGCGACATGCTGATAGCTCGGTGCGTGGCACGGGGCATGTGGCCCTGCAGCCGCCTGTTCCTTCGGCTGGTGCGATCGCTGGTTCGTTCAGATACTATTGGGCGATTCTTTGGTGGTGGTTTGTTTGTTATGAGAGAAAAGACAACATGGCATGGCCGGGCTTGGGCGGCCGCGGGCGCTGCTGCCCAGTTGCGACGCCCATTGGCGTCGGCGCCGAGGAATCAATGTTCGTTTCTACTGTCATCATCTTCCTTTGACACTCCACTACTACTCTGGAGTAGGAGTAGATCACTAGCGGCCGGTGTGGCGACCGGCCGCGCCGTAGCTTGCTGGGCGGCGCCGCGGCTGCACTGCACGCTGCTGCCACGCCGGGCGGCGCGACGCGGGGCTCGGGTCCTCCTCCGTCCTCCCGACCGAACCCCGCCGGATTTCACCACAAAGGTAACAACATGCGCCATATTTGGGCCTGCAGCTCTACCCACATCCGTCCGTCGCAGCAGCGTACGGCAAAACGCCAGCCACGCCGATGGCGTGGCCGCATCCAGCATCCTATGCCCAGACGCCCTGTCTGTCGCTTCCGGTTCGCAGAAAAAACGAGCAGCGTGAGTACAAACCGGGGTGGGAGTGGACAGTGGAGAGGCGGGCCAAGGGAGCTCATCAGCTGAGGGAGCATGTGAGGACATGATATGGGTGAAGTGAAGCAGAGATGAGCAGGAGAGCAGGGTTGTGGGCAGGCGGCAGGCGAGGCGTCGAGGCGACCACGAGCGTTGGTCCCGCCCGGAGAACAGCGAAACGTGGCGCGCCGATCCCACCTTTTTTTCTTCCTCGCGTCGCGTCGCGTGGAGGCATGCCACCGTGCGCCAGCCTTCCTTCCGCGTAGGCCTCGCCGTCGCTCCGGCGCTCCCACGGTAGAGTTCCTCCATGTGCGGCGCGGCGCCTGCCTGATTCCAACCGATCGAGGTCGCTAGGACGCTAGCCCACGGCCACAGCTCTCGACTCTCGAGCTCGTGTGAACTAGAGGGGGTGGCGTTTGTCAACACATGGGGACCCCTTTTTTTGTGTGCTGTTTGTTGTCGCTGTTTGCCGCTTTTCTGTTTAGACTCGTGCGTGTGACGGTGTGAGGTTATTGTGTGTTTCTGCGGCTGAGTGAGGAGACAACAAGGTTTTGTTTACGGGTCACTGGGTAGGAAGGTGCTAATAGAACTATTCGTCGGTCAGCTACTATGAGTAATTGAGTAGCCCATCCTTTCTCAAGTCAAATGGCACTCCTAAAATGATTGTCCGTTGAAGAGAAAACGTCCAAGAGATTATGCCCACAGAACAGAACATACACATTCCCATCTTTCACAAATAACGACCGGCAATGTAGCATATCTTCTATTTGATCGACTAGAACATACACATTCCTACTAATTAAATTCTTTGCTATTGTTGTTTCAGTTATAAACACACTCGGTATTATTTTTGTAACTAGCGGCCTGTTCGCTTTTGCATGGTGATGGTAGTCTTGGTTTGTTACGAGAGAAAATCTTCTTGGCTTTTTTGCTTGTGGCCGATTTGTTCGAGAGAAAAGATCTTACGGCTCGTGGGATAATAAGCCAAGCGAACAGGGCGTAAGTGTAGGAAAATATGTCTATTCCGCAAAAACAATAGTGTATGCATTGCTGTTAGTATGACATAATTGTACGGTGCCTTGGATATAAAGCCTTAAATTTTACTGCTTTTGCTTAGAGATCCACTCATCATCTCAGATTATAATAAACTGATAATAAGTCCGTAGACATGCGCTGGTTGTGAAATTGCTAAAATTGTTTTCGTGTGAGCTGAAATTATTTTGCATACTCCCTCCGTCCAAAAAAATGACGTTTTAAAATTGTCCTATAAGTCAAACTTTTCAACTTTGACCGAATTTATAAAGAAAAGTATCAATGTTTATGACATGAAATAGATATATTATAAAAATAGATCTTACGGTTAATCTAATGATATATATTTTATACTATAAATATATATAGTTTTTTAGATGATTTTAGTCAAAGTTTAAAAAATAACTTAGGACAATCGTGAAACGACATAGTTGAGGACTTAGGGTGTCTCCAATCGTATGAGCTAGCACTAGCTCTAAGCCGATGAATTTAAACGAGAAAAGAGTGCAACAACTAGCTTTGAATATTGTGCGGTGAGAGAACAATGTATTGGGAATTGAGCGAGATTATCTCTTCTTTCATAGTTCGTCTCTTGTCTTTTGCAATGTTTCATGATTAAAAAATTAGTTTCACTAGCTCTAAGCTAGATTGTTGGAGACGCCCTTAGAGGTCCAAAAGACATTTAATTATGCTTCGGATGCTTTGAACTTTGAGAACTAATGAGATAGGTATGACTAACGATAAGAACTATGCATACTTTAAAAAAATTATATGTAACAAAACTTGTATACAGTGTACAGTCCTATAATCCTATAATAACCAAGATAATTATGCTAAACCGTGAGATGGGAGCGGTAGCCATACGAAGCATGTGCAAGGGCGTTCTCATGTGTGTTGACGGGCGGGTTGCTAGTAGTAGGTGGAGTTGCACAATTAAAAGTTAAAACATGTGGTACTTGCATGAGAACATGTTTTAGTGTGGCAAGTGTGGATCAAAGTAAAGGGAGACTTAGGGTCCGGTAAAAAAAAATTTAAAACCAAACTAATCGCATGATAAATCCATCCATCTCAGTTATTTTGAGCATCTAATGTGTTGAACTTTAATTTATGCAATAAAAAACAATCTGATAAGCCAAATCTTTACCCTATCCTCATATTTTATTTTTTATGTATGTATATTTATACCCCTTTCGTCCAAAATGTAGGTCATTTTAACTTTTCAAGATTCATAATTTTTGTTATGCATCTAGATATATAGATATGTCTAGATACATGCCAATAATTGTGAATCTAAATTTGTCAAAATGTGTACAATTTAATTTGAAATAGAGGGAGTAGATGTCATGCATATTGACAATGATTAGCGGTCATTTAGATTCTGATTCAAAATGTGTTGCACTTAATAAATTCTGTTAATAGAAAAACACATTTATAGTTTATGATCAATATTAGATACAACAACATTATCTCACATTAGTTTTTTGTTATTTCGTCTACCAGAACAATTGTCTTTAATTTTTCTAAGATAATAGAACACTAAAATTCATATAATGGTTGCAAGCAATGAAAACTAAACTCAAATTGAGTTACCATCATACCTTTACATGTAGGCTGCGTTCGGCTGCCCTTATTGCACAGTATTTCCGGCTTTTTTCCTCTCACAATCAATCTGCCAGTTTTTTTCTTGCGCGGTATTTTTCTCTCAAAAAATATGCTGACTTCCACCCAATAAGAGCAGCCGAACGCAACACACACAAATTAGTAACATATAATGCGGTGTTAAAATATTGATTAGTCGCGGTTGCTACCGCCAAAAAAGAAAAGATGAAATAAAAGAAGGGTGCTATGTATATTTAGGCATCAATTATATGACACTACTTTAAAGAAAAATGCATACAAGCAGTGTTTACCGTATATGAAAACTTGCACGGAGGGGTTGGTTTCCACCTGATACGTTCCCCGAAGATGAGAAGTTCGATGGTGGATGCATGGAAGACAAAATTATTTGTGATTATTCTCATGAAAAATATACTGGGATGAAATTCATTTCTAAGATATTACATTTAAATTATACAAATTATAATTAAGCTTAATGGTAATTTGGCATGGTATGTACATATACGACTGAATTCTACGTATCTCTACAGGTATATACGGTCTGTCCTACGCGCATCCCCTAAACCCTACGTCAATCCGGGAACGGAAAAAAGTCTCACCAACCGGCGGCGGCTGCTAAAACCTACTCCACCTTACTACCGCCGCTATAAACCCTACAAAGAGGGTAAAAAGGAGGCGAGCCAGCCGAAGAAACCCCAGAGGAAGCGGCCGTTTTTTGACATCTCGTATGCTCGATTTCGCTGGAATCCTCCGCGATTGATTTTACCACACAGCGGAGAAGGGGATAAAACAAGATAAAAATTGAGGGAAAACGCAATCTCATCTTCTCTTCGTCCGCCGCCGCCGCCGCCGCCGCCTCGCGCGATTGGTAGCAGCTTCATCCGACCCCTGTCCGGTCCGCCGCCATGGAGGCGCTGACAGCCACGGACAAATGCTTCTCCCCGGCCAGGGCGATGTCCCCGATGCCGATTATGAGGCCCCCTGCATCACCGGACGCTGCCAGGTAAGACGGCGTTCCGATTGGATTCTTGAAATCTGCTCGCTTTTTCCCAAAATCTTGTTCCCCATGTTCTTGGTGTTGTTGCTGTTCTTGGTGTTCTTGTATCGTCGCCTGAATCATGCCCTTCTTTTTCTGTGTTTGTTCGATGGGATTGGATTGGATTGCGGCGGCGCAGTCAGTATCTGGAGGAGTTGCTGCAGGAGCAACAGAAGCTCGGGCCCTTCGTGCAGGTGCTCCCAATCTGCGGCAGGCTGTTGAATCAAGGTGAGAGATATTTCGTCTTTAGAGTACCAGTCTTGCTCAGATTCAGTAGTTCGTCTGCTCTGTTCCTGTATGAGTTTGTGTCTTTATGGTGAAAGAGCAGTCTTTTCATTTATTTGTTCATATAAAGGCACAGTAGTTCAACGTGGGATGACTTGTAACTTTGCAAGGGGAACCGACATATTCTCTGTATCCTGGTACAAGATGTAATTGTTTGCTTCTGAAAATGGTAGCTTTATTGATTGTAGCTATTTTGTTGCATGCCGTTGTTAATGCTGATCACAGCAGACTTGAAACTCTTGGAACCATAATGTGCAGAGATAATGAGAATATCAAGTATGCTTTCACACCTTGGAGTTCGGGGAAATGAGAGGTTACCACCTATTGCAAGTCCAAATCATTTGCCTCCTTTGCCCAGGGTGCCTAATTTTTGTGGAAACGGTTTTGGTCCATGGAATGGGATGCATCCTGAGGTATTTGTTCTGTCTATTAAAGTTGTTTTAAATTTATTCAGTGCATCCATTTACTTGATTGTTCTGCATTGTGTGCGTTCAAATTCTATGTGGAAAAAATGATAATACAGAATATATAGGTTGTCTAATTGTAGTGTGGTTCTTTTTTAGTTTCATTAGGATATAATAACTCCATAGTCATATGAATCTCTTTAATGTATTTATGAAACCACTCTTTGGATAATACAGCTGTTCACATGTTGCTGTTATGTGGATGTAAAGATGTGGCAAATGGAACAAACAAGCTACCTTCACATCTGTTTGTTTTGTTAACATCCATCAATAGATGCACGCATAAGTTCCAAATTAGTGAGCCTTGCCTATCAGGAAAGTATTTTCAATATTCATACTGTAGACAATCCATTTTTTCGAGAAAGATTTCACCCTGCTTGTATAGAAAGCAAATAGGATACAGAGTTTTTATCACTGTGGTTTCCAGTGTTCACTTACACGCACCCTTACATAAACAAGAAGGAATTACCCTGTAGAATATTCATTTATAGGAAAGCCTGAAAGACCGGTTGGAACAATGCATGTATATCTAATATATAGATGTACCATCCATATAATTTAGTTATGAGATGAAGAGGTAGGTTCTTTTGTTTTGGACTTTGGTTAATGCATTGGATCAGTTTACTAGACAGTGTAAAGTTATCCAGAAGATCCGAAAACCACTGTATCCATCTTCTACATTAGCGACCTATTTTCATTCTGAAGGTCTAAATCAAAATTCTTGAAAAGTGGATTTGATTTCACGCGGAATGGTTTCTCCTCGAGCTTCCTTGAAGAGTAGTATAAAATCTAGTGTATGTTGAATTCTTAAAATATGGTACAAGAAATATTGCATGTGAAGGTTTCTGTCTTAGCTAAAAACTTGGTGATATGCGTAATACTTTTGAATTGCTTCTTATCATGCAATAGTACCATCAGCTACTCTTGTTTTGCAATTTTTTATTCTCATTACTGTTTGTGATACTTTATATCTGAAGAAGTAAGCTTAACTTACCAGACTTTTCAGAGAAATGGTGTTCCTAGGGGAGCCATGGGCTGGCAAGGTGCTGCACAGAACCATTCTTCTTACATTGTCAAGAAGATTGTGCGATTAGAAGTACCAACAGATGCTTACCCTAACGTATGTTCTTTCCTGCTTGAGATTACTAATATCAAGCTGTAATTTATAATTTCTTAATACACTTGCTTTTCTGCAGTTCAACTTCATTGGCCGTCTGCTTGGGCCAAGGGGACACTCACTGAAGAGAGTTGAAGCTACTACAGGCTGCCGTGTTTTCATCAGAGGGAAGGGATCCATAAAAGATCCTGTGAAGGTAAATGATTTCTCTCATTCTTGAGCTGATTCTTCAATTAGATGTAACACTTTGTGGCGCAAGCATAAAATGCAGATATGCCATTCTGTCTGTTTCGTGTAGGAGGAGCAGTTGAAGGGAAGGCCCGGCTATGAACACTTGGGCGATCCGACACATATCTTGATTGAGGCTGAATTACCTGCTGATGTCATTGATGCCAAACTGGCACAAGCACAGGAGATACTAGAGGAGTTGCTGAAACCAGTGGTAAGCATATCATTGTCTAACCTTGTTTCCTCACTTCATGAGCAAACAACATTTTAGGAAAGGTCAATGAATGAATTGCTATTAAATATTTTTGCAATTCCATAAGTGCTGTCATTTATGGATTAGCAGTGTTATTTATGAACCAGTGGTAGTTCTATTTTCTTATTCACTCTGCCTCGTATATATAACTAATTACATCATTCTGGAGCATCAATCTGTACTTGTATCACATGGTTTTCCCATAAAAAAATGGAAGGGAGGTAGCATGCACAATCTGTTTTCTTTATCTCTGTTTTTCTAATCCCAGTTCATTGATGCTTTATCATGTAGGATGAGTCACAAGACAACATCAAGAGGCAACAACTTCGAGAACTTGCAATGTTGAACTCAGTATATCGAGAGGATAGCCCACATCAGAACGGCAGTGCCTCTCCCTTCAGCAATGGTGGCGCAAAACAGTGAGTGGGGGACTCATTCCTCAACCCTGATCCTTGCAGAAACTCTCTAGACTCTACCCAGTCTTGCTCTCATGACAGACATAGCTTTTCTGATGCTTAAGCTCCCGTGATGGTGTTGGAATTCATACCATTGCTAGCTGGTGAATTTTGATCTCCCTCATGACAATTGACCTGCGGCTGAGATGACAAGTAGTGTGCAAAATCCAACATGGCTGTGTACTTAGAATGTTTCTTTTATTTCTTGGTTGTCTCCGACTATTAGTGCTGATAGTGCAGAGAGAGTTCCAGTATTTTAAGCTGTTTGATTGGCTATAAAGTTATGCCTGTGCGACATATGCATGATTATGAATTTGTGATAGTATTTGCCGACACAATTCTTATATCTCTGAGACGCGATTTTTTAATATACATCTCTGGTGAGGCGCATTTTCTGTAGCGCGTTTGCCGGTTCACTTGCTGTTTGCTGCTTCAAACTTGAACCCTGCTGTTTTTTTTTTCCGTGAGAAAAAAAATCTTACCTGTTGAATTGACTTGTACACGTAAAATAGCTAGTATCAGATTTCTGGTTGGAAGTGAAGCAACGACATTTGTGCAGTAGTTCAGCTCAGGGCGCAATGGCTGTGTCATTCTGTGTGGTGGTAGCTACTTTTATGCAAACTATAACTGACATGGCACTGATATACTGATAACAAGCAATCTACATTGCAAGGGGATAAGCTGAACAAGCTGTCTCCACTGACAAGACAGTATTAGCTGCTCCCTCCATTCCTAATTAGAAGTCGTTTTGACTTTTTAGATGCATATACATGTTTTGATGCATCTAGACATAGAGCAGATTTAAATGCTTAACAAAGCTTATTATAAATCTGGTAAAGTCAAAACGACATACATACAGAGGGAGTTCTCTTTTTTTTCGATTTGTTGAGGAGATCGGACAACTTTTTATAATAATGCAATGAAGGATGAACTCGCTCTTTCTCACTTCCCAATGATCCTCACTTTCCATCTACAGTAGCTTGGAGTAGTAGCTAGGTGATGGTGATTTTTTGAGCTTGTACTTTTTTTTTTATTTGAGTAGCACTAGCAGCGACTACTACCTCCGTTTCTAAATGATTGTCTCTGAAAACTCATGTTTACCTTATAAATATGCTTATGGGACGACAGTCTTTAGAGGGGACGGAGGGAGTAGGTGCGTTTTAGACTACCCACGGCCGGGGAACGGGATATCCCCGCCATCCTTTTCCCATCGTCGATGGCGTAGAATGGCCTGCAGCGGGGCTCCCCGCAGAGGCCGGGGGAATGGCGTCGACCCCGAATCCTCTCGAGGAATCCGGAGGCTCCGCCATCCTCCGCCGGCCCCCACCACGTGCCGCCGTCGCGCCCACCCAACGGCCTCGCGCGCACCGTGCGCAGTAGAGGAGGCGACGAGGTGCCGATGCCGCCGTCGCCACCGCCGTTACCGCCGGAGCCCATCGTCTCCGCCACCCCTCCAACGCCCCGCCGCCGCGGTCCGCCTAGTGCCCACGCCCGCCGCATCCGCCCGGCCCCACCACACGCCGCGCCGCCGCCGCCGCCGCCGCCGGATCTCGGCCGCTCTTCGCTCCTCCGTGCCGCCGCCGCGAGCTTCACCGCGCCTCCGCATTCTCTAGTCGCCGGGAGACCGGGACGTCGCACCATCACCGGCGGAGGAATCGAGAGGGAGGCGAGCGCACCGACGCCGGGATCCACCACGCCGAGCAGGGGAGAGGCCGAGGCGGTGCGCGGCCGGCGTCGGCGCGCCGCGAGGAGGGGAGGGGAGCTCCGCCGCTTCCACCGCGGCCCCTCGCTCGATCCGCCGGAGCACCCGCCGCGCCGGGCTCGGGGCGGGGAGCTCGAGGAGGAGGGGCGGCACCCGCCCTCCCGCAGCCTCACCTCGCCACCACCGGCACCGCCCGGACCCCCACCACCCTCGCTCCTCCGCCACGACTTCGCCACCGCCTGGACATCGCCATCGCCGCCATAGCAGAGAGGGAGGGAGAAAAGAGGTGGACAGGGAGGAGGAGGAGCTCGTGGCCGGGATCCCGCGCCCGCCCGCGCTTGTAGAAGAGGAGGGAGCGGCCCGCCGGAGGAGCTCCGCCTGCTTCCTCGCCGCCGGAGTGGGGGCCGGCCATCGCCCCTGCTTCCTCCGCGCCGGGGAGCAGGGGATGCGACGCGAAGCAAAGTAGGAGGGAGAGAGAGAATGGAGGGGCGGGTGGGGTAGAGAAGAGAGGGAAAAGGGGATGACATGCGGGCCCCGCGTATGGTAGGCCGGGATGCGGTGGAAGATATAAAGGATGGCCAGGTGCGGGAGAAGGAGATATGAAGGAGACAATCTTGCTGACCATGAACGAAAAGAGTGTGGATGGTCTTACTTCCGCGGTAACCAGTACCATTTCACGTCCCCTTCCACCTGGGATGAGAAAAGAATAACGACGTGGCTAATCTTTGCTGAAGCTAAACGCAACCGGCCAACCATTTCAGGTCACTTGGTACTACCAGTACTGCAGAGGACAAGCGCCTTTGCGCTTTCACTGTATCGTTTGCGCCCCGTTTCCAGAGGAAAAGCGTCCTGCTCGTGCTCCGTTTCCAGAGTTGGGGCCGGGCGCCGTCGCCGTCGGTCCGCGGGTCTCCCTCTCCGGCAGCTGCATTGACCACCACCCCCCCGTCGCCTGGGACGGTCCCACCTGTCTGCCGTGCCGCCGAACGCTCGTCGCCGCTGGGGCCCGGCCTACCCCCACGGCCCACCCACCCCACCGCACGTCACGCCGTAACGCGCGGCGCGGCCTTGTCCGTCCCCTCCGTGTTCTGTCCGCATGCGCGCCCCCGCCCGCCGCGCCGCGCCGCGCCGCCCGTAGTACTAGTTTCTTTCCGCGGAAAAAGTCTATTTTTGACCATTCAACTTTTCCGCCGGTTTGGTTTTGACCATCAAACTTCAAAACCAGATATCTTTGACCATCTAACTATTAAAACCGCTTCACAATTGACCATCAAACGGTTTTGATGGGTGGTTTTAACTTGTTTATTTACAATTTAA
The DNA here is from genome assembly GCA_947561735.1 of Cenchrus americanus. Lineage (NCBI taxonomy): Eukaryota > Viridiplantae > Streptophyta > Magnoliopsida > Poales > Poaceae > Cenchrus > Cenchrus americanus. Next base: position 24,884,755 of record OX387244.1, on the reverse strand, counting down.
TCCTGGGAACTTGAAATGATCATTACTTTTTGCTCAGAATTACGATTTAGGTGATCCTTGCGAGAACACGTGAACACGTGACCGCAAGAACCACCTAAATCGGGCGTGTTCTCGCAAGAACCACCTAAATCTGAGCTACAGGCAAAAAGTAATGTTCAAGTTCTAAGGACGAAATTGTAAATAAAAAAGTTAAAACCACCCATCAAAACCGCCCAATGGTCAATTGTGAACGGTTTTAAGAATGGATGGTCAAAAGATATCCTGATTAAGTCACTACCAAAACCAAACCGGACAAAAAAGGATGGTCAAAAATGAACTTTTTCCTTCTTTCCGCCGCGACTCGCGGCGCCCGCTCGTGGCCGGTGCCGCGCGCGCGTCCGCAACCGCCACCACCGCCTTCCCACTCACTCCCAACCCAAAGAGTCTCCTGCCCACTTTCCCCATCCCTGTCTGGCACTCGCTCTGGCCATCCCGCCCTCCCCTCCCCTCCCCTCTGCATCCTCCGCTCTGCTCTGCTCCGCACTCTCCTGGCCGTCCTGCGGCCTTCGCTTCACCTTCTTCACCTGACCCTGCCGCCGCCCGGACCGTCGCCAACCTCACCGCGCCGTCCGGCGCTGCCACCCCTCCCAGTCCCGCTCCCGCGAAAGGACGCGTGTCCGAGCTAGGCTGGCGGCTCCTCGGTTCCCGCGTTGCGAGCTTGCGTCCGATTTCCTTCCTTGCGTTGCTCCATTCCACTGCACAAATAGCGCGCGGCTTTCCCGATTCCCGTCCCCGTGGCCCCCCCCTTCCGAGATCTTTTGCCACTTCGTTCTCTAGCCACCGGGGGGTGATGGAGTGGGGGGATAGGGCCAAGGCCTCCGCCGCCGCCGCCGCGGCGGCGGCGGACGAGAGGGCCGGAGGTGGTGGGGAAGGGCTCGGCGGGTACGTCAAGGTGATGACTGACGAGCAGATGGAGGTGCTCCGCAAGCAGATCTCAATCTACGCCACCATCTGCGAGCAGCTCGTCGAGATGCACCGCACCCTCACCGAGCACCAGGACTCCATTGCAGGTCGGTCGCCGCACTTGCCGCCGAGACAATTGCTACTTTCTAGTCTCGCTGCTCTTTGTTTCTCGCTTCGTCGCTTGTGCATTATGGTCATGGAAGTGCAAAATTGGGGGATTATTTTGCTTCGTCGCTTGCATTGTGGCTTGTGAGGGTTCCGTGTTTTACCTGTTTGTCCGGCAAGGAATATTTTTGTTCTCATTTTTGTCATCGCTTGCTCTAGAGACCGCACCCATTGTTTGTTTATCAATATATTCAATAGAGCTAAGTTCATGTATTACGGGAAGCTGGTTTAATTAGCTATACGAAATTTGTAGCGATCAAATCATACTTCATCGGTACTAGCTCTTTCAAGACACAACTGTATTAGTTGTTATTACTCCATAATATGGGCAGAGCCGCAGAGGCCTCATTCATTGCTATTGCTCTGCTGTTCAATTTATGTTCAGTATTTCGGCCTGCTTTCTCCAATTGGCGAAGCTAGTTCCTTTTTCACTCTGTTCATGCTAATTGATGCATATTTTTGGCTTTGTCTCTCTGTTCTACTTCGCTACCGCCCTGGTACTGTCTTAGGAATGGTAATACTACATGGTACTACACTAGACAGCATTAAGTTATGCGTTATTTTCTGTGATTAACTGTACTGCCATATGTTAGGATTGTTATTAACATGGGATACTACATAATACGTGTAAAGTGTTTTCTATTTACATGACATGGGATACTACATAATACTTGCAAAGTATCTTGATAGTGGAATTGTAATGACCATCCCCTTGACTGGTCTAATGAACCAATTTAGAAAATTCGTGTGGGGCCGGCGCAGGGACTGCAGCACTGCATTGTTTCTTTGCAGAAAAGTTAGACCACTGCACTACTCCAGAGACCAGAACGTGAAGCTAAATTTTTCCAAATCTTGATCTAATCACCACAGGATTTACATTTACTGTACTTTTTGTTCCTGAACTCTATTTTGTGCCTTTCTTAAAAAATAACTTGTATTGCTTGCAAATTGAACTTACAAAACAATGAAAACTTGATGCCTATGTAGGTACTCTCTCCATATCCATAAAACAAGTCGCTTCAGATAAGATTTCAGTCAAACATTGGGAATATAAATCATGAATAACTTTTAAGTTGTCGAGTTTGAAAGTGTGAAAACTACATGAATAGATTTGTCTTGCAAAATACTTTCATAAAAGTATACTTATGTCGGTTTTTAATAAATATTTTTATAAAAATAAGTAGTCAAAGTTATGTTTTGGAGACCGTGTCGCTGTCCTAATCGACTTGTTTTATGAGTACGGAGGGAGTGAGTACTTGACAATAGGTCGAAAGTGCCAATGCATTAATTTGATGTCTTATAGGAAGTAGACAATAGGTTTAGTAAATACCAAACAGTGGAATCCTGTTATTTATTTATTTATATTACCTTAGTTGCATATATTTGATTAATTGCTCTAGGTCATATTCCATGGCTGTGGATGATTGTTATTTCTACCAACATGTAAAATTTGTGTGTAGATCAGATTGGTATGTTCAATCATTTACTTCCCCTATAAAGATAACAATTAACTATCAAGACATGATTGTCATGTAGGGTCAACTAATCACTATTTTTGTGCCATGTGCACCCTAATTATTCCACAAGCGACAAGCTTCATTGGGTCAAAATATGTTGTTTTATTATGTACTTGCAACTATTTTATTACTTATAACCATCAGATATCACTTATTTAAAGTTTGCCAAACCTGTCCATGCTGCTTACATTTATTTTTCGTGATTTATGCGAAACCGAAATACTTGGCAGTTTAAATGAAGTCATTATTTTTTTTCCTGTTCTGATGATTCAACCTAATTACATAATGGTCTTAACTGTAGACAGGTAATATTCTCCTCATATATTAGATAGTCTTCAAAACAGATTTTACTAAATCTATCCATTCCCCTCTACAAATGTGTCTTATTGCTCTTTTCTAATGTATATGTTGATGAATAAATGGTTGTTTCTTCTTTTTTCTGGTCAACTGAAGTTCGGTTTCTTCTTTAGGAATGAGGTTCAGTAATCTGTACTGTGATCCTCTTATTATTCCTGGAGGTCACAAGATCACAGCAAGGCAACGATGGCAACCAACACCGATGCAACTCCAAATCCTTGAGAACATATTTGACCAAGGCAATGGAACACCAAGCAAGCAAAAGATAAAGGAGATAACAGCAGAGCTATCACACCATGGCCAGATCTCGGAGACAAATGTGTACAACTGGTTTCAGAACAGACGGGCACGGTCGAAGCGGAAGCAGGCTGCTGCTTTACCTAATAACGCCGAATCTGAAGCTGAGGTGGACGAGGATGCCCTAACGGACAAGAAGCCAAAGTCAGATAGGCAGTTCCATGAGAACAAGGCTACAAGTGCTCACACTGCTGAGAGGATCTCAGGAATGCACCACTTTGATGCAGATCATGATCAAATCGGCGGCATGATGTATGGATCCAGTGACAACAGCATGAGATCGTCTGGCAATCCTGGCCAGATGTCCTTCTATGAGAACATAATGTCGAGTACAAGTACATGTTCTACAAACAGCCTCATCATTAGGTATCCCACAAAATAGCAAAAAATGCTGAACTTGATATTGGTTTATATCTATGCAGGAATGGATCATTTCCCAGGGAAGGTTGAGAGCTCGAGGAGCTTCTCCCATCTCCAGCACAGCGAAGGCTTCGACATGTTTGGATGACATCTCCCTGAGCCTGAGTTACCTTTGTAAAAAGTTATTGTTGACAGTATGCGCCCAATTTGCTGACATGAATGTTCATCTTGAGTGACTCCGTGTTGCTTGCCTGTCATGGTGTAGTTAACTGCACCCAGGTGGAAGCGAGCTCTACTGAAACCTACTTGTTGGAATAGGAGTGAAGTTGATATATAGTATTTGCCCGTAGTCTATATACGCTCAATTATTTGCATGTAATTTTTCCATTTTAGCTTGAGACTGCCGTAGGCACAGAGTAGCAGCTTCTGACTAAAGCGGCCGTGTGTCTTAAACTATTTCTTTCATGCTTTCTCTACTAGACCACAGAAATGTGGACCTTGATTAAGTGGAGCAAGTGTCGATAGCCTATTTGTATTAGCGCTATTCCTGGACTAAGTGAGACCTTGTTTGCAAAAACAAATTGCAAAAGCTTTTTGCATTGGGCAGCGACAGAAGCGCAAAATTTTGGCGATCTAAACGAGACCTCAAGAGATTTTTTTTAGAAAGCAACAGGGGCAGAGACTCACCTGAACGAAATTCATGCCCAAAGAGCAGTAACGGTTACATAAAAACAGAGTGGCTCGGAGAGCCGGAGGAGGAGCGGGCTTTACACGAAGAGTAGCATGGTTTGGTTTAAAATTAAAATGCCTTTGTGATACACAGACCAACATTGAAATATATTTTTGTGATATAGACCTAAGCATCTGAGCATGTTACACCTTTTCCGCTACTACCCTTTGTTTTCCCTCCTTTGGACAAGGTGCATTGCTCAACAGTAAATAAAATTAAGTTACAGCAAGGAACGCAGCAGCTATTGCCACGGGAAAGGTGCTATATATTCTATGCTCTTGGTGAACAATTTTATTTAGAGAGCAGAGGTTTTATCTGATCATTTCATTATTTTATCGATTTGGAAGCATTAGATTATCTTGCTGAAGATGCTAAAAATGCTCAGACCCTCAGGGAAGACTACTTGTAAAATTCACTGAAAAATTCTACCAACTATTGAGTTACATGCACAAACCAATTCAACCAAAAAACTTAAGTCGATGAGGAAAGGTGGGCAATTCACTTGTACTCCAACACCAACCATTCATTCATTAATTCAGTGAATGCGCAACAGACAGGGAGCTTCTCAATTTCTCAGCTGCTGCTACTTTCTATTCACGCTCTATCCAGCAGCCACAGAAATCCTCTGCATGCCCTGATCTTCCATGTTTCCCAACTGAAACCCTTCAATTCTCAACAAACTCCCATCTACAGGTCTGTCCAATACTTTTTATATAAAAAAACGAACCGGCAGAAGAGCTGCCAATTATACTGAAAAGGATTCTCCGACGGAAACAAACAATTAACAAATAATTACGGACCACTCAGGTATTGAAAAAAAAACATAAAAATCACACTCATTCATAAGAACGTGTGCTATGACCGGCCAGCTAGAGAGAAATATGTTTAGCTCCTGCCATCGTCCAACATGCATGTTAATTCTTCCCTTAAAGACTCTTGTTGTTGATTCCTTTCGGTTGAAGATCCTTGCATTATGTTCCTTCCAGATATTTGGACCCAACATGCAAGCGGTCGGGCGCGCCGTCGAGGGGGTGCTGTTACACTACACCCTCTTCAGATATTTGGATATCTTACTGTGCAAGTAGGAGAAACCCACGGCGGCGTATCTTTCTGCAGCAAACTCAGCCGCTCCTTGTAGACTGTTGTTCTTCATGTCTACAGCAATGACCCAACATGCAAGTGTTTGCCCCATCTATAGGCCCTAACATTCCCCTCCCGTTAAGCAGAAACTCGTCCTCGAGTTGACTAGCCACATAGAGTCTTCATGCAATCCGGGAATTGACGATGAAGTGAGTGAAGATTCTCCCATGTGTACCAGTCTTGAGGAAGGTTGGACCATCGTACCTGTGCCATTGGCTTGACTGTGTGTTGGCAGTCGATTTCCGTCAACCAAGAACACTTGTTATGTTATGGTTTGAACTTCATTTTGGAACTAACCCGCCACTAGGCATACTAATGATATAATAAGTTCACCGTTGAATGTGCATTTTGGAGTATAGTGTTTTTGCAGGAATTCGCGTGTTAAATGAGGAAAGATGCAACTAGTTCGGAGAACGTTTTGCAAGTCATTCAAGGAGCCCCGACCATGTGCCAACTAGCCTCCAAAGGTGGCAAGGACCAATGTGCTTGAATGGAGAACTCCCGAGGACCGAGATGAAAAGGCTGGAAGTTCGTGCATAAAGATCCCTCAACTTGGTCGTGGAGATAACGACGTCCAAAGCCCACAAATGAAGGGGGCCAAGTGCAAAATGTCAAGATGAGCTACGTGGAGAAGAACGGGCCCGAACCGGCCCAGAAAAGGCCCAGGCCGGTCGGCCCGTTCGGACCGGCCCAGCCCACTTTTGTGGCGGTTCGGGTCCCCCTTTTGCTCGGTGTTAAGTAGATGCAACCCTAATCGCGTGTGCAAGCCGCCATTCGCCAGAGACGCGGTCTAGTCCCTCAGAGCCACCGAGGAAGAGAAAATCGACTACGAGAGAGATCCTTGGGGGAGTACACTGGGGAGAGATCATTGCAAAGCCCAAGGGAGGTCGCCACGAGGAAGGAGGACGCCAGGAACTTGCCACGGCGCCACTGGAGTTGAAGGACAACGAAGGTTCATCTTCATCGGAGGTGTCGGGGTTCTCTACTGCCAGCAGTAAATTTCTATCGATCGTGTGTCGGGCTCGGATGGTTAGCGCAGGAGACAACAAGATTTATTCTATCGATCGCGTGTCGGGCTCGGATGGTTAGCCCAGGAGACAACAAGATTTATACTGATTCGGGCCTCTGAGGAGTAATACCCTACGTCCAGTGCGTTGCAGCCGTGTTCCTGAGCCAAGTGTGCTCGTAGTAGGGGTTACAAGCTAGTCGGGAGAGGGTGTTCGTTTCCAAGTCCCGAGTGGTGGTGTTTGATCGTATGAAGGTCTAACTCTTATGACCGTTGCCCTCCTCTCCCTTTTATAGTCTCAAGGGGAGGGGCACAAGGGGAAATACAAAAGAGTTGCAGTGCTTGGCAGCTGGTACGTCCCGTCGTACGTCGCTGTCCGTCGGGGTGTATTGAAGCCGAGTCGCTATGCCTTGTCGGGGAAGCCGCCGCGTGGCCGGGTTGGACTGTTCCCTCCGGGACGCTTGGCCTTCTCCCCGAGTAGTTTGGGCTTGTCTTAGTCTGCCCGAGTGCTTGCCTAGCTTGCCACGCCCGAGCCTAAGTCTAGGCTCGTGCGCGTCGTGGAGGGTGCTTGAGTGCCTCGGGTTGAGTATTGCGTGTGGCAGAGTAGGAGATGATGGCGATGTGATGGCTGCACGGCTTGTCAGACCTGCATTAAGGCTCTTGCCGGGGCAGGTCGCCTGCATGGCCGCCAGCTGTTGTTTCCCGTGACGTGGAGATTCGTTCCTCCCCACGCATCGGTAGCGTCGCCCGAGTAGTGCACCCGGGCCCACGTACTAGTCAGAGCCTGGACTTGTCGTGCGTGGCGGAGACTTGTCGTGCGAGGGTTCCTCTAGTGGGAAACTAGTCGGAGATGCAGTCGTCCGGTCAAGGACTGGTCGTCTTGCCAGCGAGGGTGACGAAGATCTGCATGCCTTCCCTGAGACGCAGCACCAGGTGATGGGTGGACTCCTTCTAGATGTTGTAGTCAGCAAGGGTACGACCATCCTCGAGCTGCTTGCCGGCAAACGGTTGACTTCACCTCGAGGATTGTGGTTTGCTGTTGTTTAAGGAGGATAATCTTGCCGTCAAAGGGGGCCCTAATCCGGGCCCTCGTCAATGGCCCCCAAGCCTGAGTGGGAGTCAGGGAGTCACACTCAGGCTCAGTTGGTGGATCTTGGAGTTGGAGGTGTTCTTCAGGTTCTCGGTGGGTGCGCGCGAGCGCATCCGCCGGATGTAGCCCCCGAGCTCGTGAGTGAGTTGGAGACTCGCTCGCGAGCTTTTATTTGTAATTGTAGCCATTGTGGCCTTGGAGGTTTTATCGGGGCAGTTACGGCCGTAGTGATGACGTGGGCGCGGTCATGGGTGTGGGTATCTCGGCCAACGTGACCGATATGACCGCTCCATCAAGATCGCGCTCAGGCTCTGCAAGTGTGCACATCGCGGGAATCAAGGTGTCGTGGTAGCGTGCGACTGTTTCGCCGGGACGCGCGCGTGAGCGGGCGAAAGTCTTGCTGACACGACGGGCCCGACGCCGAAGATGAAGAGTCAGGCCTGACCCCTTTAAACCCGCGTGTCGAGTGCTGGTTCGGGAATTTGTTTTCCGTTCGCTTCCTTTCTCCCTCGCGCTTGCCCCTTGAGCTCCGAGTTCTTTCGCATCCACATCGCTGCCGCCGCTTGCGTTCCCAGCTCGCCCGAGACTTCGCCGTCGTGATGTCGAACTGGGCGCGCTCCAACGTCTCCCGCGAGCAGCTCCTTCGTCCCGTTGAGGCAGGCCAGCTGCCTCCCCTCACCGAGGCTGTTGAGTGGATCGTCCCCGCCGACAAGTCCGTGCCACGCCCTCCTAGTGGGTACGTGGTGTCATTCATGGCCTTCCACGAGTGCGGCTTCTCCGTCCCCGCCGGCAGGTTTATCCGCGGGGTGCCGTTCGCGTACGGGCTGCAGCTTCAGCACCTCAACCCGAACAGCATCCAGCAGATGGCTACCTTAGAAGCGATGTGCGAGGGGTTCCTTGGCATCGGCGTGCACTGGCATTTGTTCCATTACTTCTTCAGGTTCACCTGCCTGAGGGAAGACTCCCGCGCGGCGATGATCGGCTGCGCCAACCTCCAGATAAAGCAAGCCCGCAGCGACGACTACATCCCGGCGCCGCTGACCAGCTCGAACAGCGGCTGGCACAGGGGGTGGTTCTACGCGGAACGACCCTGAGCACGCGCTCCCGTTGTACACCGGGTGCTCCATCGCGAAGTCACAGAGGAACTAGGCCGATGGACCAGCCAAGAAAGAGCAGGAAAAGATGCTCAAGTCTCACTGGGCCGTGCTCGGGCGTCTTCGGGACGCCGGGATCACCTTGGGAGAGGTGGTCGGGCAGTACCACGCCCGAGGAGTCGTTCTGCTCCGGAGGCGGCCGCTCCGGCTCTGCGACATGACTGCTGATAGGGCCCCATGGTTTGGGACGGTGACCGCGTCGGAGCTTCCGTCGCCACTCGAGGTTCAGCGCCGCGTGGCGCAGGCGATCCGGAGAGCGACCTACTCGTGGCTGCCGTCGCGGATGCTCCCGATGCTCCCCAACGCGGGGACAGAGAAATTTGTAAGTTGTCCGTCTTCTCGGCCAGTTTGATTCGCCCTTTGTCGTGGGACGATCTTCTCGGATTTGACCTAGGTGCGTTCTTGTTGCGGCAGTTGAAATGCGCCCACCTCGTCCCGGCCAAGGCACCTCTCCCGGGGAGGCGATCTTCAACCAGAACCAGGCTGCGGCAGAGAAGAGGCGCGCTGCGCGTAAGGCGCAGCATAAGAAACGCTAGATCGCCAAGCGAGATCGCAACGATGACCGCAACAAGAGGCGGAAGGCGGGGGAGCAGGGCGTTTCCTCCGACGAGGATCCGTCGCCCGAGCTGTCGTGGAGCGGTGATGTCGCCAGCGCCGCGATCGACTGGAGCAACATGTCGGGGTCGTCCTCGTCTTCACCGCTCTGAGGTGCTGAAGCGTCATCGTCACGCCGGCCGTGGGAGGCGGGGTGCGACAAGATTGTGGGCTCGAGCTCACGCCCGGCGGCTCCCCCTACCCGTGTGGGCCAGCGGTCGACCCGCTCCCGTACGGTGCCCAGCGGAACGGGTGCTCCCGAGCCTCAGAAGCCTGCGCCCTGTTAGACCGATCCTCCGAGGAGGTCGGAGGAGCGATCGGTGTCCGTTCGCCAGCTCTATGACGACTCGGACCGCCCCGAATCCGACTCCCTGCAGAGGCGCCGGTCGCGGGGGACGTCGTCGGATTCGGCGTCGACGCCGAGCGCGCCGCCGACGGTGGAACCGAGTGCTGCCCCGCGGCGCTTACAGTCGTTGCTTATCCGGGGTGGCGGAGTCCCGAACGTCCATGTGCCCCTTGTCGCAGGCGGGGGCCATAGTCCAAGCCCGGCCGTTGCGGAGGTCGGAGGAACAGCCCCCGAGCGAATGGGGGAGAACGTTGCCGCCGTAGTGGCGGCCGACCAAAGTGGAGAAGCGCCCGAGACGACGGCCTCAAGACATGTTGTTCCCGAGCAGGGCTCGAAATGCGCCGCCCCCGAGCAGGGCATGTCGGACCGCCCAGTGAAGAAAGCCTGGGTGCGCTCCAAGATGTAAGTCTCCGACTTCAGCTCTTGCCTGTCATGACTCTTCCGACTTGTTTGTTGATGTTGTCATTTGTCTTCTCATAGTCATGCTGATACTGGTGTGCTTAGCCTGGGGCCCCTGAAGCGACTGGTGCTGAGGGCGCAGGTGATCTCTCCCGAGCCTCAGCCCCAACCCTTGAGCACCAGGCCGGTGTCGTCGCAAGCCGAAGAGGCACCGTTGGTGGTCGCCGAGACGAGGGTGCCAACCACGCCACCTCCACCAGCCCCCGCCACCGCCGTCAAGGAGGGTGAGGCGGCCACGGAGGCGACCGTCACTCAGGCGGCCCTAGAAGCGTCGTCCGAGGCTGGCCCGAGCGTCGAGGGAGTGGTGGTGGTCTTGGATGAAGACTCGGTGCCTCCCCCACCGTCGAAGAGTCACGATGCCGCGGTGGTGACGGCGTTGGAGCCGGCCCAGGTGCCGACGACGGCGAGCCTTCTCCCTGCCGTGGAGGTGCCGGTGCCTTCTCCGGCAGTTGAAGTTCAAGGTCCTCCCCCGACCGCGGAGGTGGCGGAGTCCTCGTCGGTCTGAGTTTCCCTTACGGTCGAGGAGATGATGGATCTGGAGACGTGCCGGTACATCGACTTCCCCGGTGTTGGGGTAATCGACCTCGAAGCGCCCCAACTCCCGGAGAAGGAGTAAGAGGTGGCGGCGGAGCAGAGGTCCAACGAGCTGACGATCATGGAGACGATCGCGTCGGTCTCGAAGGCACTGCAGGAGTACGAGCGCGCCGACGGCTTCGCCTCAGCCGCTGCAATAGACACAGAGGACGTGGCCCTCGTGGTGCTCGCGGCTCCCGTGGAGCCGACAAGGGATGCGTCTGCACCACCACATGTCGATGAAGGTCGGGAGGTGTCGCCTCCCCAGTCGGTGGAAGCTACCGAAGCTCCAGCCCCTGTCGTGAAGCTTGTCGCGGTGGAGGCCGTTGTCAGGGAAGAGGGAACATCACCGCCCTGTCCAGTTGCCGCTGAAGCCGAGGGTGTCGAGGCTCGCGCGCTTGACAAGTCGGCCGCTGTTGCGCAAGAGTCAGCCGTCCCCGAGACGGTGGCCAGGGACACCACCCCGGAGATCCAGGTGGCCGAGGAGACGGTGGCGTCCCTTTCACAAGGCGCAGCGGGCGGCGAGACCCGGACGCTTGAGCTCGTGTGCACTTCGTGGGCGGCTACCTCTGGGCTTGACGCCGACTCCGAGGACGACGAGGAGGCCGCGACGTGCCACACCTTGGAGTGTGGGATGACCTGGGCGCGTCGGGCCTTTGACGAGCTCATCCTCCCCACGACCTCAGTGAGTTATCTTGTCAAGGATTCTTCTTTGATTCCGCGATCTTCTCGAGCTACGCCAGTTATTCCGGTTCTGTTGGCTGTAGACCCTCGCGTCCGCGAGGTGCGCCAACTCCACGCGGAGCGGACCTAGCTAGAGATGCAGCTTGTCGTGGCTCGGGTAGCGGCAACCGGTGCTGTGGCGAGCAAGACATCCGCGCGGGCGTCCCTTGAGGTTGCCCGCCAGTCCGCGGAAGATCAAGCCATCTCCACCGAGACTGCCGCCGCAGTGGCTGCCACCAAGCGGGACTTGCTGGCGTCGAGGCTTGCGCTTGCCGAGGCTGAGATCGAGAAGCTTCGAGCGGTCGCAGCGTCTGCGGAGGAGGCGGCTGAGAGAGCGAAAACCATCGCGGCCACGGCGGAGACCACTACCCGAGAAGCCTCCTAGGTTGCCGCTCGTGAGAAGGCGACCCATGAGGCAAAGGTGTTGGAGCTGGAGAGTGACTTGAGGACGACCACGAAGGACTTGGTGACGACGAGCCGCCAGTTTTCTCAGGCCACAAACCAGCTCCAGGTGGTAACCGAGGAAGCGTCGCGGCTTCAGAACTCCAATGCCAAGTTGTCGTAGGATCTCGATGGTAAGTCGGACGATCCCCGGTTCTCGTCTAGCTCAGCGCTTGCTTCTTGTCGGGACTTGACTTGATGACCTTGGTTGCAGGGTCGTGCGTGATCCGCGCGGGGATGGTGGTGCAGCTGGTGACGGTTAAGCAAGAGCAAAACACTACCATCCTCAAGGTTATCGAGAAGGATGGTGTTCTCAAGCGCTTGTTGGAGCAGCTCCAGATTACGTATCGACCTTTGGTGTTATCGTGCTGTCTTTTTCTTCTTCCCCTCGAGCCCTCCGTGACTCCTTATTCTTGCCTGTTCTTCAGAAGTCCAGGCCGAGCTGGAGCAGTCTCGGGCATCTCGAGAGCAGGACGCGTCCACCCTGAACCAGGCCCGTGAGGCCCGTCGCAAGTCGGAAGCCATTGTCGAGAAGGCCATCGGGGACATCGCCAAGCTTGGCAGGGCGATGAGTTCGGCCATGGCCGCGCTCGGTGCATCGCTTGGTCCGCGGATGCCCGAGATGCTGATTGAGGAGGTTGGCCACCTTCCCGGCGTGGTACGAGAACTTGAGTTGTCGACGGCTCGTTGTGCGGTGCACCGGGTCCTCGCCATGATTGAGTCGCACTACCAAGGGCTAGACCGCATGACGCTGAGTGGCGGCTGAGCCCCGGGCATCTCTGACGATCAATGCGATGAACTGGAGGTGGACTGCGCCGCCTTCGCCCGCGAGATGGCCGATGCTGCATTGAAGGATCTGGAACTGCTGCCACAAAACGGGTCGAAGGCCCCGGGGGGTTCCCGGGCCCTTGAGTTAAACATGCCACAAACTATTTGTAATGATTCGAACACGTTGCCAGGTTATCGCGTAGCTAGGCTTTTCATCTGTCGTTATCTCTCGATCGCTTCCGAGCACCCGAGGACGACTGCAGCAACGCGCAGTCGGACTTAGAGAAGCGAAACAGTCAAGCCATGCTCCGTAGCCCCGGGGGCGTAAGAGTCGTAAGGCTTGGCCCCTTCGAACCGCTAGGCTCAACCATTCGTTCGCAGCCCCCGGGTCCTCGAGAGGTTCGGGAGATAACTTAGGTTTTAGTCGCGCAAACTCCTCTTTTGGACCGGAGCCCGAGTGGTCACTTGAATTTTCTCACAAAGGGATCGGATGAAAGCCGAAGACTAGAGAAGTACTCGCAAGTCTTCGTGCTGTAGCCGCGGGGGCGTTAGCACTCGGAGCTTTGAACAAATAGGCGACTCGCCATCTCATGCAAACTGTCATCTTCACTTTCTCAAGTCGAGTTTCCATAAAAAACTTCTCGCTCGTGCAATAGGTCTCGACAGAGTTGTCGGAATTTTTTGAAAAATTTCGAACGTTGAGGACACGAGGGCATTGTGCCCTTGGTAGCCCCCGAGAAGGGAGCATCTTTGACTTGGTGCAAAGACATTGCCTGCTCAAGCATAAGTATTGCCATAAATATAAAAGCGCACAACCGAATATAAACTTGAACTCGGAGACAGGTGCACAGAGGCAAACATCATGCATTTATTGACGTACGAGTTCTGAACATTTACTTAAGGGTAAAACGGGCGCAGGTGTTCAATGTTCCATGCGTTGGTGACGACCCTCGCGTCCTCATATACGTCCCTGGTTAGAGATGCAACTCATCGCGTTCATCCCATCGACCACGTTGCCAATGCCGACCATGAAGTGCTCGCGTGCGGGATCGTAGCCTTCGGTGCTGGTCCTGCTGGAGGTGTCAGAGTAGCCGAACCAGTAGTCCGCGGCGTCGAGGAACCACCAGAAAAAAACCGGATCCGGCACGCCAGAAAAATCCCATTTCGCGTACCCATGCAAGGTCGTGGGGGCAGCTCGCTGTCGGAGCCATGGTACGACTCGTCGTCAGTGGCGATGAGGTTTCTGGCCGCCAGGAGTTGGTAGCCGGGGAGGTCGTCGTACGCCGCAATGTCGGTGCCTGCGGACGAGGTGTAGGAGGTTGCGGCGTTACAGATCCCGTGGGGGAACCCTTCCGCCAGCGTTGTCGCGTCGAGGGGTGCGCCGCGTCGTGCCGCAACGCGCGCGGCCCGACATCGTTCCGCTTGTGCCCGGCGTGAGCGTTGACCGAACGACGTCGGTGGCGAGGTGCGGAAGGGCCCGCAGCGCCCGGCGGCGCGAGTGCCGGGATGCCAACAACGTGCATGGTGGGAACCGGTCTCGGCCTAGTCGATCGCCACGGATGGCGCTCGACGCGGTTGGTGATGCGCATGAGGTAGCCGTTCCCCGTGACTTGGAAGTTTAGACTCCCAAACCGGATCTCGAATCCGGGTGGGAGGGGGTCCGAGCTACCCATGGAGTACCTCTGGCCCCTGTACTCGGTGTGGATCACCATCGTGACGGTTGTTGGGAAGCAGATCTTGAGCGCGAGGCTCCCCACCTGGCGCGCCAACTGTCGGGGTTCTCTACCGCAGACAGTAAATTTCTATCGATCGCGTGTCGGGCTCGGATGGTTAGCGCAGGAGACAACGAGATTTATACTGGTTCGAGCCTTCGAGGAGTAATTCCCTACGTCCAGTGCGTTGCAGCCGTGTTCCTGAGCCGTGTTCAAGAGCGTTACAGAGCAGCACAATGGCCAGATGTGCATAGCAGGTGGTGCATAAGGCATATGGGAGCAAACTTTCATAGCCAGCTCAAGAACAAAGAACTTACAAAATTGTTCAAGCGCCTCTGTTCGACCAATCAGGAGAAAAAAATTCTTCGACCTGTGGCAAAAATTAGATGATTTGACGAAGAAAGCATCAGAAGAGATAGCTAAGAAGCCTATAAGCACTGAACCCGGGGAAGAGCCAGTTTCTCTGAAGGACGTTGGGCTAGATGCTCCAAATGTTAGAAGGAGAATGGGACATGTTGTGAAGACCTTCAGCCAGTGGATTTAGAATGAGCCTAAGGAGAAATGGTCCCTCCTATTTGATAAGGGAGGTGTGAGGCATGGGATAATGACAACAATTTTTTTTGAGGTTTACAACGTTGTTTTGCGTGGTGCCAGAGCTCAACCTCTTATTGGTATCATTGAGTTCTTCTTGTACCGCACAATGAAGTACTTTCTTGAGCGTGCTAATGCAGCACATGCAGCAACGCAAGACCCTCAGAAGGTGTATTCAACATGGATGACTAAGTACTTGACCAAAAACAGGATGCTACTCTCTGTCACAGAGCTTACCCAGAACCTCTACGTCGTGAGCCTAGCGATGAAGTGCAGTGGAAATATCAGATAAGTTGTCAGTCCAAATCACAAAAGGCAAATGGTGAAATAACAATACAGAAAACAGTTATTGGGAACCATACATGCTCATGTTCTTGCCAGAAGCCACATCACCTACACTACCCGGCTCACATGTGATCGCTGCATGCGTTGCAACAAAGAATCAACATTGGGGCCGCTACATGTCTAAATACTTTCTGAAGCAAACCGTTCTAGACACTTGGAACCACACTATTGAGGGTTACCTGCATCTTGGAACTTTCACTCAAGACCCCAAAGACAGTGCGTTGTACATACCAAATCCAAATCCAGCCATGTGTCAAGGTGTCAGTCGACGCAAGAAGAAGAGGATTAGAAACAACAAGGATGAGGTCAAGTCGGACCTCGAAGCGTATATGCTCCAAGTGCAACAATCTTGGACTCTCCTACAAGAAATGCACTGAAGCATCTTACTTTTCCACTGCCACTTCTACACCACCTTCATCTAGTGCACGTGGACGTCCTCCAGTCGCTACAACGAAGGAATGCAGTGACCGTACTTGTTTGTGCTAATGTGTTGTAATAATTGAACTACTTATGCATGTTGTCGTTTTGTAATATTTGAACAATTTTATCTTGCAATGTCTTGTACTATTTGAACTAATGCATGTTATCGTGTTGTAATAATTGAACTCCCTTTGCATTTGCTTGCTGTTTTATTCTTGCCGTTGAATTTGTTATCATATCCGGTTATGTTTTGTTCTATGATTTCAAATGAATCAAGTAATGAAATATCATATTTCTCATCTGTTTTGTAGGCTTTCAATGACTTCAACGGGTCCTCAGTTGGATTTGGAGTTGCTCACCAGTAGGAAGGACAAAGTTGAAGTGCCAAAGGGGATCCACACTCCTATGTGCTACTGCGGTGACAACTGTAAGCATGTCAAGTGCAACGTTATCGGGTACCGCTACGGGATGAGGTTCTTCATGTGCGAGAACTACGAGCATGACCCCCTCCCACCATGTCGCAATGTTAGACCAAAAGTAAGAACTAACTGAATTACTAAATAAATATTATGTCATTGCTATTTTCTTATGTGCTAACTTGTCTTTGAAAAAAGACTCCACCTCCTCTCTGTGATTTTATGCAGTGGCTAGATTGTGAGCAGTCAGAACAAGACGAGCGTTACGTCGAGGAGACGGGTCGTTCAGCACGTGAGAGGTGGCAAAGTATGGTTCAAGCAGAAAAAAGAAAAAAAGTAAGGAGCAGTAGGAAAAAATTCACATTCGGCGGGAGATCAAAGAACGTGAAGTGGCCGCGGCCTGTGAAGCAGATAGAGAGAGGAAGAGGGAGAGAGCTCGTCGGGCTAAGGAAGCTGGGCCGGATGCTATGAGGAAGGGGAAATACCCCGTTGCACCCAGTAGACGTAGAGTACTCGACGCTGAGTGCTACTGTATCCATAAAAATTTATGATTTCATTTCATCATTCTCTAGAGTCGGCTTGTATCTTTAAGAACTTGATTTAAGATGCATTTCAAATGCGAACAGTAAAACTCGTACTAGAATGTGTTTTCTGTGAAATGCTCAAAATATTGAACACATAGGGTGTGTTTTCTGTGAGTCATTGCACCAAACAGTGTACCTACTACTATGGTGTGTTTCCTCCGAGTCACCGGCCGTTTTCGGCCCCGGATCGAATGGCCCACCACCCGGCCGCGCCTACATATATGCGAGCACTCTTCTCGTGTCTCACTTCACAACACAACTAGCAAGAATGAGTTCCTGGACTGGGGCTGATGATGATGACTCCCTAGGTCCAAAGATCGCGGAGCCAAAGAAATCCGCAGTTTAACACCAACTTTCCAGTCTTAGACAATAGAGATTTCAAATCCATGCGTGATGTTAGAAAGTACGCACCAAATCAAACGGTGAACTGGCCGAGGTGTGCACACGGTGAGTTCGGTGTGATGCAGGTTTATCAGGGATGGGACAACTCTGGTCGCCGCTTCTTGCATTGCTCATGAGCATGGGTAGGCAAAACTCCACGACCTCTGTCCTTCATCATTTTATTATGATTTACTAATGTAATCACGGTTTCTGCAGTACTCCGAACAACCAGATAACTGCGGTTTCATGCAATGGGTGGATCCTCCAGCTATTCACCCGTATCAAGAGTACATCAACTACCTCGAGGATGTTGTCATCTTCAACCTGAGGCAAGAACTCAAGTCGGCATTGGCTTCTCCAGATCCAACATCTACCAACGGCGACGACGGATCGGTGACCGGACCAATGGTGGTGAAGACGAACACCGACTGTGAGGACGAGTACTGCTGTTGTCCGTGCCACGAAAAGAAGGACAACACTCCACCAGCAACTCCACCTTCGCCACCATCTGATCCAACTCCACCCCCATCGGGGTACTACATGCCCTCCCAGCACTCCGGCGGATCTATGATGTCCGGGTTCTCCGGGTATTATTCGCACAACTAGATTACAATTGTTGTAATCATTTATCTAAATTCCCTAAGGCACGTTAGGACTAGCAGCATCGGCACATAGTTAGGGTAATTGTGTCGCACGTGCCATTGCAAATGTTGTAATCGTTTATATAAATTCGTCGTAAAGTATTAATTGTTCGTCATTTTATCTATCCTTCAACAATTCATTTTTTTAAAAAAATAAAAAAATTCATACCGCCGCAGCCCACGGCGGCAAGGAACCGATACCGCCGTGGGCCACGGCGTTACCCCAGTGCCATGCTGACGCCATGCGTTAGATTACGCCGTGGCCCTTGGCGTTAGGTCTTCGGGCCCACTCCTGGCGGCTCCTAACGCCGTGGGCCGCGGCGTTTAGTCCCTGACGCCGTGGCCCATGACGGCAGAGGTACATTTTTGCTAATTTGTAACGGAACATATATTTTTGCAAAATCGTGACAAAATAAATATAAAAAAATTCGCCTTCCTTCTGTGCCCATCCGCATCGCCGGCCGTGAAAGGATCGAGGCAAAGTGGCCTAGAGGGGGGGTGAATAGGCACGCACACGAAATTTAAACTTTTTCTCGCGAAAACGGTGTCGGACCCCGGAACCTCCGAGATTATTCTCGGAACCTCCGAACGAGGCGACCCTCCGAGAATAAACTCGTAACTTCCGACTGCTGTTAGAACAGAGCACAAATACCAAGAGCTGCAAGAAACTTGATGGAAACCAGATCTAGTAAATTCTAAGAGGTACTTAGGACCTAGCAAGAGTATTTCTAAGCAAAGTACAAGCTAGCAAGGTACCACAAAGTAGATCGGGAGCAAACCCTAATAGATCTAGTCAAGCACAAGCATGAACAAGTAAGTAAATAAGAACACGCATGAGACACAGATTTATCCCGTGGTTCAGCTCGCCACAAAGGCTTGCTTACGTCCACGTTGTTGAGGAGGCCACCAAAGGCTCGACCACAAAGGTCAACTCCTCTCTCACACCTATCACTTTGGGTAATAGGTGGAGGCTTTCCACTAGAATCACAAGGGGTAATACAAACACCTTGGAGCTTCCACAAATCGGTTTGGAGAGCTTCCAAGGACCTCTATCCGTCTAGGAGCAAAGCTCCAAGAGTAATAGATCTACCAAGCTTGCTAGGGTTCTTCCAAGTGCTCAAGTTTCAAGGGAGAAAGGATTGGCTCACTAACTCACTTCAAGAATCCACTCTCAATCAATGCTAGGCAAGGATTTGGAAGAGAGTAGGTTAGGAGTGAATGCTAGGTGAGAGAAAACGAAGTAGCAACCGAGTTCGAGCCGGAGGAGGAAGAAGATAACCGTTGGGGACCGTGGGGTATAAATACCCCCGCATCCGAACGGTAACGGTCATAATCCGGAGTTCGGAACCTCCGAGAAAAATCTCGGAACCTCCGACTTTTGAAAACTCGCGGATCGTAGCCCGTACGGTCGGAACCTCCGAGAAAATCTTCGGAACCTCCGAACAAAGAAACGACGAAGCGAACAAAACGGCGTTACTTCCCTTGGGGTGAGGATTAGGGTTTAGGAAAGATGGATCATGAGCACTTGAAAACCACCCTAACTCACCATTAGTATCCCTCTTGATAGTACGGATTGTCCTATACTCAAATTCAAAAGATAAAATAAATAAACTCCTTCAAGTAGCATAGGCAATCTTCTCTGTAACAAGTTGAGGGGTCTCCAATCAATCTTTTGCACCCGTGATAATAACTTTATGCCGCACAACAAACTCAATTGCTCATTAGTTCTTTAATTGTGTGGTCAACATCACCAAAACCCTCATAGGGCTTGATTGCACTTACAATCTCCCCCTTTTTGGTAAATGTTGACAACCCAATTAAAGTTTACAATTTAATTTGAAAGATTGAGCTTTTGATGATTTGAGTACAAGTCTCCCCCTCAATGTATGCATGTGCCTTTTGAATAAGAAAAAAAAATGTCATGACCGACAATTAAATTGCATACATTGTGAGTAAAAGTGTCAAGAAAGTTGTACTCAAGCCATCGAGGGGTGCAAAAGAGGTGTAGCAGATAATACGTGATGCATATGCCATGTGAAAACACTCAGAGAGTTATCTGTTAGCAGAGTTCGGAACCTCCGAGAAAGTTTCCGGAACCTCCAAGGGTTGGAGCCTCCGGAAAAATTCTCAGAACCTCCGAGGTCTGCAACAGATACTCCAACAGATAACAATAGCACACAGGCAAAATAACAGATAAGACCAGAAAATAGCAGCTAGATAAGGATAACAACATTCAATACATCTAGCCCTATTACATCCATCACAAAGTTTTAAAGTTTTGCAAATCCCCTACAACCATGACCAGATCCTGCTTGCCAACAGAGGCAAGCTAAAAGTTTTACAGCAGTTCAACAAATTTCCACCAGGAGTTTATGAGAGAAGTTAGCACTCTCATCTCACCAAAAGAACAAAAGAATGTTTCGAGAGGTTAGCAGCCAACAAGGAGCTTCGGGTCTTCTTCCGATGCTTCTCAATCTTCATCTCTCCCCCTTTGTCAACGCTTAACAAAAAGGGAAGAAAAGAAGAGAGGAAGTGGGAACGAACCTAAAGAAGTCACTCCTCATCACCGAAGTCCGAGTCCTCCTCTTCGCTTCAGAACAAGGTCTTTGTCGAGCCAAGGTCGAAACCGGATGACGGATCAATGGGCCTTCCCGACGGGCCTCCCGGCAGCCAGCCTTCCTCCCGAGTCTAGTACCGATGAGGACCCCATAGCCTTCTTGCCTCGCAGCCTCTTTCCTTAGCCCGGCCATTTTTGCACCAAGAGGTTCTTCATCTTCTTCATCTGCAAAGAAAGTGGGCAGCGGGGAGTATCCTCGGCCATGGGAGTAGCGGGCTCCCCGCTCACCCTCATCCTCACCGGTGGTGTACTGGAAAATCGGGGAAGAGGGGAGGAGGGTGGTGCATGGCATCAAAGGACGGCCCCCGGTGTTTTAGCAATCTGTTCATGTCCTCCCCGAGCTCAAAAAGCCGATGGGAAGTCCATCCGCGCACCTCCAGTGTCCCTAACCATCCCTCCGAGCTTGTGAAGACCAAACGAGGCATGGAAGCCTTGCCGGATCCTCCTTCTCCTACCGCCGGGACCGGATCCGGATGGCTTGGTGCGGCCTTCTTAAGGATGTGCTCCTCCACAATGTGCTTCGCTTTTCGATGCGCCACCGCTTGACTTGATAGGAAGCATGCTCAACATCTTTCTTGTAGCCGACCCCCGAAACCATCTCTATCATGTACATCGATAAGGGGCATAGGGCGGGTTGCACTTCCCACTCTCTCGTCACTTCTACTAGATTGTACCAAATAAATGCGCTCACGAGAGAAGGGCCTAGCTCCGGCAACAGCCCTAGCCAACAAGTTTGGTGCAAACCTCCTAAGACTAGTTGAGTCACTGCCCCCCTTTGGGTAAATAGTTTCCCTAAACATATTGTTGAGCACATAGAAAACCGATTTCAAAGCGATGGTAGAGCCATCGGCCCACTCCTCATACTCATAGGTCGCAAAGAATTTTGTTAGGGTTCATGTGAGCCTCAAAGTGAATAATATCGCCTTCTCTCGTCCTCCTTGCTGAATCCAAACAACCTAGCAAAGGTGAGAAAATCTATCTTGTAGTGTACTCCTTCGTCATCCAATGGATAGTTTCCTTGTTGTCTTCATGAAAGAATGTGGCATGAAACCGAGCTAGAACTTCTATATTCCAATCATACTTGAAACTCATGATGTCCCTCATCCTATACTTATCAACCAAATCCAAGCACCTCCTCCTTGACAGTTCCTCTGCTTTGCCTCCAAATGAGTGAAGTCTATCCACTTCATCTTGATTAGTTTCATCTTGGTGTTGAGGACAGGTCTCATAGAACTTGAAGTGAAAGACGGACCAAAACCCGTAATCAATGGCCGCCATCTTGGGGTTTACATAAGGATTTTCTTCTCTTGCTTTCTTGACCAAGAAACCAGCTCCATCATAGTTTGTGTGTTCAATGTATACTGAGTTGTCATATTTGGTTGGAGGATGCCTTTTGAGTAGCCCCTTGTGGTACTTGAGATAGGTGGAATCTATCTCTCCTAGAGGCATGTCATCTTCTAGCTCAATTGGAATGGTTTTGCCTTCAATCCCTCCATTATCATCCACATGTGCAAGCGGACCCCGAGCCTCCGCCTCCGGACAAGCCGCCACCTCTCGCCCCTTCTAGGTGTGGCCTTTCCTCTCGCCGCCACCGTCCCCTGCTCGTCGCTCTTGCTGCTATCTTGAATGCCCTCTCACCAGCAGGTGTCTCAAAAAGAGGCCTCTGCCTCTTAGAGTAGGTCTTGTCCATAGGAGTGCCAGACATCTGAAGTGAGACAAGTGAACAGCAGATAAGAGTGGGATCAGAGCTGATAAGGACAGAGGAACAAGATTAGCATGATGTTCAATTGATTTCTTTTCAGTGGAATTTTGAATCACAGTCTGTCATCTGTTAGTACAGATATCGGAACCTCCAAGAAAGTTTCCGAACCTCCGGAGGTTGGAGCTTCCGAAAAATCCTCGTAACCTCCGAAGTCGGTGTACCGACAGAGGACGCTTCTATTGATTCAACTTTCAACCGAATTTTGATCAACAAAGCAACCATGACTCAAAATAGCTAGGACAGTGAAAAGAATGTTACAAAGTCAAGTGAAGTTCGGTGGAACTTTGAATCAAGGTCGCCTACGATGGGTTACGCAGTTCGGAACCTCCGAGAATTTTCTCGGAACCTCCGAGCCTCCGTCAACCTTATCGCATTCTCACTTTTGATTCAATTTTCAACCGAACCTAGCTTTTACATGCAACACGGGCATTTAGGAGCGGGATAGATAGGCAACAATCTACCGATTCAAGATATAGAACCCTAACAAGCATGCGGATCTAGGAAATTAGGGTTAGGGTTAGGGTCCCGCCACCTGTGTACCTTGATTGGGTTCAAGGAGAGGCACCAAGTAGATCTTCAACTCTTGTGCACGCCAAGAAAGAAACGAAGCGGATGCGATTTGAGCCTTCTTCTTCTTCACGAACGGGATCCGAGCAATGCTTCCCTTGGCACTCTCCGGCGGCCTACCCACGAACAAGGAAGACGGCTCAGCTTCGTGTGGGTAGCCCACAAGGGTGAGGTCACCGGCGGCGAGGGAAGCGGCGGCGGCGGCGAGGCGGTGAGGGCGGTGGAGAGGATGGTGCGGTTGCGCGACGGGAGAGAGAGAGGGAAACGGTGAAAACCCGATCTGAGTGGGTTGACCACGGTGAAAAGGAAAGATTGGTTTTACCCTAGGTGAAGAATATTCCGTGAAGATGCCTTATTCCCTTTTGACTCCCCTTCGGTTGAGACTGAGAGCTAAGTCTATAAAGATTGGAGCTTCCGAAGATTTTCTCAGAACTTCTGAGGCCCGAGCCTCCAAGGATTTTCTCGGAGCTTCCGAAAACTTAAATTCCGCAGACGAACTAGCTTCTACTCCTTTTGAGATTTTGAACTTTCTATCAACTGAGATACTTAGGTCATGGTACCCTTGACTCAAGTGGCTAGAAAACAAGCAATCATACACACAACTATAGCCACTTAAGACAAGTTAGGGATAAGCAAATAGATTTTGAAGAGCTTTTTTTAAGATAGAGTTTTCATACACATTTTTCAAACAAATTTTTCAGAGAAAGCTAACAGATTTGAAGCAAACAAATATGGCATGCTAGAGATTAAACCACGCAACGAGAATCAAGAATATTTAGTTCATTCCTTAAACTACAAAACCTTGACTCATCGAGAGGTTTAGTGAAGATATCGGCTAGTTGCTTGTCGGTGCTCACATGACTTAAAACGATATCTCCTTTGGCTTCGTGGTCTCTCAAGAAGTGATGACGGATGTCTATATGTTTTGTGCGAGAATGGCTTACGGGGTTGTTTGCAAGCTTTATGGCACTTTCATTGTCACACAAAAGTGGGATATGGGAAAAGTGACATCCGTAATCTTTTAAGGTTTGCTTCATCCAAAGTAGTTGAGCACAACATGCGCCGCTGCAACATACTCGGCCTCGGCGGTGGAAAGGGCTACTGAGTTTTGCTTTTTAGAACTCCAAGACACTAGAGACCTACCAAGGAATTGGCAAGTCCCCGATGTGCTCTTTCTATCTACTTTACAACCGGCATAATCGGAATCCGAATAGCCAAGTAGATCGAAAGTGGAGCCCTTAGGATACCACAAGCCAAGGTTAGGGGTATGCACTAGATATCTCAAGATTCTCTTTACGGCCATGAGATGGCACTCTTTCGGGTTAGCTTGAAATCTAGCACACATGCACACACTAAGCATAATATCCGGCCTAGATGCACATAAGTAAAGAAGAGAGCCGATCATGGAGCGATATACCTTTTGATCCACGGATTTCCCTTCTTCATTGAGGTCCATGTGTCCATTGGTAGGCATTGGAGTCTTGATGGGCTTTGCCTTGTCCATGTCAAACTTCTTTAACATATCCCTTGTATACTTGGTTTGACATATGAACGTTCCTTCTTTAGCTTGTTTGATTTGAAATCCAAGAAAGAACTTGAGCTCACCCATCATGGACATCTCAAACCTCTTTGTCATCACCCTACTAAACTCTTCACAAAAAGTTTCATTAGTACTACCAAATATTATGTCATCGACATATATTTGGCACACAAAAATATGACCATCAACTTTTCTAGTAAAGAGAGTAGCATCGGCTTTGCCTATCTCAAAGCCTTGCTTAAGCAAGAAATCCTTAAGGCATTCATACCATGCTCTTGGTGCTTGCTTTAGCCCATAGAGCGCCTTATGGAGTTTGTAGACATGATTAGGACGCTTGGGATCTTCAAAACCCGGTGGTTGCTTAACATATACTTCTTCGGAGAGTGGTCCATTAAGAAATGCACTTTTGACATCCATTTGGTAGAGCTTGAAGTCATGATGGGCGCGAAAGCTAGTAGAAACCGAATTGCTTCAAGTCTTGCTACCGGTGCATATGTTTCTCCAAAGTCTAGCCCTTCAACTTGGGTGAATCCTTGAGCAACCAATCTTGCTTTGTTCCTAGTCACAACTCCAAACTCATCTTGCTTGTTCCGAAAGACCCATTTGGTGCCAATGATGTTTGTCTTTGGTCTTTCCACCAACTCCCACACTTGGTTTCTTTCAAAGTTGTTCAACTCCTCTTGCATAGCCATCACCCAATCCGGATCCTCGAGAGCTTGCTCTACCTTGGTTGGTTCAAGAGAGGAAACAAAAGAGTAAAATGCACAAAAATTCTTAAGACGAGAACGTGTTGTTACCCCTCTCCTTATGCTCCCAAGAATATTGTCAACGGGATGATCCCGTTGAATGACTTGATGTACACGAGGATGTGATGGTCCGAGAGGTTGGTGTAGAGGTTGGTCTTCATCATCTTCATCGCCTAAGGGCTTAGATGTACTTCCTTGGACATCCCCTTGCCGATCGCCTTGTCTTCGGTTCGGGGTGTCTTGTTGTGTTGAACTTCCGGACCCGGAACCTCCGTGAGAATTTCTCGGAGGTTGGGTTCCGGTGTCGGTTCCGGAACCTCCGAAGAAATTCTCGGAACCTCCGAAGTCCGCACCGCTCCCGAACCGGTAGCTTCGGCCCTTCGAGTGGTGTTGAGGTTTGAGCTTGGTTTTCATCTTCCTCTTGTGCCTCAACTGGTCTAACATCACCTATGGCCATTTGCTTGATTGCTTCACAAGATGGCTTCTCTTTACCTACAATATTTAAATCAACTTGCTCCACTTGAGAGCCATTAGATTCATCAAAGGTCAAATCTACCGTGACTTCAATCCTCCCGGTGGTTAGATTGAAGACTCGATAAGCATGCTCATTAGGACCATAACCAAGAAGAAATCCTTCGTCAACCTTTGGTGCAAACTTAGAGGTTCGGGGTCTCTTGTTTAGAATGAAACATTTGCACCCAAACACTCTAAAGTAAGACACCTTGGGCTTTTTACCGGTAATGAGCTCATAGGAGGTCTTCTTGTGAAACTTGTGAAGATAGAGGCGGTTGATTGCATGGCAAGCCGTGTTGATAGCTTCGGCCCAAAAGATGTCTTGAGTCTTGTATTCATCCAACATGGTTCTTGCCATCTCGATAAGAGCTCGATTCTTCCTCTCAACCACCCCATTTTGTTGAGGGGTATAAGGTGCTGAAAATTCATGCTTGATGCCCTCTTCATCAAGAAATTCTTCAACATAGGTGTTCCGGAACTCCGAGCCATTATCACTTCTCACTTTCTTGATTGGTAGCCCGAATTCCCTTTGTGCTCTTCTAATGAAGGTCTTCACCTTTCCTTGCACTTCACTCTTGTCAAACACAAAGAACACCCACGTGAAGCGAGAATAATCATCAACAATAACCAAGCCATATTTGTTACCGCCAATACTTATGTAGGCCACCGGTCCAAATAGATCCATGTGGATGAGCTCCAATGGGCTTGAAGTAGTGAGGATGCTATTTGGTGGGTGAGGTGCTCCTACTTGCTTTCCCGCTTGGCATGCTTTACAAATCCTATCTTTCTCAAAATGTACATTTGTTAGTCCAAGGATGTGTTCATCTTTCAAAAGTTTGGTCAAGTTCCTCATGCCAACATGGGCTAGACGGCGATGCCAAAGCCAACCCATGCTAGATTTTGCCACTAGACAAGTCTTGGGAGAAACTTTACTTTTGTTGAGATCAACTAGGTAAAGCCTCCCCCTCAAGCGACCCGTGAGGACAATAGAGGAATCCTCCCTTTTTATGACGGACACATCCTTATCCGTGAAGTGGCAATCAAAACCAATCTCACTAAGTTGTGAAACCGATAATAGATTGTAACCCAACGGATCAACATGAAGAACATTTGTAATTGAGTAATTTTGAGATATAGGGATATCACCTACACCGATGACTTCTCCTTTAGTATCCCCTCCATATGCAATGGTTTCCCTTGGTCCTTCCAAATGGAGATAGGATGAGAACATACTCTTTTCTCCGGTCATATGATGTGTACATCCGCCGTCAAGCACCCAACTTGAACCACCTGAGGAGTATGCCTACAAAACAATTTAGTTCCTTCTTTTAGGTCCCCAATTTGACTTGGGGCCTTCCACGTTAGCAACCAAAACCTTTGGAACCCATAGAGATCTTTTCACATATATGTTGGACTCATTTCCAACATACGTGGCAACAACTTTACCAACATTGTTGCGTCTCAACACATAGCTAGGAGGTATGTCTCTAGATGCATGGGCTTTGTTTTTGTTGGGACTCAAGTTTCTTCTAGGCACCATTGGATGATATTCAACCTGCATACAAGTGTTAGAGACCCTGGAACCATGCTGCTTCTGAGTTTTACTCTTTTTCTTTGTCCTGTCCTTGCAGTTCCCGGAACTTCCGAGAATTTTCTCGGAACCTCCGAGTTGGACCGTCCGAGTCGCTCGGGGCTTCCGGACTCGGAACCTCCGGCTTAGAGGTCGGAACCTCCGGGGTCCGGGAGAACAAATCCGAACTCTTGAATTCAAGGCATTCTTTTTCTTTGATGATTTTTCTTTCATTTGTCTTGCCACCTTCAACATATCCAAAGCCTGGATTCTTGCTCTTTTCCAACACTTTCCTTTTGGTGAATCTTGGTCTTTTGTTTTCTTCACCCATGCACCCTCTAGCTATGATTGAGTTCAACCTAGCAATTTCTTTCTTTAAAGCTTCCATGTTAGCAAGGTTAGTGGCATAAGATTCAACATCAATATGATAACATCTATCACAGCCCTTGCTAGTAGAAGCACTAGAGTTGCCTTTTACCTTCGAGGGATGTGAGGTGCTACTCCAAAGGAGGCTATATTGCTCCTCAAGCTCTTCATTCCTCAACTTGAGAGAATTACATTGAGCTTGACTAACAGTAAGGTCCTCCTTGAGAGTAGCTATGACACTCTTTGCTTGATTGATTTCCAAGCGTAAAGTCTCAATCTCACTTCTATCGGAGATAATGGTGTCTTGGCTTTTCTCTAGTTCAACTATTAACTTAGCCATAAAATCTCTAGATTGCTCATCCATTTTACGAACAAGTTGGTTAGCTTCTTCATCACTAGTATCATCACTAGAGTCTATTTCCGACTCATCACTAGGTTGAGGGAAGGGTTTTGGGACAGTTTTTACCTTCTCACCCTTAGCCATGAGACAATGAATGGAAGTGCTTTCTTCATCATCGGTCAAATTGTTGAACAATCTTGTGGTGGGGGGAAGCTTCTTGATAGCCACGGTTGCAACTTTCTTCCCTTCCTCTTCACTAGAGCTTTCATCCCCGAGTTCCACTCATGACCAATGTGGGCTTCACCACCATAGTGTCTTCTCTTGTAATGTGGCTTTTGATCTTTCTTGTAGCCCCCTTTACCCTTCTCATTTCTCGTTTTCTTTCTTCTCATTAGGACAATCAAGAATAAAATGCTCGGTACTCCCACAATTGTAGCAAGTTCTCTTTTTCTTGCTAGGAAACTTCCTCTTGGCAAACTTGTAACCTTGCTTCTTCAACCCTCTCTTGTAGGTCTTCATGAACAAGGCCATGTCCCCAATCTCAACATGACAACCTTCATCTTCATCTTCACTTGAATCACTTGTGGAGCTTGCTACTTCCACCCTATTGGACTTTGACTTGAGAGGCTTGGAAGAGGTGGTATGCTTGGATGAGGATGACGGTTTGCTTGACTTGTGAGAGTGGAGAGCCACCTCTTTAACCTTCAAGTTGTTTAACTTAGCCTCCAACTCTCCAATCTTCTTTCTATGTTGTATCTCCTTGTCCATGAGCTCATGTGTGAGAATTCTTCCAAGAACATCATTTGGTGAAAGTTCCTCAAACCTTTTCTTCTCTCTAATCAAAGTGACTAGAGTAGGATTCCTTGTTGCAAAAGCTTCCAACATTACTTTCACAACAAAATGGTCATCTAACTCATCACCACCTAGACCTCTTATCTTCCCAACAATAACCATCATCCTATCAAACATCTCTTGTGGCCCCTCTCCATCAAAAATAGTAAATCTATTGAGCTCGGCCATCAATATATTGATCTTGGATTTCTTGACCTTGTCAACACCTTCATGTGCAATATGGAGAATGTCCCAAATCTCTTTAGCAATCTCAAGTCCACTAACCCGGTTATACTCTTGAGCATTCAAGGCACTAAGGAGGATGCTTGTAGCTTGACCATTCCTTCTTATGTTGCGTTGGTCAAGTGGAGTGAGGTTCCTAAAATCTTTGGGATCTTCAAAACCTACACACACAATATTCCACAATTCCAAACTTAAGCCAATTAAATAAGCTTTCATCATATGCTTCCATTTGGCAAAATTAGTCCCATCGAATTGGGGTAATTTGCCAAGGGGAATAGTCACTTCATTCTTGGATTTGACATCCAAAGAATCATAGTTAAAGGATACGCTTTTGTAGTCGTTCTTTGCTTTAGACTTTGACTTTGGCTTGATGGTTCGCTTGGGAATTCTTGTGCCGTAGTACTCATCATCATCATCTCCATTCTCACTAGATGAGAACGATGATGAGGATGATGAGGATGGTGATGGAGATGGTGAAGGTGTTCTTTTTCTTCTTCTCTTTTCTTCTTTCATTCTCCTCTTCTTCTTTTCTAGCTTGCTGTCTTCTTTCTTCCTTTCTTCTTCTTTTTCTTTCTTCTTGTTCTCTTTCTTGCTTTTCTTGCTTCCTTCCTTGGAGCCTTCCTTCACAGCCTTTTTGAGCTTTTCGAACTTCTCTTGAGCTGATGTATCTCCTACTTCCGAGGCATCACTTTCAGCCTCGCTTGGTATGTCTTCAAACTCCTCCTCTTCGTGCTTGTCATCATCACTTGCCATATCCTCACACGGTTAAGTGCTAACGAGGATAACCTTGCTCTGATACCAATTGAAAGGATCGAGGCAAAGTGGCCTAGAGGGGGGGTGAATAGGCCTGCACACAGAATTTAAACTTTTTCTGCGAAAACAGTGTCAGACCCCGGAACCTCCGAGATTATTCTCGGAACCTCCGAACGAGGCAGCCTCCGAGAATAAACTCAGAACTTCCGACTGCTGTTAGAACAGAGCACAAATACCAAGAGCTGCAAGAAACTTGATGGAAACCAGATCTAGTAAATTCTAAGAGGTACTTAGGACCTAGCAAGAGTATTTCTAAGCAAAGTACAAGCTAGCAAGGTACCACAAAGTAGATCGGGAGCAAACCCTAATAGATCTAGTCAAGCACAAGCATGAACAAGTAAGTAAATAAGAACACGCATGAGACACAGATTTATCCCGTGGTTCAGCTCGCCACAAAGGCTTGCTTACGTCCACGTTGTTGAGGAGGCCACCAAAGGCTCGACCACAAAGGTCAACTCCTCTCTCACACCTATCACTTTGGGTAATAGGTGGAGGCTTTCCACTAGAATCACAAGGGGTAATACAAACACCTTGGAGCTTCCACAAATCGGTTTGGAGAGCTTCCAAGGACCTCTATCCGTCTAGGAGCAAAGCTCCAAGAGTAATAGATCCACCAAGCTTGCTAGGGTTCTTCCAAGTGCTCAAGTTTCAAGGGAGAAAGGATTGGCTCACTAACTCACTTCAAGAATCCACTCTCAATCAATGCTAGGCAAGGATTTGGAAGAGAGTAGGTTAGGAGTGAATGCTAGGTGAGAGAAAACAGTAGCAACC
The DNA here is from genome assembly GCA_947561735.1 of Cenchrus americanus. NCBI lineage: Eukaryota > Viridiplantae > Streptophyta > Magnoliopsida > Poales > Poaceae > Cenchrus > Cenchrus americanus. The sequence goes on along the minus strand of OX387244.1, from coordinate 24,854,324 downwards.
GAGTTCTGAGCCAGAGGAGGAAGAAGATAACCGTTGGGGGACTGTGGGGTATAAATACCCCCAGATCCAGAACAGTAACGGTCATATTCCAGAGTTCGGAACCTCCGAGAAAAATCTCGGAACCTCCGACTTTTGAAAACTCGCAGACTGTAGCCAGTACGGTCGGAACCTCCGAGAAAATCTTCGGAACCTCCGAACAAAAACGACGAGAAGCGGAACGGTACGCAGTTACTTCCCTTGGGGTGAGGATTAGGGTTTAGGAAAGATGGATCATGAGCACTTGAAAACCACCCTAACTCACCATTAGTATCCCTCTTGATAGTACGGATTGTCCTATACTCAAATTCAAAAGATAAAATAAATAAACTCCTTCAAGTAGCATAGGCAATCTTCTCTCGTAACAAGTTGAGGGGTCTCCAATCAATCTTTTGCACTCGTGATAATAACTTTATGCTTTGCACAACAAACTCAATTGCTCATTAGTTCTTTAATTGTGTGGTCAACATCACCAAAACCCTCATAGGGCTTGATTGCACTTACGGGTCGCCATTCTCCTGCAGCCTTACCCTCGGCGCCAGTCATCACCGGCACCGGCGACTCCCACCGCAGCCGCTTCCGTCCCACTCCGCCGCGCCGAAAGCTGCATCTGCCGACCTCGATGGCTCGGTGACCCTATCGCTGTTGGAAAAAACAGCCTAATTGTGAATAATCCAGATTTAATGTTGAGGAAAAGCATATTGACTAAAAATGATGCAATCACTCAACACAAATGAACAAGCCACATATTAAGAAATTACTCACAGTTCTTGCGCATTGAGTTGACGAACGCGTCGAAGAAGTAGTTGCAGATCCACCAAGCGGTCGCGTGTGACGCTGCCCAAAAACCTGATTACCGCCCCGTGCAGGAATGTTGCGGTAGTGGTTTCGGAGATCCCGCTTCCTCCAAGCCCGGTGCACGCCGAGGTCGAAGGTCGACGAAGCGCAACAGCTAGCGGTCAGAACAGCGAACGCGTGGGAGATGAAGTGTATGTCTTCTCTGTGTCACGGCCACCAAGACGTCTCCTAGTGTTTATAGGCTCCACCAACGTTTCATATTCCTCTCATCAATCGGGATCGATAATCGCTCAATTGATTCAAGCGAAACCGCCACCTTTATCAAGCGGTAAATCGCCATTTTGATTGCAGTAAATCTGCCACCATTAAGCAATCGAAACGAAACGCCATTGACACAACACAAAAATTAAAATGCACTATCAAGCGTGCGTGTATCAACGATCTCCTTTTCTCTCACATGCATCTATTTTCTTCATGATAGGAGACTCTCATATTTAAACAAGACAACCTTTTCTTGTCTCTTTGAATACGATTATCGCGTCATACTTTGGAATTTACTAAATGGGCCACGTGGACCAAATTCCAACAATCGCTTGGTTCACACACCAAACAGCCGTCGGATTCCCGTCGGTGTGCCTGAAAACACGAATCGGATGGCACGCTGCCGTCGGTGGGCTGGATGGTCAGGCACGCGCGGAAGCCGCTTGACGAAATGCCACAGCGACATCAACACAGGGATTCCCGTCAACATCCGGCGTGTGTTCTTGACGAATTACTACTAGTACGTCAGTATATGCATATCTTTCATCTTCATTAGTCCACGACCACTGCTACAACATCACACCCAACTCATGTATGTACAGCACGACTCAAAAGTCAAAACCTCCTCACCCTTGCAGAGTTGCAGTTGCAGGGGAGGGAACACCACCCCCCAGCATTACTCCTATCACTACTCACGAAATCTATACAAAATCATTGTCAGTTGTCACTCATCAGGTGTCTGCAAAACCATCTCCAACGCGGCCGCCGCCGGCACCGCCAACGTCTACCGGGGAGCCACCGTGCGGGAGGGGATGCCGCTGTCCACCTGGCCGCAGCCGGACATATGCGACGACACGTAGAGGGCCCCCGTGGGTGTCGAGGAGGAGGAGGACATGGTCTTGGTCAGCAAGCCCGACCCCGAGGTCTCGGACATCGCGTCCTCTCCCTCGGGCAGCATGCCCCGGATGGTCTCCAGCTCCCTGACGATGTCGGCCATGTAGGGCCTCGCCTCGGTCTCGTCCCGGCAGCACCTGATCGCCAGGGAGAGGAGCCTCGTCACACACTCCGGAGGGTACGAGGGGATTCGGCTGTCGATGATCCTCGAGATGTCGCCTGATTGGTAAGCCAGGTTTACCTGCAGCAAAAGCGAATGATTTTGAGTTTTCATTCATCTGTTTGAATCCAAGTACAATGAATAAAGGAGCTCTGTGTAGCAAAGAACATGCAGCTAGTTTAATTCATTTGAGATAAGCAAATCCATGTTGAGGTATCTCTATTCGATGTGTTACCAACCAATTTCAAACTTACATGTAGCACATTACAGTAGTTGAAGCACCTAAAATAGCTATGAATGGTATTTAAAGGATATTTGGATGATATTAAATGTGGCTTGTTCCATAATTATCAGTGCGGCAGCCTGCAGGCACTTCGAATAATACCATATACTGTATGTTCAGTATCTCAATACCTGTGTTACGCGAGTACAGGTACGGGTATCCGATACAATACGTATCGGATACGCGGATACGCACATTATCAAAAGAAATCCCACTAAAATGGTGTATCCGAGTATCCGTATCCGCGTATCCGACGAGTATCGGATACGGATACATCACCCCTCTTGGAGTATCCATGTAACATAGTCAATACTTTAAATCATGTATTTCGTCTGTACATGAGTAAGGGATGTGCTGAGAACTTCTTTACCTCTCTGACAATGTTTTTACCATGCTGGATCGGCCTCATTCCAGTCAATAGTTCAAGAAGTACAACACCAAGGCTATACACATCACTTCTTTCTGTCAATTTATGAGTTAGGAAATATTCTGGATCAAGGTAGCCCTGTCAAAGAGAAGGAAAAATTTAGTTGTCGTCACCTAAACTTCCACAAAACGAGTTAATAGGTGGTCCATGTTTGTATTGTTTGGTATGAAACAGCAAAAGATATTGTCACTTACGGGGGTGCCCTTTACAACAGTAGAGATATGAGCTGGCAGAGTCCCTTCAACATCGGGCACTGGAGCAAGCCTCGAAAGACCAAAGTCAGCCACCTTCGCTACAAACTTGGAGTCCAGAAGAATGTTGCTGGCCTTAACATCACGGTGAAATATAGGAGGATTCGCCTCAGTGTGTAGGTATAGAATTCCTTTTGCAGCACCAAGCGCAATGTGCACCCTCCGACCAAAGGTCAGAGGTCTTTCAGTCTTAGCTGTGAAAACGTCCGACAAGATTACATACCCCATCCAACACAAGATCAAAGAACTAGGAACTTTTAATTTGTTAATGCTAAATTAAAAACTTCAAATACAAACATGCATGCAGTACTGATAATGCGCACCAAACATAACTTCAATGAAAAGGACAGGATCCTGGATACTAATGAATGTGGAAGTCCATGGTGGTCAAATGGAAAATAAAGGAAATATCTAAACGCTTCCAACTTACCAGAAAGATGATCACGTAGGGTACCATTGGGCATGAACTCATACACCAGCATCTGAAAAACATAATTCCCTATGAGAGAAAAGTATTGCAGAAGTACTCTTACATATATGGGGACCTCGATAAGTTTAGTTACCATGACTACCAAGACTTTCCTCGAATTTTTACACAATGTAGAGGGCTGTGGGAAAAAAATTCAACAATTTAATTGCATATAGATATTTCAAAAGATAGGGAGACACCTGCTCGTCTTCTTCATCACAATAGCCAACAAGAGAGACTAAATTACGATGATGCAATCTTGACAACAACTCTATTTCTGTGCAGAACTCCTTTGAGCCTTGCAGAGAATCTTCATGTGCACGCTTGATTGCCACAGCTGTTCCATCAACTAAAGTTCCTTTATAAACTTTTCCATAACCTCCTTGACCAACTTGAGCTGAAATATTGAAATCGCTTGTTGCGGCAGCCATTTCTTCAAATGTGAAGCACTTCACGCCATCAACCTTGATAGAAAACCTTGAAAGTACTGCCAAATAATATGCATATTTAGATCCTGCGGTCAGTTTTGAAGAAATGAACCTACTATTTGAACGAACCTAATATCTACCGTAAGGCTAAGTTTTATGCACTACAGAGATGAAACATTTTAAATATTTTATTAATGTCCTGAAGTCCTAATATGATCGTTTGAATGAGGTCACGAAAGCGAGACTTACAACTCAGTTCAAAGTTCCCAGGTTTAGATATGCGAAAAAAGGTTTTTACCAAATATGCTCATATAAATAGCTTCATAAAATTCTTTTTCATCGTAAAGCAGTAAGGATTTTAGGTTGTCAGATGGCAACATTTTCGATGCAGCACATGGAAACTTAACTTCATTTTTTGTAAGGGGAAAAAGAAAATTTGACTTACGTGATCGCCTTGAAACTGTTCGATGCTTTCTGCGTTTTTTCATTATGAAAACTGTAGACACCACAGATACTGCAATGGCAGCGACAATTGTCCCTACCAAAATGCCAGCTAGTGCACCCCTTTTTAAACCTGATGACACCACAGTAGGAAATTCTGCAAAACGTAATAGCCAGTAAATTAGAGGTTTATCAAATTGGCTGTAGCATTCTTGTACAACAATTTGAGTCATGTACTATCTTTTGTGTTGGCGAAAGAAATACAGATATACTGTAATACTTTTCACTAATAGTTTAATATGATATGATAGAACTAGGACCGAAAAGATTTTTCAGCAAAGTAAGTTTTACATACCATCTGCATAGGAACCAAGCGTGAAATTGAGAAGCTCATATGGACCGAAAACATCTGATAGAGTGATCTGCCACCCAGCAAGTACTTGCCTGAGCCGCTCCACCTCAGTTATATTGAACAAATTTGTATTATTTGGGAATAACTTTAAATGTGTGTTAAGCCTTGGGCCTGTCTCCCACATGAATCGTTCGATGTACAGCTGATAAACACGCAAATCCAGGAGAGAGGCTAAGTTGGTCTCGAAAGTTTCTTTATAGGGAAGGAAGTCTGATATGCCTGGACTCTTCAGTCGAAATCCAACTCCCAGAGGCACAGCACAAAAGCAAGGTATAGGGGATGCTGGATTGTATTCATAATTTTTATCCGTCGGGCAAGAACCACACAATGAATTAACTTGTCTTCCCTCTCCAGATGGTTCTCCAATTACAGATTTAGGTTGGCAAAGATTAGCTGCCCTGGCTGCATTAGATGTCGTGCATACAGGGTTTCCATAGAGTCTGCAGAAAACATAATATTTTTTTGTTGGGTCAGAAACTCACAAGATCGGTTGAAAAAATGAGATTTTTTATCAGAATTCTAGGATATGTAGAACCTTAATATCTACAGGAACCATGCCATTATAATTTTGCAAAGTTGGAGATATGCCACTGGCATATCACTGACATGTGGGGCTCACATGAGTCAATGACATGTGGAGCAGGAATTCAGGATGGCATATCTCCAATTTAGCAAAATCATAATGGCATGACTCAAATTTTCCTTACTATACAGATCTACATCAGCAGTGACTCGACGACAGGTATGGCTACTAATTAGCAAATTCATCAGAGCTTTTGCGATGAAATTTTATATTCCAGCAAACCATACAGCTGAACATAACACAGGAGTGTAAACTCGAGGAATTGTCTCCATGGTGAATAAACTTACAGAACAGTGACAGCTTCTGGCGGCTCAAATGCAGCTGGAATAGTGTCAAGGGAGTTATTTTGGAAGTCCCTGCATTATTTGAATACTATCTTACACAAAAGCATATCTCAGGAAGTATTAAAAGAGAACTTATGTGAAGATGGTCATACAGAATAAGTGTTCTATTTCCAGTAAAAGTAATGTTGCTCCAAATTGCCGGTGGAACAGAACCATTTAAGAGGTTCCCATTGATTGACCTGTAAAATGGCATTTTTAGATAATACAGTATAAGAATCGTGAGGGCCGGCACATTGTTACTTGAAAAGTTTGATCACTTAAAGTGTGACTTGGAAAGGATTTTTTTCAATAGCAGGATATTTGCAGTACATAAATGTCTCTTCTAAGATAAATAGTACTTACAATAACTGAAGATCAGGTAGCCCTGAGAAGTTTGGTGGAATGGTTCCATCAAGAAAGTTGTGTGACAAATCACTGTCAAAATTTGAAATTAGCTTCGTTCTACCCAAAAGGAAACAAGAAAGATTGTCAAAGGCTACATACATTGTAGTGATAGTTGAAGCAAGCCTATTAGTTGGTATAGATCCTTTCAATTGGTTCCAGCTAAGATCCCTGAAAATACATGCCGAAATTAGTGCCATATATTTTAAATAATATCCTGGATTACTAATTGAGTGGCTTCCTTGTCATTCTACTGCGAAGATTACCACTGAAGGCATTTAAGAAATAGTATTGATAAAATAACTGTTTCACAAAGACAGTGACAAGCTGATGTAAAAGGATATTATACTAGTATATGATTGTAAGATGTCTAACAACTGAAAGGAAACACATCATTTCAATGTGGACTTACAAGTAGCCAAATTTAGGTATGCCACTCATGTCGGGAACAGCTCCTTGCAAACTGCAGTTCCTAAGACTCCTGATAACATGGAAAAGGATGATTTACCCCACAGATATTGATTTGAATTTAAAAATAATTCTTACTGAGTGCTGCTTTGTCCTTCTTAAATGAAGATAATGAAGTAAATTGCTGTTTTTAGTAATCAGAAAGAATGATCTCCACACAGTGAAGGAAGAGTTCTTAAAGAGAGTTGATGTAAAGATTTCCAGACAAATGGACCAACTGCATTCAACTATTTGGCTGCTATGACTTGTTATAATAGAGAATACCATGCAATAAGTAGTTTTAATTGCATAAAAAGAATTTTTATTATTATGTCTGTGATGCACTGGACTTACTATACTGGCTACCTCAACTAAAAGCATAAGCTGTTTAGGAAATATAAATATTTTACTCATAATATTCTTCTTTTCCTGCTAGTCTTTTAATCATCAGTGCATACATTCCTAACAATTTTTTCTCATCAAAAAAATTATTAGAGCTTTTTACTTCATAAAATTTTGTTTTGCACTCATCTAACTCAAATACTAAGAAGAGAAAACTTGATGGAAAAGGGGTTACACTCACAGCTTTAGAAGTGATCGGATATTGCTGTATTCAGCAGGGATAGAGCTTCCACTGAAGTTGTTGTTATCAGCCTGACTGTAGTAGAAAGATAGATATATGAGAAATAGTTGTCATATGTATTAAAGAAAAATGTCTAGTCTCAACAGAATAAGCAACATTTTCAAAGAGAAAGGTATGTGCTGGTTTTTTAAAACATTAGCAAGTTAAAAGCCCGTTATAAATTTCACTAATATATCATCAAAAGAAAGTGAAGCATACTCAAGAAATTGTTTATTACTTAAACTTCTTAAACATTCAGAACTAAAAGAGGGTGATCATCTGACAACGTCATGCTACCATAAGCTAGTGCAAATTCTCTGAAAGAAACTGGATCCATTACATTGTGCTGCACTTTCTATATAAAATCTTATTCGAGTACAGAAAAATGTACTTACAGTATCTCCAAACTTTGTGTTTCCGCTAATTTGGGGGGAAGAGGTCCAGATAAATTATTGTTGTCAACAAGACTACAAGTTGCACAGTACAAGAATGTATTAACTGAACAACTCATCTGAAACTTGCATAACAAAAAAAACAGATAAAAAGTAGATACACACTTACAGATGAAGGAGTGAAGGCAATTTAGACAGCTCAGATGGGATTTGCCCACTTAGTGAGTTGTTGTTCATGTGACTAAAGGTAATCATGGGACCATAATCAGTACTAATTTTACATTTGACAAGTGTCATGGATGGGCTGAAAAATAAAGATACTCTAAACTTACAAATGTTTTATGCTTGTTAAATTACCAAATGATTTGGGTATGGGGCCTGATATGTTGTTCTCATCTATTTGTAATCTGTTTAAGTTCACCAGACGGCCGATCTCATCAGGTAAAGAACCAGATAACTGATTACCATTCAAAGTTCTGCAAGATTGTGGTAGCAACAGTTACCATTGTTAGTATATAATAAAGAAATGATATAGGGAACTTTGCTTATAGAGGAGGAACTTACATGAGCTTCAGTGTTGTGATGTTTCCAACTTCTTTGGGGATGTTACCAGTTAAATTGTTCCACATGAAGTCCCTTGAAAAGACAATTTATACAAATTAGTAAACATAACGGAACAGGTTCTAACCATGAAAATAAACAGTTAAAATAGATGAAGTCAGGACACCTTTTTATGATACCTTTTGTAAGTTTCAATTTTGTCAGACTTGGGGATTTGCTTTATATTTGATTAATTTATAATTTATAAAGCATAAGTAGATCTGTAAGGTACAATTTTTTATGATATGGTTGAAAATGCTCAATTCAGTTTGCACTAAATAGCATCAACGGTCTGGAAAGCAAACTTCATGACTAAAGTTGGTAGGAGGGTCCAGGTACAATCTGTGCTCACTGGAATGCCCATTCAACCTCTTTATGGCTCGGTTTGGTTACAAAAAACAGAGCCAAATCGCCCTTGGCAGACTTTAACATACATGTTCCAGAGCAGATCATAGCTTTTTTCGCAGCTGCTGTTTACTCTGAAGTGGGGGGGCGGAGCTACTACTCTTTTTTGGACAGATTGCTGGCTCCATGGTCTGAGTATTGCTGACCTGGCACCCCGTCTCTTGGCCGTTATTCCAGTTAAGGAACGCAAGAAGAGAACGGTGCAAGAGGGCCTTAACAACCACACTTGGATTTCAGATATACAAGGGGGTCTTCCTGTTAGAGTGCTCATTGATTACCTTCGGCTATGGGATATTCTAGCCAACCTTCAGTTGCAGCCTGGTACTGAAGATAAACATATCTGGTGATTTACAGCTAATGGTCAATATTCAGCTAAGTCTGCTTACTGTTAGCATGCTGTATTAGGGCCGGCCCTATGGGCCCTGGGTAGTCTTGCGCAGGCCTTATGGCCCATGCGCCGCCCCCTGATTGGGGCTGTATAGATGGATAGAGATTGGGGGCAAGGATCACCTTCCAGGTAATCCTTGCCTATATATGTACATGAGCTAAGGCTCCTCATCAATCAATCCATTATTCTTCCCAGTAATATTGCTTTCATGGTATCAAGAGTTAGGGTTACGATCCCTCTCTCGCTTCCGCAACCCTAGCGCGCCCCTGCGGCTGCGCGCGCGCCTCCTGGCAGCGCCTCCTCTCGCGCGCCTTCGCGGCCGCGCCGCGCGCCCCCGCTGGCTGCGCCCTCTCCCTCTCCGGTCGCCTGCTCCCCCCTCTGGCCACGCCATGGCTGGCAACCCCACTCCATCCGAGGCCGCCGCCGCTGCCGCCAAGAAGGGCAAGCAACTCACTCCGGAGGAACTTCAAGCGCGGCGTGATCAAGCCCTCGCAGCGGCCAAGCGGGCCGAATACGAGGCCGCTGCCGCTGCTGCCGAACGCGACGCTGCTGCCGCTGCTACCGAATGCGATGCCGCCGCCGCGCGTGCGCGTGACGCCCTCAAGCGCGCTGCCGCGGCACGCGCCGAGGCCGCTGCTGATTATCCATACGCCTACGACGACAAGGACAACCCTCCTGATGCAGATGTCGCGTCCGATCGGGCTAATCCCGACCATAATCTTCACCACGCCATGTTCCTGCACGAGGCCGCCGCCGTCGTCAATCTGCTACCACCACACAGCCAGCGTCCAGAACATTCGCAACCTCGTCCATGTCATCCTCGACCTCACCGATGACAACTACAAGCGTTGGCGCGATCAACTCCTCCTCGTCGTCGGCAAGTACTCTCTGGATGATCACATCCTCCAGGACACCCCGGCGCCCGATTTTCCGGATTGGCGCCGCATGGACTGCGTCGTCAAGTCTCGCCGGCACCATCTCCGACGACTTGGCGGAATCTGTGCTCTCTCGGGATGCCACGGCTCGCGCCGTTTGGCTTGCCCTCGAGGATCAGTTCCTCGGGAATCAGGA